>CM035592.1:94976518-96176518 GCA_020423425.1 Chrysopa pallens
TTGAAGGTAGTAAAATGATCTACAACTTTTGTATTTACACAAAAAGGGTTTTTTTCAATATTTATTCAAAAAATAAGGTGAAAAAAATAATATTTTAAATCAAAAAATTACCGTGTATTTGGAACATTAAAAGGTAAGCTTTCACCAAATTTCGTGAAAAGAAATTTGTTTTGTAATAGATAGAAATAAATAACCAAAACCTTAATTATTTCAATTTTTCACATAAATTTTTAGGATATGCGAAAAAAATTTCACTACAAAGTTGTGGATCTTTTTATTACCTACATCTTTTAACTTAAACTTTTTCCCATAGAACATCCAGTTTTTCCAAAAATCTAGATAAAGACTCCCTTCCACTTTTCGACCTCAGATCGTCCGAAAATTGTTTTCCTTTTATTTTTGTTGTATTCTCTTCCTTTTCCAATGGGTTTCATCTTACTATAATTTTTTTTTTTTTTTAATTTCAAATTTATCAACCCTGGTTTATATCTCTATAACAATTAATAAAATTAAACCACGTATGTTTCGACAAAATCTGACCCCAGATTGAGTATATTTTTTCTACGAAGTGAGCACATATATGTGCTTTTAAACCTCTGTACAATATTAGCAGAACCCTTTCGATGAATTTTATGTTTTTGAACCATTCTTAATTTTCTTTCGAAACAAATAATTTGAAAATTATCTGATTGGCCTCGATTTTTACACTATTTTTACTACAGTGAATCTGGCATCGAACTGTGCATTTCATGTAGGCAACAATTTGATTTTTCAATTTAATAAAACAAGTAACTGTGAACATAATTTTGAGTTTTCAGGATCGGGAAGTGAACTTTGCCCGCCATCTTGAAAATTTAATTTTTGTGTTTATCTTCTTCTTTGCTGTTTTCTTCTATCACTTAAACTTCAAAAGATATAAACATAAAAGTCATAAAATATATTTAACAGTAAGCTGTGCATTCTGTCAAAGCTAAATTACTTTTTTTGAATTGATTTTATTTAAAAATATTTTCCGAGTAGTTATATGCCAGGGTTGTTTATATTTTTTCGTTAGGTGTTTTAGAACTAAGCGAAGTAACCAATTTGTAAATATGGAACTTGGATAACCCAGGACGTATACAAATCAATTTATTCGTTTAAAAAAGGTATACAAAAAAGCTCTGATAACAATTTGTATTAAAAACAATTTTAAAGCGTTTTATTAGGCTTTGATACATTATTATCTAAAAAAAAGAGCTTTTGACGAAATTTTCATAGTCCTTATTGTTCGAGAGAAACGCAAAAATCTAATTTTCAAGATGGCAAACAAAGTGCACTCTCCTCATCCCGTATACTCAAAATTAAGTTCACGATCATATGCTTTATTAAATTTAAAAAAATAATTTAAAAGACCACTATTTCGATTTTTGTCTCAGTTGTCTAGATAAAAGTAGTCTTATTAGGCTGTATAGGCATCAAGTATATCTTGTAAATGGTTTGAAAATGAAATAAAATAATTTTATTGTATTCACAAGCGCTCAAATTGCAGTAACATATTTACTTTTAATAAACTTCAATAATTCAAAAAAGTTTTAGAAATTCGCCGGTCTGTCTGTCTTTGGTAACGATATCTTCTGATGATAAAAAGCTAAAATTACCAAATTTTATAAGAATATAAATCGAATGAATCACAAAAAATCCCTTTATTTTAGTGATTCACCAATTCTTATATATTTCTCCAAAATGGCTCCAACAGTTTTCTTCAAACATTTTAAGCTCTATATTATTAGTTTTGCTTGTTTACACAAACATAAATAAATATTCCTATTTAAAGTGTGAAGTAGAATAAAACGTTCTGTGACGCGTTGCAGTAGATTTTAGAAGAATATGCCGAAATTATATTTTACTTTAAAAAAAACATCGATGTTTCATCTCTAGTATAAAATGAGTTCAAAGTCGGCAGGTTGACATGTTTATATAAAACTAGTGTTTTTCTTTTGTAATATGTTTCAAGATAACACCTTGTACAAAACGTATAACAAAATAATATGTCATTGACGGTACAGTCATACATCATGCTCAAAAATGGAAAATAGTAACACTTTATAAAGCACATGTTCTTCGATATATAACAAAAAAATTGTATTTTGAAACATCAAAGCGTACACACAGCATCATATATTTTGCTTCTGTAGAATGGCGGTAGTCATTTAAAATGATGAATCATTGCGTCAAACGAAAAATATGTTATGAAAATGGTAGTTGAATCCATACGTATATTATATACAGGTAATTCAAAACTGTCTGAATTGAAGTCACTTTGCTTAACAGTTCTATGCTTAATCTTGAAATCATAAATTGTGGAGTTTCCTGAGATTTTTACATAAACAATATGGTACAGTGAATGTATTGGCGTCAAACCTTCTGGATTTGATTTAATATGCTAAACATCAAATGCTTACCACTTTATTTTGTATGCTTCCTTTCACATTTCCCACACGCCTACGCCTACAATGGATGATGAAATTTGCAACATAGGACATAATAGAAATCGATAAGGCAATAAATTTAAAGCAAAACTAATTTTTTAGCTATTCGCGATTAACATAATTTGTGATACTATGATAACATGGTCGTAAACATTGGTAGACAATATGTCGAGCCAGGATTCACTTTATATAACTATGTGATTTTGGAATTAGTAGTTGAATTTGGTTGTAACGTATAATGGCGAAATTAAATAAACCTGTCTAAAATTATTTCTAATATTATTGTATATCTCTTCTTTTCATTTAGCGAGCAAAATTTTTGTTTTTTAAAACGATCTTTGTCGATTTAGTTCCCGTACATCAGGGTTCTGGTTTTATAACTTGGTGGGCAAGTGGTATTTTTATTTGTTATTGAATGATTTTCCTGCTACAAAAAAAAAAACACGGATGTGTGTCAATTTTAATCTTCGGGGAGAAATTTTACAGGCTCCAAAAAAGAAAACGACCGAATTTGCAGAAAAAAATTGTTACGCCTATCAAAACTAAATTATATACGAAACTTCAGATGTATATTTGTAAATGATGTGATATTCTTATGGATACTAGCCTAAATGCATTATTATTGATTCTATGAAATGGGTACTGGACATTTATCCATTGAGGTACAAGTATCAATTCTACTGAGATAGTTGATGTATTGTACACAAAAATAAGTAATAATATTTTTTTTTTTTTACTCACAATTTTATTTCATTCACCAATTTGATTATAGTTCATGGCCGTACGAGGGAGAAAAATGTGCTCAAGTTTTAGTGAAATCCAGTGTATTTTGAACCATTCTATATTATCAATTTTTTTTTGCTATTGTTTGCATTTTATGAACATATTACACGGATGATATATGCTTTTATTCAATATAGTTTTCACATATTTTTCTTAATGCGTACAATAGGAGGGAGTGAGTTAGGAGGGAGTGTTTTACATTATTTGGTTGCATATTATGCCAACCATAAATTTTGTGAGTAATATAAAATTTGATTTTGCATGTCTTTATGATAAATAAAAAAAGCAGTCGAACAGTATGCAATAGCCACTGCAACATTATGACCGGTAGCAAATATTAACTTTTTGTACTTACTACTTTAAAATTTATTTTTGTACTTTTAAAATTTATTTCGTCATACTAATATCCCTTAAAAATATCTTATGACCTTGGTTGAAAGTTGCAACTACGATGTTCTTCTTGAGTAATATAAGGTTGAAAAAATAATAATTCAGTTGATAAATTTATATTTGTTGTATTTATTACTTTATTGTTTGAATTACTGAAATAGGTATTTACATTAAACTAATACACTCCAATCAATTTACCACGTGTTCGTTATTATAATTTTTATAGCATTTATTTCACATGAATTAAAATACTCTAAATGTAAATTATATATATAAATAAGTATATTAATTTTATTCTAAAGCTTGAAAATATCTAAGTTAAAACAAATTTTGGTATAGATATTCATAGTATCGCCTAGTTATTCCATTGCCCCATGTCAGCTCGCTAGGAATAAAATGTTCATTTAAATTATTGAATGTCCAGAATTGGTCCAGAAACAAAAAAAATGGTGGTTTTTAAAAACAGATAACTTATGTTTTATACATTTTTTCTACAATTTAGATTCGCTAAAATTTCAGCTCAAATTTAGCTAATAAGCACATAAATTTCTAATACATTTTCTTATCATATATGTATGCATTTATGCTGTATGGACTAATTTTTAAGAGTATTTAATGAAAATAATCCAAACATGGGTAGTGAACAATATGTCCCATATCTAAAAAAAAATTTGTCATCTACAAATGCTTTATTTAATTTTAATAACGATATATATATAATGTTATAAAGTGATAGATTTTTTACAAACTCAACGTAGGGCGGAAACAACGTATAGCAGACCATCAAATTTCGCATACTTGGACTTCTCGAAACTTAACTGGGCGATAAGATTATACTTTTCGAAATTTTGATTAAAAAGGACTGTTTTAAAAAATTTTATTGTCACATGAACAGTTATATATTGGTCTCTCTATTAGGAAATTCTCAACTGCAATACATCTTCAATCCAACGCAATATGGAACAAAAATCTTGTGTGTGCTTTTTAAAGATTGATATACAAAAACTGGAACTATGGTATATAACGATCGGATTACTAGTATCATCTATAAAGCTGTGTACATACAGCTTTAATTAATGATTTTAATTGATATTTGTTTAAATCATTTATATAATTTTTTCTTTTTTTAATACTATTATACATTCAGTAATCCTAAAAATGGTCAAATATTTTTATTAAATCCCCAAAATTATGGACCATAAAATTACTTCACACCATATAATCTAAATATTATTAAAGCTACCTACGTGTTCTTAAAGCATAAATAAGCGCCGAAGTTCTACCAATTAAATAATTCGAAGGTACTGCGTTTGACTTTATATGATATTTACAGCTCAATGGATAATAAAAGAAAATTTGAGAACATTCTATATATAACAAAGAGTTGCAAAAAACTTTTTTTTGAAAAAATTTCTTTTACTTTTGGTTACGGATATTACAACAAATGAAAACATACTGTAAATGAGCTTGTAGCCTGTTTCGTCTCTTTTTTGGTTTGTCTACGTAATTCACCGGAAGCTTCCTTATTGCTACTTAATTGCAGATAAATTTACTTATAGAAGCAAAAATTGAAATTTGATTCTTCAGAACCTTTAACTTTTTTAATAAACAATGAAAAGTTTTTGTCGCCAGTAAGATTTCATCGACAAGTTTCCGGTTAACGGATATTCATTTTTTTATTGTAATGGAATCATGATTTAAAAACAAATATAAAAAGAATTTAATCGCATACCAGTGAAAATGAATTTGTTGGCAATATGGTTTTTACATTTGTCATTAAATTTTTATTGGAGAGTGATCTGATAATTTACCAACCGCAAAGTAAAGATAGCAGAAAAATACAATTTTATCGATTTTCTCAAAAACACTTCCATTGACTCAGTCAAACGACTGTGAAATAAACATAACGCATCCAAAATGGCTTTTATCTTGAAGTGCAGCTCTTTTCACGTTAAGGTCGTAAAATTTTCAGACCACCTTCGTATTTAAATAATCGAGCATTTTAAGGGACTCCAATAAAAAGTCCAATTTTTTAAATGTTTAAAATGTAACTGTTTTTTACTTTACTTCATTGTATTGATCATCATAACTGTCAGTGGCCAATTTGCACCACCAATCAACTAGCATTCATGAATAGATTATAGATAGGAGATAATGTATTGATTTATATCATTTACCTAATTATAATATTTAATTAATATCAAAGCGTCGACTACACTTGACAGATTTTCAATAATTAATTACATTGATACACTTAAAACAATTACCACATAACTGTACATATATTGTTATACATATAACACTTATATGTGTATATTGTACATATGAATGCAACCATGTCATGTATGTAACATTTATTTAATTGCTGTGATAATAACTGACTTTATATGAATATGGTTATTATAATTATAATAGTAAAACTAAACTTTTTAACTAAATAATTGATAAAAGGTAACTTAAAAGAATGAAAAACCTAGCACGGAAATTTGTTCTTAATGCTACGAAAAATGAAAATATTCTTGCCCAAAATATGATTTTCACAACATGCCACCTTATTAAAAGAAATTTCCATAAATCTGAATTCCCCAATTCGAGATGATCCGATTTTTATTTAGCCATTCTAATCTTGAATAGTTCTATTATGACATGAACTTCAGAGTAAAATCGAATATTTTAATTTAGTTGCTGAAAACGTACATTTAAATTATTGCTAATTGGTTATTAAAAACACTTTTACCTCCGAGGTGGTGTCATCTAGTGAAATTTTTTTAAAAGCTTTTCGAGGAAGTAGAATAACTGTTTACTTCACGAACATGGGTGTCAAGAAATTTTTTAAAAATCTTTTAAATAAACAGGTATGGAATTTCTAAATTTCTAATAAAACAATGACGAAAATATAAACATAGGACGTCAACTATCTCCTTATAAATTACCTGTTAAACATCGTTTTCAAGAATGAGATGGATAAATAATCGTTATATAAGTAATAAATTTTTAGTTTTTTAATCAATTTTATTTGAATTTACAAATTTTGTTATGGTATTGAGTCTAGTTTCTCATTTTGATGTGAATTATAAGAATTTCAGAATCTGTTAACTACCGTATTCGATTTACAAATAAAACAAAAGTAATTTGGTAAGTTATTGGTTTCCCGAAGTTTGCTATTGTAAGCTAATAATAGAGTAAACTCATAGGATATGAAATAGATGATTTTTGAACTATATGATGGCTGAAAGAAAATTTGATTTATATCTAGATATCACTACGTGAAGCAAAAATTTTGTACCCTTTTTTACGAAAATTGGGTGGCGGAAGGAGTATGAAATTTTGTAAACTTATAGTTTCTATAGAGAAGAGCTGAACAATCTTAACATTTTTTAAAATTATGCACGACAAACATATTAAATCCTAAAAAAAATATCACACACACTATGACACACACACACATATGTAAGACACACATAGGCACGCATGTATACTCTTAAGTTTACTATACTGTTTGTTTTAAAGCACGTATATATATATATATATATATATATATATATATATATATATATATATATATATATATATATATATATATATATATATATATATATATATATATATATATATATATATATATATGTATACATATTCATACTGTTTTTTTTTTACAGTTGTGATTATAAACTTCGACTGCTGGGATTGCCAGGATAGTTTCGATTTTCTGATTATATATAATGATTGCAAATTTTAACAATAATTAGGTATAAATACAATAGATTTCAATAATATGAAATAAAATATATAATCCAAACGTTACCTATTATGATTAAAATTTACGACACCTATTGTTGAATAATTTTAATAATTGAACAAGGATATTTGTTGTATGTTTTGTAGTGTCTCGTTTAAAATATATTGTGTACGTCCTCACACTTCGATAGGGGACATAGCATATATAATTGTTTTAATCAATAACTAAGGCCCTTAAATTTAACACTTCAATATTCATATTACGATGTATAGCTATAGTAGATTCATAAATAGGAAGTTAATTATGGAACGAAATTAATTAAATGCTTTTTAATTAATTGACTAAAATTAACTATTAATTTATTTATAATATTTAATGTAGAGACACATATTACACTGGAGTGCTCCGATTGTCGAATACATACATAATAGCTTTGTATACACCGTAAATATAGTTTTCCCTATTCTATTCCTAAATTTTGAGATGAGGTAATAATACTATCATTACTAGTTTCGGTAAATATTCACATGATTTCGACTAATTATTACGTTTCTTAGTATACCTGTCTTTTGCAAAAAACCGACAAAAATAATCGAAGGTATAATATAGAGTTATTTTAATTTAAATGTATGGTTTTGGAAAAAGATAATAAAATTTGTTTACCTGTAACAGATAGAAAAGCATTTTTATTTATTACAAAGTTATTTCTTATTATATATTCTTTAAGTTTTTATTTGAATTGCATTACTGATAACTGTAACGAGGAAAACTTAATATTTAGTAGTAAATAATTATTAAAATAAATAGATGTCGTGCTAAAATCATTATTTAATTTGTATACAAATATTTTAAAAAGTAAATTACTTTATTTTCCATTTTTCGTAGTGTTTAGCACGTGGAAAGGATTTCTTAATTGTTTACAAGTAAACTGTATAGCAAATACCAAACATAAATTATTGTATTATTTAAAAAAATGACATTTCATTGTAAACATTGGATTACAAATTGTCAGAGTAATCGAAAACAATGCATTTGTTTAAAAAAATAAAAATGAAAATATAAATTAAAAATACTTATTTTAGGCCACTTTCAACTTTGTCAACTACTAAAGTTATATAGTGACTATAGTGATTATATATTCAATCTAAACTACCATAGTACACAGCAAACCTAGATGTTCACCCACCCATGTTCTGACTGTGTTTGTTGTTGCTTAACTTTCGTGATCGGTTCAGATCGGTAATTACGTTATGTCAGAAATAATAATTTTATTACTAAATTTTGAGAAATTTTCCATGTAAAATCATATGGTATTCACAGACTTCTATATCGTTGTATTGATTAAGTCGCATTTCGTAACGAAAACAACTTACCGATAACACAATGTAAACATCATACCAAAAATAATATTCGAAGCTAAGTAACAACAGTCACAGACAGCACTTTTATGGGTTACTCTATGGATAAGCCGTGTTCACTTGTAAGTAAATACTGTAGTAACCTTAAACAATAGCCGCTATAAAATGGCGTAAAATAAACTGAATAAATTATAATTAAAATAAGGAAGTTGGAAATAAATCAGCAAAATATGAAAAATCAGAATATTTTTCGTGTCTAAGTTCCTAAAAAATGAAGTGATTACTATATATATATATAGATTTTTATTTGACATAAATCAAAAAATACAATTACAACAATCGTTCGAGATACAAAATAATAATAATTACAAATACAAAAACAAACAAAACAAAAATTAACCAAAAATTCAAATAAAGATTGATACAATTTCAAACAAAATGATTCATTATTCAAAAATAAAAAAAATTTAATATCAATAAAATAATTTAAGAAAAAAATAAAAATAATAATAAAAATAAAAAGGAGACTGTAAATGCTTATGAATTTTAGGATGTAAACGTGAGCTGGCTCAATCCAAACGGGAGATCCTATTATTATAAATATACCTCAGATATGTAATAAGTGGTTTTACATGCTCCGGCTGGCAAACGTTAAGCATATCAACAGAATCTGCTAAATTTAGCTTTATAAGCGAATCTCGTTCAGGTCCGGAAGTCCCTGGACAATCTTCCAACAAATGCCTTATACTCTCCGCTCCATCACAGAGCACACAAACCCTCGTTCCATTAACTCTTTTTAAGTGATTACTAATTAAAACTTGTTTAATCCATTTTTAAAATCTAGAGTCTAGGTATGGACTTTTATTATTCAATTGTTTTATATTACGTATTATTTTGATATGTATGTTATATTTCGTTCATAAAGGACTGTAAACTTTCACTTGAAAATTGATTATAAATAAACAAAATGGTATAAAGGGAGCGTTTATTATTGTATTTTTACAGTTTGGTATAAAACATCTTTAATAACATTTTCATACATGACACATAAATTATATGCCAGAGTATTAATTTTGAAATTCGTAACGCAATTTTGGACAGAATGTTTTCAAAAAATTTGTTAATCAAAAATTTTGGTTTATTAGCAAATTGTAAAGTCGATGTTTCTTAACCAATAGGTAGCAGATGCATTTTGTTGGAAATATTACAGAATTCACGTAAATTTCTCAACAGTTAAAGATCACACCTAAAAATACATTGAAATTAAATTCTGCGAAATTTGTTCAAATTTCAAAAAAGTTTTTTAAGAAACAAATGCAAGAAATAGTTTTCTGATTAGAAGGATATTTTACCATTTTTGGCCAACATTTTATCTAAATTTTCGGATAATTAAATGTGTAGGTTGTAGCTTTCTTAGTATTGGAGAGTGAATTGATTTAATTATAATTTCTATATATGATTCAATTAAAAAATTTTCAAAATATTAAATAACAGAATAAACTGCATTAATATTAAATTGAATATCAGATGTTGTAAGTGAACTTATATTTATATTACAGCTTTCCAATCAAGTAATTTTTTATACATTTTGTAACGTAATCACTTTAACCTTGATTTATATTTTAATTAAAACAAGGTGAAAGTCATCATTTAATGTTTATTCCATACAAATAATTATTACCGATTTTATTTATTATATTTATTTTATTTTTGATATCAAAACCGAGCAATACCAATGTAAGTAAATCGTATGCAAAACCTTTCGAATTCAATTTCATTGTTATTGAATACCGTTATTTTATTCGAAGATGTTTGTTTTTCTGGAATTAAATCTGAGAAGTTAAATTTCTTGCCTACATCCTGGTTTTTGAGATAAATACAATAATCTTAAAAAAAATATTACAACTAAATAATTTTACTTACAATAAATCGGTTTAAAACAGTAGACTAAAAAATATTTTAAATTGATTTGCAAATATAAATAACACACATTGTTGTCTCAACCAGTGCAATAATTCAGTGAAAAATTTTTACGTGGAGAAAATCTTTGCAAATTAGAAAAATAAAAGTTTTATGTTATGCGCACGCTATTTTTGTTCTTCAATCAAATCCGAGTTTTATAATTTTAGCTATAAATCAACGGTAGTAAGGTGAAAGTTCAAGGTTCAATCATGCTTAAAAAGAATATTTGGTTCCAAAAGATATCAACATTCAAATATTTATTAAATGATAATTTAAGTTCAGGAATAACATAATACTTGCATATTATTATGGAACTGAATTCACAAAGTGAATCTTAAATTGGAGTTTTAAAAATCCGTCCCCAGTATTTTTTACTATTTGCATAAAATGACTGCGTCCGAAAATGTCTGTCATGCATGCATTATTCGCTTTTACAGTTTTCGTTGAAATATCTAAATCGAAACTATTATCGTTTACATTAGTTGCTTAAGATGAAATAAAGAGTAAAATGTGTCAAGAATAAATTTTTCAAATTATTATTAAAACAAATTATTAAAAATGTTTACTTTTAATTGCAATTCCGTAATCAATTGGAATTCATGGCTGACTATAAAATTAAGGTACCTTATTTAAAAAAAAAAAATAAAACTTGTTCTAAAAGTTGTTTTTATATAATTACTAGCTAACCTGGCCACGTGATCACGTGATTATATGGCTCTGTAATAATTTATAAACAACAAATTTTTAAACATAATAATGATTACCAGAAATAACTAATTACGAAACAGCACTTTGCATATTACATGGACGTTACTTCTGAATCGTTTGATGCACCACAAGTAGCTAAAATTTTTAAAAACATTTCCATTCTAGAAAAGGAAATTATTTATTCAATTGCTTACTATTGTTGTATAGAAAATATCAAACAAAAATTATTGAATTAGTTGATTCATTTAGTGTAGTTATTGGATTAAAATGTTTAAGAATAATAGACGCATATTGCATTAGTAATTATGTTTAGTTGCAAAATTATTCACATATATTTGTTAATAAGTTCTGAGAAATTTCCAGTGTTATATCATATACCATATATCATACTCACAGACTTGAAGATCATTTGGTTGATAAATCAGTATTTCGAAACCATTGTAAGCCAGGCAAAGCACATCTCGTTGAAATCTGTTCATTAGTTTCGGAGATTATTTCGCACAAATCTCGTGATACGGGATTTTTATATTAATATAAATATATATATATATATATATATATATATAAATATAAAAATAATATATATATATATATATATATATATATATATATATATATATATATATATATATATATATATTAATATAAATATATGTGTATGAATTTGATTACATAAAACACTTGTTATATGTATTGTAGATTTAATTAAAAAATTTATTTAAAATACAAACCATATTTTCAATTAGTGAAACTATTAATAACAATTAAATAATATCTGTTATAAGTAATAGGTAATTAAATGATGATTTTATTAATATGAATTTATCTCAAAATAAAATTTCTTTTTTTATGTAATTTATTTATAATTAATTATTAGTTTATTCAAATAAGGTGTTTATTATAGGTCAACTAGTTTAGCTATTTCATTTTTTATTTTTATTTCTTCATTTTTATACAAGTGAAATGTATTTACTAAATTGAGCAGTAGATAAATTACCATCTTTGTGTGTGCAGTATGATTATACTTTCGTAAATTGTATGTACATTTTTACTCGCTGCATACTAATGTTTTCTTAAAATTTTTGTATGTTAAAATTATTGTTTCTTTTTTCATGTACATTTAGTATTAACTGTAACAAAATGGTTTTATGTCTGTTATTTATATTTGGTTCTAATATATGATTTTATTAACTTTATTGTTTTTAGTTTAAGCTTATGAAATTTTTATACTGCAAATATATAGAAAATATGTGAGACTATGTTTTTATAATCGGCATAATATGTCAGAATATATTAATATATTTTAAACGCTTGAAAATATTGAACTCAGAAACAAAACTTTGGTATAGTTGTTTATTGAATCACCTAATTATCCCATTTTATGTAATAATTGTCGTATGCTCGGCCGCCACCACGATAAATCAAAAATGAAAAAAGATAGCTTGAAATCGGTCCACTGAATTCATGGCTCAACTATTAAACTATAAAAGAGTCAAAGACAAAAAGATATGCGTTTTTTTTTTTTTGTAAAGAAATCACTTTTATTTTAAAATATTTCTACTTAAAATGTTTGGATTCGCCTCAAAAATGGCGAGTTGTAATTTTGGTGGCGTTTTCGTCCGCCTAAAAAGTGAGTTTGATCCAATAGATCTATGACTCAACTCTTGAACCATTGAATATACAATTTTAAAAAAAATGTGTATTTTTTATCAAAATATACTTTTATTTTAGTTTTTCGTAATTTGTTTAGCCTGGCCTAAACTTTATCTCAAATTATTATCTCAAAACAATTATTATATTATATATATAATAATATATATATATATATATATATATATATATATATATATATATATATATATATATATATATATATATATATATATATATATATATATATATATATATAATACATGCCATTACCTATTGTATATGTGTATATGTGTATTTATGACTGTATCCACTGGATGTTTATAATTTTTTTATTAATTATAATGATTTAATATAGTTCAAAGATTCATACATCCCATCATATGTCGAGTATGTAAACAATTAAACCTGTTAGTTTCTATCTACATTTGCTCTTTTAAAATGTGTAGAAAATATTTGTACTAAATATTTACTTCAATAAACATTAAATAACTAGAATATAGAAAATGATATTAATGGCTTGTAAATAATATGGACTTTAGAAACTTAAGATAAATAATATCTTTAACATAATCTATTACTCTATATAAATTTGGAAAACAATTAATCTGTAGATTATCCAAAATATGATCATTAAAAGAAAGTAAAGTAATTATCAAAAACTATTTTTAAATATTAACAAACATGTCCAATTTTTATTACTAAGGCAGTAGACAGATTTTAAAATTTAACGGAAAAAAATCGTATAATTTAAAAACCTGTTCGAATAAATAATTTAAGTATCAAAATCATTGAAATGATACAATATTATTTGCCTGTGCTACCAGAAAATAATACTAACCCAATCAGTTGAAAATTTATAAATTACCTAAAATTAAATTTGTTAATGAAAAATGATTTTATGCTCCCATTCCTTACTTTACTTTAGCTCAACTGATTAAAAAAAATAAAAATAAATAAAAAAAAATAATTCAACCTGAAAATTTATGCTTTGGAATCAAATTTTGAATAGAATTAATTTTTCAAACAGAAATTATAATTTTGAATTGATTTTTTCCTCATACTCTGTAATTTAGTTAATGGTACGTGTACGTGAATTTTTAAGATTTCATAAAATTTTATATAATTCAAATAGAGTTTCGAGATGTCGGGATGGTATTGAAATGCAGAAACACATCTTAAGTTTTATTTACAATAAAAACATTTCATATTTTCTTATTTAATTAGTCTTTTTACTCGGATAGCTTTCCACAAGATGGCACCACCAATTAACAGCAATTTTAAATATACTTATTAAACAATGAAATTAATGCAATGGATATTTCAAAATACTGGATCACCTAATACTGGGGAATTCAGCTTTATGGAAAGTATCTTTTTATATAATCAATCGTCTTTCTCAGAATCCAGATTTTGACCACTTACTGTGCTTATTTAGTAGCAGCTTTTTTGAAATTATTAAAACTCTCAATTAATGATTGCCAAAGTTATTGCAATTTGAAAAATGCCGTATTATTTTAATATTGAAAAAAAACATCCATTTTTATTTAGCGTCTATCATATATTGTAATTGAATTGATTAAAACGTAGATTTAAAATTTTTGTTTATTGTTTATTTAAAACTCGTATACCCCCGGGGTGGTGCTATTTGAAAATTTGTTTAATGCTTTCCGAGGAAAAAGGCTACTTTCATTATTTTGCTTTTTTAAATTTTTTTAATTATTAAAATGCAATTTTGTGCATTGTTTGCAGAAAACAGTTATTTATTTTTTGAATGAAAAATATTTTATGTTCAATTAAATTTAATTTGTTCCATTAAATTAAATTTTATATGCTATTGAGAAATATAATTTTATATGTACTGAGATTACCTTTTAATTATGATGGTGGCGAATGCAAATATACAAAGCTTGACTGAATGAAAACATAATCGATTTAAGGATCTGAATAAATTGAGCAAATAAAATCACTTTTGAAGTACTGGAATAGATTTTTTCGAATAATATTTCGTATACGTGCTAAAAGCAATTTATCGTCGAGAAAAGCTGAAATTCAGAATTTATAAATATGGTTTCTGCTGCAAATTTTTTTTTAGTTTTTTGTAATTATTTGTATATTTTTAATCAATTTATATCGTTTTCTTTAAAAGTTTCAAAGAATTTTAATTTTTTGGTTGTTAATTTTTTGAAATAATACCTGGTAAAAGAAAGGTTTTCCAAAATTATTTGAAAATGGAATTTGAAAAGTGTTTATTTTTTTTAAATACACATAAGACAAACGTTATTTAAAATTTTTGTTTTCGGACTGTATATCGAATTTTTTTCGAAATTATCAAAATTGTTCAAAATTTCTTCCATCATTATTTCAAAAAGTCTATGTTTTCACGTTTTAAGCGATTTCAATTCGAAAAACCATAACCATACCCATATTTTGAAAAATTTCAAGATATCAAGTCAAGAGTTCAAAAGTTCATTTTTCCCCAATTTATAATAAATATCATTGAAAAACCTCCAAAACTTTATTGACTCCCTATAAACCCTCTCCATTGATTTTTAGTCCAAATAAAAATGTTGGGATATCTTAAACAAACAAATTTTCAGGGAACATTCTTTATAAAAAAGCTACACTAAACAATTCCATTGACAGATTGCGGTGGTCTATTTTTGTACACTCAAGTCCATTCAAATCTTGGTCTAAAATTGTAGTTATTGATTGATATAATTCCCGTAAAGTTTGACTCCTGTTCCCAGTTTTTGTCTACGTTTTGAAGTGGACATAAAAAAGTAGCGTTTGTGATTTTGGGTAGTAGGACAACGATTTTATATATATCCACATATTATAAGGATATATTATAGCAATTAATTAACTCTATATTAATTAAATTATATTAATATATATATTATTGTTTTTATAAATTTCATGTATTTTTTTATATTAAAATATTTATTATATATTTAATTTCAGAATACACCACCTGACCTTATGATTGATTGCACTGTCCACATATATCGGTATTCACCCTAATCGGTAAGTTGGATTTAAATTACTTAAATCTTTTTCTTTTTTTTTAAATAAAAAAATTATTTTGAAACGAAAAATAAAATTGATTTTATTTTAATTAAAAATGAGTACATTTTATTTTATATTTATGTACAAACGAAACTGTTACAATTGATGAATATTATATTTCTTCCATATTGTTTATAAATAGCAAATACAATTACTGACAGAAAAATCGATCTTGCTTATAACTAACATGTAGCAAATGAAGATAACTCTACAAATTATTATCAATGAGTATCAATGTTTGAACTATTTTTTATCATTAGCATTCAAAAAATTCTCTAAATATCCAGTCTATACAATTAAAAATACACATATAATAGTAAAATTTATTATAATTTTTCTATGTGTTTATTAGCTAAATTTCAAATAAAATTATAGCCAATCCAAACATTTTACGAAAAAATGTTTCAGGCAAACTTTATGTGTTATTATTAGCATTTTCTGTATTTAAATATTTTTTCTATTTTTTGTAATAGTTGGGTCACGTTTATAATGGTTGATTTTTTTCGATTTAACAAATGTATCTCCGAAACGGTAAATGATAATAGTTAAGATGTTACTTAAATCGAATCCATGCAGCACCTCCACTATCGTTTACCAGAAATCTGTAATATTCCTTCTATAGTTATGGGGCTATGCGCATTCATCTGAATGAGCCTCATTCACCTGCTGGTCTGCCGATCCGTTATAATTTCCTAGTAAAATGAGTATAGACCAAATTAATATTTGTATCTTACTGTATCTGAAATCATTTTACCAAACAGCGAGCCGATAAATTTTTCAAGTGTATATTTAAAAAAAAAAAAACGAATTTATATAGAGGCTAAAACAAATACTTTTACTGGGTGATTTGTGAAAGCGATGATTAAACGTAAATCAAATACACTTTGCTAAAAATTTGTTTTTTGATTTTTTCTATCAAATATTCACATGCATAAGTGTGATTTTCATGTTTTAAGCATTTTTATATGAAAAAATAAAAAATTTCTCGTTTATGATTAAATCGAAAGAAATTGTCCTACAATTAGTTTGTATTGGAATGTTTTTTAAATCACATTTAATATTTCATCAAAAATATAGATTTCAGCGATTTACAAAATTTATCAATTTGGCCTTTTTATCTAAATTTAAATTCGTTTCTTTAATTGTCAGATACTAATGACAAAAATTAATTATTTATTTTAATTTTTTTTATGTGCTTACTGTTTTGACCATTTTTCAGTAAATTTTAAAGTAATGACTTTATATTTAGTTTTCTATACTAAAAATTGTGGCTACATTTTAAACTCCGATGTTGTTTCTTTGCACACAAGTGTATATAATAATAATTTTAATGATTGTTTGTCTTTGAATGTGTATTATATTTCACAATAAGTATAAAATAAATTTTATTTCAAAAACATTCTTAAATGCTCCATAATATAATTTAATTTATTTTAAACGCATTTAAATATGACCATGATCAATGCAGCAGCCCTGCGTCTATTTGAGTACGCCTGTGTGTTGTGTGCGTGTGTGTTCACTTTTATTATCATTATCATTTCCGTTTATATTTGATATCATTGAAAAGGAAATAACAATTTTTATTTTAATTTTAAAATCTTAAATTTACTACATACATTTGTAATAATGCAAACAAACTATTTTACGTCGTATTTAGTTCACAAATAATGTTGTAGATCTAGTGAAATTGTTGAAATGTAACTAATTTTGCAAGTTTTTAGCTAACAAACCATGTTTGTGCGTGTCAATTTTCTGCATACGCCCACTACCCATTGAGAAAATCTGCAAAAATACCAATGTTTCTTCTATGAAAGCAAGGGCTAAGAGCATGTGTTTGTTTTTGCAATCGATGGGAAAACATTAGTAGAAATCAGGGTAGTAGAATATTTCTTATTTCACACCCACGTGATAATTTTTACTCCATATTTAATCCAAGGAAAATTTACTTAAATGTTGAAAATATAATATTTTATTGTACTAAAATGAATATAATAACTGTACATAATAAGGCTCAAAAACTTGTAGCGTAAATAAAAAAGATATGAAAATTAAAATCTTATTAGTTTAGTATCTTTACCTGTATTTAAAAATTCATTGATAATATTTATCGACATATAATGTATTAGATTACAAATTGCTACAAAATGGAATAATAAGATTTACACGAATTTTAGTATTAATTAATTACTACATCATCTTTACACTCCTTTTTTATTGTCTGTACTGGGACTCAAGATAAACTGCGAAAATGTTTATTTTAAGGTATCTACTGAAATGGTACTACAATTGGGCATTTGAAAAATAACAATTTTTTTAATGAATTTCAAAACTTTATAATAAATAATATTGATAGAGACTGCGAAAAACTTGAAAAATTAAAAATAAAATTAGTTATAAACATTTTAAATGTGATAAAATTTAAAAAACTAATAAAAAACGCAGGTTCCATAGTTTTTTTAATATAAAATAATAGCTGTGTTTCGAATGTATGCCGTATTCTAGACCTAAAGAGAATACGCAAATATGAAATATCTATATGGACTGCATTTAGTGTATTTTATGAATGCTAATAATTAAAAAGAGTTTAAAAATTGATAATCAATCATACACCCAGTATTTACACAATAAATACTCTTAGTTGCTCCCTCAACTTTTATAAATATAAGACAGAATCAATTGGCCAAAAATTACAATTTTTCGGTCGACACAATTAACTGATTGTCAAAAAGTGAAAAGTATACTTGCACATACTTTACATGCATGTATTAAATACATTATTATTAGGTATTTAATAAAAATATTTAAATAAAAGAATTTAATAACAGTAATTTGTTTATGAGAATAACATATAGTTAATTTTACAAATGGTTGATTTTAAAAACCATTATTATATTGCATTCATATTTATTTCATCACGATGTAAAGACGGGTCGTAATACAATGAAAATTTTCAGTAAATGTTTTGAAAAAGGTGATCCTATTAAAAGTAGATTTTATTAAAAGTGTAGCGTAGTATTTATTTAATTAATCATTTTAATTAATTAAATATAAATAACAAGCAATATAGTATATTGTTTAGACTATTTTTAATTAACATCCATAAAATACTTTTAATACCTAGTCTATATAGTTATAAATTCGTGTATAATTATAATAAATTATTGTAATTATGTGTGTTGAATAGCTGTGTTTAATTTGTGGCGAATAGACATTCTATGAAACAATAATTCGAACAAAAACAATTCTCATGTCAAACAGACGGACAGACGAACAAACGGTCAATATTTGCTATCGTTTCTTTGAACTTAAATTTATATAGGTACTCTGACATATTATATATGTCGAGTATGAAAATGCTGATATACTTATAATTCAGGATATAATGAAAATAATAGCATATAACTTCATACTACTGGTGGTCCTACACAATTCGCAAAAGATCTTTCGATATGTACACAAAATCCTAATAGTACCCTTGTCCATATGTTACGTGGGAACTGTGGATATTTTTGACAGGTACCAGAATCGAAAAAAATTATTTATTTGTTATTTATTTCATTAGTTCCTTACTTTTTAGAAATTGCCTTCTAAATCATAATATTACCTATTTTTACCAAAGGATGCTTCTTCCATTCCTGATACCATATATGTAGAAAAGTTGATTTATACTGTCTACGAATTTAACGATTATTTAAATGTATTTTAATTCCAATCGAAAATCAATGGTCTAACATAAAATAGTTCAAGTGCCTATTGTGTAGGCTCTTATTTTTTTTCAGTAAAAGTACTAGTAATAAGACGTTTTATGTGCACCATTTCTCTTCTTAAAAAGAATGGTCCTGCAAAAATGAAGCTTGCAGTAATTTTTTTGACATGAACATATTGGATTTTTCTATAATAACAATGTAAAGAATAAAGTTAGTTATTTTACAATTAAACTTAATTAAATGTGGTTAAACACAAAGTAAAAACCACATTAATGTTATAATAGGTAATTGTATAAATATAGTATTATTTATTTTTATTGCATAATATAAACAAATATGGAACTGTCTCCGTGACCAGCGCCAGCAATGAATATTTTCAAGTAATAATGATGGTGTAATATTATAATATAATTGTCGACAACCGATCATTTTATTAGTAACCAGCAGCGGATAGCTAGCTATCTATAATCTGTGAAAGCGTTAATTTTGACAGATTTACAAAAGTGGTGATTTTTAACTTGGGTATTATCAACAATAACTACTCATAAAAAAAGTAGTATTACATTTTGAAATCTAGTAATTTATATGAAAAATACTATAAATATTGGATGACTGCCTTAATTTTGTATAAATTCCGCAGTATTATTATAAAGAACGTTTAAAATATAATTTTAAAAAAATAATAAATACACTGGGATAATTTTTATTATTACTATCAATATTTATGACTATAAAGTACTCTTGAGTAATAAAGTCTTGTCTCAATGTTGAAATTGATGTTAGCATTCTTTGCTGTAATTAAACAGAGGTCTTTATATTTAATGTCTCTAATAATAGTAATAATTATAATAATGATTATAAATATAATTAAGATTATACGACATGATAGACTTAAGGTATGAACAATTGAAGAATGAAAATAATCAATACAATAGAATGCATTATTTTAGTGTATTGCTTATTTTTATTACACAAGTACATAATATTTAAAATCACAATAAATTTTTTGTTTTTTTCAACATCCATTTAACCACAGAGATAAACTTAAAATTATTCTTATCGTAATAAATTTAATACTATATTAAATTTTCATTTACGTCATTCACTGTATTGAATGGATTCTATTTTTTTAGTTTCCGAATATCTTTAATCTAATATTCTTTAAAAGTACTTTTCTTATAAGGTTCCAATTTTTCTATAAATTTTTCATATTTTTAAAATTTTTTGCCTATTTAAAATTTCCTGGATAGATTCATAGTTTTAATCATCAAATAATATATCGTAAACTGTACAAGTAAGTATTTGTTAAAAACGAAACGTTATAAGCAATAAGCATTAGATATAATGTCTATTAAATTCTAATAATTATTTTGCCGCCGCCGGCATTATTGTTTGATAATATTTGTTGCTGGCTTCGGTAACGGAGACAGTTTCAAATAAATATGAATAATATTAATAAATATATATTCAATTTATTGTATATTAATTACTGTAATCATATTTTGTTTATGTGATTGATTCATTACCATTATAATAAATATTATTTACTAATCACTGAACACAATATCATTATTTTCCATTGAGGTAATGTTTATTTATAGTGTTATGTGTTATGAAACTATCAAAATATTATTTCTACGTGTTTCGAAGAGACATTTCAATCATTGATCACTGTATAGATCAGCACTTGGATGGACTTGAATGTGTCTATCAATGAAATTTTAGTAAGAATAGCATTAAGGATATGGATGTGGCAAGGCCAATTTTTCTAAGAACCCCCCCCCCTCCAAATTAGATAGAATATTAGGTTTGGTCGTTTTATGTGCAAAAATAAACAGTTTTGAAATTTTTTTTCTATATATGATTCCATCTAGTGCTATAAGCGATTTAATACGATTTCATAACCCAAAACAAGCCATTTTTAAATATAGTTTACCTGGGTTCTCCTGCAATTTTCCTAATTTTCGTTTTATGAAAGTATTTGAAAATATCTATATCGTTTTCTTGCTTTTTTCTCGCATAGTATTTCCGTTTATAGCACGAAAAAAAAACAACTGAAAGTGTTTGTTTTCTATTTACTGGACAAAAATAAACAATTTCAAAAATTTTTAGAATGATTTAAGCGATAAATGCCCAAATTCTATGTGAAAAAAAAAATAACTTATAGAAAACTACATATATTGCATGAATTAAACTTTTTCGAAAAGAATTAAACTTTTACGATAATCATTTAAATATCGAAAGAAATTTATTCTTACAGTATAAACTTTAATCAATAAAAAAAAAAGAAGATTATGTTTATTAATGTTATGTCTTTTTTGAAGTATAGCTTTAGTTTAACCTATATACACTTGGATGAACTTGAGAGAACAAAAATATGAAATTTTTTCGAAAAGTGCTTCGTTTTCGTAATATACCGACTCAAGACTTTATTGATGGGAACTGTTTTTTCGAAAAGTTTGAGTTAAAAATATCATTTAGGTACATCTACTTAAAATATCTTTAAAATAACATTCAATTTTGTGACTGAATATTTTACTATCATAACGAAGAGTTTTTATTTTAGTATCCTTCATATGTAATATTTCCACATATTATTATATCTTAAATACGAAAATGTTTTCATTTCGATTATAAAATAACAAACGTTAATGTTTTTTTTTTGAATATACAAATTGTAATTCACAATTTTGTAAAATTAAATGAAAATAAATTCTGAAGTTTAAAATAATAACATAAATTATGGCCTTTTAAAAAAATATTAAAACGACCCGACCAACACATATCTTCTATAATCGTTGTTCTGGATCATTGAAATATCCAGCAAAAAATATAATAATATTAAAAGCGAGAATAACAAACCTAAACTGCTAATATTTGTATTAAATTTAATTTTTTTTTTTTTTTACATTTGAAAAGTTTATTTAAGCTTGCGAAAAACGATATGAAAAGAAGAAAATATCTCTGTTTTCATATAACATATATGAATGAATAATAATATACTTGATTCACAGAGATATAATCCAGAACATTATGGTGTAGCATTTATCTGAAGAAAAAATCCAAACCCTTATTATGATAACAACCTTCTTGTGAATAAAATTGTGGAAAGAATTAAATTTTCCATTAAAGTCATTCTCAAAAGGCAAATCATAGAGACTATTCAAAAAGTATTATGCTGTATATGAAGAAAAAATTTCGTATCTCAAGAACGAAATAGCATTGTTTGTTAAACATAATCCTGCATTGCGTAAATAGAAAATTATAAATATTATACACAGTTTTTTGCACTAAAATAAGTTAAACCCCAGAACTTATCTCTTTTGTAACGCCGTCATAGATCCGTTGTATTATATTTAAATAGAGAGGCTCAGTCAGATCATTTGATTCAGGGTGTGTTCCGAACTATTAACAATGTGGGTTAAAGTACATATTGTTGTAAAAAGGATAATAATTGATCTTTTTATTTTTTTAAAAAGACTGAGGGTTGTTTAGGTGTAAGAAGAAGATAGGAAGGACAATGAGAAAGTTACTGAGTGTTAGGTTAAGTACAATTTGTTTAATATTAATTACTATTAAATATAATAAAAAAATAAAATTAATATAAAATATAAATCAAGTTTATTACATTCAAGAAATTTACTGTATAGCTTCCCCCGTTGGGTTATCATGGACTTCGTAATAACAAATTTTCAAAAACTTTTGTTATTCTAATTTAGTTGCAAATACATGAACCATATATATATAGAACTTTCTCTGTGACTGCATCGGAAACGATTATTTTCAATTAATAATGCCGGTGCCTATGCTATCACTAATATTGTAATCATAACTTAAGCAATGTTTTACTTGCAAACTAAAATGACATAAATGACTGAGCGTTTCTAATAATTTAAATAATGAACTGTCGAAACTGCTCCAAAAATTTCTCAAAGTATTGAATTTTCGTCTCAACAGCGTTAAGTTGTTTTGATAACACCTTAGGCAAAAAGTAAAATTATTATTATAACAAAAATTTGTTATCACATAATACAAATTGCTTACTTTAACGATCGTTCGATGAATGATATATTCAGTCATACATGTTCGTATACCATATGTATATATTAGAGTTTAATAACGCCGTAAAGTAAATGCTTTATTCCTGAAAGAGCATATAATATCGTTACCTCTAATATACAATATTTACGAATTTAATCTACTACAATGTGGTGCAGCTTAAAACTACAGTGTAGCTAGAACAGTTTAATGTTCTTCATACACCCCACCCGCATCATCAGAAATCACAGAAATCATTTTTATTCTACATATACCTATAGAATATTTTAGAGTTAGTTTTAAAATTAAGGTTTGTAACGCTAGCCAATATTGAAGGCACAATAAATTTTTTATAGAATCACTTAATGACTGCACTTCCGCCTGTCTGTCTATCCGCCCGTCCGTTAGTCCGTCATCAAGTTAACTCAAAATAAAAAAGACACTAAATTTTGGTAGCGCATTGTTCATCATAAAAGTAAGTTTAAGTATGTGAATGAGCAAAATAATTCGTTTAAAACTTGAAAACAAAAATCAAACAAATTTCTTAGAAACAATTTGTCGTAAACCGTTTAGATTCGCCACAATTTCAGCTTAAATTTTATTTAAAGTATTTTATAAAAGTTAATGATTAAAAATAGTTCAAGTATTGTTTGTATCTTAATTTTAATTTGATTATAATGTTTTTCTTTTTTTTTTTTTTTTTATTATCGTATAAAATCGAAATTACATTGTGTGCCTTCACATCCCGAATACAATAAATAATCCTTGATCATATATTTTAGAATTGTTTTTGTTATCTAAGACAATTCTGACACCATAGTGAATCAATGTAAAGGGATTTGCTTATACGATAATTTTATGGTGGAGCTTCATTATTGTAAACATCATACGGATTTGTATCTCTATTATTATATACCTATATGTATACTGGCATATGTGTTATTCATTTATTTATTCGATGTGTATTGCATGTGTATTCTTAGTATAGAATTCACATGCAATAAGGTCTAACCCCTGATTGCCAGATCTGCCTTATTTTATAAAACATGAAAATTTCTTGGTGGCTATCTCTAGTAATAGGTAAGAACGATGAAAAAGAGGATTTTAGGAAAAACTTGAGCCTTCCTACTATGATGTAGATCATGTGGATTTTCGCTCTTAATCCACTACAGCTTCCTTTACCTTTCGGTGTTTACTGTCGAAATTGTTCGGTTACTGGGTAAATAACTTCCAGTTGTTACAAAAATAAAATGTATAAAATTTAGCTTTTATAGTTTACCGTAGGTACACTTAGAATTTATTCACATTTAGGGGCATCTCGCAAAGAGTTGCCATGACACTTCATGAAATGATATCTTATTTAAAATAAATAAGAATAATTTATGTTTACCTGTTATTTGTCGAAGACACGATAGGCTGACATCCATATTTGGGAGATTCACTGAGAAATTCACTAATACGTATTATACGTATTAGTAGCTCCGTGAGCGATAGACCGTCACCAGTAGCGATGGTACACAGAAAAAAATATAACCCACGCTTATTTACCAAACGTGTACCAATATTTATTTACAAATTTCAATTTAACGCTATTGAGACCATCAACAACTTTGTTAATTAAGAATGCTCTTCTGATGTCCCAAAATTTTTACTATACAATAAATTTCTAATTAATGTGATAAATATACCTACCGAATGTTATGAAGATCAGATGACGCGCTTGAAAGTTACAGTACCACATATTTAGACAGATCAACATATTCTCTTCGTTTTGTCAATAGTTAAAATTGGGTAATCATCATCATTGACCCTGTAGCGCTTATACTTAACGACCCTTAGTAACATCTCATAGGACAACCGATTGACTGACGTCTATGATGTATTTTAGTGAAGCATGCTCTGATGGAACTCTCAGAAAAAAATGAAACAATATTAACTTGTTGAAATCAATGACTATACAAAAATTCCACAGTTTGTATCCTACAAATGTAATTAACATGTTGAATTATTTGAGATCTCCAAGCTATAGCAGACTAACGATACACAAACTACGAATTTGTTTATTGTAGCCCGAGTAAATATGAAATACATGATAATAAATTAATTTCAGTATTCATTTTGCTCCAGTTAAGAACACTGAAAACAATGAATTTTTGTCGGTATTCAAAATATGTTCTAAGTGGAAAAAATAAGTTAAAATTTTAACTGCGTTTTATATATCTGAAAAGTAAATATACCTTAATTGCATTCATTGTTTGATTCTTATATTTAAGCTCTAATATTTCGAATGAAGTTGATTAATGTTATCAAACTTTATAATGTATATAAATGCTTAATATATGAAGAAAAGTGCAAGTGAGTGTACGAAACTGATATATAACAGTAATGTTCATTTCCACTATTCATAGGTTTAGCTTTATATATGATTTTAGACATAAAATCATATATCCAAATTAATTGTCCTTTAAACTTAAGTGTTTTTATAGATAACACATTTTTAATTATTATTTCTTAAGATAGGATGAGAAAGGATGTATCTTTCAGTAAAAGAATTAATTTTTTTATTTATAGTTTAAACATTAACATAAACCTTGGTGAAACTAAACTGTTTAAGAAAATAAATTTTAAATACAAATTTTTTGTTTCGAAAACGCAACATTTTTATATTAGAATTTGTTTGCTTCAATTTGAATTTATCATGGTTTAAAGATTCATTGAACCCACTAGTCCGATTCTCATTCACGAACTTAAAATAATTTTTTAGGTATAGAATAAGACAGCAAATTTCAAGTCGCTATCTGTTTTCTTTTTTGATGAAGGACCGACAGACAGATAGGTAAACTTTTATAGTAAAAAATTGTATAGTCTGATGTTTTTTATGTATGTCGAGTATGCAAAGTAAGTGTTTTTAAAATTGTTTTTTTTGCAAAGAGCCTTATAATTTTTGTAATTTTCGTCCAGAGACCAAAAATTGTTTCAGTAATAATAATTTCAGCCATAAAAAAAATGAAAACTACAAACCATTCTCCCCATCTTACTTAAAAATAAAAATGTAATTAAATATAGGCAAAATATATCACACTTTTTCCTTACATTCTATAGGGATAAAAAATAGCTCATTACATGATCATGTATTGCTCATTGTACCTTTATCAGTTTCAGAAAATTTGTCCTAGATATGTTACAGTTTAGTTCAAATTAGTCTACATTGAATTATATCTAATACACATAGTGTATCCAATTTGTATGTACTATATGTAGACGCTTCCGCATAAACACATTACATACGTTGAACAGATATCAGTGTAAAGCATGAGTGTGGAATATATCTCAATGGTTTTTAAAATTATGATTAGCGCATTGTTATAAAACCAACATACTCTTTTTACTTCATATTAATACCACCACACACTATAAATATTTTATATACCACGATAAGTCGTTAATATTTTGGAATCGACTTCAAAAACCGAGAAAAGCTCTTTTCAATGGAGTGTAACATAATTGTGGAATATATAAGAGAACCTTATTATAATATCTTGAAAGAAAATCTAAAAAAGCCGGGAACATATAATCAAAATAATAATTTATTGTTGAATTTAGCCAGATGCCAAAAAACTCTTATGAGATATTTTTCCAATTAAAAATGAAAACTATCTTTAATTGGTTTGTTTGATTTGCTTTGTGATGTTATGTGCTTAAATTTTCCCATTACAACATATTTTATTCAAATTGACAATAATATGTCTTTCATAAAAAATCTGCTATACATTATCCCGACACAGCTTATTCATCCCATTTGCTTCTATCAATCTACACAACCTAAGAAAATGCGATTTAAAATTTATGAATTTATATGGAATACCAATAATGGAAAAATACTTCAGAATTTGCGAAAATTGTTTTATCACTTCAATTGTCTTCCATTCCCAAGCATGGATCTTTGAAAATAAGCAAGATGAACATAAAAAATTCCTTATTAAGCAAACAGGGAGATGAAATGCTATGACTTCATCTGCTTTTATCTCCAGAAAGATAACGTAAAAAAATTTCGATTTTTCAATAAGAAGATAGAAAATAGTCTCTGATTATACTTTGCTTTTAAATCAATTTCCATTTAATTTTTGAGTTTTGTTAAAGTATTTTGTTTGAGCGTAGTTTCACATTTTATGTGCAAAATTTTTGTAATTGATTGTTTTTATTGTTAAATCTTTTAATATTGTTTTTGTATTATTGGTGATGTAAAGAAAATCTAAAAGTTGCTTTTACATGCAACTCCAATGACACATTTGGTAAATTTTAGTAAAATATATTTTATTCTCGACTGTATTCAGAACCCTTTTTTTAAATTAAATTTTATTTTCAGAGTGATGGGAAACTTTTTACAAAATTTTTCACTTTTTTTATTATTAGCTACGTTTTAAAATGTATTAATATTTCTTCAGGCTATCATAATAAATTAGAATTATGCTTTAATTTAATAGCTTATTTGAAAAAAATGGTATTTTTATTGATTGAAAATGAATGTGAATTGTAAAATTTAAAAATTGATATATTTATTCGCTTTTGTTATCATTTAAGTCTGTTACTTGATCATTAATAAATAGATATGTAAATAAACGCTTGTCAATAAAATTGTGAAAGCATTCCATTATAAATAGATTACCTTATAAATTTGATAATAGTTAAAATCTAATTTAAAAAATAAAGGTTAAAAATATAAAAATTGGTAACGTCAAACATAATCAAACAATTAAATACGAATTTAATTTTTTTATTTTGCAGTTGATGAATGTATTTTTAAAATATATAAAAAGTTTTTTATGTGCATTTAATTAAATAACAATATTTATTTTTGGTCGTGTTTGAGAGAAGAACAATGGTTGGGCAGTTGGTCATTTTATATTTTTAAATACATTACTATAATATTATTTTACTTAAAGCAAAATTTTTGTGCAATAATAACGATAAAATAAAATTTATGGGAAGACTTGTGTTTTTGTTTTGAATAGTTTCATTTTAATTCTAATATTGATGTTTATTAAATTCCTAATTTATAAAATGCTATTCGTAATTTATGATATGTAAAATAAATAATAGTTTAAAAAAACTAAAAAAACACGCTTTTATAGAAAAATCCAACTAAAAAGTAGAAAATAAAATTTAATAAATTTGGATTAAGAATAGTGTAAATAAGAAATAAATTTATATTATTGTAAAAAAAAGCGTGGGGTGCTTTTTAAGATATCAAAATGATAATCTACTCATATTTGCCAATAAAATATTTATATCTATTGACACTATGCACCCCACGCTTTTTTTTACAATAATATAAATTTATTTCTTATTTACACTATTCTTAATCCAAATTTATTAAATTTTATTTTCTACTTTTTAGTTGGATTTTTCTATAAAAGCGTGTTTTTTTAGTTTTTTTAAACTATTATTTATTTTTCGCTTTTTAGTTCAATTTTTTGTATTCAAATTCATTACTAGAATCAACGTAGTTCGCGCACTAGCTCTATCTTTATTACTCTCATGCAAAGGATCCGTTCAGATGCGTTCTGCAGCCAACTTCAGAGAGTTACCTACAGACAAACAAACAAACATACGAGTGAAGCTAATAAAAGCGTGTTAAAAAAAAGAGATCTGTACACTTTAATATTTTTAAATACGATTGCTTATTTTCTTCTAGAGTTTCTTACTTTCCACAATAAAAACTTGTGTGTATTTGGTCCAAAAATAGTGTGTTAAAAATTTGTGTGTAGATTTTTGTTTGTTAATTTGACATTTTTCTTATGTTACTTGTTTTTAAACAAGAAAACAGTGTTATAATTATATAAATGTTAACTTATCTCTTTTTTTTTCACATAATAAGTTTGATGCATACAAATTATCTGCTTTTATTGAAGTTACTAAAATTTAAATAATTTTCATGATAAACATTAATTTTGTGTTAATAAATATTTTTAATTAACTAGCTCTTATGTTAATAAATATTTTGAATTAACACCCAAATAAAAATTGAATTTACACTTATATTATGTTATCATATAAATGAGTAAGACTTTTAGCATCCTCTTTGAGACGAAATTTTAACACAAAATTACTGTTAATTCAACATTTTTTTTGGCCTATGCGAAGCTGGACCACCCCTTTCCCCCGATTGTCGAATGTCGAAGTCTTTTTCTTACGCTCCTGGAAAGCTGGTGCTTAGTAAACGAAATTAAAATGTGTACAAACGTGTCAAACGATTCATGTTAAAAAATATCTAATATCGCAAATCTAAGGGCGCAATCTCACATTCCATCTTTGTACGCTCCTGGGAAATTGTTGCAAACGAAAGTAATGGTAGTGAAAAATATTTATCTAAAAAAATTCATAAATTGGAGCTGGCTAAAATTTTTTGTATTCTCCTGGAAAATTGGCCCTTGTACAAACGAAAATAAAGTGTAAATACGTGGACTGGTTTTACCATTTAAATTATGTTAATTTTTCACAAACATAGTTTAATTTTATGTTATTTTTTACTGTGTTTGGACTATTTTTCATGTAAAATGTACAGCTCTTTAACAAAAACACTTTGAAGTTGCGATCGTTGAAATGACTTTATTAAAACATGTTTATTAAGAAAAGAATAAATATTCAATTTTTGATTATTTTATTGGTTTTATCCACTTTTATTCAGCGACTTACATTTCACTGTTGTGTTTACAAATGTAAACAAAGTTATGATAGCTTAATAATCAGCTATCATTACTAGCTAGTAATAATTTTTGTATAAAATATTATACTTGTAATAAAGGAAGAATTATTCTTGTCAAAATTTTGATTTCGAGTTTTATCGGCTATGCAAGTCTTCACGAGTCCAAACAGCTACCTGACTGTATGACAGCGATTCACCAAACTTGGTATTTTCAGAAATCTTCTTTGAGGTTTTTCCCGTCGTCACTATAAAGGTACAAAGGTACAAAATAGTTATATAAACGCAAATACCTTCTGTGGAATAGCTCCAGATAATTTGAATCTTGAAAAGTAATATGAACTTTAGTGAAAAAAGTTATGTTGCACTTATAAACTTTATCATCACTTAACGAACATCCCGTTCACCTAAGAAGAAAGTGTCTTGATATTAAGAGGGGTTTTTCAATGAGTAAATTTTGCTTTGGGCAGTTTTGTTGATTTAAATTTATTTAAATCCAATTTCTTACATATGTTACAGAAAAGATCTCTGTATATTTACAGTTTAAATATGATAGTTAATTATCAAAAATTGTTCTGGATCATAAGAAAATATCATTAAGAAAATGCCTGCATTTAAAAAGTGATGTTATTGTCATAAATATATTAAAAGTTTTTCATAAATTTAACTGTTATAAATAAAATTAGTATCTAACGATATGTTTCAAGGTACTTTTGTGTTGCTCACTCGTCGTATCTTATTAAATTTATATCTCAGACGTAATTAAACGAAAAATTTTAATTACCATAGTTATTTTATATTTTGGTTATATCCGGTATACACTTACTCAGATAATCCTTGTACGAACGGTTGGTTATACGATAAACGCTCTGTCATCTTCCTACTTACCTATAGACTGACACACGCATTAAATTTATATTTGACAATACTTCTCTCTTACTTGTTAATATGCCATAATATTTATGTAAATTTATACGTTACTGGGTGTGTTTTTAAATATTGGGAATATCTATACTCGACATATGTATATTAAATATTTGAGGGTATATTAAAATGAGTTTAAAGCTTATAACACTAGAAAATATTGAATGCACTAACAATTTGACAAGTATGTGTGTTCAATCGCTAATTCAATTAGTTCATTTTAGTATATTCCGCCAGTCATTAAGATAACTAACACTTAAACGTAATGGAATATTATTTAAAAACACACTTTCGTAACATGTGCCTTTAAATTACAAAATAATTTTTTATGTAATATAAAAATTTATTATTAAAAAACACGAGTAACACTCTGCATTCTTATAATTATATTTACTTCTTGTATACATTGGATACACATTACAAATCAAATTATTTTGTACTTTTTGTTCCACATGTCCAGAAACAATGTTTTCATAGTTTTTTAAACTAGAAATGGAAAATAATTTGAAAAATCCAGTTACGCAAGTAGAGGTAAATCTACTGTAGGCTATAAATTAATGTACTAATAAACAAAGCTATAATGAAATAAATCATCTAGTTTTAATTAAATTAGAAGATGGAAAAACAGGGATGTCTGTTCTGTAGCAAATTTAATTTCCAATCAAAATGCAAATTTTAAAAGTTAAAAACCTTTTTTATGCCAAAATTGTTTAAACAAACGGCAAAATGAAGGCTACAATATCAAATTGTTTTTTTTTTTTTCTGCCTATAATTTATTATTTTTTCTTATAACAAAGTAGGAAATTTTATCACAAAAAAGGTGCAAATAATCAATTTCTTCGTTTAGGAGATATATTGAAAAAACTGAAAAGAGTACGTTTTTATGCCTCTCTTTTTAGTGCACACTCTAATTTAATAGTACTCCGCAATTTTTTCAGATAACTTAACCGATTCTGCAATATAAATCTATGAATGTCTTACTTCCTTTCTAAATGACAATCAATAGCCTAATATGAAGCGTGTGAAAGGTGCACATACCTTCGTTTATAAAATCTAAAGCCACAGCATTGTAGCGTAACACCGTAACGCAACTTTGATGATTTACAGCAACCTTTATGTAGTCGTGAACGCGTAACAAACAATGTGTAACAAAAGTTGATAAGCGACGATGTATACATCGTGTCCAACAAATTGTCGGTAAATTTGAATCACATCGAAATATGTTGCTAGGTGAGATTATGAATAATGTGAACTGAAATAAATAGTAACAGGTACGGAAACAAATACTTACATGTACTGCACTTGGTAAACAGATAAAATGCTATGCAACACATAAAAATATTGTAACATCGCAATACCTATAAACCATTGATCTATTAACACGTCACAGTACAGATTTATCAGCTTGAAAAGAAAAAGACATTGTGTGGGCAATTTTTGGCATTTGTCTATGGCAGTACCGTATGAGATATTACACATAATGTAACATATAATTTTAATATTATTTTGAGCAGGTATTAAGTTTTAAATTTTTATTATATTTTATATTTAGTTATTTTAAAGCACAAATAAAAACTAAGTACATTTAATATTAAAAATTATCTAATTTTATGGTTTTGTTTTTATTATTAATAATTGTAAAAAAATTTAATGTCTCTACTTATCTCTTAGCTTTAGGTATTTAAATGAAGAATTATGTCCAAGTGACAGTGGTAGATATCATCATCCAAGTTGATGTAAAATTACATAATGACACAATTTTTTACAATAGTTATTTTTTCTGTAGGGTTGTTATCATTTTCATAGATGAAATATTATTACAAAATAACAAAGATTGTGATTGTCGAAAATGCTTTGAATTTTTCATCAAAACTTCCATTCAACTAAAAAATTATATTTTGACTGCCAAGTTAGGTATAAGTTTTTCGAGTGTTTATGTATTATTGTAAGTTCCTTTGTTACCACCTATCTTCCGAACGGTTGGGTGGATTTCGAGAGGTCGGCAGTTAAGGTCTCGTAATATTCGAGATGTAAGTATCCTTAGATGGCAAAAAAAAAAAACCGGCATATTTATTTTTGGTGCCAAATAGTAACGTATTAATAAAAATTAAAAATCGAAATCTATCAAAAAGGGTATCAAAATAAAGAAATTGAAAAGAGAATTACAAAATTTATAAAAGACTTTAAAACTACTGGTCCAATCTTAACAAATTAAAAAAATATATGTTCCTGGTTAAAGACTAGGATTAGACAAGGTAAAATTAACAAATTATCTATTACTGGATTTCTTCACGTGAACCCAAACATTATCCAAAGTGTATTTAAAAGTAACTTTGATGATTTTTATTTTAAAATTCTAATAATTATCGTATTTTTCTGAAAATTGATTCAGAATCGATCATTTGGCACCAAACCCACTTTAGTTCATTTTGGGGTTCATGCGAAAATAATTGCGTGTTTAAGCTTAAAAATGTAGTTAAAATATTTTCATTTGATGGGTGTTTGATTGTCATTCCAAGAAAGTTCTTGAAAAAATCGTAATCGTTATTGCGTTATTTTGATGAAGTGAACTCCTTACGCCTGTATTAATTACCTAGAAAAACTCCGAAACAAGTTTTGTCCGATATATTGTTACAGGCATGTTATTGGACACAAACTTGGTTCTAATTGCAAAAACATATTATCGTACGCTATTTTCATTTATCAGCTTGTATTTTTAATGTTATGTCTGCCTTTATTCTTGGTAAAGTGTAGACATTTACAAACTTTAACATAAATTTTCTAAGAAATTATTACTTTGATTTGTTTTCATGAAATATATATATATATATATATATATATATATATATATATATATATATATATATATATATATATATATATATATATATATATATATATATATATATATATATATATATATATATATATATATATATATAATGGGTGTAGAATATACTTCGTAGAAAAAGTTTGTTTGACTAAAATTAATTTAAAAGAAACATAGGTTGTCTTCACAATTATGTGGCAAAGCAACCAATTGCTCAAATATATCCTAACAACAAATGCATTAAATGTTTCTTAGAACTTTTTATCGTTATTTTTTTTGAAAAACGTAAAATATGGCTTCTGTTTTTGATGATGCTAATTTCTACCCGAAAAATATTATTCATGGTATGGAAAATATACTATTATTTGGTGCGTCTTCATTAATTTCATGCGAGATCAGTCCATCACAAAGTATGATGCATTTTCGGAGAAAAGGCTTTAAAAAAAAATTTGATTTCATCAAGTTACAAAGTTGATATCCATCATTTGGCGGCCTTCTTAAATGGTTCAAATTTGTGCTAGCATTAAACTTTTGCAAGCTCGATTTAATGTGGACTTATAAGATTGGAATAATGTGATTTTTTATATAAAGGAACCAAACGAAACAAGTATAGCAAAAAAGTTGATCTGATGGTTTTCAAAAAAGACTCTGCTCAGGAATATTCACGTGTTAATTGCTGTTGTCGTAAGGAATCAAAAAATTCCGATATTAACAGGCATACTTGATTGAATGAATTTTGATACGACTTTATTTTATTAATATGTGGATATAGTCACGGATGATTGACAGAAACAAATAATAGTTAATAAATAAATTACTGTGGCTTGAAACATTCATTTGTTTTTGGACAATTTTTCGGAGAATGTGTGGCGACCTGATAGGAAATAAAACTTCATTCAATCATTTGTTAGTGAAGTCAATTAATTTTATATCAGATAAGTTTTTTTTTTGTGTTTCTTACATAAAATACTAAAATTTTATAAAATTAACTAATATTAGTTCAATGCAATTTATTACAATTTCCAATTATAGACATTACTTATAGCTTTGAACGAAAATTAATATCGGTAATCAAAATATTAATTTGAGGTATTCCATAGCACACGCCGTTGGAGGTTGGGTAATAAAATACAAATACCTTTTCATGTATATGATCTTTACTCTAACAAAGACAATATATGATGAATCAAACTATCTATAAACTATTGTTCGTGAAATGTTATATAATTGTGTGTCATAATAGTAAATGACCGCTATGACCGCATTACATTCACTGACTGACCATACCAGTCACTTGTGTTTTACATGTTACTGGTCAACAATTCTCATTGACATTGGTCCCCAATGAATTTTGGTTATTTAACCACAAAATATACCGTATTTAATATTATACAAATAGACATACAATATGAATACAATTATAATTGTTGAACTAACAAACATAATGTACGGTGTACGACAAGTGTATGTAGAAAGCACAAGAGCAAATTCCTTATCGGCAATGAGTAGCACACGCAGAATACAGTTGCCGTAATGGGTGTCCATACACTTTAAAGATAGGTCTAATCATTTTCTGATTTCCAAAATATTCTTGAAAATATTCAAATTTCCCTTTATTTTATAAATGAAATAACTATTTACAAACTATTCCAGATATTTCAAAATTAAACTTCTGAATTCGGAAGTATTGTATCATGATTTCAAAAATGATTTTATTGCTCCAATTTCACATATGTTTAGGAACGTTTTGAGCATTTTCCCTTTCTTGTCGGTCAGTTTGTAGCACTTATTCAGACGAAGACGCATAACTCTACAACTCAGAAACTAATATTTATAAATTAGTGATAAACAATATGAGAGATGTTCAGAATGGTCCTGTTTTGGAAAATTTCAATTATAATAATTTGAATTTGGATGCTGAAATTGCAAATTTTTGGAGTCTAATTTCCAAATATGCTTATTGTCATTAGTAGAGTCATAGTACATGAAACATCTATTTGACTTTTTAATGTATATTCACCCTCATATTAAGTATGGGATTCTCTGTTGAGCCTTGTCAAAAAATGATAATAAGCTCAATATTGATTTTGCCATGTCAATGTTCATTTAGGAGGAAACAATTTATACCAAAACCAATCTAAAAAACTTTGTTAAAGTGGAGGATAAACAATCCTACTTCACATAGTCCTTTCCAACATAGTCCAATTATTGCAAATTTTGAAAATTATACCCAATTACCTATTGGAGATAGGAATTATTGCAATATTTAAGTGTGCGTTGAATAATTTTCTATTTTATTGCATAATTGGTCCAAAATTTATGGAATAATTTTCGAATTTTACATTATTTAAGCTGAAAATAAAGGCCATCTTTCTTATCTTTCACAATTAATAGACATTCTCATGTGATGTAAATCTAAATGTAAAAAATGCAAAGTTAATTTCGAACACTCAGTGGCAAAATTTGTTGTATGATCAGAAAGATTTTTTAAGAGAACAATATATCCAGAGTTAGTAAAAATTCGATTATAGTGTGGTCTAATTAGGAAAAGGTTTTGACAAAAATATAAGAGTGTTTTCTGGCTGAAGGAAAGTCATGAGTGGAGCGTAAAGCTAAAATTTTGGGACTCTATTCAAACTTTTTTTTGAATAGCATAAACAATAACCCTTTGACAAAAAATTTTTCTCTTCCTTTTTTCACAATGAAATTTTCGGATATTCAATTAATTAAAAACGATAAAAATGTCATTACAAGTTATTATGAAGAAAACAAGGAAAAATATTTACAAATTTTAATTAATTGTTTAATGTAATAATTTTCTTAGAGTCAAGTTACATGAGAGTGTAACTTAAAGTGGGTGGTAAACTCAATCTGAGACTAAATATTATCACGAGACCGATAGCGAACAAGTACCGTGAGGGAAAGTTGAAAAGAACTTTAAAGAGAGAGTTAAATAGTACGTGAAACTGTTAAGAGGTAAACCTGAGAAACCCGAAAGGTCGAAAGATGAGATGCATTTACTACATTATGACCTTTACACTTACTACAAATACCCGTAAAAGTGAATTTTAGAAAAAATAAAATTTTTTTATGTAACTCACAGCCCATAAATTAGCTTTTTTACTTACAGCATGGTGTGTGAAAAAAAATTTTATATTGAAATCTAAAATAATTTGTCAGTCATCATAGATGTAAGTTAAATAAATCCAATGTTTCAAAATTTTTTAACAAAGCTGTTCGATGATATAAAATTATTGAAAATTTTTGTTGGCCGTTTTAATGAACGATATAAACGTTGACGTATTAAAAAAAAATTAAATAAATAAAATACAAATAGTGGGAGCATTGATAGTTTTTCTTTTGGTCCATTAGAAACTAAAAGCAAATAAGGATTGAAATTTCACCACGAACAATTCGCAGTATTTGAATGCTACCAGTTTATTTACAATCTATACATTTCCTAATATCATTACAAGTAGTAAATAAAATGTTGAAAAGTGTTATTATTCTATTTTCTAGGAAATAAAAAGTAAATTGCTAAAACGTTGCAATAATATCTATAAGTAACTCTGTTAGTGCGAATGTTATTGGTAGCTAAAGTTGAATCATTTTCGTTAGTATCACTGCGTAATCACAATATGGCTTTGTTTTATCGATTCTATTTTTTGGTTAAATCATATTGTATTATAAATATATAATATGTACTATGCCGTATTGCACACTATAAATAAAGTGAATTATTATTTTGTGACCTCGATGACGGACGGACAAGTGAAGTGGAAATGGGCTAATTAAGTAATTCTATGTCATCTACACCCAAATTTTTTTTGTAGTTTCAATATTTTTTTGTGTTACAATTTTTACACAAAAATTAATTTACCTACTTATTCTGAGAAATTATATACAGTCGAGTATAAATATCTATTGGTAGCTTTAAAAAGCTATGTTCTGGATTTCCGTTTGTAGGATGTGATAGCCAGCCTAACTGAATATTTCTATTTTCTGACCTATATTTCAACATGTTTGAAATAATAATAAGAGACAAATCATGAAACTGTAGTTGAAAATTTACAAAGCAATAAATTTTCTATTGAAAATTTTTTAGGAAAAATTAATTGGCGTTCGTATAATTAAGTAACCATAATATTTACTAAAAGAAATATGGCAAATATTTGTTGATAGTATTTATTAAGTAGTAGTAAAGCACCCTCTAACTAGCCAAGAAATTTTCAATTCTCCATTTATTTTAATTTATACGTCATACGGAATTTAATATACACACCAACCAATCACAATTATTTATAAATTTTTGTTGTGACAGTGGTAATAAGACACGCATTCCAAAAGAACTGCATTCAGTAGGTCCTAACGAAATTGTCTATCTGAGTCAACACAGTAAAACATTTTATGTAAAATAAACACAATTTACGTGTTAGAAATGATTGACACAATATTAATATTGATTATCTACACAGAAAATTATCTTGAATTTTTAGCACAAAATCAGTGTAAACTCAATTATTATTTGAAATTCAATGCTGAAATATAATTAAAATAAGGTAGATAATAGTTTTGAATTGTGTTGCCGCGGAATGAAAAATTGCTTGAAATTTCTTTGTAATTTCTAATACTCACCAAGGATCTCGTTTTTCACCAGAATAAATTGCAAAGTTGGTTCTTCTAACAGCCATACTATATGTTTTGTTTAAAGATTGCAATAAAAATACACAAAGTATATATAAATATATATATATAACGTATAAATAGACTTCGTTGTAACGTAATAAATAAAATATTCCAGTAAATTATTTTAAATTGTTTATCTTTGATGCCACTCCTGTTCTCGTAAAAATACATAGTATTAGAAGAATAGTAGTTATAAAATCTAATCTAGTAGTAAGCCAAACGATTTAAAATCAGTTATAAAAAACTTTTGATTTTTCATTTGTAGGTAGGTACACCGTACACATCTTTTTATTATTTTGAATATGTTCATTTAATTCAGCAAATAATGGAAACCAGAAAATATATGCAAATTTTAAATATCGACGGAAATCGCCTATAATCTCCGTGCATTAAATTTATACTACATAAATCAAAAGATATATTAATTAGTCTGTAAATGGCATGATAACCATATTTAAATGAATAATTATTTATATTTGCCATTAAAAATAATTACTAATGCGAATTTTTCGATCATTCTTACAGTTTTACAAGCCAATAACTTCTAATAAATGTCAGTTTTTGTTTTTGTGATACAATGTTTGCAATCAATTGAATGAATAAGAATGTTTTATTATAAATCTTAGCTACTCAGGACGCATAAATCAATTTCGCGTAGTATCCACAAAACGGATAAATCAGTATTTTTTGACAACCTATAGAATTTATTTCTGGCATGTGCAAACAACGGTTGTTGTAACTTATTCAAATTGAACGCTATATAAAAATTAGTGTTTGGTTATTTAGTTTTCGAGACTCTTTTAAATAACGACACCTAGACTAAGTCAGTTATCTCGAATATGAAATTAAGTTTTAAATCTTGATTTTGAAGATTGAATGATTTTTCTTGCATTGTCTTTTAAGTCATATTATATCCTTAAAGGTTAGCTTTTTTTTCCAATCTTGCCCTTAAGTTTTCTTAATCATTTCTTTTTATCGGTGAAAATGAATAATCACTTTACCATTCTTTTTTTTTTTTTTTTTTTTGCCACAGCTCTATAAATTTTTATTGTGCCTTATTTTATTTGATATATTTGTCTTTTTTATTTATTATACAATCTATATTGTCATACCAGAGGGTGGACAAATAAATATAATAAAGAAAATAATTTCAAACAAAAACTTTTATGATTAAAAAAAACCGCATTAATCTTAACGTGATTTCTGAATGAGATTCTTATTAATATAAATTTAATGTGTATTTTAATTTTCTGGTTGATTTGCATGAATATGTTGAAAGCATTCATGAAGGTAAACTAATAAATATTAAATTATTAAATTTATGTAAGTGAATTTTATCCCCCATATTTAAATATATATTTACTTAATTTCTTAGGGATTTGGACGTAAAAATAATGATAAATAAAAATTATTATATTATTTTTGCTACGTTTTGACCTATAATGTGCATTCTATATAGTTGGAATTCAAGTAGAAGTAGAATATACAATGTTATTTGAATTCGTATTATGATGCTTCAAGATGGCAAAATGAATGCCGAAACATCGCAAAACTAATTAACAAATTTGTATTTAATATTCTATTACGCCCCCCCCCCCTAAATACATATGAACTCGTATTAAAAATGAGCATTATATTATTCCAAAATTTGTACGAAAATATAGGAAAAAATGTTTACTCTTTGAAAACTTTGACATTTTAAAAAAACTTGAAAATGGATATTGTCATAATTATTGCTTTGAATATACAAGCGATTTGTTTTCTTTTGTGTTAGATTCAACAATTTGGAAATATTTAGCAATATTTGCTGTATTAACACATATCAATTTTACAGAAGTAGAAATGACTTTTGTACCACAGAGATAGTGTATTATTGCTACATTTTTATTGCTAAGTTTGTAAAAATAAATTGAGATAAATTATGTCATGTATAGGTAAGTAGTAAGAGGGGTAAAAATTTAAAAATAGCATTGATATTAAATCTTATCTTATACATTTAAATGAGCAATTCTTGTATATATATAATTGGAATCTCGGAATCGGCTCCAACGATTTTCATGAAATTCAGTATATAGGGGGTTTCGGGGGCGATAAATCGATCTAGCTAGGAATCATTTTTAGAAAATGTCATTTTATTCGTGTTTTATCGATAATATTTTATAATCTAATGATATATTTGTTTAATATTTATAGTCATATAATCATTGGAGTGGCTAAGTGTTAGCGTGCAAAGCTCTTATACAGAGATCACGCGTTCAAATCCCGGCTCGACCGAGGAGTAAAATTAATTTTTTTACATTTTAAATCCAACCCAACCCAACAAAACAACACAATAAAGTGAATAATATTTTTCAAATAAGATTTTGTTATTATAATTGTATAATTTTTTATAATGTAATGATATATTTGTTTAATATTTATAGTCACATTGTCATTGGAGTGGCTAAGTGTTAGCGTGCTGGACTCGTCTTCCTAGCAAAGCTCGGTCATCCAGGTACTAAATTGTTTATACGAGCAACAAGAGGTAAATTAGGAATCTTTGGGAATTTAATATTATCTACACTTATTAAGTTTGATAGAAAAATATAAAATTCTTTGTTAAAATCAAAGTTTTTTTTTCACCTACAATTTTTTTTAAATAGGTCTTGTTTTCGTATACTATATTATTTTTATAAAAACATTGATTCCAACCTTCGTTTTAAGCCTTAAAAGTTTTCAATTTAAAATTCGAATTTTCAGAATAAAGTTTAATGATCATCTACGTCTTTTCATCTTTAAATTCAAATATTCAATAAAAATTTAAAAGAAAAAGGAAGTTGAACATTATTTAACTGATCTTATTCAACCTTAAAATACGATTGCGTTTGAGACTAATCGGGATTTTCAAATAATTAAGCTATTGTGCGGAAAACATTTTATTTAACTTATTTTCGAATTTTTTGCATGCGTTTTTTTTGGAAAAACACTCTGTTTTGCTATACATTTTGACATATAAAATTAAATTGACTTTATGAATTAAACTTTTCAAATTGATATGACAAATAAAACCTATATTTTATATTAAACTTTTTTATTTTTGTAATTTCCTTTTATAATGAAATTTGTGGGTGCTGTTTATATTATTTATTTGCACATTTTTCTTTGAATTAGCAAAAGATGACGGAGTATATATATAATAAACATAGAATAAAAGAATATAATTGGAAAATATCTATTTGAAATAAAACTCATCAAATGTCATTTTCTTATATTTATTTGTTTATATACCTGGGTATTCTGGCGAACATAATCGACTTCATAAACACGAATAAATTCAAAATACTAATTTCTTAAAATTCTATCGATATTTTTCGATCTGTTCATAACACGGATATCTTAAAATAGATATTTTATACGGGAATCAAATGTTCATTTAATCTAGGAAGTACGCAAGGACTTCTTATATAATCTTTTAAAACCTCTGATTTGTCACTTCCTCTAAAATACTTTATAATAATATAATAAACATCAAATATATTGAAAACTATTTGTAGACAATTTTTTTCGGAGCATTCTATGTTTTTTTTAAATTTGGATAGACCTCATGACTAATATGCACCACATCAGTCATCGTAAAACACCTTGTTATCTCATGCAGGAACTCCACATTCTATTAATCCAGAATTAAAAATAATTTACATTGGACCATTACGGAGATTTGAGTCGACAACAATGAAACGTTTACAAAAGTAAAACACTACCTTAACGAGACAAAAAAATAGTAAAAATAATATAATATTATAATTTGTGTATTGGGCTCTAAATAATGACTATTTTTGCACAAAAGTAACTAAAAAATAAATAAATAAATAAAAATAATCGAAATGTTATAAAATATAACATGTAGTATCTAAGAAGAAATTCGATTATTTTTCCTTGGTTAGAAAAAACAAGGTCATAGTGAGCTCATAGTTAGCTTGTTTTTTTATCATAATTATTTTAGTATAGCATGACCTCATTATTGGCTACTATTACTTAATTACGAAATAGAATTTTTTTAAATCAGCACTGGCTAATCATTAGACAGATTTTGTACCATAATTAAATTTTGACTTACAGCTAGCATAAAATAATTTTTTAGTGATACTTGACATTTGATTCTAGTACAAAGTATCTCATGACGAACTTATATTTAATATTTGGAAATGATTTAGTACAATTATTATTGACTCATCATAAGCTCTCGCATGACATAAAATAATTTTTTATATCATTGTTTATAGTTACATAGTAGCTAGCTAATGGCGGGCTATTCATGAATATTTAGAGATGATTTTCTACAATTAAGTAATTTTCACTTAGTTTTCAAAGAATATTTTATTTACAAAAATCATTTGTTTTTAACTTGAATTGTAGCTTTTGGCAAGCCAATAGTTACTGCATGGAAATGATTTTGTGCAATTGTTAAATAATTGCTCATGGTGGGCCAATACTTAATATAGTGAAATGATTTTGTATAATTTTTGAAATTTTGACTGACTGTCATAGCCAGCACAAATTACATTTTTACAGATATCAGGATTCAAATTATAGCTTCCTACAGCGTACTATTTAAAATTTAAAGTTATAGGTAACTTAACTGTCAACTTAGCGAAACATTAATTTTCTACATTATGGTAAGAGTGATTAATTTTTTTACACAATTTATAAATTGCTAAAAATGAGCCTATTTCAAATATAATTGGGAAAAATTGTTTTGCTAAGTTGATATAAATCCTACAAGTAGATTAGATCACCCACCAGGTAAGATGAGGACAACAGATCTGAATGTTCCATAAACAGCATTGACACATGCGGTATATTTGTAATATTGTACACAGAATACAATGATACGGGTAGCAGAAACGCTAGCCAGCCAAGCCTAGCTAGTATCTGATAATAAGAGGTTTAAATTGGATGAATAGGTTTATTATAATTTAGTGGGTATCTGTGTAATATAATCGTTCCTATATGATTGACTAATATTACACATAATTGGTTTGCATTATTGCCAACAAATGGACATTAAACACATCATATTGATGTTAAGCCTATTTATGTATGTGCAAATAATATCATATAGCTTTGCTGATGTTTGCATTCATGCATGCATGCATTAATTATTTTATAAAAAATTTATCAATGAATATGTCATGGACAACTATTGATCGAGATGATACCAGTGGTTTTATTTAAAGGATGAGCCAAGTGCATCATACAATATATATTGTAAATTCTTACATCATGATCAACCTACTTTCAAGAGAAGTAAATTAAATGTCTTTTTTTGAATTTATGGTTTGAATACAAAAATATTCCAGGTGTAACGGTAAATCTTGCATAGCATATCCCAAAGTAACAAAGCCTACTTACATAACATATCTCAAAGTAACAGAACGTGCTTACTGGTTGTTGTGTTATGTATACACATAAAGCAATTAGCGGTAAGCCGCATCAATGATAGAATAGGCAATACAGTTCAGAACGACATTTGCCTAGAGTTAATTTACCTAATGAAATAATCTTTCTGTTCATGTTTTTAGAATATTTTCGTCCACAAAGTATTATTTTCAGAGGTACGTTTTTACTTAATTTTCATCCATTTCTAAGTAATTAATCTGCCAATAACTAGTGTCAGGAACAACAATCTGCTATTATCATATTAGACATATTTACAATATGTCATTGTGTATTAGTTTTAAGCTAAAGTTTGTTTTGGTATAACATATGTTCATAGAATTTGTTAGTTAGACCGTACTCAGTCCATTGTGTCTATTGAATCCGTGACCCTATTGAACTTTTAAACTATAAAATATTTAAACATATATCAAGAATCTAGACATTTAATTCTGTTAGTTATCTTCTTTTGTATATAGTGATACATATTTTTATCATTACTCCTAATTTTTTAATTTTAAGAACTTTGGCTTTTATATCAATCCTTATTTTCCAATTCCAGCTTTTCAAACAGTACTTGCCAGTCTTCTGCATCGGAAACAAAATACTGATTCTTGATAAACTTTTTGATTTTCTACGTATATACATAAGTATTGTAATATAAAGCCATAAATGATAACAAACTGTTTTCTGAATGCAATCCTTTATTTATGGCTACGAGATTATAGTAGGTAAGTATTTAACCTCCTTAATATTATGACATAAATGTTATTTAATGCATGTCGTTAACATAAATTAAGAAGATGAAGGTAATTAGAATTGGTTTGGTTGTTGAATGCAGTTAGTGTAAGATTTTAGAAAATATATTAGAACAGGGTAGAAGTCTTTTAAATTGGTTAAAAGTGGAAAAAAATTATAGTAGGATGAAACTCTTTGGAAATGGAAGAGAATATATCAAAAATGAAAGGAAAAATAATTTACGTGCGATCTGAGGTCCAGAAGTGGAAGGGGGGTGATTTTTTAAGGGTAAAAGAAGGGTTATCTCTATTTCGGGAAAACTACAAGTTTATGGAATTAAGTTTAATGGCAAAGTTGTAGGTAATAAAAAGATCTACAACTGTTGCATTTATACTTTTTACATATAAAGATAAGTTTTCACCAAATTTCGTGAAAAAAAAAATAGAAGATAGAAATAAAAAGGTTATTTCAATATTTCACATAAATTTTGAGGTAATGTGAAAAAAACGTTAGTACAAAAGTTGTAAATCATTTGATTATTTACAACTTCCCCATTGAACTTTTTTCCATATTATTTATTGTATTGCCGGAAATGGAGATGAACCGTTTTACCGACCTCGCTTGTAAATTATTTTTCCTTTCACTTCTGTAATATTCTCTTCCGTTTCCTATGGGTTTCATCCTACTATATATTTTTTTTTATGGTTTCAAAAAACATCGAGCCTGGTCTATATTGGAACCATTTACTTCAATACTGATTGTACATCATTAATTCATGATTCCACACATCCACACACACATTCTTGAATATGGATATAATACATATCTTTCAACATTCTGTTTACCCTAGTTGAGTTCTGTGATATTCTTGGTTATGTACCTATCGACAGATGACAATTATTTATTAATAATGCTAGTTTTGATAAACCATGTGTTTCAGTATTCATGCTATCAAAGATAGTTATTTATCTTTTTGAAATCAACAGTCAAATATTCTTTGTCAAAACATGAAACTGCTAATACTTTGACTCATATTTCATTCACTTATTATTAAAGTATCATTATATTCTACAAATATTAATTTTCTTAAGTAATTATTATACAATTATTTAAAAGTCGAGTTAAATGAATAAAGAAATAATAAAGACAAAAGGATATTTCGATGAATTTTTATCAATAAAAAAATGGTTAAAATCGTCCTCTTACAATTGTTGATATGCATAATATGGCTTGATCCACTATTTCAAATGGCAGCCGCTGTTTTTTAGTTTTATTGCCAATAACTTCTAAAGCCATTTAAGCACCTTAAATTTGTATATAAAATTAAACTTAATTAATTTGCGCACATTTCTTTTCAACTTTCAATTTAGTTTTGGATATTATTTAGTTTTATAGCCAATGACTTCATAAGACACAGCAAGCAACTTGAATTTTCAATAAAATAAAATTTGATTAAATTTGCGCACAATTGGTTTCAACTTTCAATTTGTTGACTCAAATTTGTTTCTACACCCTAACGCTTTATACTGAATATCAATAGTTCTACTTTCAAATGAGCAACCAGTGACTCAAATCCGATCTTTTAGGTATAAGTTTTGAAATTTTGAAGAATTTTTGATATTTAATGTTAATTTTAAACAATCAGAAAACAGCATCCGCCATTTCGAAAATTCTTTTTTTTTTCATGTATTTTTCTTTAGCTAACATAAAATATTTATACTATAATTCTGAGTATATAATACTGAGCAATCACGGTGGTTGTTGTTATTATAGCCATTTTTATTTATTGCAACAGTTGCTACAAGGATCTTTTGATTGATACTCGTATGATTTACCACATACAATAAATACAATAAAAGTCTGGCTTTTGGTAGTGCATGGTATAAGCTGACTCAAGATGGTATCAAAAAATGTTTTAAACGTACATTAAGACAAAAAATTTCAAGAAAAATCTAAATTGTTTATATCCATTTATTTAAATGATAAATAATATCTCACAGTTTATATGCTACAAGTATTTTGATTAATGTTTATTTATAATGGATACAGCTATATTGATTGTCAAAAGTGTGATAAGATGACTCAAATTACTTACATGTATAATATAAATTTATGTTTTTACTCACTCCAACAGTCACCCATCTTACAATTGACGGATTAAATTTCTTTTTTACGGTGAACTCTTTGTTTATAACATTTCAGTTCATAAATACTTTAAATTGTATTTTTATATTCGAAAAGTTTGAATTTTTTGTTGGAACATTTAGAACAAGCTGTATACATTCTATTCGAATACTTGTAAATCAAATGGGAATAGAATGTCTTTTTTGAAATACCTTGTATTTTCATCGTATCGTTACCTTTATAGATAATAAACATCATTTATATCTATGTACACAATTATTTAGTCTGAGAGATGGTTGCAAAATCCATAAATCATAGATACCGCGGTAGTTATTTTTATTCGACGATTTATAAGTAAATTAAATAAAAACTTTGGCTGACAAAGTATAAATATGGTATAAATCCAAAATTTTAAACAAAAATAAAATACGTAAATTGAAATTAAAAAAAAACTCGAGAATAAATGGTATAATTCTTGATAGAATGTAGTTTAAATGGCTGTATTTCTAAAAAGGATGAAAACCAGGTTAAAATTCTTACATCAAAGTAGTATAAGGGCTGTGATGTAATGCGTCAGTATAAAAATAAACGTGAGAAATAAATACAACATTGATAAAATTATCTTAATAAAAAATTAACCGCTTTCCGATGCTTCTTAATATTGTTTTATTTTGAAAATTAGTTTTCCAAAGAAAAACAAATATTTTAATTTTGTCTGTCATAATTTGTTTTTGAATTTCACATAAATGCTACGCATAAAATTTTTTTATTAATCCAAGCTAAACAATCTATGCATTAGTTTAAGGAAAAAATTGTCCACAAAAAAACCAAAAATAATTAAATTAAATTTGTTGTCTTGACTTTTCTTAAGATTGTGCAATAACCGCAAGCTTTTGAATGATTTTGTTGAAATAGCTCACTCAGTAAAAGAAGCTATATTTTTCAACTTTATGGGATCTTTTTTATGTGAAATAGGTAAACTCTAAAATTACTTAATACTTTGTCAATTTTTTGTTCCTTTGCTTTTTTTCCAGTAGTATAGTTTTTTGTTATAGATTTCCATCACGTACAGTAAGAAACCGTTGTTGTTTCTACTGTACTTTTTTTTCTTAGAATTTTTATCTTAGAATATAAATCACTACCGCGGTACACATTAGCTTAGTGCTAACTCCAAAGTAGCCAACGCTTTGACTAATAAGTAGATATACTACATATATTCAATTCTGGATGTCTCATGTGAACTAACTATATGTGAAATTTCATGTTAGAATAATCAAACTCTTTGATAATCATCTAACACAGTTATATCTCACCCAAATGACCGTTCATATCAGCAAGCCAAACTCAAACATAGACATATGGTCAATTTATAGTTTTAACATGCACTCACTCCATCATTTCTGAAATGATCAAATTATGTGCATAATTTCAAATGTAATTAAAAATAATTTACTTATATCAAATAACTTTGATGTATCAAAAAGTAAATCGTTTTCAATTTTTAGATTAAAGCTTTTGTTTTCATCCTGATTATCAAAATAGCTGGACAATTGATAGAAAAAATTATTTTTATTATATAACGCTAGGAAATATTAAAGGCACAAGCTAATTCTGACTATAGTTATTCATACAATATCAAATTAATCAGTTTTCGTCTATCTATCTCCCCATATGCCCACCTACTCGTCATAAAGATAACTTAAAACCAAAAAGAAATAGTGAGCAAATTGAATTAGCAAAATCGGCCAATTAGGTTCTATGGATCCACGACCCATACAGAAAAGTTGAAATATTAATTTTTTTGAAGAGGTTTTGTTTGAAACACTTGTTTGTTAATTTTAAGATTTACCACGACTACAGCTTGAAATGTGTTGAACAGAGCAGATTATAGTTATTTGTCGTCGCCTTAAAAAGTAATAGGGCTGTTCTAAAATTGAGTCGATAAAAAAGTATCTAGTCAAGTCTACTTCCTAGGTAACACTTCCCATTTTTTTCGTAAAAAAAGTCTTTTCTATAATATTATAAAATGAGATAAATTTCTTGAAGAATAAGTTGTTCATTCTTGATTACTTATGCAATTTAAATTATAAGTTAATTTTTTTATTTCCTGATTAAGAGGATTGATTTTTCATATTCATTAATTGATTATTAAAATTAATGTTGTTAATCATACTAGCGAAATTTTCGGTTAATGATTTCCATATTAAAATGTTGTATATGTTTTAAATTTTCAGGTTGAGTTTGGTCACACTGTTGTTTAATTTTTCCTCTGAAAACCCGGTTATTGATTGTATTGAATTAAATACGAGCGGTTTAACAAGCGTTAAATATTTAATAGATTACGTTTACTTGGGCTCATTATACTTCAGTCAGTACACATTGCTATATGTTTACATACAACTTGTATAGGTGACGAGGTCCATTGTACAATATAATGCTTGATAGCACTAAAAATTTTTGAAAAACTAATCTTTTCTTATTGTTTTCTCGTAAACGTCATGCTAAATTAATTCTTAATTAGGCTCAAAATATTCCTAATTTATTTATTTATTTCTACTTTTTTTTCTAATTTATTTTCTATAGCGGAAACGCGAAATATAATTGTTCAAATATAAATACTATGAATTCCTTATTTATAAATACTATAAATATAAATCTTTTATGTGTTAAATATCGACAACTTTAAACATTTATTGCATTTGATAGAGATGGTTAATACTTTTCAAGCAATTTTATATCGTCAACATCTAAGTCTTTGCTAAATTGAATGCAAAACTATTCTTACTACTCATGTCGTTAGAAATACCCTAACCATTTTTTTATATTAATACATTGTTTTTACGTTAAATATCAAGAATTAAAAGATAAATTACAAATTCACAAACAAAAATATACCCAGTAGTTTTAAACACAGATCGTTTTTATCGCAAAAACACAAAATTTTTTACTGCGTAAATTTGAAACGTATGGACGAATTGACGTTCATGTTAGCATTGAATAACATGCTAGTGTGGTCAAGCACTGTAGACAGGAAACGTTTGAACAAGTTTTTGATTTTTCATCTAAAAGTCATATACACACACCCATGCTAGTTTGATATACAAATAAGTGGAATATGATTATAATAAATTGTTAAAGAACGTTAGCAAAATATATAAGAAGAATTTGCATATTTATTGAAACATAACTTATGTAAAAAAAACAAAAATCTTTATAAATGTTACGATATTATCCATATGAGAAAATGTTCATGCTTATTTTTTTTTAATCTGCAAATTTTTAATTTCTTATTTCATGGTGTAGTTTTTCTATAACGAATATAAAAAATAAGAAATTTACTTCATAACCTTGTTTTTCGTTTGCGAATATTAGTCACTCGAATGCAAAAATATACTCTCTGTTTTTAATTCAAAATATTCCTTTTCTAGTTTCATGGTATAAAATTATTAAAATAAGCAATAAATATGATAATTTTACATTACCTTCGTTTATTTGATTAACTAAAGACTTTGAGATTCGTATTATCCATTCATATATTTTAGCTCTTTCAATTTTTACACTACTTCGAATCGGAATTTTCGAAACTTTCAAACATAGTTTTATTGTATTTAATACAAAATTTGATTAAAGGTATTTATCAGTAATCCAAAAGGATTATATCAGTAATCCAAATATAAAAATGGCGTCTTTTGCCTGGATTTTCCTTTTAAATAGCTGTTAGCTCGAAATCGGAGCTTTATTCGAACTAATTGTAAGATAGTGTTAATTATACCCTGTTTACATTAATAAACACTTTTGTATGGAAAAGAGGGTCATATTAAAATTGGCTAAAAATGTACAATTTTAGCTTTTCTTAGCATACATCTATTTTCAGATCGGGTTTTGCATATTCAAGTACCTCTGATTACATTATTTTACCTTGTTTACCTTGGTTTTTTACGTTGTACGAAGCATAGCTAAATATGAACTCTATTATGCCAAAAAACATTTAAGGAAGTAAATCAGCTACTTAAATTTAACTACTAAACAAATAAAACATATTATTATAATGTATGTTTAATGTACAGACTGTTTATATTTAGAGTATTTTATGAATGCTAATTATTTTAAGAAGTTCAAACCATAAATACACATCCTTATGACGAGTATGCAAAAATTTAATACTGTTTATTTTGTGCTTAAATAAAAAAAAAAAGATAAAAAATTAAAGATATGAAGAGAAATATATATTAAAACCCAAAATCATAACCCTTCTTTTTTGCTTTACTGTTGTCGGAATATTTATTTCAAAACAATTAATGGCCATCATTTAATCATTATTAGGTACTAAAAATATTAATGAATTATGGTATAAGTGCAAAGACTACATGTTTTAGGAATTATTTGAATTACAAATTTACTGTTTTAGTTTCGATGGAAATGATGCTCAATGATAAGCGAATATGTAACATTCTTCAAGTAAAAAAAAAAAAAAATTGTCATATCGTTTACCATCGCATCGAGTCTGCCTGCAAATTTTCATTTCGATAAATCACAGGAAAAGGGTTTAAAAAATTCGATATAAAGTTTTTGTGACAGACAAATAGACATTGCGAGTGAAAAGAAAGGGGCTTAAAAACGGTAAGAATGCCAAACTTGGAATGGCCATAGCTCAGTGAACGTTAATCGTACGGGAATATGTAAACGCTTTTACATAACTAGGATGCCGCAAAAAAAAAAAATTCATGAATAAATTACTTAAAAAAATAAAATAGTTTTTCCAAAAATTTGTATTTTGGTTTTTTTTTTGAATACTGAACATAGTAAAATAAACTTTTCAAAACTAATTGCTTTGTAAAATTTCAACAAAAATGATTCTTGTTAAATATCGAATTTTGCTTTCGTTTCGATTTAGAAATAACTAAAATGTGAGCAATAAAGACCTTCCCTTAAAAATGTACCTCCAAAAAAGATATGTTATCATATGTAGGCGCCAAATAAAGATATTAAAATGATAAGCGTATTTTATTCCAGATTGTGTTTGTGGTATATCAAATTTTATTTCAAATTTTACACAGTGTATATAATGATAGTCAAAAACTGGAACAGAAAATTTTTTATTAGTGTAATAAAATGTTTTATGGGATAGCTTCAAAGTGGCATTATACATGACATTTCAGAAAAAATGTTAAACAAGAAAACGAAAACTTGAAGGAAATTAATTTTATTATTGTGTAATATTTTATGTATAACCTTTTTTTTTTAAGTTTTCAAGTTTTTAGTATTTATTTATGCATCCACATTTTTATGTGATCATTGTAGATGATATCCCAATTATAATAAAAACAATGTAGTGTACAGTGCCTTCATTTAAAAACTTTATCAACTGGCTTCAGTGTCTTCAGTTTCTAAGGTATTAATGATAGAAAAGCTTAAATTTCAATTGTTAAATTTCAAAGGCGTAAAGTTTTATTCAAATGATTTGAAGATGATGCTGCAAACAATATTCAACTTTACTTGCCTCTTCTTTGCTAACGAGCTTTCATATGAAACGAATGTATTACGTAGCATTTTAAGCACACACTTCTATGCATTCATCAGATACTCTGCAAGAAGTCAAACGTGAATACGGTAAATAAATTTAGCAAGAAACTAAACAACAAAGTTCTTCGACTTTCAATTACATTAATCATTTTCTTAAAAGAGATTCATTCACATAAGTAAAGTAAAAACGCATTTAAACTCAAAAGACGATTAAGCATAACCCAGACCATTGGACGATTGTAAAGAAAATTTAACATACTTTCATAAATTGTTAATTTTTCTATACAGTATGTCTCAATTAAAGTCTATCTATGAGCTAGAAAAATTTGATTGCTTTTTTAGTTTGTTTTGTTTGTTAATTTCTATCTATTTTTAATTTATCAAAACTATGAAAACTTAATTTCTTCATAGGAATGAAAAATTTAAAATAATAATTGTAGTAGTAATGTAAAATTCAATGTTGTATAGGTTGCTTTTCACATATATTCATTTTAATATCGAACATCACATGTGTTTTTAATTTTTTTATTAAAATTAACATTTAAGGGTAGTTGGTTGGCTGGTATTAAATTTGTTATATTTCAATTCAAAATGTGAACAAGACTCACTCAATATTTTATTATCTATAATATCGAGTGGAATTATTTTTATCAAAACCAACACGAGCATGAAATTTCGAATACAAGTTCTTCTCAAAACTTGATCGGGTAATAGGACGGGAATTTTCACAAGTTTTCATCAATTAGAAGTGTAAGAGGGGAAAAAGTTTATCAGATACTGCTCCATATCTCAGATAAACTTAGCTTAGAGCCTTCAAACTTACACAATGTATTCTTCATCAAGATAAATCAAGACTAACGTTATTCTTAATTTAACCATTTCACGATCCTGAGGAGCACAGGAACATTTTTCACATATTATTTGACTTTTCGTCAATATCTCGATATCTACACAGCTAGGAAGCTCCAAATTTTTACATATAACTGCCATAAAATTTTTTTTATGCAAGACAGACAATGATGGTGTTTTTCAATCGATGAGAAACGGTTCGATAAAATAGAAAATTAGTTTTTAAACTACCTCCCTCTCTGTAGGGTAAAGTGCAAAAAATATAAAGTTTTTGTTTTAAATTTAAGGTAGTAATAACGTGGTTTTCTGCATTCTTTAATAAACGGGGTAAAATGGGAAATTGATTCTTATAATACTCTTATCCCTACGTATTATGTTAAATTTTCAAAAATATCAACTTTTTTCAATATAAGCATGGGAGTTGCGTTTTTATGCATATGATGCAAAGCGGTTCGATGGAATGAAAAATTTGTATGCTTTTTAATCTGACGCCTTCTATGTTGGAGAAATAATATCCTTTTGTTTTATATTAACTCCTTGGCGTAGTTTTTCACAATCGATGTAAAACGTTAAAAAAAAATTTTGGCTTTTATAATATAACACCCTCTCCCAATAGATGCCTGTTAATAAGGGATATTTTTGTAAAAGTATAGAGGTTTAAAAAAAAAAATCCTTTTTGCCATAAAATTTAAGAAAAATATCCTTATGTTATCTATGCCTATACATCACATAAGTTTTTAAGCGATTGAGGGTCAATATATGTGAAAGGAAAAACATAATTTGAAAATCCCAGGATTAAGTATCACTTCATGAATTAAATATATATTGTTCTGATAAAAGCCTCTAGATACCTCGTGTATTGTAATAAATTGCATTATATTACTTACCTATACAAATGATATTTCTATTCAGCATAAATATATATCTTTTATGATAGCAATATTTAAAATTTTCATTTTAGTATTCAAAAACACAAACATAAATACCCATTCCAACACACACATTTGTACATCGATTGTGACTATAAAAATACGATTTATTTTATTGAAAATTTGTAAATGTATGTTTTTATTTGTTAATCGGATTTGTATTACAACTACAATACAATATAAATACATATATATATATATATATATATATATATATATATATATATATATATATATATATATATATATATATATATATATATATATATATATATATATATATATATATATATATATATATATATATATATATATATATATATATATATATATATATATATATATATATATATATATATATATATATATATATATATATATATATTCTTCCATATAAAATGACACATACTATTTATTGACTTTCAAAGCTCAATTTATTTTTATGGTAGTTATATCAAATTCATACGATTGTTTATAACTTATTTATAGATTATGTAGTTATGGTATTTAAGGTATAAGGTTTTATGGACACAAAAGTCTATCCAGGGACAATGTCTCTGCAAACGTTTGTAGTCTACTAGGCTTAAGCTTTACTTATTTTATTCACTTTAACTAATTTTCTTTTATTTGGTTCTGTTCACTTGTAAGCTTTTATTCATATCCACCAAGCATGTTTGTTCTCCCCAAGCAGGGAGTTTAAAAATATTTTAACATATCATATTATTATATGTAATTTCTGATGGTAGTTTTATTTACTGATTCATTCAATAATCACCAGTGAGATGTTATTTAATCCTCTTTTCAGTGTCATAATTCGATCCTAAGATGTTGTTAATAAGCTAACAAAAAAAAACAACAACAAAATTTGTACAAATTTGCTTTTTAAATTTCCGCGCACAGTGAAAACGCTGGATGCCATGTTGTTCTATGATCATAAATTATAAATATTGAAAATCAAATTTTGGAATTTGATATAATTTTGTAATTAAGGAAACTTGCTTGTTTATATCGTACGTTTTAGTTGAAAATCAATTGGAAAACTATGTGCTTGGGAAACTACTAAAGATAATGGATTTTTTAAAATTAATTTGATGGAATACAATGGTATAACCTACATTTGATTGTCAATACATTTACATAAAAAAGCAGCTAATATTCCTTTTTTACATGACTTTATGACGTAATGTCGTGTCGGTTACCGTTAAATAATAGGAAAATAAAAAGTGCAATTTGAATTATAAAATGTATATCATTTTATGAATTAAAACATTTTCCGACTCATATACTTTAAAATTTGAGTAAATAGTTCCATTGTGTTCATATATTTTTTCCCTTTTTACTTGTGTTTACTAATTTACGCAAGATAATCGATTTATGAAAAACTTATGTATGTTACATTAGTTTTATTGCAAAATTTAGCAATTTTTATTGTAAAACTCGCAATTTAACTGATAGTCGTTCAATACAAGATTACTCGTCTCAATAATTATTGAAAGCGTTAGGTATTTCATCATACAGCTATCAAAAGCTTCATTAAAATTTTGTTCAATATTGAATTGTGATTCTGTTAAATTTTAGAAGTTTCTGACGTTTCTATTTACTATCCATTTCTATTAAAAGACTCCGTTTTTAACCACGCAAATAAGAATTTAATAAAAATTATGTGATATAGTGTGTATAAGTAAGTTATATGAAAAAAAAAACCAATAACGTATATATTCCAAGAAATTTGCATATGCCTTAAAAATTCAATAACATTCAAGGTATCTTAAAAAAAAAGTTTTTAGGAATACGTATCAAAATGTGCTTGTACTGTTATTCCTTAGGTGTATTAACTTGAAATCTAATATTTAAATTATTGCCCCAAACTATCTACCCTTGATCAAGAAAGAATGAAAACTAATAGTTAATTTTTCGGCGTTTTCTTGATTATAGGATATCTAATTAAAATATTTTTGGGATAGATCTGAATTTACAGAATTATGAAAAAATCCAGCATTTTTTTAGAAAATATTCGTATATTTTTTCATTGTTTTTTTTTTTCTTCTAAAATTTAAATTGCTCTTATTACAAAAACGATGCTGTCTTCGAAAAAATCATAATTGTTTAAAAAATTTTATTTTTATGGAATTTCGAAATACATCATTCCCCACGATGTTATTGCGCTATCAACTCTTAAACGTATGTTTTTTTTTTTTTTTAATTTCTGGCTTCAGCTACTTTTAGCTATACAGCCATTAACTAAAGGGGATTATTATTATTATTTTTTTTTTATACAACAACAGTACAATACTGTTAGGTCCGGGGTCTAAACGTATGTTATTTGCTAATTGGTTAAAAGTCCCATAAGTATTCAACAGATGGCAATGTAAATTACTAATTTGGTTTAAGCACCAGCAACTTTTGAAAACTAGATAAAACTTTCTGTTATGAGAATTTCAATTGGAGAAACAGTGAATGATTAAATAAATCGGTATTAAATATATAGTTATAGACACGATAGATAAATAAAAAGCAATATTAAAAAGCGATTTACATTTGATGTGTAATTATTTGGGAAAATGACGTTTTGAATGAAGTTTTTTTTATAGGCTAAAAGATTCAAAATACCAACTTTTTATATTCAAAATAGACAATTGAGAGTTTTTGCTATCGATGTGAAACGATTGGATAAAATGAGAAAATTGTTTGTCTGCTTTGTGAAAATTGTTATTGCAAAGCCTGATTGGGCCTGCGAGTAACGTATATCAATATAACAAAGAGTACTAAAAGCTCCGATATTTTAAATATTTTTTTTTTAAAAAGGAACACAATACGATATATAAAATAACGCTAACGTCGCTAATGTCAGAAAATAAATGTTTTTAATTGCTTTATTTTAAACAGTGATAATTGTCCAAAAAAGGTTGGATATTAAATACTGAACCTACAATGAATTATGTTCAGGTTTAACCCATACATTTTTATCAAATGAAAATGTCAATTCAATTTGCAACTGATCAAAAAATATTAAAATACCCAAATGTCAGTATTATAGAAAATTGGAAAAAAAGAAGCTATAACTTTAAACGAACTTTATTATTCCCTTTACATATACGTACGTAAACCCTAAATAAAGTTTGTGTTCATAACATACAGGAAGATAACTGGTGTTCGTTCATTCTTCTTTATTTATTTTACGCAAAAACCAGTTAAAATTTATTTGAAAAAAAAAACACATATTATTATCAGAGGATATTTATAATAATGTCATTGTGCTCACAAATAAATTAGTTCATAAAAAAAAAGTATTATAAGTGCCTTTCAATAATAACTCTATAGTCAGCTTTTATTTTTCAAAATAATAAAATGAGTTTGAAAGGGCTTCAAAACAGTATTACCAAGACTGTGAGCCTCCTGAAAATGGACAAAAAAATACGTAAAAACTTTTTCTTAGACAAATATTTCTTAAAACTTTGATTAACAAAGTTTTATTTAAAATGATAACGGCCAACGATAACGCAATGTAAATGCCGTACCGAACGAATATTAAAAGGAAAGCAACATCATTCAGTCAGTACTTGTATGGGTGACCGTATGGGAATGCTGTGTGCTTTTGTGTTGTAGTTGTTCTCTACAATACACTGTGGTCACTGATGTTCTTAATTGTTAAACAGTAATATAATATATTTAAAAAAAGTGTGATACGGTTTTATCTTAAAAACTAGGTTCATATAGCAAATATTGTCAAATGATAATAATTTTGAATTTATTAATTTTGGATCTAATTTTGCATAAACAAATTGGTGATTTGAGCATTAAATTCAAAATATTTTTTAAAATGCTTGAAGCTATTTCTGAAAGTGGCTATACAGAATAATTCAGAACTAAGCCACTCAGGATAATTCAAATCGTAGATTTTTAAAAACATTTAAAATACCAATTGAATTATTTTAGCCCCTTTCTTTAAGGAATTGACACAAAAAATTAGATCTATATAATTAAAACAATTCTCTATTGTAATATAATGTACCATGTATTTATTTCTTTCAATTTTCGCGCGTCATTATTATCCAAATGTTATCAAATTTGGTAGACACGATCTAAGAAGATGGATGGCGTACCGAAAAGTTTTTCCCGAAAAACGATTTGTGTTTTTACGCGTAAAGCTTACACAATTTTTATTTTATTTTTTTTTTGTCTAAACAAGTCAAGTAAAAATTCATTTCATATCCACAATAACTTTACCGAATGATGGATTAAAAACAAACAGTGAAGAGATAGAGAATGCTCGATATATTCAAGAGAAATATTTTCAAAAGTTTTTTTCTATAGTTTTTGTGAAAAACTTTTCGAATATAGACCAGTGTCTATAATTTTTTGAAAGCACAAAAGTTTTAGTAGCATGAAACTCATTGTAAACCGAAAGGAATATAACAAAAACAAAAGGAAAAATAATTGACGGGCGTTCTGGGGTCGAAAAGAAGAAGGGGGAGAGTTTTTAAGGGTAACACACGGCTTATCTCGGATTCTGGCAAATTTACAAGTCGTATGGAAAAAAGATAATTAGTAAAGTTTTAGGTAATAAAAAGATTTACAAGTTTTGTATTTATACTTTTTTCACATAACCAGTTTTTGGTTTTTTATCATTTACAAATACATTTTTTTCACGAAATTTGGTGAAAACTTACCTTTGTATGTTTCAAATACATTTATTTTTTATTTAAAATATTTATTTTTTCACCTTATTTTAAATAAATATCGAAAAAGCACCCTAATTTTCAATCGAAAAATTTTGAGGTTATATGAAAACAGTGTAAATACAAAAGTTGTAGGTCTTTTTATTATCTACAAGTTTGCCATTTAATTTTTTTCCATAGAACTTGTAGATATGCCGAAAATTGAGATAAACCGTGTTTTATCCTTTAAACACGGCCTGAGGTCGCCCGTAAATGTGAATTACTTTTCCTTTCATTTTTGCTATATTTTCGTCCGTTTCCAATAGGTTTCATCCTATTATAATTTTTTTCACTTTTTACCATTTTTAAAGGCCTCTACCCTGATCTTCTATTCTAACTTGTAACCGAAAATAGAATTAAGGTTTCCATATACCGCATTTTAATTGCCAATGGATACCTATTTCTGTTATATACTATATGAAACATCACCCACGAATTGGTACACGACACACATAGGAAATAATATTGTAGATTGCTTAAACAATATGGTACACATGAGATGTATAACAGTTAGTGTAGTATCTTATTTATATGAACAGTCACAGCTATTATATATTTAATAATAATTTCGTGGAATATTTACTAATCCCTGTTCTCTGAGCAAAAGAACAATGTACATATCTAAAATCAGAAGTAGTTTTTGCGTTAAATTCCACTTAAGGGGTTAGGGGTAGTCAGAATTTTCAAAAATCGTTTTCTTAAAATATATAATATCTTAGAAACATTCTCTAAAAATTTAAAGTACATCCGACAAATTCTTTTCACGTTATTCGCAGGTAGCTAGCAGCGGCTGCAAGCGACCTGTTCTCGGGTTCTATTGTCATAATTGGCTCTCAACTTTGGCAACTACTTAGACAACAGGCATAGATAACTCGGTATTACTTTACGTTAATTGAGTGTAAAATTTCTAAAGCGTTTTGCTCATCCCTTTGCTCAAAAGTATGTTTTTTGAACTGGGAACCCACTGTAGCTTGAATAGCTTCTGGGTAGATTTCAATCAAATTTTTACAGGTTTTTAAAAAATTGAAAAACTAGTGCCTGATCGCAGGATTTTTTCTTAATTCCGATTTTTTGTAATTAACAATTAACTTTTGGTTTTTTCCTGAGAAAATCTGTAAAAAAATTTCCTGAGGCCGCTATTTTCTTAACTTAACAAAGTAATTAAAGCTCCGATCAGGCACTAGAACTATTAATAAAACTCATTGTTTTGTCCGATTTATTTTCGATGAATCTCCAAGGATTGATGAGGGTCACCGCAAGAAGCTTCGTTTGGAACTGGAACAGCCATTATTAAGTCAGGTCGAAACCTTATTTAATGATGCAAAATTTCAACTCGATATCTCTTTTTGTTTTTTTAGTTATGTTAATGACGGACAGGCAGACGGATTCACGGACGGAAATGGATAATACGCAACTAGGTGATTCTATGAACACCTACCTATATCACAATTTTGTTTGTGCGTTTTATATAAGAAAGCTTTAAAAAATTAATAAATTTGACAAAATGTGTTAGAAAAAAATAAATAAATAGGTAATTATTATTTGACATAGTAAAATATATTAATAATGGCATGAAAGACATAAAATAACAAAACTTGACAAATAAAATTTATGTTTCTGACAAATATTTTTTTGTAAGAAAATTATTTTTAAATTCGATATAGGTATACCTATAATATGGCAGAATATATTAATTTATTCCTTGGTTTGTAAAGCCAGTAAATATTTACTGCTTAAATTTAGTAACATAATCAATTCATATTATTATAATGCATGGTTTTATAACAGAATAGACTAGATATTTAGAATTTTTTATGAATTCTGATTAAAAAAGGTTCTAACAATGATATCCAATCATATGCCTAGTATCTAAACAATTAACTCTTACTTGTTATCTTCACTTGTTTTTGTTTGTTTTATTATTTTTTAATATTTTATGATATAATATTTTAATTTTTTGATAAATATCTGATTTAGTTAGGTAAGTCTGTCTTCTAAGGTGTACCGAATCACTTTTTGAAACCTTATCAGATAAACTTTAGTTTGGAAAAGTCGATACTGTATCTTTCATAAACTGAACTAGAATTAGGTTTCAAGCTATAAGGATGTGGGTACATTTTCAATGGGTAAACAGAATTTTTTGATATATATGATGTGTGATGTGATAGAAGCTTATAAACTACATTTTCTACGTTTGTATATAAAACTTTTTACTTGAGTTTATTTTAATCGACTCGAAAACTTATGTTAGATATATAGAGTTTGGTTGAATGTATGCGGTAGCTGCCATCCTAACACAGTTTTGTTTGATAAGTATATGTTAGAGTATATATAGTTTGTAAAATACACATTATAAAAACATCAAATACAACAAATAATTTTAAACTTCCTTAGTTTAATTCTGTATACGTATTATTAAGATTTTTGATCAAATATCTGCTATTTCGAAAAAATTTTGAGATAAATATCAGACGTTAGAAAAATTAGTTGATACATATGTATATCGAGAAACATTTCTCAAAAATGCTCCGCCAATTTTTTGCATTTAACTTCGATATATCTCTTTCAGATCAAAATTTAACAATCGTTATTTTATCATCATGAAAAGTCAAGTAGTTTTTATTTGCTAACTATACAAGCATTTGAACGCTTTAAATGTTTTAAAATAAAATATTTTGATTTTCAGAAACTATCTATAAACTATAATAATAATAAAATAATATAAATATAAAATATTTTCTATAATCAAATTATAAATTGCTATTGGTAGATTTCAATATATATTATAACAAAAAATAGATACAAAGTACCAGAGGAAAATAAGGCCCAAGAGATAATAGACCTACATTCCGGCCTGAATAATTTTTTTTTTCAATTTCCTTTCGTACGCATACCATTAGTCGGTATAACATCAATAAAATAAGTCGCTGGTGGCTTCATCTTATCAATCACGAACGATTTGTCACTGATCTGGAAATAATTTCACCGTTTTATAATCCTTTGATGAAAAAAACAAACCAGAATACTAAAAATCAATTATTAATAATTCACGATTATATTCGACATAAGGAACTGTAAGACGTGATAAATGTGTTAATCGGCATTTAGATTAATATAAGGCCCATTGTAAACATGCATTGGCCTTATTGGCCTACTTTATCTTAACCCGATAGAATAATCACTAATGAACTGGACAAACAATTGGTATGTATAATCCTAGCTTTGTTCCTTTCAAAAAATGTTTACAAGACATCTCTAAATCATATTTTATCTCAAGATCGATTTCCTGTTGACCTAGCTATTTTTTCTTAATTATTTTTTCACTTCTGACGATTTACATTTTGTTAATGCAAGCATATTATTTGTTATATAAAGGTCGAGTTACTTTACATACTCCCATACTTTATTAACTTTTTTTAAACTCTACACTTCATATTTTCACGTCCATAATCAAGGTGTAAGAATGTGTATTAGAACAAATTTTTATAAAATCAAATAAAATACAAAACACATGTTATTATACATAACGATTGTAACGTATATCAATACCGTGCATAGTACGCGGAAGGGACTTCTTTATCTATTGATGCGCCACGAGTAGCTAATATTAGTAATAAAACATTCGTATTCTAGAAAATAGACATATAAATTGACTAGCAAATGTAAAACAAAAAATTTAATATTATTGCAAAAAAAGAAAAAAAAAAAACCAAAAAAAACAAAAATTAAAAAATAACATTTAATATAATCTTTATTATAAATGCAAGGATTATTGACTTTTTGGTAAGGCTTGTTGATTTGTCATGTATTTTCTTCCATACAATCAATATATATACGACGAAGTGTCTGAATTGACGGAAATCTGAATTGGCAAGATTAGGACAAAATATATTGTATTTATTCCCGCATTCATTGTAAAAATGATATGAAAGAAGATATTCCTTTACGCCTTTGTCTGGAATATTATACGTTACAAATTCGGAACATGAACATTAAGCTTCCTATTCATGGATAACGATGAAGTAACTGGCTGTAGACGTTTTCATAATGTTCGATTCCAGACAAAACATATTATTTTTACGTATTACATATATCTTATTTTTAGTTTAAGAAATGTTTATGTGAAGGTATATCAAACAAACGTCGTTAGAAATTTTCTGTTTATTTTAATTAAACATTTTCTATAATTCAATTTTAAACACCGAATACTTACTTTACTTACTTTTATAGAAGTAAAAAAAACGATTAAACAGAAATGTATCTCAATAAATTTTCTAGAAAAACTTTTTTTAGAGAATGAAAAAACAATGAACTACGAGTTTATTTTCTGTGGTTTTTCTCTTAAAATGTGTTTTTTATTTTATTTTATTTATTTTGTTTTTTCACAAAAATGAAGTTATTATTATTTCAGTTTTTTTTTCTTTTTTTTCATAATAAGAATATTTTTAATTTTTTAACAGAGACTTTATAATTTTGTTTCTTCTTCATTTGATTGTAAAGTTATTTGCATAAAAGTATGTATATATTTTTGTTTAAGCTCATGTACCACAACTAGTGCTTATATTAATGGGGACTGAATGGACGGACATAGCTTTTATATGAAAGGTACTTTATTCGAGATTTTTTTTTTTCATTTACATGAATTAATTATTATTGTTTATATTCTATTTTTAACTACGGTAATAATGATATTCGTAGGTCGTTATTATTATTTCGAGAAAAGATTCCCTGTTGAAAAACCTTCAACAATATAAATAAAATACACAATGCCATCAAATGTTGTGATTTGATTTACTGCAAATCGCTGTTCAATGGCTTACATTATGTACTAATGACGCTATATGCAAATCAAATATACGCCCTCTTGTGTTATTGTTTGTAATCCGCGATTTTAAAAGAGATAAAGATATACTACTAGCGTACTTTATTTTGAACTTCAAACACCTATCCATGCAAATAAATATTTTTATTGTAATAACAAATACAAATTATAATAACAACATTATTCATGGTAATCAGATTTTTGCGTTCATAGAAAAAATAAAACACTAGAAAGCGCAAAGATCGCAGATCAAAGATACTTGCAACTCGTTTATAAATAATCAAATAAATTATGTGTTTTGAGAGATGATTTAATAAATAATATATGGTTTCGAGCCTGCTGTTATTTGGAATACTTTCACATAGACTTTACAATAATTAAACTATATTTTAGTACTAACGAGTTGGCTTCCAAAAATAGTCCTATATGATATTAAATTCTTTCCCTTACAATTATTAAGCAACCTTTTAGGTGCACTTTTCGCTGAACTTAATAGATAAAACATAAATCAACTCTTAAAACGTAGCGTAATTAATTTTGTACTATTTTTTAAAATGTTTTTATGAACTTGCTTTCTCTTGTATGTCCGTTAGAAGGGATCTTTGTCATGATTTTAAACTTCCCGATGAGCTAGATTAAAAAAATTAACAAGAAAAAAATTACTATATATGAAAAATTTTATTCGCATAACCCTAAAAGCAGACAAAAATAGTAAAATTAAAATTATTATTAATGTACTATGAATTTATAACGGATTAAAAATTATAAAATAATTTCAGTAATTTCAAATCAATATTAGTATGCGCATGCAGTAGCCTTAGTTGAGCTATTTATGTATCGACTATTTTATACTTTTAAGTCCATAATTATACAAATATGGTTAACAATTATTTTCATTTCATTATTATATGCATGGATTTAATATAAAACTGTACTCTTAATAAATATCTTAAAAGTGGAATAACAGATTGACGAAGTTACTTGGCTCCTCCAAAATATGTATGTTAGTTTCTAATGCTATAGTATTTTCAACAATAATGGGAATATTGTTGAATCGTTTGACTGGAACAAGCATGGATAAATCTTTGAACTGGGCGCCTTAAACGTCTCTATTAAAAAATTAAAATTAAACAAAAAATGAGGGGTCTGACACTACATGGACGTTGAGATTTAAGTTGAATCTTTGTGTCAATATAAACAAAAGCCTCATTAATTTCTAATAACTTTTTTCATTTCATATTTATTAAATTAATAATAAGGGCTCCTTTATTTCAACTTTACCAGATAAATGTTTCGAATAAAACTTGTAGCACAAAAAATTTGAAAAAAATTGTTGGAGCCATTTTCAAGAAAAATTTAAAAAAACAGAAAAATTGGGTACTAAATTCAAAGTGTATTTACTTAGAAACTAACATGAATTATAAACTTTTGATAGGATTTATGGTATTTTATGAGGTTTTGCTAATTAAAATTTATAGTCGTTTATAATATTTGATATAATTTATTGATACGTAACATATAAATACATCTAATATAACTATGGTAACTGGATATCATACATATTATAACACACATCGGACTTTCAATGAAACCATATGCATTATCATTATTATTATTTTAAATTATAATTATCTTTGTGCCTGTGCCACAAAACAATGAAAAATACAAAGAGGTCATGTCGAGTATGAGATTTCAGTTTCTAGTGACAGTTTTTTGTCTTTGATTTTGCTTATACAAATTGATGTTTTTGTTAAACAGAGTCCACTCAGTTCCAGTATTTATATTTTTGTTTGTTTTTTTTTTTTTCACCTGACTCGATTGGGTTCTGCTGGTCTTCTTTCAAAAAAGCACACTTCATGAATAATTGACATAAATTGTATACAAACTGAGACTTGAACATATTAGATTTACACTGAAGTAATGTCAAAATAAATATTGTTTGATATTAATATGCTTTCGGCAAATAAAATTTTTTAATCGTCAAAATACAACTACAAATTGAGGAAAACTGTACCTGTACCCAAGGCAGACTACAATTGGTGTTAAACGTGTAACTTTTTATTATGTAAAACTTTCAAATAGTGAAAAGTTTTTATTGTTACTTGAATTATGAAATGTAGTTTGTATTTTAATTCACAAATTCTTTATTTTTTCGTTGAAATCTGCCAATCTGGTTATGCTACCATTAATGTTAAACTGTAAAACCAAGCAATTTTATCTCTTTTATCACAAAAATCATAATTGAAGCATGAAATAATTGTCTGAAAAAGAAAAAGTATATTACAGGACTTTTGTTTATATTGACACAAAGATTAAACTTAAATTTCGATGTGCATGTAGTCCTTGAGTGCCAGACCAATAAAGTTTTTGAGTGTCAGACCAAAAAATTTTTGATTGTTTATAATTGTATTCAATTATAAACAAATTTATTGTACTGGTCATATATATGTCAGAGTATATTAGTGCCTAAAGAGTTTTTAACGCTAGAAAATATTGACCGAACAAACTAAATTTCGGCAAAGGTTTTCATGGAATCACGTAATTAGCCGCATGTTTGCTCGTCTGTCATCAAGATACCTTCAAAGAGGTTGCAAATTGAAATTTTAATGTCGTTTTTAAATCAATAAAGTCAGTTGAATTTCGTTAATGGCGCAACTTTTAAGCCATAAAAGACAAGAATAATGTTTGTTTTCTGAATAGAAACAACTTTTGTTTGAAACATTTTTTCGTAAAATTCACCAAAATTTTAGCTTCAATTTAGCTAATTAACACAGATATGATTGAAATACATATTATTAATTTATAACTTTTTAGGCTGCATATTTAGAATATTTTATGAATTTTTATGTTTAAAAATAGTTCAAAACATTGTGTGCATAAGCAAATATCGAGTATCTAAACAATTAACTTTGTTATATTCATTTGTTTTTGAAATATTAATAAAGCTGAAAACATTAAAAATAATTAGAAAAACTGTGAATTCGATTTATTTCGATTCATAATGCTCTGATTTGACTGCTAATTAAATTTGATATATTAGTAGTTTGACTTATTAAATAATTAATATAAAAATAAACTATTGGAGAAATAATTTACATTTAATGAAAACCTTACCACTTGCATAAATTATTAATTTACATTACGTGTGAACGATTTACGTTCAAATGTTAAATACTTATTAACAATTTGCTATTTGACTAAATCACTTGATCAACGGGAACAAGAAAGGCATTTTATAAACTTAGTTAGCGTTAACGAAACTAATACGAACTTAGAAAATAAAATATTTGTTGTTATTTGCTTACAAATCGTAAACAAATGATAAACGTTTTGATGTTTTTCGAGAACAATAAAATCAACTTTCTTTCAGAGGTTAGGTAATATACAAGGAATAAATAAAGTGGATGAAAAGGATGAATGTGTGGTTGGTATAATTTGTAAATATTTAAGTTATTTATGTAAGTTATCAAAGAGGGACAAGCTATGTGGATACCTTACTAATGATGAATAAGAAATAAATTCGATGTACTTTTATTTATTTACATCTTCTCCATATCTGGTCGACATGTATGTATAGCTATGTGTATCCACGTCCTCTCGCCAAACGATAAATATTTAACTTTGTTTGTTTTACCTTTTGGTGTAGTTACTTTATTGTCACTTCGAAGAATATTTTGATGAATTGTTTGTTCGGTGATAAATCCATTGTGGATCATTAACAATATGTTTCACTTTAATACAGATTAAAGTGAAACATATTGAAGCTCTTATAATCCAATAGAGACTTATTTTACCGAAAAATGAATGTATGTGTAATAATTCGTCCAAAAAAATCACGTTGACGAGGATTGATAGGTACGTATAATTTGCCTCCGGTAAATTGATTTATATAATTAGGCAGATATTGTTTTTTTTTCGCAGGCTCTGATAGTTTTTCATAGTTGATTTTTGAAGATGCATATGATAAAAATGGAATAATTAGTATGAGAACTGTAAAATTTTCAACTAAAACTTTATGGGATGCCTCACAGGTGACCCAAGTATTTTATGAATTTTGTGGTTGTTCACTTTTCATTTCAATTCTATTCAAAAGCTAAGGAATTTGCGTTTTGAATTTGTGAATAGTCAAGTAAAAAACTGCTTAGTAACCTGACCCCAAAATTTAATGGATTCGGAATTGTTAAATTTTTTTATTAATTTAATTAAACATTTCTCTAATAATGAGCTTTTTTGTCATGGTTTCTTATTATTATTATTATTTATTTATTTATTTTTATTTTTATTTTTTTGATGAAAACATTAAGTAATTTTATTATTTCATAAGAAGGATTTTTAAAATAAGCAGCATTTAATGAAGTTTAAACACTACTTTCCACAAGTGATCGGAGTTAACAACAACAACAACAAAAAAATGACGAAAAGACTAAATTTGGGTCATTTGAAAATTTTTATCCGGAAGATCTTAAATCCTTTTTTAAAATCGAATTCGCTATGAGTTTTCAAAATACTGAAATATGAGATACTGTTATTATTAATTATGTTTCACTGTATTCGTACATTATTTTCAAAATTATATATAAACAATATAACAAATACCAAGAAGAGAATAATTATTAGATAGGTTTAAATAAATAATCATTTATTCCCCACCAATAAATTTTGTTTTACGGGGTACCATGACAAATTATTCACATATTTCAGTCACACTTTGAAAAGGGTTTGTTACATTGTAGTAAAACCGAATATACTGAAAGTGTCCATTGTTAATTTTATGCAAATGTTCAGGTAACAATTTTGTATTTTAAAACATTAAAAAAAAAATGAAAATTTTCGTTAAAAATAATTTTGATAATTTCTCGTTTATCGAACTTATATTCTTAAGATGATTAATATTTCACTTGTAAAAATATTTTTTGTTACGTTAGTTTTCATTCATTCCAAACATTTAATAAATATTTTATGTCGATATACTTAAATTTTATATCCAATAACAAAACTCACATTGTATTCAGAAATTGTTTGATTTTCAAAAAATTATTATTTGCTAAATTTTAGAAAATTATCTTCGATAATAATGCTCTGGTTTGTATTGTAAATGTAGGCAAGTATCCGTACCGTACATAGTACGTGGAGAAAGGGACTCCTTTATCGATTATTGCAGTACGAGTTTCTAAAAAATTTATAATAAAATATCTACAGTCTAGAAAATATAATTATTTGTAAAATTTCTTGAATGTAAATTGAAGGCTAAGTGTACATAATGCACCCTAAGTGTGATACACCTGAAAAATATTATCAACAATTCCCTACAACAGAAGAATATTTTTTTGTACAAAACCACACTCGCGGTTGTGTTGAACTAGTCAATTATAAACATTACATATCCACAAATAGTATACTTTTGAATTATTAACACTATTCTCATTGTCTAACATGCAGTCATTATCAAATATTTATGAATATTTTAAATATTAACCGAATAGAACAACGCAACGTAACACAAAAGTACAACACAACGCAACCAACACAATCAAATATAATAAATTTTTTTTATCGATTCGGACATTTTGGTATTTTACGTTATATTTAAATGTAGACGTGGTGGTTAGAACCATTCGAACACACACTTTAATTTACCTTGACCGATTGTTTTGTGAAATAAAAAAAATATAAATGTGATTTGTAGTGTAAAGATTATTAATTGTATAATTGTTTATGGTAAACTTGACACGCGTAATTATTTATAAAATCCTTTATTATAAATTGAGTCTTGTAGCCAAACTAAAAAAAATAAAAAATAATAATAATAATAATAAAGGAATACTGCGTTGAACGAATCGTTATTAGCTCTAATTGGAGTTAACCTCTGGTTAGTAAATTTTCTGTTGTTCCAATCTTTATATTCACTTACTTGGGGTATTTTTAACGGTATATCAAATTTAAGTTAAAATACTAACTTATATTTTTATAATTATTATTAATGAGAACTCTAGGATTTTTCGAATAAATTTCGATTTTTTTCCCCAATTTCCTAGATCAAATTATTTTGTATTTTATAAATACGTATTTCGACTATAAAGTAATCATCATCAGTATTCATTAGCTCGTTGTAATGATTCTCTAAGGAGATGTTACTCGTTGCTAATTTGGTGACGGTTTGCACACATTTGATCCAGGAAATTGGGGAATAAAATCGAAAAAAAAGAAATTTATACTTAGGTACTTATAGTTTAAATATATAATGACATCTGATGCAGGTATTTGTAGCTAATTTCAGCTTAGATAGTAAAATACTATCCACTATTGATATTTATAATTTTTATCAGATATTTTTATGATTGTTAAAGAAAATTTGTTAATTTATAAAAAGTTTAATATCAAAGTGGCCGTTTTTACTATAGATTCAGAAAACGAATGGATATATTATATCAATATTATTTATTAAAATTAAGGATTAATTTATATTAATTAATTTATATATATATATATATATATATTTACATATACATATATATGTACATATACATATATATATATATATATATATATATTTATAAATTAATATAATATAATATATGGTGTCATATTATAAAATCAAATTAGTATTTTATAATTTAAAATATAAAACATTATATAAATGCATAATCAAAGGCTTAGCAAAAGCTTTAGTTGGCAATAATAGCACTGATCAACAATTAATCGGAATGTACCCAATGTTATTAATCCAATACATAGCATTCAATCACAGAGCAGATTGACACAAATATAGATTTTCCGCTACGATATCTTGGCTTTACTAAAATTTAAAAGCCTGCTATCGTCGTATATTTGACTTGGTTTGTTAACTACATTGGAAGCAGACTTAATGTAATTTTTTCTTAACTTTAAGAAACTTAATATTTAAATAAATGTGTTTATCTCTGGTAGTTCGTACAATCCAAGCTGATTTTATAAACAGTGTTTTTTATATGTACTCGATTTTCTTGAATGTTACAAGATGGGTGTTCATAATTCTGTTATTAAAGTAGTGTCATTAAAGCAGAAAGGCTTAACATATATCATTAACCAACGTAAAAAAATTGTATGTTTCATAAAATCCGGATCAGCAATTAATTGAAAAAATATAGGGTTAAAAAAAAAATTTTTAATTGACCATCATTTAACCAAGAACCGATTCTTCTCATAAGAAGCGTGTTGAGATTAATTGGGCTACTCAAACGATTTATATTATATAAATCAATAATATAGTTAATATAATATACATTTTCTTAGAAAAAGTTTTCTATATTCACTCTATTTTTCGAGTTTTTTTGCATATTTCTGACTACATATTTCTGAGTATCCTATACAAACTTGGCTTAGTAAATATGCGGCAAAAATAGTCAACATTGAATATAAAACTACTCGCTGTGTATTTCTTGGTATAAAATTAATGAAGATGTACCTGGTTTATATTTTTTCCCCTTAATGTATACATACATGTACGTTTAGCAAAAAATATAATATTGTATTTTTTTGTATTTTTGTTTTGAGAACGTAACAAAAATAAATATTTTTTTATTATATTTACAAACACACAGGGTTAAATAAATATTTAATGATGTATGATGATTATTTATGTTTGTTTTATTTGAAAGGGTAGAATAGAGTGAAATCTACCATAGCAACGAAAATATTTCATCCATCACACAAAATAAAACTTATTGTGGCTATTTCTTCAAATTGTATGACATGTAATCTAAAACACTTCATCTTGTTGGCATAGTCCAATCAGTTTCAAGAAAAAATAGTATGTCAAAACTTCGAATAAAATTTTTTTGATATGATTTGAGATTTAAGTGTTTTTAATGCCATCAGAGGCAATGAATTGGGGACTGCGAAAATATTTTTAACTGGAAGATTTTTTAAAATTTAAAAAAAAACTAATTAGATAAAAAGACGGATATTTGTTATGCCCTTGAATATGTTAGATGATTATCATAAATTGTATTCAAAGAGTATTTATAACGGACCAATTATAAGAAGATTTTCACTGTTTATTTTCATTTAAGTTTTTTCTTTTACTGAATTTGCAAATCTTTTATCAAAATAATCATTTTTTTTAATCTTCATAAAAGTATATATTTTGATGTCTGTTATAGGGATGTGGTACAATAAAATTATTTTCCAATTTATCGGATTTAAAGTATTTAATGAACTATCTACAAATTCTACTATAAAACCGTTTACAGATTATTTCTTTTTCAAATTTTTTAGAGAAATTTCGTATAATAATTCGACTTGTAATGATTACCTTCATTTTTTATTTTTTTGTTGTAGAGTACTATGCTGAAAATTAAATAATTGGTAAGTGTTTTTTTTTTTTTTTAATTTTTGTTTGAATTATTTTATTTTTTTGATTACATCTATAATTGTCCTCAAATCTGAAATAAAATGAGAACATATTGCCTATGCATCCCGATTATTTGCTTTTTTTATTTTAAAATTATCGATCTTCATACTTAATTATCTTATCCCAAAGATTTGTCAAACAGGCGGCAGTGTAAGTTATTTATTTGTTAAAACCCGTTCACAACTTTTGTAATCTATGTGGAAAAGACATCTAATAGATGACACCAATTTGAACACTGTATGAAATTTGGTCCAACTTCGAAAATCCAAAAGAAATTGGGAAAAATTTTCATTTTGGGGATTTTGTACAGGAAAATCTAAATGTAAAATAAATTTTAATTTTGAAAGATTTTTCTCGAAACGTATTTTTTAAGCTCTTTGTTTTCATTTCAAGTATGTCCAAGTTTGTTAAGTTTATTTAACATTTTGATAATTATTTTTGTTTGGAAATTGAAAGAAATACAAAGTTATATTATAGACTAGGAGAGCCGGGGGTAGGTTGTTATAATTTTTAGATAATTGTCAATATCACAATAACTATCAAATAATTTATACATTTGATTGCTTTTATCGATAGTATGTTTATTCAGCTATTAAAATATGATTGAAAAATTATTAAAATTTATGTAACTTTTTCATAATGGACAATTTCACCAAAAAAGTCAATTGTAACAATTTACCCCCGATTTGGGGCTAGTTGTTACATCTTTGGGGCACGATGTTACGGTGGATAATCGCGAAGCAGTGAAATTGCAAAGCAGTGATTTCATATTTTTGGAGTTTGTCAAAAAAAATGTTAACGTTGGCTCTGTTGAACGACGTTGGTTTACTCAAAGATATAGCTTCTGGTGTTCGTAGACGTAGTTGAGGATTTCTATCCTCAAGATTTCTAACCTCTATCCTATTGATTTTATTTCAGATGTTTCTTTGTTGTTTTGTATTTCTTTAAACAAATCTAAATTTGAACTCAGACATATATGATCATAATACAAGAGCAAATGTAAAGGTAGTACATATTATTATCACCTGACTGGCGAAATTATAGCAATACAAGATGTCAACAACATTTAAATGTTGTTTAAAAGATCATCTGATTGAATTGTGTCTGTACTAGTGTGATTAACTAAATATACAAATATGATAAATTTTCTTTATGACATATTTATAGTCTTATTGCGGCATAATTTATCAATAAATCAATAAATTCAATCAATAAATATCAATAAATTCAATCAATAAATTCAATTTATCAATAAATTGATAAATTGAATTATTATTATTAAAGAGAAATTGGCATTAAAAATGAGACCTCTACAACAATGTTGCAATATACATTTCCAATATCCAAATGTTATGAAATTTGGTATGAAAATCGACGCGATATTGATATAAGAGTTTTTCCCGAAAAAAGAATAAGGTAGAAATCACAATTTTATTTTATATTTGTAATTGCTTTTTCGTAAAATAACTTTGTAACATGCTCTCCGTTTTCATACTACGATTGTGCACATTTAGATAATTGGTTTTTAAATTATTTGTGGGCGAAATTTAAAATTATTACATTATAGTACATAATTGGCTGTCTTCATTGTAGAGGACTCATATTTTTGTCAATTGCTCTTAATACTGTTTTGATACTGAACGACAGTTCATATTTTTGTAAATATTGTGAAAACTTGATCAGTTTTTGATTGTTTATATTTTTATTATATAAACATTGGTCATGAAAAAACTCTTAATATCAATAATCATATTTTATAATGATAAATAAACAAATCTTTTGAAAGTCAACGACTTGAAAACGTCAACGAAATCGGACATATATTTTGTAATTCGTAAATTAGAGATAAATAAATTACTTCAAACACTCTATTTAAATAATTTGGCTAGTCGATCAGGACGAGTGACAAACTATAAGGGCATCTTAAACCAATTCAAATTAAACTTTAAATAATCGGCGATTTTTTTTTTTGGTTATGTGCACGTACATAATTTCTAGAAAATATATATGAATGATCTAAATATTTAAAATTTGATATAATCTAATGTAGATGTGCGCTTAAAAGAATTTCTTAGAATAACCTAATCAAAAATAAAATATGACCTAAATAAAAATATATTATTTCATTTAAAATTAAATATTTAAAATTGTGTTTTTTTTTTTTTTTTTTTTTCTAATATTTTTTGTATTATTTCGAAAAATCATTAAATATTAAGATTCTTATGCATATTATTTCATGAAATTCTCGTATTAAAAATTTCGTAAATGTTCAAACATTACATCGGCGGGTATTTTTAACCTCCCATGCAGTAGAAAGTTCATGCAATGTGCTTGTTAGAGAATTGTCTCTGTTTGAGTTTGTTTATAAATGTGTGTACGTACGTCGTGTGTACGTACGTCGTGTGTGCGTTCGTTATTATTTTATTTCCTGAATTATCTCTAGAATAAATAATGATATCGACCTGCAATCAGTTTCATTTGATGCTTAATTTGACGATAAATTACCTGTTTAAATTATCGATCACAAAATAATCGGAAACTAGGAAAATGGTTACATGAAAATGTCAATTCTTAGGTTGCACAACGTCACAAAGATTTTTTAAGTTTGCTTATATATAAGTTCATTATGCGTGTCTGAAAATTATATTTATAAACCGGTGGACGTCACGCGGTTTGCACACCGTCACCAAATTAGCAAAGAGTAACATCTCCTCAGAGAATCATTACAACTAGCTAATTCATACTGATGATGACTTTGTAGTCGAAATACGTATTTATAAAATACAAAACAATTAGATCTAGGAAATGAAATGTATACAACTTTAAACTAAAAAAAGAAATTTATCAATTTTAAATTCCGTGTCCCGCAAAGTTTATTTTGCGAGTAAATTTTGTGTGCCTCAATGATAATTTTACAGATTCGGTGTAAGATCATGCAGTATTTATGAAACTTTACGTAGAGTAATAATTCTAAGGCTACGTATAATTTATCCTCATACAAAGTTCGGTATTTATACACATGTTATGTTTTGGGCAGCGTTCCCTGAATCTATATTGGTTTGTATTGATTTTTTAACGGGCTTGCAACTAATTATAGTTTTTTTTCCCGTTTTCGTACTTAATATAAAACTAAAATATTAAAATGTTTGTTTATTCCATATAAAAATTTTAAACAAAAACCATAAACTAATTTGAAAGTTATAAAAAACAAAACATGAACATTATGAAAGCATATAGTTAAAGCATTGACTGAGCACATACATGTAGTAAGCACACGGACTTTAATTAAATTATACTTAAAATGAATGTCACTTTAAATGCAATTTATTGCTTCAAAACTGATATTATATATATATATACATAGGAGAGAGAGGATGTTGTTCATTGTGTAATCAAAATTCTAAAAAAGACAACGTACGAGAAAATAATTAATTATGTTATGAAAATATTACCTTTTCATAACGTAATTTAACTAATATATTATACATTATATGGTTTATACAGCTACTGGGTGTATCGTTTCGGACAATTCATTTGAGTATGCTCATCTTAATGTGATAATTTGTGTCAAATATCCGCCTTTTATACATTTCTGGATAAAATCTTTCTTAAGTTGCAATAACTATAAAGATTGTAAAGATAGCAAATATTTATGACACAAACAAAATTTTTTTACAGGTTTTCATAAAATCGCTTAATGACCCCGGACTGACGTAACGTAATGACAGGCTTAGACCAATCAATAAAGTTAAGCAACAGCAGTCACAATCTGTATTTGGATGGGTGGCCACCTAGCAGTACTGTGTACTGTTGTTGTATAAAAATAATAATAATAATAATCCTCTTTGGTTAATGGCTATATAGCTGAAAGTAGCTGAATCCAGAAATTAAAAAAAAAAAAGAGTTCATTACCGTCTATCTATTTGTAAATATGATAACTCGCGTATTTTAGAAAATAAGGTTCGGTTCGCGAATAAGAAAAATTATGACCCAACTTTTAAACCATAAAAGAAAATTTTCAAATGCAAAAATATCACATAATTTAATACTTAAGCTGACTTCAATATTTTTGAAATCTGTTCTGATTTTTATTTTACCATGTTATATATTGATTTTCATGAAATTTAATTATCTCACGTTTCAAGACTATATTATGTGTAAAATTAGATTGACATTAATTGGATGATTCACTTTATATCAGTTTCTAAGTGATAAAAATAGGAGTTTGAAGTACGCGCTATTTTTTCGAAAACCAAAATTAATTGGTGAGATGTTTGTAATGTGAGATGTTAGATATTTTAGGGTCATCACGTGAGAAATACCCTACCACGAATATTTTTTGAGCCAGATAATATCTAAAACAAGGTAACAAATTTTTATTATGAAAGTACTACAGTATAATATAATTAAAGGTAGGTCTGTTACTCGAGTGTATTATTCCTATTTTAATTTCTATTTACTGTTCTAAAAATAAAACCGTACATGATTGTGTACACAGGTAACAATATGGACGTAAACCGTTTTAGAGATGAATATTAGACCTATCGATTTCTCTATAATGGTTATACTTTTAAAGCATTGATCAAAAGACAAAAAAAAAATACTTAGTTTACAGAAATGTAATACACTTTGTTGAATATATACTTTCGGTGATGTATTTATTATAAGTTAAAAAAAAAAATATTTAAAGCTTTCCATGAACCCAAACTTAAGTATGGAGATTTTTTTTTTAAATGAATTTATTCTGTAATTAAAACTTTATTTTTTGTTCCTTACAATTTTTTATTTACTTATTAAAAGTTGCATTACGAAAAACTTGTATTTCGAAATGAAACAAAAATATATAAATAACTGTTCTTTTCTAACTAAACGGAGTAATTTTCTTTGAAGTTATTTTTATCCCATTATTCTTTTTAAGAGAATCAAAAGTTGATTTCCACTTATGAGAGCCATTCTCATTAATTGTTACAACTCTATGTGCTTCAAACAATTATTGCATGAAATATTATAGAATTGGAAATTACTATTTGAAAAGAATTCCATTTGATTTTAAAACTCATGTAGGATTTGAAGATACAGTGTAATTATTAGGAACTTTGTTCTTCATAAAATCTTTGTTGTTTTAAATCAAAGAACTTATCAAAACCATAGATATAAGAGATATGGATTAGTAGTCACTGTTGTTTTTCCTATACTTAATACAATGTATTATGCACGTTAACAACATCCATGCTATCATAGTGTGCTATTTTAACCATTTTTACACCTATAATTGAGAGTCAAACCTAGTTATAAACTTTTCTGGGTGATTTGCATAGTTAAAAAATGATGATGTCTTATAAAATATATCTGAGACACATATAAAATACAGTATCTATCTAGTAAAGAAAAAGAGATTAATATCTGACAGAAAATAAATTGAAATATGCAATATGTTTTCCATATGCGTTTTTAATTTCATGGAAATAATCAAATACGTATTTGACAGATAACAATTTTAAATTATCATTAAAATTATCTCCGATTTTACCGTCAACATTTTCATATACTAATCAGTTCTCAAAAAATCTTTAATTTTCTTGAGGACACTGCCTCTTGTCTTCAAGTTAATCAATTAACTAGCTATGCTTGTGATCAAAACGTAATTGAAGTGTTTAATTTTATTTTTTATAGTTTAAAATCAATGTGTTTCTATGGTTGTCAATTGATTTAAATATACCTAAAAACTAATTCCATAAGGTATATTCTGTGCAATTTAAAATGAAAAAATTACAATAATTTTGGTATCAATTATTTTAGAAAATTGTTATAATATAATTCTTTTACTGTTGTATTTTTACTATTTTGTAAAAAACAAAATTTATAAAATTTTGTTGAATATGTTAATATATCTTATAATTGATTAATAATAGTTGTATTTTTATTATTGAAACAGCAAAAACACTATAAAATATTATTATTCGTTTGATAACTAGGTTTTACAAAATACGTAATAATCAAATTTTGAGTGATTATCCAAATGTTTCATGTTCATAAATGATTCTCCGTGTATCATCCATTTATTTAATCACGGCATATTATATGTAATTATCTAGAATACATAAATACTTGTACAAAATAATATTCCACGGTAAAGTTGTTATTTTATTTTATTTTTTTTTGTATCTTTTTTATCTGTTTTATACCTTTCGTAATCTCTTGTTATGTAAAACCAACAAGAACAACAACAAATTTTAAAGTTATACAATTTTTCTTTCACAGTTTTTCATTACAAAGCATCGCATCAGTACTTCTTAGCATATAAAAAACAATGAATGCTGTTTGTTACTCTCTGCATGTTTTTTGTTTTGAAATGGTAATTGTTGTTAGTTTAATTAGAGTTTATCATTTGTTGTGCCACATATAAGTGAATATTTGTATAGAAACCACACACACACATACACACACAAGGAGACCACAAAATAACAATGATGTTATCTTATTCAAGATTCTAGCTTTGTTTATCTTCTACGACAAAAGAAATGTCATATTTGAAATTTTTAATTTTTTAAAGGATTATTTCATACTTTGCTTTAAGGGACTACACCTTCTCTTAAGCTCTTATTATATTCGGAGTATTTTTATGCAAACATTTCTAATTTATTAAAAATATATGATAGTAGAGTCGGAGTAAAACGGAACTTTTAATGGGTGTGAGGGAACTAATCACTGACATGAGTTGCATTAATTATTTTTTTTTTTGATATACATCAACACTGGTATTTTCTTTGGGAAGCATTTTGCATTGATTCATCAATAGTTAATTTTGAATGTATAAGATACGAATTTTTATTTTAAAGCGTTTTTGTATTAACTATGATCACTGTATTTAAATACCAATTGGACTATAAAGAGGACACAACTATTTTAACTGTACTAATATTATAAAGAGGAAACATTTGTATTTTTGTATGTAAGTCATAAAGTTTAAAACTATTGAACCGATTTTTAAAATTCACTGAGCCTATGTCTAAAGCTATACTAACCCCGGGTGGCATAAGCTAATATTTATCTCTGTGTTCCCACGGAGGTGGGAATATAGGGATCTACGATTGTGGTACCGCGCGACTTCCGTTATTATATTAAATAATAATTATTGGTAATTTACAATAAATTTCGGCATCATTGGGAATTATGAAAGTGTGATAATAAATATAAATATATAATCTTATCAATGGTTTAATAATATTGGTACTAAGCCAGCTCTAGATCCATTATAATTTGTAATTTTTTAACATTATGTAACCTGAGAGCTCATGGGCGATTTAAGTAACGGTTTTTTGTAAGTCTGTAGTTTTTTATATTTATAAATAACAATATGAGAAGCACTGAAACCATGTACTAGCAAGCATGAGTCTTTCACGGTATCAGCTTTTATACATTTGAGAGGGGTGAGAGTTGAGCTAGGTCTAAAGAATAAGAGCCGGGAAAGTTTCACATAAAAATTTCTGGGTATCAATACACATACAATCATAGAATTTACAAGTAGGCATACTACTGGATTTCTTCACGTAAACCCAAACATGAACTATTGGTACCAAATCCATTTCAGTTCATGTTTGGGTTCACGTAAAGAAATCCAGTGTATAAAATGCATTTAAAATGTATACAAATATGTGTGAAAGTTTCTATACGCCCTAGCTTCGTTATTTTTAATAATAGCCAAAAAATATAAAGCTCCTTTTTTATGTAAAATTTAATGATCTACAATTTTTATTTGAAATATTTTGTTCTAACTCTTACTTTTTGTTACCCAAATCAATTATCAACTCGATTCTTTGCATGCTAGTGGAATAAAATTATTTATTTTTTTTTTTTTTCAAACTTCTTACAATGAATCAAAGTTAGTTATTATACATAGCTTAATTTTTTCCTCAAGGAAAATTAAGAATAATCGGCAAGAAATTCTAAAGAGGGTATACAATTTTTCGTTTAAAATTGATGTATACCAGATTCTCTAGATTTATGAAGATAAATCAATAAAAAATGATTACTCCATTTTGTGGGATACGGAACAAAACGAAATTTATGTCCGACGATTTGAAAAATTTTGTAAAATATTTTCGAACAATTTTCTATCTCGTTACAAACATTTACGGGTATTTGCTTTAAGTTGCCAAAGTCCTTAACAAAACATGTTGGTAACTTTTGAAAAAAACTCGTTCAAAATTTTCTAAACATTATGAATTTACTGAAAATGTTTCACAACATTCCCACAAGTAAACTGAGAGCTCAAAAAATATTTGAGGAGTAATTAATGTTCATTTTCAAAATAAGTAAAAGCAGTTTTTAATGACTAATTTCGAAATTTTTTCAAGCAAATACCACTAAAAATGTTGAACGGGACAGTAAATTGTTACCAATTTTTTTTGACTTGGATCACCTGTAGGAATTGTCCATAAGGTGTCTTCATTGATAAATCTAAAAAAGTTTTTGCACTATATGTCCAAATCATTTTTAAGCGTCTGGTAATTTTTAAAAAGTTATCTTAATAAAAACGACTTAGAAAGCGAAAAAATTGATCAATAAAAAATTATTATTCAAGAATCTAATTTTATAATAAAAAAATAAAAAAATATGATTTATTTTATTCTTAAATTACGAACGTAAAGTTTTGTATTTAAGTAAGTATTAATCGGATTATATTAATTAAAATATTGGATTAAATTTTTTCATGCATAAAATTCGTCTTATTTTCTACATGTAAAGTATATAATGTGAGATGGACAAAATCTTTGACGATTATGTGAAATATCTAGATTTATATTCTGTTGGATGTATAAATGAGAAGATTATATTATAATTTCTATAGATAGAAAGCTTTTGATTTGATGTAGAATACAAAGAAAGGTATTGTTGCATAAAAGAGCTTATAATTTTCCCAACTTCATATATGAATAGATTTCAACGAATAACATTTTTGTTATAACATGTAGAATCATTGACCCAAAATTATTTAATTTAATTACATAGAAAATTGATTTTTGGATAATAGGAAATATACCATTTTAGCATATTTGTGCTCTATTATGTTAATAAGTCTCATTTAAATTATGTTTTCATAGTAAATCTTATTCAAGGATGTATGCCATTGGGTGGTTGGTCTCTTGAGCATTAACTTAATCTAAACATAATCGATTGAACAAAATTTTTAAGAAAAAACTTATGAGATAATATTTATGATTCCTATCGAATTCGTTTTCAAATATTTTTTATACTCGAAATAGAATTTATTTGAGTGTATAAATTTTAGTACAAAGTTTGTAATGCTGGTAAATATTGAACGTACAAACAAAATTGGTCTTCAAAAATCATATCAAATCATTTTATAAACCCATTTCCATGTGTCGTTCGTAGTGGATTTTGATGGCGTATCATATTCCTAAAAATGAGTTCAAGTGCGTGAAGCAGAAAAATCGGTCCCTTTGGTCCAATAGATCCTTGACCATAAATTATATAAGAAATATTAATATATAATAATATATAATAATAATATATAAGAAATAAGATCCGCTAAGTATTAATTACGCCAAAGTATTAAAACTGGTGAATATTTGTTTTTGTGTTTGTTATAATTATTTGACGATGAATTATATAATTAATATTCTAAACATTTCAATTTTCTGCGTTAGAATTTTTTTAATTTTTTAAATAATTTTTTTCTGGACTAGCAAAAAATGCAAATTCATATTGTAAGAACCTAATACTAAATAATATTGAAAATGGTGATTCGAAGTTTATTGCTAGGGGAAAATTAAAAAATTCCCATTACTATAGCCAATTAAAGCCAAGAAATAATGATTACATATGGGAAATAAGATGTTGTTCATGGTCTATTGTTAAAACTCACTAACCAATAAACTTATGCTTTTATTTAATCAAATTTATTACGACAGCGATATATTAAAACGAATGGAAGAAATATTTTTTGCAATATTTGTCTAAGCAAGTACAAATTTTTCATTTTCTTAATAGTCTAGAATAACACCATCCTATCAATTTCAAACAATGTTAAAAATGAATGCACTAATGAAAATCTAATCATGTAATAGATGTTACATTTTTTGGCCAATGTCATCACGTGCATGATATGACATCAGATTTAGTCTATTTATTAGGATCATGATAAACATAAAATAATACTGAACCGTAATCGAATATTTATTACAGGATAATAATGCTATCTCTCCCATTAATTATTTTTCAATTTTTTAAATAATAATCCATTACTCATACACAATAATTATAAATTATGTTTATTTCAATTCAGAATACGATTTAAGACAGGATGTACTTTCATTATTATACTCGACATATATTTATATATATATATACCAGAGTATATAAGTTTTAGTGTCAAACTAAATTAACCCATTTACGTCTGTCATCAAGATAATTCCAAAACGAAAACAGATAGCAATCTGGCATTTTGGTGCCATATTCAAGACGTAAAATATTTTCGTTCGTAATTAAGCCGAATTGGTCCAATGGTTCTAATGTACCAATGACCCAAATTTAAAATCACAAAAGATAGAAGAAAAATTCCAACGCAAAAATGTTTGTATTAAACCAACAACTTTTGTTTGAAACATTTTTCCATAACTACAAAGCAATACATACGTATTATTATTATATATGTATTTATAACTGTCTGTACAACATTATATTTTGAGTATTTTGTGAATGCTAATCAATAAAACATAGTTCAAACATTGATACTAATATGTGGAGTATTTAAACAATTAACTATATTAGTTGTTATTTGTGATGTATTTCATTATAAAAAAATTTTGTAATTCACATAATTCTTTAAAAAAATACATTTAAACGAATTCATTTTAAAAGTAAAGACAATTAGTAATAAATCCGAGCTCTAATAATAGACAATAATTCTGCTTAGGAAAATCAGCCGTTATAAGCTCTACAAATGAATCGCGTCGACTTTTAATATTAAATAAAATTTATGTTTTTTTTCTACCTAAATTATAAATATTGCGTCCCTGTTAAAGCATTTTGTTTTGCTTCGATTTAAGAAATTGCGCGTGAACGTTTTGGAACTTCCTAAGGAAATTTATATTTCGTCTCCCACGATCTCCGCCACAGATGATTTTATGTGATATGAAAGTGGAAAATGAATTTTTTTTAACATCATATTGCAATTGCAATTCAGTCGGTCATGGCATTCCGGAGGTTCAATATTGAAGTAAATATATTCTGCATGTATATTTTCACATAATACCGATATTTTGTGAACGATTTATCCAATTTTGATTTACATAATTTGAATTTTGTTGAAATCGGTTATTACGTGTAGTATTTTCAGAGAAATATTTTTGTGTAATATAAGCATCTCCAATTTTTCGTGTTGAGATTTTATTATTATTTTATTTTATTTTTTTTTTTTAGAATCTGTGGTAAGAGTTTTTCTTGATTAATAAAATTTGGCCTTAAAAAACGTTTGTAATAAAACAAGAGAAAACGTGCGAAAATTGGAAACAATTATTAAAATGCTACCATAATATTTTTATTATACTATGCTAGAATATTGCATTGTGATAGAGGCATATGATTACCTTTAAAATATATATAATCGTCATCAAGTAAGCTCATTGAAAAGCTTGGCATCATGAAAGCATAGAATTTCATTTTGAACACACACACGAAATCGCATCAATAACAAAAGAGTGATAATCATAGCTTATTTCTTTATTTAACTATAGAAATCAATATTTTAAATATATTCTCAGCCATCTGATTTAAACCAGTAAATTTTTGAAAATAAAAACTTAGTTGAATCGCACTATAAACTCTAAATATCAGAATAATTCGGACACACTGTACATGCTTCAATTTAAAACGGCTATAAATTTAAAATAATCTAATTATTTGATCATCGATATAAATTTTACGCACAAAAGAATGATTTTTCCACAATACACTAACATAACTATAATAAAATAAATGAACATGATTCAGTATACATATTTTTGAACGATTCCAATTATACAGATTATTTTAAATATATAACAAATTTACATATAAATATCAAAAACTTTTAATTATAAAATTCGATCAAAAAATTAAATTTATAGCATATCTATATTGCGATCATCTATATTCATATTTATATTTGCATATTATTTATATTTATATTACTCCTGTTCTTAGAGGAATCATTTGGCTGATTAAGGTTCATGACTACATTAATATCATATCTCTATATATCTATATTCGAAATAAAAAATAACTTATGTAATAGTTATAAATAAATAAACATGCCTTAGAGTAATTACACAAGCCTACAATGATTTTGGTGCCGCCAAAAGTAAAACTGATTTCAAGTACGTTCGGTACTGTAATAAAAAATTCATACTTACTTTTTTAATGCTGCGTGTAGTTTTCGAGATTTCGCAAGGGTAAATAAATAAAAAAGAATTTAATACATGTATTAAAAATCAAAAGAATATTTAATTCAAAACATTTAAATACATTTAATTACTCGATATTTTACAGGTCAGAAGCTCTTTTTACATTTTCTCGGATGGTTGTTTTCAGGACATTCCCGTGTTATACTCCAACAGTAATCTGCCATCATATGCTCATCCCAGCGACCTTGGTATCTATCTTCCATCACCTGTAAATCTTGATGGAAACGTTCCCCTTGTTCTTCGCTATACGCTTCAAGATTTTCAAGAAACTTGTCTAAATGATTATCCAGATAGTGTACTTTTATGCTCATATTACATCCAAGTTTTTTAAATCGAGTTTTTGAACTTATTCTTTGTAATTTTCAGCCTTCTGATTTCCTAGAAAATTTTTTACAACAGCAACAAAAGATTTCCAAGCCTCTGCTTCTAAATCATTCATTGAATGAATGAAATCGTTGTCTTTCATTAAAAATCTTATCTGTGGGCCATCAAAAATACTAGCTTTTAATTTTACATTACTTAAACCGGGAAACTTTCTTGAAACATACATAAAACACGGACCAGTTTTATATAACGCCTTAACAAATTGCTTCATAAGTCCCAATTCAATGTGCAATGGAGGCAAAATGATCTTATCTCTAGAAACTAAACGTGGGTTTATAATATTTTGTTTGCTAACCGTCAAGTTATTTCTCAAAGGCTAATCTTTCTTGATCCAGTGATCTTTTTTTGCCCTGCTGTCCCATGATGTCCGATGATTCTGTCCAAATCATCGGCACACTATACTTTAAACGATTACGTTTACCGTTTGCCCACTGTCTTAAATGTTCATTACACAACTTGCACACAATATTTGGAACCCACGGTTTGTCCAGAGCCTTCATCTGTATATTAAAGTAATCAACGTATGTCTTCTTCACTACATCTGTTATAGGTTTTCTAAACTTTTTTACCACATATTCACCACAAATGTAACAAAATGTATTTGGATTATTTACAAAACACCTTCTCGACGACTATTAAGTATAATAAAATTCAATTTTTAGGTAATGATAGATCGGTACAAACCTGAACATTGCTTCGCGAATTTCACAGCTTCCCACGACGTCTTGCGGACTAATTAACCAAATTATAACATAAAATTAGCGGCACCAAACAAAATTTTTTTTTTGTGAACCTGTGTTATATGAGTAGTTTTGTACATTGTCGATTTACGTTTTCGATCGAGTATTTACTAAAATTACACGTTTTGAGATTCTTTTAGCTTTATAAAATATTTTTTCTAGAAATTAATCTGCCTGTCTATCTCTTTATTGTCTAGATATCTTCCAAATCAAATGGCGAATAAATACCAAATTTTACACTTGTCTCGGATGATCGAAAAACTAGAAAATAAGGATTTCGTTAAAACTGACTTAACGGGTGTTCAACTTTATGCTGGTGATTTTCAGGTTTTTTACATTTTTCTCAAAAGTGGCTCCAACGTTTTACTGCAAACTGAATTTACTTACAAAACGTTTTTTAATATACAACTATTATTTGAAACATTGTATAGGAAAAATTTTTATCCAATTATTTATTAGTTTTCTGTATCCTCGGTTCTTCTTCTCTTTTTGTTTGTTTACAACACTCGAAGCGATAGCAGAAATTGAACTTATTGTCATGAACAATTTGATATTGAAAATTCGAATATGCGAATAAATGTTGGGAAGTTATAATTATCATGTTAAATAGAAAATATATATTCAAAAACGTATATTATATACACCTGTAGATTTAAATAATAATAACTTCATTAACATTAATGAAACCTAATAAATTTACAGTCTACACAAAGTTTATTATTTATTCACGTCAATAAACCATTTAGACCCGCCATTTGGCCTAAGAATCTTAATAAGTTTCCTGGATCACATAAATTTTATATTGGTTGATAGTCATAATTAGTATCTAATTAAAATGATTGAATGTAAATGATTTATTTTTATTAAATAATATTCGTTTGAAATTAATAATCTATAGAATGATTGGTTTTAATTAATATTTTACAGCAGTGAAGTGTATTTGATAGAATACAGAGAGTTAATCAAATACTACGTAGAACACTAATGTTAATATAGAAAATGATTTTTAACATTCATAGAAAGCTTGAATATGAGAAATATGATATATTTTTTCTAGTTTCGTATAACGACAATAATAGTTTTGGATGAAGTTGTATCTAAAAGAATTTGAAAGTTTTTGGTAATTCGTACTTACAAACAAGGCAAAGATTTTTACAAGAAAAGTGAATTGAAAAATATATAGATGAAAATAATTTATTTGTAGCATATTGTAGTTTTTATTTATTTATAAATTAAAGGTAACAAATATTTTTGAAACAAGATCTTATATAAATGATTTTAAAAGAAGAAAATAAACTTTAAATTAAATCAAATCCATCAATTAATGTTACATTACCTACATAATCTATTATATATAAAAGCTTGTCAACGAGATGTTTAATGTATTCTTGTTTATCATCTCAAGTAAATCTCGCTACAAGCTTTTATGAAATATTAATAAACACTTTTAAAAAATTGTTTTTTTATTATTTATGTTCAACTTTTGAGTCAAATGATTCTGGATTAAATGATGTGGTAAAATTATTGCAAGACAGTGAATTAAAAATGTTACTTATCTGGATTTCTCCATTTTCTTTAAGTCGTTGGCAATACAGAGTGGGACGAAATTAACATAATTTATTTACTCTAATTTCCCCTGACCATTTAACATGTATCTCAAAAAACCACATATTCCTTGCTTACAAAGGAAAAAGTTCATATTTATGGAGCTTTTCCCCGAACGAAAGGATGAAATGTAAAATATATTTTAAATTATCAGTACAATCTAGTTACCACATTTTTTACCAAAATTGGCAATAGCACTTTGATGTGCAGAAAAGTGGTAGGCGGGGGTACATTAAACGTAAACTTAATCCTACACTTTCACTTAATTTTGTGAAAATTGAATGATTTGTACGGAAACGATAAATAAAAAAGAAATATATTAAAAAAACTACGGATGTTTGCTTTTTTCGTGAAAACCGTAAAGTTATGTTAAATAATGTTCAGAACAATCAATAGTGGCAGATCTTTTTATTGTATAAAACTTTGTCATTGCATATTTCTTTTGTACGACCTCACCTTTTCCTGATACCTCTACTTTAATTCGCGTATTTTGTCATGTAAAATTTTATATTATAAAGCACTTACTTATAAAGCACAATTAATGCCTATTATAATACTCGTTTTTATTATTGAATATTACATTACAATAAAAATGGCCAATACGAAGAAAACGTGTCTTTTTAATTATTTAAAACCATACTTTATTTATTATAAGTTCTTATTATACAATAATTAAATACAAATTCATTCTTCAATTTTTTCAAAATCGTTTGTATTATTCATAGTGTACATTTACAAAACTTGTAATGAGAATATTGTAATTAAAATTCAAATACTTCTAGGTATTGATTCTATATAGTAATCTATCAGTTGTAATTATTTACTTTAAAAAATGTAATACCGTTATACTTTATTTTAGAGCAGGATCTAGATGAACTTGAGTGTGCAAAATAGAGCACCGCATTCTCTGAATCAAATTGTGTTAAAGTTAGCTTATAATTTAAGGATCTAAATATTGCTTGTTTTAAAGTATTTCCAAATTATTAAGACCCACTGCTTACCCCACTAGATGGACTATATAATTTAAAGCTATTCTAATGACTGGTTCATACATACTCCGTAAATAAAAAAAAAAAAAAAAGAAAAAAAAAACGTTTTGAAATTTATCAAAAAATATTGCGTTTTAGAGTAATTTTAATGTCGAAAAGCCAAAACACGCCATTTTTAATTATGGTATAATTCGATTCTATTTTTTTGAAGTTCAAAAGTATTTATTTTTAGAAATTGTCAAAATTGGTCAATAGAATTTGTTTCATATATTTAACAAAATCAAACATTTACATTCTAATTATTTTTTTGCGAAAAATGCTTTTTTTTCCTGCTGTAAGTTATTTAAGTTGCTATATATTATAACAAGCATATACTGTTGTTTTATTGCTTTTCAAAATCATGTAACTAAAAAATTTGCTCTTAACATTATACCCTATCTAAAAGAAGGGTGGGAGGTGTCCTAACAATGAGAACAAAAATTGGTCCAGCAACATCCGTATACTTAAGATTTAAGCTTTTCTTTGCGTATTTCCATTAAAATAATGTGGGTTTTTTTGCATAATAAAGTCCATCCAGGTTCTGCACTTTTTACGTTTAACGTAATATTATTTATTATTATTAATATTTTTAATACATAGAATATTAAAGGTTTTGCTTAACGCTTCTACTGAGATTATTTTTTAATTATCTATATTATATTAATTATTTTTAGAAATTAATAATATAATGTAGAAATTACATTGCACATTACCGCCGATACTATAATTTAATAATAATTAAAACCTTAATAGGAGAATTTTCATTCATTGAAGTTCGTCCAATTCCTTTTTATGCAGTGTATTCATTTTTATTAAGAACTTTCGCATGTCTATGTATAATGTTTCCAAATTTTTATATAATTACTAGCATATTTGCCAATCGTTGAACCCCCAGGAACATTGAATTTCGTTTAATCTATCTATCTACGCTATCCCGGAATTCACTCGATAACACACATAAATGAAATTTTTCTAGAAAGATTTCCTAGAATCCGATAACAAAGCTACCAATCAAGTTGTGAATCTGAACCATCAAGGGGTCCACACAAATATACCCCAAAAATTTCGTCAGTATAGTCGTCTAGGAGTAAAAAATAGGTGATACGGTAACCGATACGTATAATCCATGGCTAGATCCACGAATACGATACAAATCCTAATTCTTCTACTCGAAAAATAGGTATAAAACACTAAACTTAAAACCTAACTAAGGTAGTTATAGCAAATAAAGAATTTGGTAATTACCATTTAACTCACTAGAAATAAAAACTATTTCAATGGGATTTAACTTTTGCTACCTTTACTTATAAATTCATATACGTAATGAAACTTAATATTGCAAAGGATCCGTTTATGAGAAAAATTAACGGATACGGAGCAAGTTTTGACCTCGGATGTTGGCGGGTAGGAATACATAATCGATATGTACAAATATTATCGATTTTGAGTGTAAAATATTATTTTTGGAAAAAATTCGGGGAAAAAATAATTTTCATATTTTTGCTGATCTCAGATTTTAGAATCAGATGAAAACATCTATCATTATTTCCTGAAGAAATTTTTTGTAACTATATATTTTCATCAGTGGTTTATATTGAAACTTACCCGACAACAATAATAATAATATAGGCTTGCTGTTCACATCAAAATTTGCAATAAGGGTTAATACCATTACAAATCTTGAAAACGAAATTAAAATTAATTCTTAAACAAAGATCTCTTTATTGAAAACGATATTGAATTTGTAATAACGCATACGTAGGTTTTCCCTTTCTGTTTAATTAAAAATGTCAGAAATCTGTATAATCAAGAATATTTTTGCTTATTTTTACAGATTTAAAATAAAATATCTTTAGTAAAAACACTTCTTCAATTGAAACAAAAAATTTAAGGCCGGTCCCCTATTATGTAATTTTTGCACGAAATTTCCTAATATCAGATAAACGTATGAAAATTTTCAAAGTTGCAAAATTACGAAAGTTTAAAAAATCAGGTATTTTAAAATTGCTTACTTTTCATCCCCCTCCTCTTTAGATTTATGTTAATACATATTTAAACTATTAAGCCTTTTCGCCTTTTCCTCATAGTTACTTTCGTGCTCGTACTACCTTAAATTTCATGATATTTAAATCTCGTAATAATTTGAGCACTTAATTTAATATTGCAGTATCGTATTATGAATTTGCTCTGGCGATGCACACTGTAAAGAAACAATAAAAATAATATTAAAATTGGAAACAGTAGATAGTTTATTACATATCTCATAGATAATATTCTTTTATATGATTTCATTTAAAATTGATTACATAATTCCCATGAGAATCGTTTCATATATTTATTATTAATTAATAACAAAAGTGTAAATCAGCGATTGTTAAAAGGTTGCATAAATTTTACAAAAATTTTTCTCTTAATATATACTTGTATAATTTTTGTATACAATTAAAAAAAAAAACAAAAAACAAAAAACAAAAGTTCAATGGAATATATTTTCAATTTTAGATTTGTTCCAAATCAAACTAATATTCTGGATTAATTTTAGCTTTTGAACAAATTTTTGTCTAAATAATTTTCTGTAAAATGGCAAAAATCTATTGGTATAAAATAATTTTCCCTCTCTTTTCGGTTTTATTTTTCTTTTATAAATTCCTGTCTGTAGTATGATTAAATTTTTATGTGTTACCTAATGTCAATTTGTTTGAAATATATAATAAACTTGGATTAATTTACTTTTTTAAATATAATCTTATTTTTTGGCGAAACTGGAAATTTTATGAAAAATGATTGCTTATTGTTTAATTTTAAAAATTGACAGAAAATAGGGTAAGGTTTACTGGTATTATCGTTGAATAAAAATATGCTATTCTTTCTCCGCACGTCACTAGAACATATATTAATTGAAAAAATAAATAAATCCTCCTTAGTTTTGGAACTGAAAGTTTCTTTATTGACAACTTCCAAATATGGAAGAAGATAATTCTTATAATGTCGTTGAATGTTATACAATCTTAAGAACTTGAATTTATGAAAATTTCGACAAACTTTTTTATTTCATTTAAACAGCTAAATTATCTCACGAAGTTCACGTTCTATTCACACATATCAGTCACGTCACAGATCAGTCACCGGCCACCCTGAGTCAAAAATAAGCTAGACCCGTCGCTGATTCAAACCGTCCGTTATAGTTATTAGAGGAATCTCTGTATTTTATTGAATATGATCGTTTTTTCACTCAACAAAATAATCACCATTTTTTTTTTTATATTTGTAGACAATAAATAATACATTTGTTATTACGATTTTATTATTATTATCTGAAAAGTTGGTTATTGTTGTTTGTGGGAATTTATTTATTATAAAATATAATTTATAATAAATTAATTTATGGTCATTATTATTAATATTCAATATCTGCAATATACTCTGATTGTATACTATGCAACATATCAATTCTGTTAAGTCATCTTTCACTACTTTCATATCTTATCGTGCTGAGTAAGTATGACACTGATCTACGTTTTCATACTATAGGGTAATAAATTGTTTTTTTTTTTTAATGTTAATTACATAGAAAAAATATTATGGCTTTGTGGAATATAAGTCATAGCCTAGAATAATTTTCGTTTATGGATTTTATTTAACAGGACTCTTGAATAAAATACAAATATCTTTTTGAATTATTAAGCAAGTAATGATTTATCTTTGTATATGTATATATTATATATATATATATATCTATATATATATATATATATATATCTATATATCTATATATCTATATATCTATATATATATATATATATATATATGTATATATATTTATATACCCGCTTGACCTTGAAATTTTTCATGAAGGTGTTATATGACGTAAGTGAGCACTAAGGTGGTTGACGTAAAATTTGCGCCTCAATAGAATGCATGAAATAGCAGCGTATAGTACTGTTATTTAAACTGTATTTAAACCATTAAAACGAAGTTTAAAGTTTGTTTAAAGCGATCTTTTTGTATTGATATTCATTTCCAACCTTATCTCTTTAGTGATTAATAATTAAGTCTACTTTTATGCTTACTAACATAATAAAAATGTAAGGTTCGCTTGTTTCTAGAGGCGCTGTTTTTGGATCTTCAAAACCCATTTAAAAATATTTTCTCTAATGAAATCATTATTATTGTTTAACATTTTGAGACACCTGCAAATAATGTAGACCAAAAACATTAAACATCTTTGTATCTAAAAAAAAATCCGTGATACGTATCCTTTTTATTTTAGCCTCATTTGTGTATTTTAAGTTACAAATTTATTAAAAATTTTAATTTTTTTTTTAAATAGCACAATTTATTGTTCAATATATTATGGAAATAATTTATTTCATCATTTCTAACGAAAAATTTTAAATCTTTTGCCTATTGATAACTTAGTAATATCCATTCGACAGGGTGGGAATTTCCTTGTTGACTTATAATTTGGCAATGTTCAATCCTTAGATTGTAGTGTTGACTTATAAGATTGCAACCGAGAATTTGATTTATGTATATACCAATCTCTGCATTCAAGTAGATAATATTGAAAATAATAAATTTAGTGGATGAGATTCCTAGAAATTAAACAAATATTTCGTTTTTTATTCAGTATATAATTGAATTTAATAATAAAATATCTACAGTAAAATTTGATTCATATTTACTATACTGTTTTAATCTATTCAAACGTTCGTCAGTTTTTCTTTGATTATGGGATCTGGAACCGTAAAACTTATTAAAAGTTTGAAATAGTCCTTAGAAATTGGTGCATAAAGCAGTTTATAAATTGAGTAAAAATTTATTTAAGACTTAAGTATTATTTTAAATATAGAAAATTTATTTCACTGGTCTTACAAATGCATTATAAAAACTTTTGTTTTGCGGATCACAAAGCATAACTATACTCTTTATCAATTTTTCATGTGTATTTAAAATTATAAATTAAAAAATTTTTATGGTGTTTATCATATATTTAACTTTATTTTTCTAAGTCAAACTTAAATTTTAAACTTGGATTTATTATAAAACACACCATAAAAATCGCGTATTTTGTAATTTAATGTATTATATGTTCGATTATATGTTCAGCACAGCGACTGGTTTTACCAATAACGTGCAGTTAACTAAAGGATTTAAAGTATGTATCAAATATTGTTTCATTTATGTGTATTTTATCCTTTTATTCAATTTTTAAAATTTGAATACATAGTATACTTGTCCGGGTTTTTGTAAAAAATACGTCTACGTACATCAGATTGAATTGAAAAAGGTATATGCCACAAACATTGTATCTAACATAAATACACTTTATCAATGAATAACTTGTCACCGATATTTTTTCCCAAAGAAGAAAAGCTTTTAAATAGGAGAATTATGTTTACTATAAAATAATATAGATAATAATAATAATAATAAACAGCCACTAAATAAATGCTTTATAAACAAACATTAATGCTTTTAAATATATTCAACTCTAATGTGTTTTGTGTGATGATACACAATTGATAATAATCAACACAACAAATTCAAGTAAACATTTATTATAATAAAATTGTTGAAACTTGTTGAAAAGTTGATTATATACACAGCGGTTTTCTTGGTTCATAAATTAAATGGCGTAAATGCTATTTTTACCTTAAATTAATTATTTTTTACCGTTGATTTCGAAAGTACATTTTATATTTTACAAATCCAAACATTCATTCATTTATCTTCAAGAGTGTTATGCCAAGTCGCTATATAAGTTCCAAGAAGTTGTTTAGTTGATCTGTCAGAAACTGTCACACTCTGAAATGATTTTCGACCCTCAGTTGTAGACCTTATTCTCGTTACAAAAGATATACTGATTTTGTTTATAATAATCAGTTATAATTATAAGAGAAATAAACTCTGCCAATTAAAATTCCTGGTGATATATTCTTATGTTCAATCAAATAATTTTTGATCGGAACTTGTTTATATTTTTGTTTTCGGTAAAACCTATATAATAAAAATTGAATGTAAAGCTATAACACGTATATACATAGATTTTACCAGTTCACCAAATTTCACCAAAATTGAATTAAAAAGCTATATCTTCGTAAGGCTTTTACTGATTGGGATACAATTTTGATATATTGTGAAACAATTCATTTTCTACATTTTAGTACCATAAAATAAACTTGGGCATTGCAATTCCGATTTTCCCTCAATATTGATTTTATAAAAAATCAATTTCAATAAAATTTAAAAGACTAAAGTAAATTTCTATTTTAAATGCAATTTTAATTAAAATTGAAATTATGGCTAATAAAATATTTTTATTCAAGATATTTTTTTTTGTTGGTTTTTCGTATGAATGATATGAATCAGATTGACTGGTAGACGGACAGGCAGACAGAAATATCGAAATACGAATACAGATAATAAGTAATATTTAATTGGAAGCAGTCAATTTAGGTTTACTCGGTATCCTAAATCAACTATGATCCTGATCCTAATCACTATGTGTGATTTACATAAAGAGTTTTTGGAGAAGACATCATTTTCTGTTATTGACAAAACAATTTGTTTCTAATTACTAAATATTTGTTTTACTGGTCTCACGAAATGGCCATTTTGTAATATCTACAATTAATATTTTTATCCTTCATAGAAATTAACTTTCGGTGAAAAGAGCCATCATACGATTATTTATAATAAAAAGTATTGAACTATTCAAATATATATTAATCAGTGAAACCTAGAACTGTTTTCATAAAACCGAGGATGGTTAAGTAAATAAATAACTAGCTACATCTATTCATGCATAAATATTGGTTGATGTTTAACTGAATGTATTATATATCAAAACTTATTTATACATAAAATGGAAAATATTTATTAAAAACTTTGTGTCTAGGGTAGAAGGCTACTTTATGCAAAGGAAAGTTACCAAATAGAAAATTCTAACGACTGTTCAGGACGGTGTAAACGCTTGTTCTTTTATTTTTCGTAAAATTTGTATGTTTAGTTTCCTAGAAACAGTAAAACCTTTTGGAGGTATTAATAATATACACAATTTTAGCAAATTTAACTACGACAATAAATGCATTTTTCGACTGAATCGCCTGAAATGCAAGTATAATTGCCTGAATTATTTGTATTTAAAATTTATAAAATTTTTATTCTGTTTATTTGTTTTTCTGTGTTTAATTTTCTTATTTAGTGAAACATTAATTTTAAATTCAATAAATTATAAAATTATTTTAATTTTAATGAAGCCTCTAAGATTTAAGTTTATAATTATTGACTTGATAAGATTTTGTCAATTCTCATTTTGCGTTTTTAGAAAGCTTAAAGTGTGAATTCAATATAAAACATTGTGCGTTAAGAAACCTCAAATCACAGTTCACCTTTATTATTAATTTAAATAAAAAAGATTGAAATAAATTATTTTTAATTTTTTGTAATTAATCGTTATTTTGAAATTGCTCCTAATTTTCAACATTTTAAAATTAAACTTTATCCACTTTACGGGAGCTCAGGTGTAATTTAAGTTTAATAAAGTTAAAAATTTGGTCTAGCTTGACGACACTCCCATACATATTTAACAGGCCTTTAGTTATGTATTAAATAAAATCTAATTTAGAAGTAAGTCTGAAAGATAACGTAGTTATATAATGTGAAATGTTTCTGAATGAAAATTATAAATATTTAACATTTTATATCGTGTGGTAAATAAAGTATTATTTTGTATAGACGTCACTTTATTTTGTTGATATACATAAATTTAACTTTGTGTTTAAACTCATATGAACTGTTTAATTCAAATGAAAAATTAAATAACGTAGGTAGAGTATGATCCTTGAAAGCCAGACCAACTATTTCTCGCATTAGTTATACTTATTTCTTTAGTAAAATTGATTTGTCAAATAGTTCAGTAAACTACTATTTATAACTCCACTACGGTTCAATGACTAACATATAAAACTAAATAAATGAAAGAATTTATTTGATTTTTATCTGATGTTTCGATTTACAGTAATCTTTAATAAATAGTATACTGTACAACCACATATAATTTATTTTTTGAATTAAAGACTGTTTTAGTTTTTGGTGACTGTTTACACCATATTGTTAAAAACCAATGTGCATCGGAACATGTTTTAATGAATAGTTTACTAGCTATATAAGTTTGCAACTTGACTAGATTATTTTTGATCAAATGGCAAATGTCAATTTACCAAACTACTTGACTAAAAACTTGATATATATTTGACTTTTTTATTTGATTATGTACACAATACACCTATTTTTTACTTTTATTGAACTCTTCAAATGAATTTTCTATTATAGACAAAAATTCATTTATTTTCCATATACTAGAATAAGCTAAGATTAAAAAATTGGATTTGTAAATGTATTGATAGATTTAATCTTACATGAAAAAATTTGTTTGTGTAGGTGTAAAAACCTCAAAGTCTGAGTTTTCCAGATTTGACCCATACCAGAGCAAGTTTTTTAGTTTAATATGTTAATAACTAATATAAGTTAAAAAATTAAATTGACTGTCTCCGGTAGATATAGATCAATTGATCAATTATGGGCCATGTTTTATTCAAAAATATGTTCCGCAACAATACTTCTTATTTTTCATCAAATTTAAAATAATTTTCAAATGGCTGCCAAAGTTCATGGCCGAGTAAAAAAAAAATTATAATAGTAAATTGTTAGTTCTTATATGTACTTGTAATGTGTAATCTGACACAAATTTTATATAAATTCTGGGTTGTCCCATAAATGACGTATTTAATGTATGTATATTTTTAGTAGAATGAGCCAAAATTTTGCGACAAAAAATCTAATATTAAAAAAATGTGTTTGTTTATGTGTAAAGAATCATTTTCCTACTTCCAGATTTGATCGACACCGTTTCTTATCTCCAAAAAAGCGTTTTCGGGTATTTTCGTGTTTTAAAGAATTTATCAATATATTTTTTACCAGTTACAGAAATTGTTAAGATACAAAATCGGAATACAATCTTATTTAATCTGGATTTTTCTAAACGTAGTCTTACTCTACTATTAGTTTTTTAATATTAATTACAAAAATATTCGTATATTTGTATATAATAACATAAATTGTGGGCTATGAAATTTAATTTTATAGTTACACAATAACTACGATTACTTGTTACATTCATAGATACAGTTGCAGCTAATATAAAGCTTGTAAAATGAAAAAAAAAAAGTTCAAATGTATTTATTTATTAATGGATTTACCATCAAACATATAGAAAGTTTCGTTTTACGTATGCAAATATCTGTGGTTTAAATTATTGAAGTTGAACTTTAATACATCCACCATTTACACAGGTAGGTATAGCTAAATAATGTGGTAAATGGCCGTGGGTAATTGAAATTTAATTTTGTCAAATATTGAGAGTGCTATCTCATAATGAGTTTATTAATGAACAGGACATTATAATGATGGTACGTATTACACCTGTAAAGTTGGCATGGCTATATTTGTAAAAATGGGAAACTATAATGAAAACATAAAATAAAATAATACTCGCGAAAATTATCTCAAAAAATAACTATCCAAAAGTTCAAATGTTATAAAATTTGGTATACTCAATTTTGACATGGAATCGAACAGCGTGTCGCATAATTTTTAACCAAGAGTGGGGTCTTTTGGATATTTTAAGGATGTGTCGGATATCCGTATTCGTATCCGTGAATATCCAAAAATAACCCATTGATCCGTATCCATATTAGTTATTTTTTGGTGGAACTGAAAAGAATCCTTTGCATGATTAAGTCGCATAACGTATATGAATTTATAAGTAGCAATAAAATACTGTTAAATCCCATTGAAATAGTTTGGATACTCGTTACATATATAATATGTCAGAGTATATTTATTTTATCCTAAAATTTGCAACTATTTTGATATTCATAGAGTAAAATATAATTAATCAATGTTTGCATGTTCAACTGGCCGTCCATTCGTTTTTCCAGCAAGGTAACTCAAAAACGATAACGATAACGTGTTGACATTTTGGTGACGTACTTTAGACGTAAAAAAGTAAGATGAAATTCGTGAATGTGACGCCCCATGATCCAACTTAACCCTTTAATATAAAATAAATATCCAAAGACAAAAAAGGTTTTATTTTTACAACAAAAATTTGTTCGTCAACTGTTTAGATTCGCTACAATTTCAGCTTTAATTTAGTAAATAAGCACTATAATATACCATTGCAACACGAATTATTGCTATATATGTGTTTAAAACTGTATGTACAATGATACTGAACCGAATACTGAATATGCCGAGTATCAAAGAATTAACTCTGGTAGTTGTCTTCACTTGTTAATTATATATTTGTCAAAAATAAAATATTTTAATCTGTATAGTATTAAGTGGTAATTCTTATAACTTACTTCCTTATTAACTGTTACTATCTGGTTTTGGTTTTTAGTTTAGTGATTGATTCAGTAGAAAGTTAAAATCCGTATGAGTATCCACGGATCTTACAGTTAATTATCCGTATCCGTATGCACGGATCTCTATTTTTAATATAATTGTTATCAATTTGACTTATGTACATATTTTGGATGTGCAATTCAAGGCTGAGAGAATAGCAGAAGCTTTGAACAATAGAAGGCGTTTTGTATTTTATAATTTTCATAAGCGCAGCTGGTTGTAAATTTTTGACAATAAATTTCTAAATATTAATATTTTATGTCTTTTATAATAAAGATTAAATCGGATTATTAATCAAAATAATAATTTTTTTCAAATTTCTATCGTTTCTAAGAGACAACCAAAAAATTGCAATTTGTAGGATTTGTAACACCAAGTAGTCTTTAGTTGAGTCGTTTAAAATTTTTGATCTCTTCCAAATTATCTTGTTATTTAGACAAAAATAAATTACTAATTATTAATCTTATAGATGTGGTTTAAGAAATTTTCCGGGAGAATAAGAAAAGTAACGAATCTGAAAAACTTAAATGAAAAACGCCCCATTCACTAAAAGTTTTAAATTAAGCTTACGTAAGCCATATAGAAAAGTTTGTGGCGGAAAAGTTATTACAGGAATCATATTTGAACAAACGATAGATGTAATTTATTAGACTTTCAGAACAACTAATAGATTTCGAGAAGAATGACAACCATAGTATATGAATGAATAAATTGGTAAAATACCAGAATAGTTTGGATATGAAAATAATAATATTATTGATTGTATGTGTCATATGTGAAATATTTTTGTAGTCATAATTGTAAGAACACCCACCATAAATTAGTTATAATACATAAATTTGAGTAAGGTTTTGTTCTTTGTGTTATGTATACTCTTGCTCTTGTCTTTTTACATTAACCTAACCTTAAAACATTCAAACACTCTAAACCACACTTCTAACTAATTCATTCATTTAGCATATTTACCACCATTATTTAACGGTTGTCTTAAAATTCAGTTACCATCTAATACATTTCTATTTCAAATATTTCGTTGAATTATATTAAAATTTTCGGATATAAGTTTTTTTTCAATTGAGAAAGATTATTAGAAAAAAAGATGCGTACAATTTTTTCTGATTAAGTTTAACAAAAACTTAATTAATTTTTAATCATCAATTGAGATGAATTTGTCTATTTAAACTAATTTTGACTTCATATAGTTTTTTTATTTTTTCATTTATTTATTTATTTATTTTGGAAATAGATTCCTTATTTCACGTTTGACGGATGAGGACTAAAAACAGGTTCCGAACGACATTTCTGCTATACTGCGTTTATTAGGAACTCATTGTGAGTATTATTACTAGATACTATTTATATCAGGAAGATATGATTTTTGAATATGTATAAATTACTATTTAAAATTTCATAGGGTTTTTTGTTATTGCTTGCTGAATGAATGTTTGTTTATTTATTGTTATTTTATTTACGAGTTAATATTCTCAAAATATCAAGAAATGTTAAAATGCCAATATATAACGAAAATAATATAATTCCTTCCGAGTTTCCTTCTTTAAATATCGCCTATACTTGATACTAATTGAACTAAATTTCTTTTTCTCTCTCACTTTAAAACTAAGCTTCTGATAAAACAAATGGATGGAAGTCAGAATTTCTAAGATTACCAAATTGTTAGTGCGATAATAAAATTAGATATTTAGAATTTCGCCAACAAAAATATTCACTGCTACTAAAAAATATTGATTGTCGGCTTCAGATATTAAGATCAAATAATAATAATTTTCCTTGTTTGTATATAAACATGAGGATTTAACGAAAACCAATAAATTTTGATTGTAAGTAATAATTTTACTATACTCGAGAAAATTATCATAAGAAGAATTATCTTCGTGATTGTAAAAAATTTCTTTTTGGTCCGATTTCAATATTTTTATAAGTGTTGGAGTTTCAGCCTGTCGGTTCGTCGGTCTGTGACATTCTTTTAGGCGAACATTCTTATTGGTTCCATTTTAGAAACATCTTTTCCATCAATTACTTTTGTTGGATAAAATATACCCTGCCATACCATGATTTCCACATCTATTAGCACTCCAAGCAACACTTATATGCATGTTTATATGGTTTATATTATTTAAATATTTTACAGGCTGTACGACATCATTACAAAACTATTTCACTTATACGATATAAACAGCAAAAAAGTTCCACAATACATTAGCAGAGTAGCTACAGATATACTGCTATAAGCATTTCAGTGTCGCGAACGCAAGAGATTTCGCCTATCTGTGCGTCTAACGCACTCGGTAGTTTTTCCCCTACCAAAAAATGCCCAACGCGACTAAAGAAGTTCAAAAATAAAAAATGGCAAAGTATTGAAAAATAATGAGATAGCATTACTACTACAAAAAAATTATCAGAAAATCCATTTGTTGCATCTCATATCAAAACGTTGTAGATGTTTTCTACATTTGTTTAGGTAAATGAGTTACAGTTGTATGTCTATTATTGGCAGTGTATTTTGTATAAATTCTTATGTTTCTTGCTCTAGTCAGATAATTTTATTTCACTCGAGTATCATTTCATTCTTTTACAAATGCGGAATGCAAATCATCATTTTGAGATACTTTGTATGCACACACATTATGCTTTCTCTATCATTTTTGTAGACTAAGCTTTAGTGATCGCTAGCCAAGTATTACCTACACACACATAATATTATTATTACTGACTGGTTTCTGGTTCTGGTTGAGTTCATTTATCAAGCACTTTGTAATGGAGTATGACATGCTCTGAACTTTCTGACACTAAACATAAATAATTGAACTTTACACTAGCAGAGCACATTGGCAATAGTAACACTGGAGGAGTTGTGATACTAGCCAACCAAATTTAATACTTATGAATAATACATTTGCAAACAAATTTATTTATCTACTTAAAGCTTTAAGGAAGGTGAAATGAATGATGATCAACTTGTTTCGTATTTGTGGATAGATGTGGATGCAATGTCTATGTATATCAAAAATTAAATTTATTTTATAAGGGTATGGTCAGGCAAGATCAGAAAATGTTTCCAAATCGATTAATCACGGAAAAAGGGTTAAAATTACTTAACATGTAGATTATAAAGAACAAATTAATTTAAAACCGGTGTCATTGACGAATGAAATACGTAAAAGTATCTTTATTTTCTACATATGACATGGTTTTATAATTGATCCCTAATCTATTATAGTTTTTATAGCATAATTTTAATAATATAATTTTAGAGACAAAATGAAATATACATGTACAAATTAGGAAGTTTTATTCAATTAATCAACTTTTACATTAATTGACAAGAAAAAACAAAAAGGATATCTTTAAATTTAGTTTAAAGTTTGTAACGTTAGCGAATATTGATCGCTCAAACAGAATATTAGTGTTTATAGAACCACCTAATTTGTCCATTTCAGTTTGGTCGTCCGTTCGTCGGGCCCGTCACCAAAATAATTCAAAAACGAAAAGGGATAGCGATCTTAAATTTAAGTGGACGTAAAAGATTTCTGAATGAATAAAATCGGTCTTTTAGGTCCGATATGTTCATGACCCATCTTTTGAACTATAAACTGAACTTCAAATATAGAAGAAAAATTCAAAAACATAAAATGTTTGTTTAAATCAAACTACTTCTGTTTGATTCATTTTTGCATAAAATGTTTGGATTCGCCAAAATTTTGGCTTAAATTTAGATAGTAAAAACATATTGTTACAATGGATATTATTATTATATAATATATATATATATATATATTTATATATATATATATATATATATATATATATATATATATATATACATACATATAAGTATATATAAATATATATATATATATATATATATATATATATATATATATATATATATATATATATATAAATATATATATATATATATATATATATATATATATATATACAGTATATATATATATATATATATATATATTACAATGCATAGCGCAGCTACGAGTGCCAAAAGTACTAACGTTTATAAATAGTTCACATCCTGGCAAAAATTTACTTATGTTTTATAAAAATAACAATTCTCAATTAAATTCCTGATAATTTTAAAATATCCATATGATTCAAAAATGTTAAGTAATGACATCTTTGAACACAATATGAAACTAACCATTTAAGAAAAACTAATTGCATGATAAGTGAACTGTGCTAGTACTGTGTCCAGCACTGTGCTATGCGTCTGTCGCGTTTTGCCCGTCGCGCTGCGTAGCGTCGTGTCAATTTGCCTTGAAAAATTGATTTGTGTAAAAAAAAAATCACGCTGGCCACACGTTCCGTAATTTGCGCCAGACTGCTATATTTAAGGGTATGGAACTTTCCATGTCTACTTAAATTTAGCCAGTAGTATTAAAATTATTTTGCATTTTCTAGTTTTCAGATCAAATGTGAAGAAGTAGCATTTAAAATATTCATTTCTATTATTATTTTTAAAAGTTTTCACTCTAGTTTTTATCCAAACACTTGATTTGCTAATATTTTTCGTACTGCAAATGGTAATTTATAGCTTTTTAAATCACAAATATTATACATAATTGATTTCCATTTCTTGACAGATTATGAAAATAGATGTACTTTTTACTGCAAGGGTATTAAGTATGTCTTATTTCTCTCCAGATTATTCCAAAATCATGGGCACAGTTCAGTAAAATGTTACTGATATTGATCTTAATGGATACGAATTGAGATACATCTTCTACTCATTGTAAAATATAAAACTTGTTATTATAAATTTATTTTCGGTTATTTCTTGATTGACATTTGATTCTGAAAAACAAACTAAAACGCAACTTTTTGTTAATAAATATATCATACCATGTTTATAGTAATTCTATCTATAAAAGTAGTAATTCTACGAATGTCGATGAATGTAGTAATTCTATCTACAATATATATTTTTATTATACAAAATAATACAAATGTTATTGCCTGTCCTGTTTTTTCCATTTTCTAATAAATTAAGTTAGTCTGAATCATAATTTTCCTTTTAAATAATTAATTAGTTTTAAAACATTGAATGAATTTCGGTTTGCATTTATTCAGTTTACGTATATGTAAATTAATTTACAAAAGATTTATTAAATGTTCATGAATTGTTAGAATGAAATTTGAAGTTTAAATGACCCTATTTCCATCCACCTACCTTTAATTACATTTTGATAAGGTGATCTTAGATTTAATACATACGTTTGTAATGTTTACGAGCCGTAATTTCTACCAGAAAATAAAATTTATTAGAAACTGGTGACCTGCCTTAATATGCATACCACTATTCCTAATCTCGGAACCACTACAACCATTTGAAAAAGTTGTTCAATATTTGATGGATTTATTTAGGCAGTAGTGATAAAATATTACTTAAAATTTCTTTTCGCAGTCGTTATAGTTGATTGAAGAATACTGATTTTAAAGATTTGACGCTTTATTGAGAGTTAAGATTATCAGAAAATCTTATTCAAGTTTTTACGTAGAATTTTCCCTAATTTTTATGAGAAAGAGCTTGTCAGAAAATTAAGTTCCAAAAAATAGGGTCGTAGTGAACCCTTAAATGGCTCCATTTCTTACTTATTTATAGATTGGAATATAAAAAAAATAAAAACAGGCCACATGAATACACAAGATTTAAATTTATAGATTGCTCTGTATGTAAATTAAACTAGTGGCTTGTTTAATAGTTCTAGTTTCTAGCTCACTGCAGCATACTCTCTGGTGTTTACAGGTGAGCTGCAAAATAAGGACTTCGTCATTAACTTAAACGAAAAAAAACCGTTTTTTAGTATTATCTCATACTCTAGCTCATGTCTGAGATATGTTTCTCGTATATGATTTGAGATATAAGCTGAAATATTTGTTTTCAAATTGTGAAAATTTATATGTGAAATATATGAAAGATTATTCAGAAATATTTAATTGATCATTTATGAACCTTAAAACAAGTTCAATCGCCATCGTAACCTAGAAAACTTTAATGTAATTAAAGCCAATTTCACTTTCTCTTTTTTTTCTTATTTTAGGGGATGCTTTTTTCTATCATGACTTGATATGATTTTTAACTAATTACTATATAATATTTTCTAGTCAAGTATTAGCCCAAAAGCTATGTCTTGTCATATATTAATGAACTATCAGCCGACAATTATCTAAAATGGCAGTACATAGTAATGGCAGACTGGTTTCAATGCCAAGTGGTGAACTATAACCCTTATTTATTTTGCTAATAGCTGCTCAGGGATAAGTTTTAGATGCGTTTTTAATTGTACTTTGAAAGTCTAGTATTTATAAGAAGAAATGCGCTATAAGAATCATTGAATAAGACCCAAACATACATGTATGTAGAAGGAAAACACTGTACACAAAAAGTTGGATGCAAACTATCTGTCGGTAGATGTGAAACATCAAAGATAAAATAAATATTGTTTAAATGATGTTTCATAAAATATTTCTTCTCATTTTCAGAAGATTTGTAAATCCAGTCTATTTAGCTTATGAGTATGATGTTGAAAACTTGCATTTCATTGGTTTCAATAATTTTCTAATAATAGTGATTCATTATTATTGTATGTTTGAAACCAATGAATCTTGCATCCTGATTTAAATTTAACGTATATCACGAAATAAACGATGAAACTGAATGTTGTATATAAATTAATAATGTATATTATACCTACTATTGGCTTTTTCTCTGGATCAAAGTTCATATTTTGTGGATAAAATCGAATAAAATTACTCCTCTATAATACAAATAATAAATTGTACAGGATGCTAAAAAACTTTAAACAAAAAATGAGCTTTTGATATAAAAAATACTCGTTCGTACATAATTATTTTTAAAATTGTATTATTTTTAAAAGCTCATTTGCAACATTCGTACAGAAAATACTTTCATTGATTTTATGAACTTTAAGCCTTTGAATAGCTAATGTAAGGTCCGTAAATATATATATCATAGTTTTATAAAAAAAACTTAACAATTAATTAGAATTAATTGTTTTTATTCATTATTAAATAAGTGGTACAACCCAAAATAAACACCCAGAGTCAACTCCCTTACTTATTCATTAAGGAAAAGTTTTGGAGGTTCTCGGAACAGTTGTCGTTACTAATCTTCCACACTCACTACTCTGCATACATCCCATTTAGGTATATTCATCATTTAATTACTTTTTGGTTTCAGATATATACATTTTATAACACAATACCAAAAGTGTATTATTATTCGGTAAAATAAAAATTCAATATATATTTATTATTCATGATTGAAATAATTTTTTTAAACTATTAACATTAATTAAATAATTTGGAAACATTCTTATGATAATCTATCAAAATATGCTTATGATAATTTGTATTATAAAGAATTACGTGTTAATTGATAAACGGAATTCAAGATGAAGCAGATAAATCTAATCATTATGTGGAAAAATATTTTAAACAAAAATTATTTGTTTTGAAAATTTTCCGTTTGAGTAATCTTGACCGTCGAACAAACAACCGGAAAAGAAAATTTTGTTAGTTTCTTGAATATTATTAAGTCTTACAAACTTTAAACTAAAATTAATATACTCTCATATATTCATTTTTCAAGTAAAAAAAACAAAAATTAGTAATAATTTAGTATCGAATTGGTTTTAAATATAATCTTGAACTTGAAGATATCGTTACATGAAATATTTTTCTATGGTTTTTAATGTTTAACAGATTTGTGGCACTGTGGATTAATGAATGAGGCATATTTCTAACAATTTCCGATAATACTCTTATTTTAATCGGTTAAAATAAAAGAATTTATCAATTTGTATTTTTGTAATATTTATTACCGAGTTTTGAGGTCAATTATAAATCAATTTAGACAATAAGTATTTGAAATGATATACATCCAAATTGGTTCCATCAAAAAATCTCAGCTATAAGGGGAAGAGAGGTGTCAATTTTGGTGATTATAAAATAAAATTCGACACCTAAAGAAATTTTCAATTATTAAAATATCGTAGATAAAATAACAAATCTATTTCAAATTAATTTGGAATTATTGAAAACTATAGACCACCCTTTATCTAAAGAAAATTAGGTTATGCACGTTTGGTATTTTAATAATTTCTTGATAGTAGGCTATGGTAAAATTAATTCGAAACATTTCGTAAACGTTTCTATGTTTATTTATTTGAGAGGGAATATTTAGATTGTTCGCAGGTATATATTAATATAAGTATCGAAACATACATGTTCGTTCATTGATCTGTGTATGATCAATATGTATTAAATAAATGTTTAAACGAATAGGTTGAAATATTTGAATTTGAAATATTTTCTAAAATAATTCAATTATGTTCAACAATGAAATCAATATTCAAATTAAACTGGGTTGGGAAATATGACCCTTAGAAATCAGGCTAATTCATTTCTGTTAATTTTAAATATATCTTCAATTTCGTATGTTTAATAATAAGAATAACGTTCTTTGTAACTGGCTGATAATTTTTTTGGAGTTTAATCAAAGTATGCTAAATATCCAAACCACGTTCTAGCAGGAATCAACCACATGCAGGGTGCATGCAGTTAAAAAGGATAATAGTTAGAAAAAAAATAGTTTTAAATCAATATCTATAGTAGAGCATTAAATTTTAAATAAAAATGTTTCGTGTCTTTTTTAAAAGGGGGAGTTTAAAAAAATTAAAAAAAGTCCTTGCTTACGTTATAACAGAATATTCTGTTCAAAATTTTGAACTTTCTGACTAAACAGATTGGATTTGAACCTTATACAAAATTATAAAATTTGGCCCTGCTTCACTATTTTGGGGATTAAAATTAAAAAAAATCCTTTCTTTTGCCTCGTTTTCGTTATAACAATTTCTCTTGTCTCAATTTCAAGATTTGTTCTCAGCGGTTTTAGTAGCTCATTCCGAAATATAATTTTGACAAATTTTTTTAAGAAAGAGCCAAATAGTAATCCTAGAAAAATAAGTTCCTAATGATTCGCTTCTGTCAATTACGGCTTGATTGATGTTGCTAATTACAAATTTGTTATTCATTTGACAAATTTTGTACCATTATTAAATTTTAGCGCACAGCGTGCATAAATTAATTTTTTATAGATATAATTTGATTCTAGTTACAGAGTAAGTAGAAGTAGCTCATGGCAGGCTAATATTTAATATTTGCAAATGATTTTTGTATTATTGAATTATTGAATATTTAAACATGAGTTTGTGCAATTATTTAATTTTTACTCACCGTTAGATTAAAATTGACATTAAATAGTTTCTTTTTACAAAAATCACTTATTCTAAATAAATTTGAATACATGAAATAATGTTATACAAGCGTTAAATAATAGCTAATTCTGACTAATTATTTAATATTTGAAGATGATTTTGTACCATTATTAACCTCTGAATGTAATTTAATATATGGAAAGTATTTCCAATTATTTCTATTAGCTCACAGCGGTAAGAAAATAATTTTTTTCAGATATCAGTTTCAGTAGAGCTTGACTGTCTACAATTTATTCGTTTCAGGGCAAAATTGAAATACTCATGCTCGCCAAACAGCTGGCATATAATCATTTATGATTAAAAAACCATTATATATATATATATATATATATATATATATATATATATATATATATATATATATATATATATATATATATATATATATATATATATATATATATATATATATATATATATATATATATATATATATATATATATATATATATATATATATATATATATATATATATAATAGGTATAGTTGTATATTGTGAACAGTCAGCAATCGACGGAGCAGTGGATAGCGAAACCAGAGAAACGTGAATATAATCAAAGCCACTGTCAATGTACTCTTTTTTTATTTAAACAGATGTTATTTTTTTATGTCACGATTGAAAAAATTTTAGCTAGTGTTTATCCAATATTCTTTGGTCAACTATTAGAAGAAATATTCCCAATTACTAGTTAAAATGGCATAACATAGTCAAGTTATGCCTGGTCAGTGTCCCTATCCAATGGTGAGTTATAACCCCAATTTATTAGCTAATGTTTGGTCAGAAATGCGTTAAAATTCTACTGGGCTTGATTTCTGTTTCAAAAGTTAATCCCTCCCCCTAAGAATGTGATTTTTCAATAATTTCTTCTAAGCGCTTTCGACTGTTGGTTCATCTATCTCTCAGTTCTTTACTATTTTATATATACATTTTCGATTTTGCTTTTCGGGGTTAGTTTTTTCTCTACCTGAAGGAAAACAACACAACTCTGAATGCAATCAACTATTTTATACATACAATTTAAAGATTCGTTATCCGATCTATTTTGTACATTTCAAAGACCAATTTTATAAATTATAAACAACCCCAATGAAGCTATGTTTTTAATTTATTCTGCAAAGTTGATCGCATCTATTGATATGAACATCATTCTTTGAGATTTTCATAAAAATTTATTGGAAGAAGCAAATGAAAAAACACAAAAACAGTTGCTAGAAAAATATTTCTTGAAATTATTACTGAATTGGCATTCTCTATTCTTTTTTGTTAGAATTTATAAGTGCGTGCCTTTAATGATATTTTGAAGATGTTTTCAAAATAATCAATTTAATATTATGCACGCCTAATACGATTCATTACATTAATAAAATCAATATTATATATACATTTATTTTTTTTGGCTAGATAGATTGATTGATTCTACCTACATAGATAGCTATGAATAATTTTATTAAAAAGATTATAATAGTTTATTATTTCCATGTGTACTAATGGATTAAAAGTCACGTGACTTGCCATTGTAGAAGTTATGTAAGCCGATTACATTTATTAATTGTTTTAGTATATTTCAAATAAAACTTCAATATTTTTATATAATAAATTTATATACTCGGAATATATATATCAGATTATCCATGTAAAATTTCTAACGTTAGGAAATATTGAAGGTACTTAAATTTTAGGTGTTTATACAGTCACCGACCGTCTGTCATCCAGATTACTTAAATCCGAAAGTTTTGTAGTTAAAAAATTAAACTACAAAAATGTTTGGTTTTTCAAACAATCAACTTTTGTTTGAAACATTTTTCATTACCTTTTCAATTCGGTTCAATTTAAAATTATGCTTATAAATACATAAATAATTTTTATGAAATCAATTAGCTAAGTTAGTCTTAATTCCCTTTTAATGCTAACTATATAGAAGTGGTTAACTGATGTATCAATGAGTAATTCTAATTACAAGGATCACTTTTTTTGAAAATGGTTGTACAAACCGAAACATGTCACGACGTAATTATTAATTTTTAATAAATAATAAAATAAATAGTGGAATATTGCAAAATATATATCCTTGAAGTTTTCTTCAGTCATTACAAGGATCACATTAAATATAAGACTATATTTTCAACTGATTGCCACAACATTTTATATATGATCCTAAAAAAGTAACTAACGAAAAAATATACATCTGTTTTTTTGATTTATTAGAAGTTTAAGACAACTAAATTAGATTTTAATCGATCATCTACCGACATATACAAATTCCAATATAAAGCTCGGGTCGACGGAATATTTCGCAGTGACTTTTCAGAAGAGACTCAACAAATCGAAAAAATATACTTATATAATTTATATGGAGATATTGAACGGTGTCCTCGTAAAATAGTATTTCTTCAGAATTTTTAAAAATAATGAAGGATTGTAGTTGTAAAACTAAAACTAAGTTCAGTTAATTATAATCGACTATCTCATACTACCGGGGCTGGAAGTAACAACCTCCCAACCTAACTGGCAAATAACTGAGTTTTGTTGAACCCCTTTAATCACACAGTCGCTTAACTTATGTAGCATTTATTTAAAGCTTAATGAACTCTGAGTTGTGTATAATAAACATTTGTGTATAGGAATTTACTTGAAACAAAAGATCTTCGCTATGGTCGCTTTTTTCAGTTGTTAATGGAAGCCTAAAAATGGCCACCAATTAAACTATTTAAAAAAGTTATCTTGAACTGAAAAAATGCATGAAATGTATTTTCTAAATGTTCCAAATCATTTTAATAATGGTTTTTCTAATAAAACGTATAATTATACATTTCCCTTCCTTAATTTATATTTTTTCATTAGCTTCCTTAAACTTCCCATAATTACAAAATTATTGTATATTTAATATATAAAAATATAAGAAGTAATCAAATTTGGTTAAAGTAATAACAATTACCATTATTATTTATATTCATTCTGTGTGTAGTTTATTGTCTCCTATACAGTACGTTCATTTCTTGATTATCTAGAAGAATTTCAATTCTAGTTCTAAATTGATTCTTCTCATTTTATGAAAGCTTAGAATCATTTTTTCTCAAAGTATCATTAAAATTATAAAACAATTTTATTTCAAGTACTTAATGGATATTTCCATAATTTTTTTTTTATAATTATTAATGAGAACTCTAGGATTGGCCGAACACTAAACACGTGATCGATGCTGATTGGTTGATGTAGCAATTTGATAGATACTTGGAAAGTATAAATTGTGCAAACCGTCACCAAATTAGCAACGAGTTATATCTCCTCAGAGAATCATTACAACTAGCTTATTCATACTGATGATGACTACTTTGTAGTCGAAATACGTATTATAAATAAAATACAAAATAATTTGATCTAGGAAATTCGGGCAAAAAATCGAAATTTATTCGATCTTCCCATAGTAATTTTACATCATTACGCCATAGCTAAAATTAAAGGGTTATGATTTAGGCAGTCTATGTATGTAGTATGTTTGTCATGTTTGTATGTACGTACGATTTACCGTAGCGGATAAACTATTGAAAGGCTTTTGATAAACCAATTCGTCATAACGGTTTGGCTGGCATTGGCTATATTTTATAAGAAAAATCCAATAGTACCGTAGCGGAAATTTATCGTGTTGGATATCAAATGAAAGAGCTATATATTAATAAATCTTAAAAACTTATAATAATAGGATTTATTGTACCACATAATATTTTTAATGAAATATAAGCTATTTACTCCAAAATATTAAACTTCTACGAAATGAAATCGAGAGCTGTGGTCACATGGTACTGACGAGGTTTTATATGTATGGTTTTACAAAAACAACTGTTATGGTGACGCGCTCTGGGTTATCTTTCTTACATCACTTGATCTAATTTCAGATTACAATATTTTTTTCTTGTTTAATAGTTTAAATAACAAAATCAAAAATTTTCGTTATAGAGTTTTAGTTCTTTTAAAGTTTTTTTTTTTTTTTTTTTATAAATTCAAATTGCGAAATATTAAAAATAGTTTTATAAATAAATAAATCGAATTGTCTCATTGAGTCAAATCGCTCAGAATGTGTTGTTTAAATAACTAGATATAAATTGTTATAAATAAAACCCTATAATATTGTAAACGGGACGATAAAAAACAAAACACATATTATTCGCTAACCATTCCATTGCAAACGAATCGAGGACTTTTCTTAAACTTAAGACTCGCCGCATAACAAAATGAAATGTGTTAAAATTTTAACCTTTGGGACACTATAGAGGTTCATAAGTACAAAATTGAAAAACGATACTTCTAATTGATCAATAGTAGCTGATATACTCAACCTTGTTTCCTTTGCTTTAGCCTTTAAAATGTATGCTCTAATTTTAGTCTTTTATATTTATTTGAATAATGGGCCTAACAGGGCTATTTGTTATATGAATTATTTATTTATTTATTTATTTTATTTTAAGGTAGTATTTAATGTGTACCATAATTGAATTTTTTTGATTTTTTATTATCAATATAAATTTGTAAAAATTTGTATAAAACCTTACAAAAAAAATTTGCAGGTTATACCAAATCAATAATTTTTGTATAAAAGATCTACAACGTTTTTAATATTCACTGTTTGAAAGGCTGTTCGGCCAGAAACGTATTTAATAAATAACTGAAATTATACAAAATAAATTTTGAAATTTGATTTCAACTCCTTCTAAAAAGGATAGTAATCAAAATATTTTGTGACTATATTATTAATCCAAAGTCAGTACAAACTACATACCTGGCTTGAAATAGGTTCGTTACTTTGCGCTTCGAAAGATAACTGTGAAATTGGAAAATTCATTATAAAACTTTTAAAATTAAATTTTAGTTTTACTTTTTAGTAAAATTATATTTGGTTCCATTTAAAAAACAGTATCTTTATACACAAATTATTTAAATTAGCATGTGCTTGATCAAAAAAACTTTAATTATTGATTAATTGCAAAAAAATAAACATATGTTTCTAAGCTTTCAAAAATCTTAAATATCGGTTTACACATTAGTAACCACGTATGTCATCCTAAGCAAGATTTTGTGTGCAATCTTAAAATAAACCTACTGTATATTAAACTTTTATATATGGTACAGTACTAGTAAAGCACAATAAAATAACACATTTATATTAAATGCAATAGGCATTAATGTTTGGAACATTACCAAAAGTACATTATATCACCAATGTTTAATACAGTAATACACTACAGTGATTCAGTTACACTACACTACTGGAACAAAATTTCTACATTAATGAATTTCATTTTCTTCATACAAATTTAACAAAAAATTCCGAACATTAAACCTATTTATATACTCAACATTAATAGTATATTAATTTGAGTACAAAGTTTGTAACACTAGAAAATATTGACGGCGCTAACTTTTGAATCATAAAGGATTCAAATACAAAAATGTTTGGTTTTCAAAACAATCAAATTTTTTTCATAAAATTTTTGTAATCGCTTATATATTTGTAATATCTTATAAACACAAATAAAATTATTATATGGATATTTAGACTATTATATGATTGCCAATGATAAAAAATAGTTCAATCATTGAAACTCAATCATATGTCGAGTATCAAGACAAAAAAATCTGTTTTTTGTTATATTCACTTGTTTAATTCATAAATAGTTTAATTGAAATTCGTTCTTGAAATTAATATGAAATAGATGATTTAAATTTTTTTAAATAGTTGTAGGGTACTTCATGAGTTCGAGGTAAGGATGGCTTTATTAACTATACCAACGAAAATTCTGAAAATTGATGTTTTATTTTCTAGCGCATAAATTTTTGGATGCGCTTACTAGTTTCAAATTGACAGATAATAATTTCTTGTATTTTGATGGGAAGTTCATTAAATGACAAATTTAATAAGTGTTTTGACCAAATGCAATGCAATTTTATTTTTGTCCAATAAATTCAAAATTGCTATTTTTAAAAAATTGCAATTTATGGGAATCTTCCAACTACAATAAAAATTTAATCGGATATCTGTCAAGTCTAAGCTTGTGGGCATAGTTCAAATTTTAAGATCACAATTTATAAATTATATGATGTATATAAAAAATTTAAGTTTTGTCAACAAAAATTTGTATAGTACTTAAATAATTTGAAAATATAAAAAATGAAAAACTTTGTTGTTTCAGCGTGAAACTTTCCGCCAGATTTTATTTATTTTATGCGACAGAACAACGTTATATATGCGACCTTTGAATTTGAATAATTTTCGACCATTTAGATCGATTCAAAGTTATCGATTTCGAGGGTCACTTCCCAGTCAAAGCTTGTAAAACTTTCTGTTCTCACAACTATTTAAAAATAAAAACAACTATTTAAAAGTAAAAATACAAAAAAACGTCGTTTTTTTATTAATCGTTATATTATTATTTGAGTGAAAAAAGAGCAATTGTCACATTCTTACCATAATTGCGCCAAAGATGTTTTCCGTTTTCCATGTTTTCTAACCTCAAAATCACTATAATATTTATAAGATTGTAAATTCTCTGACTATACTATACAAAGTGGTTTCTCTAGCTATAGGATAACTTATATACTTTTTAGTTGTATTGTAGAAAATAAAATGAAGTTTACTCTGTTAAATGATCTAAATATGGTTATGTTATTTATATAATTGGTTCTAAATAAAATACGATACGATTTGAATTTGATAATTATTGTTATAGTTAGCGTTTGATAGAAGGGTATTGACTAGATACGTAGGCGAGTTGCTTTATTTACGGATATATATATATATATATATATAGGTGGGTATTGAGTAGTATATTTATTACTAATTTATTTTGAAATAATACATAGGTGAAGCATTATTAACAGTTTTCACCTATATATAAAAATTTTATATTCTTTTAATGAAACTTAAATAGTATAGAATGATTCTTCTATATTATTGTGTATTATTATGTACAGTTTTAAGTAAAGTGATATAAATTGATATATTATCGTTATCGATGAATAATATAAGTGGGAGAAGATGACAATTATATAAAAAGACCTATTTATAACGAAATTAACCCCATTAGTTACTTCTCATAATTCACCTAAGAACTTATTAAAGCGTAACATAAGTAGGTGGCAGAGTAACAAACTTGCAAACAGAAAACGTCAAATAAACAAATTTTTAACTCCAGAATAAGAAAATTTCTTAAAATAATCGATAGATCAGCACGATCACGCAATCGAACTTAACTCTCTGAGTGAAAATCCGACGCCCTCAAATATACCAAATTTAGCGATTTTCTTGCATTTTTAAATAGGTGTCATGAGGCTGCGTCACTTCTGAATTGTCAATCTTATAAAAAAGAGAGCTTCATTTACGTTCACTTAGCATCCCGTATCTGACACGCTCGAATAAATTATTTTCCTACCCATTTTTAACCTTTTCGAACGGTCATCATCATTATGAAAACCGATTAGATAAACACACTTCCGTCCATAAACAAGGGGAAACTATACCTTATCAATATTTGGCATGCTTGAATATGTCCTGGTTAGTTTAGAATGGCTGGTTTTTTACATTTTTGAAAGACCGAATTCGCTGCCCCTACAGATGAAGAGGTATACATCATATGTCCTTTTTTTCTTAATATCGTCGAAATCCAGTAAATCCCCATTTATCGTTGTGGGTTCCCCTACCAAATACAATAAAAGAAGAATGCATAATTTGAGTTTTAGGTCACGTTGGCATGATTACCCAGATGCTTTTACTTATGTATTATATAAGCTCAAACTTATCTCAATTTCTAATTATCATTTATCATTCTGTTTAATGTTAATAAAATTTTGATAATATACAATAATTAGCTTTAATAGCTTGTATTTTACTTTAAAATTTTCCGTTTCTATTTACTAAACATATAATAATCATTCTATTCATTAAATGTATGTTAATATTATACATACAAAACGGTATGTACTAAAGTAAATATACGTGTAGTGAATGGCATCTATGAAATCACTACTTTTCAGTTGAATAATAGATTCAAGAACTCTAAGGAGTTTATTACATTGTAGAGAAACTTGGGTGTAATGCGTTTATTAATGTACCTATATTTGATATTCAAATATAATTTATGTGTTACTAGCAGACCTAGTCAGTCTAGTAATGGGTCTTGCTGTAACTGGATCTTGCTGTGACAGTATAAAGTAATTTTCATGTTTCAAGCCTGAATTAAGTCTTAAAAAAACTGATCGAAATAGCCTGTAAAATGTTAATTGGGTTTCTATCGAAACATCGATTAAAAAAAACAGCATCTTCCTATATTGTGTAGATAAAAGATTAGATTTTTGTCGCTTTATCATATAAGGAAATCGGTTAAGGAAAACAATTCGTATTTCACATTCCCACTAAATTATTATACAATCCCACTATAGTATTTCACATTTCCAAAAAGGCGCATTTCTGTATCATTCTTAGAACTTATTTAATTGTCATTTATTTTAAAATTTGTCTTCATTTAAAACTCCCATAAGAGAAAAATTTTCCTTATTTACCACGGTCGTTGATAAAATCGAATTTAATACTTCACTCTCTCTTTTTTCTCTTTACAATTCAGAAATGCACGTGAAATAAATCGTTGAAGCAATGGACAGTTAAGAATTAAAACACAGCGCCAACTAATTGGCATATACCCAATCTAGATAACAAAACTTGCTGATGGATTATACCAAATAAGTATCTGAAAAAACTGATAGTTGGATATAATCGAGCGAGTCAGATTAACATATGTTTGGTTGATTACGTACTAAACAGTGTGCATAACTATCAGATTATATAAAACCATCTGTTGGAAACATATAGGATGTAAAGTAAGTACAAAAATCGTCAGTTTTCCAATGAAAAAGGAAATAATAGATAAAAACTATCATATTTTAAATTGTAGAAAAATTAAAAATTAAAAAAAAAAAAAGTAATTTAATATCGGATATGTTTCGGATGTTCAACGAGTCCGAACATCGTGACACGATAATTTAATATATTAAGAAAATTGTGTATAATAAATATTATATGCGCTTTCACTCTAACTGTGTTGCTTAAACTAAACATTCGGTATTATCTATTTGTACCTATAATATAATATATTAATAAACATTATAATAGTATAATAATTCATTTATGCAAAGTTAGCAACAAATGCAGTATCATCGACTTGATATTTACATTCATTACTAGGTACTTAAATATTGGAAATATATATTGGAAATATAAACTTAAACATCGGAATTATACATTAATTGAGTAAGGACAAGCAACATATATGCACTTTGATTAACTTGTATATACTCTCATTTACTATTTCACTATTTTAAGTATTTCAAGTGCACATTTTGCAGTAATATTGCAACCAAATATGGTGTAAATCTTAAATTGATATCGGTATTAAATATCTACGCTTTACCTTCTAACAACTTCAAAGGCCTGAGTCTGTGGAAATTATATTCGTTTTCATTATTATACTTAAAAATATAGGCTGCAGATCGGATACTGTGCCCGATATGTCGAATTCATTTTTAGTAGTGTTTTTTTTTCAAAGTTTTAATACTTTTTGTATGAGATGACTACTTGCAATATAATGGAAATAAAAGTCGATAGCCAAAGTGTCTTTGTAGTTTTAATTTTATGTCAATTTACGTATGTAATTATTAATATTTATATATATATATATATAAATATATATATATATATATATATATATATATATATATATATATATATATATATATATATATATATATATATATATATATATATATATCTTATATATTTAAATGAGCAATTCTTGTATATATATAATTGGAATCTCGGAATCGGCTCCAACGATTTTCATGAAATTCAGTATATAGGGGGTTTCGGGGGCGTTAAAACGATCTAGCTAGGAATTATTTTTAGAAAATGTCATTTTATTCGTGTTTTATCGATAATTTTTTTATAATGTAATGATATATTTGTTTAATATTTATAATCATAAAGTCATTGGAGTGGCTAAGTGTTAGCGTGCTAGGCTCTTATACAGAGATCCCGCGTTCGAATCCCGGCCCGACCGACGAGTAAAACAACACAATAAAGTGAATAATATTTTTCAAATAAGATTTTGTTATTATATTTGTATAATTTTTTATAATGTAATGATATATTTGTTTAATATTTAAAGTCATTGGCGTGGCTAAGTGTTAGCGTGCTGGACTCGTCTTCCGCCTCGATGTAATATAATTTCCAAAAAACACAATTTATGAAAAAAAAAAAAAAAAATACCGAGCAAAGCTCGGTCATCCAGATATTATATATATATTCACCAACAACTCGAAATCTACAGAGTCTAGAACTTCATAAAAATTTAACGGATCCCGGAGTGGATATGCAATCTATTGTATTAGACATGAAATTGTTAAGTAAAAGAGAAATTAATATAAAGTCCTTAACCATTTTCCTTATAGAATAAACTGAAAAAATACCAATTTTTTTTTAATGCGAAGTAGATAAAGATGGAGTTTTTTCAATCGATTATAAACAGCTCGAATGGGAAATTTTTTTAAAAATAATTTTACATCCAACTCTGTTGGGTAAAGCGCAAGAAATATCAAGTTTTTTTTTTAAATCTACTGTATTCTTATATATTATAGGGAAAATTTTCAAAAATATCAACTTTTTGGTATACAAGCACGGAAGCGTTTTTGAATTCGAAATGAAATAGTTCGATAAAATGGAAAACTATTTCGTTCTTTAATCATACGCCTTCCATATTGGAAGAAATTCAAAAATATTTATATAAAGTTAAAAAAAGGGAGTAAAAACATATCCATGTTCTTGAATTGTAAGATACTAGGTATTGAAAATATAACACACCTACCAGGATCGAACATAAGTCCCTCTAATTGCTAGTTCCATGTGCTAATACACAATAGGTGCCGCGCCTGAATTGATTGCTTGAATACTAGATACATTGGCAGTATATATAATAATGGCGAGGTTCTAGAACTCGCTCATAATACGTCTTTGCTAGAGACCTTTTCTGTGTGATTTGGTCCTTCGTTACCTGTGTTGCTTGTTCATACTCCGTTTATAATATACCTTCTATGTAATAATATAATATAATAAATTATGTAGTTATAATAAGTACTCTAAATAATATATTTATTACCAATTTTCAATGATGGTAAATTTAATTTATAAACATAAAACATATTTTATATTTGTTAAATTCAAAGTATTTACTCATTTTAGAAAAATGGCAATTTTGTGGAGAATTTAAATATACATATTTTTAAATTATTTAAACTAATTTTTACATTGGTTTTGTCTACGTCCATAATAATCCAATATTTTACATATTCTTTGATTAAATTATTTAAGTTTTTCAAATGACTATAATGATTTTAATGGTTTATTTTGGGGAAGAATATTTCAGTTCATAATAAACTGGTTTTTGAACCGAATCCCTTACTTCATGCGCTCACTTCACAGGGCAACTTCCTTGACTAACATTAAATTAAATTATGATTATGTGATTATAAAAATAGTGCAATACATAAACTTTGTCATCTTTCCACGACACTCTCCTTTGCTCCGTCCAAATCTTAAGCTAATATATTTACATAACATTTTCACATACATTTCACAAAAACTATTATTAAAAAGCCGATATTAAAAAACTTCCGTTTTTAGGATGTGCCCTTTCCCTAGATTACAATTAAGAAAATCTAATAACGTATATCGATCATTCAATTGAGAGCTCAAAACTAGAGTTCCATAAAAATATTAAACAATTTTAAAAAACGTTTAGGTTTCCAAATTTCCCATCAGTTCGTTTTTAATTTTTCTTTCTATATAAATCTTTCGAGAACTGTTACGAACATAATCCCAATAAATCAAATCGTTAACAGATTTTACGATTAAAAATCATTTATCTTATCTAATGACAATTTTTCTTTTTTTTCAGATTCAATATTGAACTTAATTCTAAACTTTTATTTTGCACAAGTTTATTAAACTGGGTAAGTAATTTTTAAAATTTTCCTTCTTTTTATTTTTTATATTATTATGTAGTTGACGGTAAGTTAATATTGCATATTGTGTAACTTGTTGTAACTTGTGACTGTAATACGGAATTATTTTAGCATAATCGATATTCAATATATAGAACACTTTCCGTTATTGGGGGTCACAATTGAACTAAGTGGCAGTTTTTTTACTCAGAGTCAACAGGTGTTATCATGATTATGTCAATAAATTTGTATATGAAGAATGTGATTTAACTATTTAAGATGTATTCAACTGGATATTCAAATTTACTTTATAGAGACAAGATTCATTCAATGTAATAGCATGTTGGCCGTTAATTGATATAACATAATAAAATAACCATATATAATATTATATATTGTCGTTATATATATATAAAAGATTACGAAAACTATCTTTTTTTAGTTGATGATCAGCGTTAGATTCAAAATTGTATGAGGCACGTTTACTAGATGGTAAAATTATCACGATTGGATCAAAAGTCTATCAAAATTAAAGCTGAACAGTTATTTGAGACAACTTAAAGTCGAGTATTTTTATTTTCAATAATCCAATGATGAACAAGTAGTGACCGTTAATTCAACAATTTTGTGTCTATTAGCAAACACATCAGATATAAGAATCATTACTAATTTTTTTCTGAACTTCTTTGTTTTTAATTAGAACCGATTTTGATGAAGCTACGATGCAATGCTGTGCTTACTTTTTGTCACTGTATTTTGAACTAAAGCCATACAGACATCGTTCATTAAAATTCACAAAAATTAAAATGATTATACTTTGCATTTTATTCCTATAAATTATGTATGAAATAAAATAACGTAAGACTTATGTAAATTTTTACTTTGATTACAAGTTTTATGTAAAAAAAAAATCTGTGAATAGTTAGTAACATAAAGTATACGTATAGTAACTGTAGTTACTTTGCAAAACTAGCGGTAGTAGATGTTGTCTGTTATGAATCATACCAATACCTTTCTTATAAATCGTTATTATTGTATTCATTCTGAAAATTTTGTAAAAGTCTCATATCTTTATATTAAATATGTCTAACAAGGAGATTTATAAATGCCAAATAGGAAATAATTTATAATATACATATGTTGTTTTCGAATGTCTGGAACAAATTGGCTCCTTTATCAAAATCCATTTAGAAGAGAGTTTTACGAAGCATAGTAATAAAATAAATAATTGAAATAAATTATGTTGGTATTCAAGAATTCATTTCAATTTTAATTACAAATTACATTAATATTGTGCAATAAGTTCGTTTAGTTACTTTTAATGGAACTAAGGAAACACAATTAAAAACTTTTAACGACATTTTGATTTCCTCTAAAATAAACATCTCGATTAAAAGTACACATATGTTATAACATATTAATATTTATTGACAATTCCAAATGTTCTTTCTTAAAATTTAGGGGGATCAATATCATATACACTCTCATTATCAATTAATAAACGCATATATTTCAGATTATCTTATGACAAAACATTGTGACCATAGACAAATACATTAGATTAAAAAACATTTTTCGTTGACAGTATCTTAATAACATATTTTACATTTTCATTTTTCAGGATAAAAACAATATTTTCCTAACAGAAATATGAAAACGCTAAAAAATACCTAACTGTATACTTTATGTATTTTTGTAATTGCACTTCAGAGGATATTTTATATACCACATTATTTAATCTGTAATTTATTCTCTTCCTAATTTAAAACCTCGTATACAAACTAGTTATTGATTTATACTTCATATGAGACATTTTTTATAGAGGGTCAAATTACAAACATTATTAATTGGATCAAATTTGATGGATTTATACTCTAAAATAAGTTAAAAATTTATTATAAAAATCATTTTGTTATAGACTAGATGTTCATAACCATGCTATCAAAAGGCACCAGAAATATCTTACTAATTTAATAATTTAATCAAAATTTTTTTGAATAAAATTGGACCAGAATATTGATAAATTTTAGAATCACTTTTTTAAAAAATATTTTATCTTTAACTCATTAAAAAATATTGTAACAATTTGCAATTCCTTTCTTTAAAAAAATTATAAACTTTTGATAAATATTAAATTATTATTTTAAGTCTAATATGTACCACGTTTTGCCTTGTAAAATTTGTTGTGATAAAAAACAAGTGAAAATAACAAATAAGATTGTTAATAATCGTCATGATACTAAATGTATAGTTAAGTATCTATTTTCAATGATTAGAATTCATAAAATACTCTAAATATGCAGTCCAAGCAGTTATATAATAATTATATAAGCTATAATTATATCTAAACAGTATATTCAAATTAATTCAAACAAAACTTATTTAGTTTCTATATATATATATATATATATATATATATATATATATATATATATATATATATATATATATATATATATATATATATATATATATATATATATATATATATATATATATATATATATATATATATATATATATATATATATATATATATATATATATATATATATATATATATATATATATATATATTAGTTTCTGAATTTTTTATATTTTGTTGCTTAAAAGTTAGGCCATGGGTCCATTGGAGCCTATGGACAGTATTTGCTCATTCACAAATTTAAACATACTTTTTACGATTGCTATCTATTGCTATCACGATTTCAGATTTTTGAGTTTTCTTGATGACAGATGCATATGGATGGACATTCGGAAATAGACAAATTCACACACAATCGGTGATTTTATAATACATTATAACAAAATTTTGTAAGTGGCTTTTATATTTCAAACAAACTTAAGACTAAAATGAATACTAAGACATATACTTTATATGATAAAAACCATTTTTTCAAACAACAAAGTGAATTTTGAAAAAGTGAGCAAAATTTTAACAAAATCGCTTTTTAACTTTTTGAAAAATTATGTTAATCGTCTTTTATTTTCAAGTTTTGAGACAACGTAGATAAACTTTATGGACCTTAATGAGCGGAACTTCCAAAGGTAATATCTCGTCAACTTTTAATCGAATCGACTACTAATTTTAGTAGAAATTCTAGACATATTGCAAATATATATTAGCACCAATATTCATTTAAATGTTGAACATCCAAAATGACTGTAGTATATTACTTGTTAAGATTACATATAAAATTACATGCTTGAATATATTTTATATAAAATAATTATTTTCAACTTATGTTAAACACAAACGTATGTATGAATGTATGCATTATATATTTACATTTTGTAATTCACTCGTTTGTAAAATTTTCACCAACGTTGATTAAATATGTTCGTAAAAATAAATTAAGAACATATTTGCATTTGACAAATTCTGTTTTTTAAATTCAAAGACACATTCATATGTTATTTATGGTGATTAAAACGTATACAGCATAGTTGATGTAAATAATCTAATGATTTTCACAGCTGAGGCACCGCAAAAATTTAAAAATACAAATGCTTTCTGGATATTTCAGTATTGTATAAACAGTATCCATTCCGATAAAAATATTGAAATTAAACTAATTATATATACCATTAATTATACTTGAATTTTTTAACTTTACCATTAGTAAAAAATTCGAAAAATGAAATTAGTCGAGAAAATTATTTCAGGCAATAGTCTTAACATTTGATTGGTTCGATTCATACTTCCAACTCGATTAAGAATCTAAACGGTTAAAATTTTTTAATTCTTTAAATGAAGACCTTAAAATCAAATTTCACATACAATTTATACAAAATATTAAATTTTGTACAAAAATATGAGATTTGTACTTCAGTTTGACGTGAAGTTTTAACTTCAAACTAGTCAGTTTTACAGAATTATCTAAAAGAAATCTATTAAATATATCCAACCCGATAGAACTAGATGCATATGAAAGCATCTACATTCAAAAACATGGCAAAGACACGACGAACTTAGATAAAGCACCTATTCCAAATTTAGATTTAATAAAAATTTCAAAATTGTAAGTAATAATTGTATGTAAGTAAATAAGTTGAACTATTAGAATTGAAACGGTTTTTGAAATTAAAATTATTTAACTTTATAATTCATTTTAGTTTTGAAAGTTCAATTTTTAATTTGAGAGATGTTTTATTGACAAAATCACGTGGTCCAATACTTCAATATCATTGGCCGAACACGAAACACGTGATCGATGTTGATTGGTTGGAAAGTATAAATTGCGCATACACCAACTTATGTGCAAATGGTTTTTTTTTTTTAATTTTGTAATCTCGATGTAACTAGTATATAAGATGATGTATTATAGATAAAGCTTAGGCTATGTGCTATAGTTATAAGCCCACTTGTATTTAATATTTTGATGCAAATAAAGAATTATCAAACTAAAAACTAAATACGTATGTGCAGACCGTCACCAAAAAAACAACGAGTAACACCTCGTTAGAGAATCATTACAACTAGCTAATTCATATTGATGATGACTTCATTTTAGTCGAAATATGTATTTTAAAAATACAAAATTGGGGTAAAAAATCGAAATTTAATCTGAAAAATGACATTCACGTTTTTGTGGGTAGTCTATATGTTAATATTGAAATTTTTGATGATTTCAGAATTTCACGTCTTATGATTGCAGTTGATTCATAACTTAAAAAAGTTTTAGATTCTCCACTGAGTGCTACAATAAAACACATTTATGCATATAAGAGTACCTAATGAATTTTGACATTTTTTATAAGGAAAATAATTCAAATTATCCGATTGACTTTGGTAAATAATATCTTCTATTAAAATCTGAAAGTACAATGAAAGATTATATATAAACTTACAGTAAAACAAACATACATTTGTTAGGCAGTGAGGGTGTTAGCATGACAAAGGGAGAAAAAACTCTTTTTACTGACTGTAATATTTGTACATAACAAACATATAAATGTCACATTTATAATTAATTTTAGTTATGTCATTACAATAATTATGTAGATCTATTAGCTTCCATATCAATTTGGGCAAATTTTTTATACTGTGCCCGAAAAATTTAAACCAATTTTATGATTATGAATTTTAATAAAATTAATTGATGTAATAATATATTTTGTCCTCTTATATTTTGTGCAATATATAAGTGGACAAAATATAAACTAAGATGTTGAACACTTACTTTCCTGAACACATCGCTTGATTTTCAACGAATATCAAATGGTTCAAACTTGTGGAGAATGAATTATACTGTTTATGGCCTAAATATCTGAGTTGTTGTTCGTGGGTGATAAAATTAACTATGTTCTTGTTAATATATTCACTTGTCTTAAAAAAGTGTTTCTGGGAGTAAAAAAAAAATTTATTCCGAGACACAAAATTGACACTTCAAGCTCGATTCCTAGTATGAAAAGTCGGCTGCGACGTATCACAAAACTTTCTTTATGTACTTTTAGGAATGATAATTTCGAGTGTGTGTTTGTGTAAATAAACGATAGAAGAAACACGAATTTAAAACAATTGGCAAACAATAAATACAATTTTTTTTTGCGTATTCACAATTATTTTTAAAATAATTTAAAAATTTACAAATGTCCGGTGTTATAATAAAATACGAAACGATCGTTAAATTTTTTAATTATTTAAAATAAATTTTGTATACGCAAAAAATAAAAATTATATGTGGTATTTTTTAACCATGAAATATTATCCACAAAATAAAGCTCAGTTCCATTAATAATTGGCAAATATTTTGAATTGAACCATATCGATCGAATTTTCTCAAAGAAATGTTTGAAGTAAGTGTTGTACAGCTTTTAATGTTTTGTGAATATTGCAAAGTTTGAGGTAAATCACGGGCGCTATTTTCGAGATAAACGAGAAACACATAAAAAAGTGGGAATCTGGTTTTAACCAAAAATCCTGTGCTTATATGAAACCTTGTGAATTAAGAATGAAGTTGCGGTTGAAAATAGTAAATTTTTTGAATTAAGTAATAAGCTTTCAATACTGTCACGCACATTTCTAAAACACACAATATTAAACTCAAAACATGTATTTCCGGTGGAAACGCAAATCCAAAATTTTAACATGACTACAATATTTACTTTACTACTTAAAATAAAAGAAAGTACAAATATAAAATACTATTTTATGTTTTTACTTGAAAAATTAAATTTAATAGAAATTCGAGTAACTTCGTAATTGATTATTTATGACTTTAAAGAAAACAATGCAAAATTTATAAAAATTAAAAAGGCCATTTTAAATAATTATGAACAAAATTAATGTCAAGATTTGTTGAAAATCACAACAAAGCAATATAAAGTTTAAATTATAAAAAAAATATTTCGAAGCGTATAAAATATGTATTACAATTCCATAATTATTAGATTTTAATGCAGATTACTGCCCAGATTGCATTCATGCTTTTAAATGAGTAGGTATATATTTCAGTTAATAATTACTATAAATAAAAGCTTTTGTACAACTTATAATTTTGTTAAATTTCATTGACATAATTCAAGCTTGAAAAGCTTTTAAATTCATTGAACATTTGCTCTGATGGCATTAACATAAACTAAAATAATCATTCAAACTTTATTATTATATTATTTGGATACACAGAATATACAAAATGGGGATAGTAAAAGTATAGGTAGGATGATGTTAACTTCAGCTTCGGTTGCTTCATAATCTTCTCTTCATAAGGGATATAATAAAATTATTCAAGCAAATTAATTAATCGAATTATAACTTTTTAGTAGACTTTTCTTTTTGTTTTTCATTTACGTTATATTTTTTATGCCTATATTTCCTTCCCGTATTCCATTTTTACAGTAATTCTTAATTTTATTAATTTCAAATGATTATTTTTTGTTTGACATTGTCAAGTCAATGTTTTAATATTTGTTGGAAACTTGTTTTACTTGCAAATTGATGTTGATATTCTGTAAGGAAAATACAGTGATGGAAAATTAAATAAAACTACACAATTATTGAAAAAATGAGGTAAGAAATTGATACTGCGAATATTTTGAACATTGTTTAAGGGCATCAAAATTGGTTATATCGCCTGTTATATTGGAGAGAGGCAGAATGTCTCTAATAAAATGTATAAGGTTATAAGAACGACCAAAAATATTAGTCACATGAATATTGGAGATTAAAGAACAAAGTGTTAATACCCCTAAAAATATTAATATTCTTTCATTGTGGTTGATGAAACAACTTTTAAAAATTACGATTGCGCCTTCAAGTTTCAATTGACGGACATATGTTTTTTGTTATTGTAATAAGAATTATTCATTTACGAATGCAAAAGTCACTAAAAGCTATGAAACCAGATGTTTATTGTTCCACAACGTGTAACTTGTAGAAAAAATAATAGTTTTTTAGAAAACGAACCTTACGTTTTGTTGCGTATCGAACAAAGGATTGTTTTCATATTACCATATCGAATAGAACGGTTTTACATTAATTTAAAGATTGTGCGTGTTATCGAATATTTGACGTACTCCGAATGAAGTCTTGTATTCACTTTTTCGGAGTACGTCAAATCAAAATTTGTAGAAGAATAATTGTTACAATAACCATAATTTAGGAGTACACACAGTTTTTGAAGCATGTCTATATATTTATATTTTACCTGTATACTATAAATGAATCGGAACAATTTTAAATAATTAATTGCAGCTAAAAGTTTGCTCATCAACACATACAAACAAAACAGCAGTAAATACTCTACGTATGTATATATTTTATACATATAGTGGCTGTACTCGCGGCTTGTACTGCGTAGAACTTTTTACACATATGGTATTCTAGAAAACAAAATTCACTATATATTAAATTAAGAATCTAAGTCACTATATATTAATTATAATAACCATTTTTTTCAGTTTATCAGTTTTCAGTTTTTCAGCTAACAACTTTAACATGAACTCATTTTTAAGGTCTTTTACGTACGTTTTGTACGTATTTTACTAAGGATTCAATGCGTAATATACTAATCATTTTTGTACTATTCAATTTTAAACGGTATTATTTCAACGGAATTGAGTGAATCAGGAGTTTTCACGACCATTTGCTTAGTTAATATTGTATGTTCTAAAATGGAAAACAAATATGTTTTTTTTTTTTTCATAATAATTTTCATAATGTTAGGTTTCATTTTTTTCAAATTTGCTTTTTCGTTAAAATGTTTTTGAACTATTCATTGAACATAGTTTAAAAAACCTACGCATTTATTTGTGAAAAAGTGATATTTTTTAATCATGGATAAGATCAGAAAATATTGATTTTTCGATGAAAATTTTAAATAACATATTCTTGTGTTTATTTTTAGAATTACCTAGATTGGATGGATTCCAAGGAAGATAGGGAAGGAAGGACACAGAAATAAATTTGTAAAAAATTTGGTATTTAAGGTATACAACATAGTTTTCAAGATTTTACATTCTCTATAGTAGAATTTCTAGGATAAAACCTCAAGGAACTCTACTAATAAGGTTTTCATGAGCAGATATTCAAAACAAATATTTTTTAGTAATAAATCCACATTCTTAATCACGGGTAACTATAAAAATATTAACAGTTTCAAAAAAAAAAAATTTTTGGACATTTTTTGTTTATAAAAATAGTTGTTTTATCCATACTTGTGTCTATTTCATGTACTACTTTTAGACCCAATTAAATTTTACACCAAATTATCAGTTGCTAAACTTTTAAACATTTAACACCAAATTATCAGTTGCAAAAATTTAACAAAAATTCATTCAAATCCATTCACTATAATTGAATTCCACCAATTTGAACTTATAATTGCACTCTATTATTAGTTTTTATAGAAGAGAAAGTATATATGCTAAGAGTATATACTAGGGCTGTGATGTCACTAATGCCTGATTTATTATTTCAACGAAGATGGTCGAGTAAAACATATGTTTTAATTTTACGAATTATCTTAGCAAGCTCAATATTTATATTAAAATTGGCTCATTTTTTTAAAACCGTTTCAACCTCTTTTGCCCTAATATCAGTTTTTTTTTTTATTCTTTAATGGTGTCATCATGCATATAGAAGCTAAACAACCTGTATAATAAAAGCTAAAATAACACATTTTAACCTCTAATAACAGTGTATATGATGTTTTATAATTTATTACAAAATGATAATAAAAACTGGTTTCAATTATTAAAATTTTAATGAAATTTATTCTGTTGAATGGTTTGGTCGGTTTGATCGGTTGACTGGTTAGAAAATAATTAATTACTTACAAAATAGCATTACATGTAATGTTATAAAATGTATATCATATCATCATAGGTAATGTATCCATGGGTGTATATTATGTTGTCTATGTGTATATTTTTAAATAAACATAATTTTAATTGAAAATAGGTAAAATAAGTACATAATGTATAAAGTGAATTTTACTAACTATGATATGTGTGGATTATTATGTAAACCAGTTAAACATTCTAAAATTACTGTATGTACCAAAAATCCTAAGTCATCTTTCAAAGTGAAAGCCATTCAAAGAAACAACATTATACTAAATAAATGCTTACATGTACAATTTTCTAATGAAAATTGTTTTTAAGGTTGATTTTAAACCGCTACAAAAATATAATATGCTATAACTTGCGAATGTGTGTGTATACAATGTGTATAAAGGTCCATTCACACATATCAGTCACGTTACACTTCAGATACCGGCTAGTTTCAATCAAAATAATGAATCTAATTTATAATAGTCATTATACAGAAATGAATAATTATTCTTTTATTTTGGAAATATACATGGAAAGCATGTAAGATTATTGTGAATGAAGAAAATACGGGTGCAGTTGATATGTTTTTTTACAATATTTATAATTTAAAATTTAATAAAGTGGAGTTATTAAGGTCTGTTGATTATTTAAAATTTTACAATCATATTATAAAATTAAATTGTATAATTATACAATATTTAATTACCAAATTGTCCTTAATAGCTCCTTTATTAAATTTGAAATTATAAATATCGTAAAAATGTAGACAATGTAGACAAGTTATTTGTATTCGATAGAAGTTCAAAATTATCTATTTTACATGGATGGCTTTTCATAAATATAATTTTTCTTATTTTTAAGCAAAAATGTTCTTAAAAAGCACTATGAAATATTGATAATATGATGAAAAAAAAGATTTATTCATGCATGCAGGATCCAAGATATTTAACCGGAACGTTAGTAATTATTACCAATTAGAAAATAATATGTTTGCAAATAGCCTTTTAATCTCATGTTGGAAACAATTTTCACTAAAGTTTTGACTTTGTAATATGTTTACACTCGTGTCGATACCAAAATCTTATTATAACGTTATAAATTATTTGCGTCAAAATTGAATTTAAAACACACAGTTAAAATTAACAAAAACTAGAAAAATCCAAAATCTTCACACAGTAAAAAATAAATTGCATAAATTGAGATTCAGTTGATTTCTTATTATATAAATGAAACACTCAAATTCGAAGCTACAATTAGATGTCAATTGTCTCTTCTTAAGGGAATTTTTTCAAAAACTTCAAAATCTAAATATATGTTTCTATAAAATGTAAGGAACATACTGTATTCGTCGAATGACTTACTATTGATATTATGAACCTTCTTTATACTAGTCAATTTAAATATTATCACCAAAGTCCGAATTATCAATTGTATTTTTTTACAAGATTTAGTTTATGCTAGATAGAATATATTTACTTTAGAATTATTAAACGTTGGATTTCATCTATGGTTTCTGTAGGACTAGTTCAGATACGAAAAATGTTGATTTTCTGATTCTAGTGCCCCACTCTGGTCTATACCGTTGCTTTTGTACTACTATGTGCTAAAAAGCAACCGTTTATTAGCTGTCTTGAATAAAATTGAAAATGTTGGTCATCAGAACGGATCGAAATTCGGCTTTCTCATTCTGCGTAGTAATAATCTTCTGTCTTAGATATATAGTGTTAAGAATTATTACGAACATTCTTTATATGAGTATAGTGTATATATATATATATATATATATATATATATATATATATATATATATATATATATATATATATATATATATATATATATATATATATATTAATATGCAAATCGAGAAATCCCGAAGAAACACATATGTTCTTTGAATGCTGTCGTAATATTAACATGATTTAATTCGGTCAATGACTCATACTGAAGTTGTTATATTTCACATCAAAATGTAATATTAGACTCAATAAAATATCAGAATTCTAATATTAAATTAAAATTGAAGAAGATATAAGCTCTCAAAGATTATTTTCCACTTCTTTCTTAAAAATGGTTTCCATGCAATCTCTATGATAATACAGAATGGTGATACTTCTTTGTATAACTACTTTTATTGAATCAGGATTTTTGAACGTCCATTTCTAGCTTATTTTTAAATATTTAAAATAAAAATGACTTCATTTCCCTGTTCGTGAAGTAAAGAGACTTCAAATCAGATGAAAACGAATTAATAATAAAAAGTCCTAGTCATCATGTTTATTGTATTCATTTCGGACTGTGTACATAATAATGTTGGTATAAGATTTTGAGTATCACGTAATAAATCTGTATTAATTATTTTAGTACCTTGCAGGTAAAGACAATTTAAATATATAATCTATATATGTATATATTTACATTTGCTATATATTCTACGTATATGCTTTAAGATAGAGACATCCTCATTATAACTAATTTTGCCGAAATCAACGATAGGTTTCATTCATTGGAAATGCATCTTATTAAATTAATTGGTTCTTATAAAATGTTCTTTATAAAACATCAAAGTTGAAGGTTAAAAAATTCCTTTCACAATTTATATTATTAAAAAGACAAATTTTCAATGAAATTTGAGATTAAAGAGAAATAAAAACTACAGATTTAATTTAAAATATTATTTTAATTTTACTTTGGTTTGAAATTAAGAAGTGATTAAGATTAAATTGAAAGAAGAGAGGATAAATAGGTGAATATATTATTTTGATATCGTTAGAAAGGTTAAATGTATAATCAATTTAATAACAAATAGGTATTTATTTTTGCAAAAACCTCTGGAAATATGAATTTCTTTGTAAATAAACTGTAATATTGAAAGCCTAAATTTCGATTTTTTGGCCCAATTTTCTAGATCAAATTATTTTGTATTTTTATAAATACGTATTTCGACTACAAAGTTTAAACAGTCTCCAAATTAACAACGAGTAACACCTCGTCAGAGAATCATTGCAAGTATATAATTCATACTGATGATTTGTAGTCGAAATACGTATTTATAAAAATACAAAATAATTTGATCTAAGAAATTTGGGCAAAAAATTGAAATTTATTCGGAAATCCTAGAGTTCTCATTAATAATTATAAAAAAAAATAAAATTAAAAAAATTGAAAGCCTAGTAAATAATTATATTAACACATATATTTGCATATTTAGCTAACTAATTCACACGCACGGGGGATTATTTCGGGGGAGGGGGCATACGTGTGTAAAAGGCCTAATGGTAATAAAACTTTTTCCATTCGTTTTCGTCATTTCGAGCATCAACTTATATGTAACCATCACATTATCGCGCTAAATGTTGAATTCATGCATATACCTGTAAAGCGTATTAAGACGTTGCCCACAGTTCAAAATGCATTGAATGACTACGGCATCTCTGCCAAGCTGTGTTCACATCCGTATGATAATTATCGTATATATTGGATAGTTTCTGCCAATGTACGATGTACGATAGTCTACCTATTATCGTACGCAGATTATACGATAATTTTATTGTGATTTTAAATTTTAGAAATTATATTTCATTCCTGTCATATTATCCAATAGCTTGTTGTGAATTTTTTCTTTTTGTATATCCACAGCTCTAATAAAAAGGCTTACTGATCACTAACCTACTACTTTTTTCTATTCATTTGTCATTAGTTTAGTTTTTTCGAAATAATTTGAAATATTAGTGCCTTATTGATTTTAAAGTGGAAGAGATATTATTCCAGGTACGTACTTATTATACGTGAAACGTGTAGACAGAACGATTTTTTAAAATCTAAAACGTTAGTTTAAAACCTATAAACTATTGCACAAAAATCGATAATGTGTTTACTAGGATTTGTTTATTCCTTAATGGGCTTATTTTGATAAGTACGAAAAGTCTGATTTCTGCTTTATTGACGATTATAATTTTACACTACTGGTTTCACTTCAGGTTGTGAACATTGATGCTTGCTTGTTTGTGTTAACCAAACAACTAGGTTGTGTTAAAATTCATGTATGTATTATTCCAAAGTTTTTTTTTACCAAAGGTAAGTTTTTTTAATACGTGTAATATTATTTTCGGACTATTCTTTCACAACCTTACTTTACAAACCCTGAACATATGCTTCACGTGTTAAAGTATCCAATTTTGCGGGTGATAATCTCGAAAACTACACATGTCATTCTTTTCAAATTTTTATACTTTTAAAGATTATCTGAATCAATCATTTAAAGTTCAGCCATTGACTGGAATGAAATGGAGAAACCCGAACAAAGAGTATATAATTTTATTGATAGTTAATTAAATTGATCAGACTCTCCATTGTGTTCTGCATGAAATAAGCTTTATAGAAAGGTAAAACGCACTATATTTTGTAAAATTTTCTGTATTGACTGTGAATTTTACACTTTAGTCTTTTAATCCTCTGTGGTTCATTTCGTGAATTAATTTTTAACAAAATCTACATTCTAAAATATGTTATTATATTGTATGTACATTCTTAAATGTGTTATTACATTATTTCGATTGTTTTAATCAAGAAAAAGATAGCTTTGACTATCGGAATTTATGGACGCTAACGTTAAATATTCATACATACAAGAATACATGATACATTACGCCTTTGAACTCCGTCTTTGCTGCACCTCTCTCATATGGCTTGATAATCCTGTATTTGGCTTACATTTACAGACCGTAGTTAGAAGATTACTGGTGAGTATTCGAGTTGTGTCGTTCTGGGATCCAATATGATGGGTTTCAACCGATTAGGATGATATCGGGATGATAATAGCTAGCTAGATGATCTGAGTGATCACAGCAATCGTATGTGAAAGAGTTATCGACTTTAGAGATTATGTCTTTGTGAGCCTTTGTGTTCTGTCTCACAAAGACATAATCTCTTTAGCCCGGGACTTACATAGTGGACACTTTCATATCCTTGGCCTTGTATATCATGCTACTGATTTCTCTTTTTGCATCATTTGCAGGATTACTTTTTATCATTTGCAGGATGTTATTTCTTTGCGTGCTTGATTTTCTTCGAAAATAATACAATAAGCTTAAAATATTTCTGAAAATTTTTAAAACAAAATGAATTGGTTTGATTATTAGATTCAAATTTGAAACTCTCTTCTTTAAGTTTCGATTATTAATTTAACTAGACATGTAAAAATCTTGACGAAAAGTACAAAAACATGTTCTCTTATTTATATTACTATCTTCCAGTTTTTACATATTTGTAAATTTCTTTTTTCGATCAATTTTATCTCGAACTCACAATGGATTCTATTTAGTAAAAATAACATTAAGAAAAAATTTCTAGAACTAATTTTTGTATTAAGATAAAATTGATTAAAATATTTTTTTTTTTTTTAAAAGTACACGATTAATTTTGATTTACAAAAACATCCGTTTCAAATGATTATAAAAAGAAGATAATTTACCCATGACCTTTAACAAAATTGATGTGTACATATTTTATTAATGTGAAAGGCAATAATCAGAAAAAATGATTATGATTAGATACTGTATAGGTAGAAGAAGACATCATAAGTTTTATTTTGTATGAATCAATCGGTGGTTGATTAATAAATATTTAGTCACGATTTATTGATTTACTGAAACAAACGTTTTTTTCCATTTTTTCTTATAACAATAACAATTTTGTTTATAGAAAAATAATACATTTTATACATAAAGTTAGTTATCTTACGGTGATTCAAAATCAAAATAGAATCACTAGGCACGTAAACGCGGTAAGCAGTAATATTGTGTGTGTGTTTTTAATTGTCCTAAGGAATCACGTTTGAAAAATTGTGCAGTGATAAATTTTTGTTTATATTCTAAAAAATTGAATAAATTTTGTTTGTGGAATTTTTGTTTGCCAATAAATAGGAATAAGAAATAGGTAAAAATAAAATATTTTGGTATTATTACTTACAAGGTTTATTACTTTTTTCTTAAAGTTTTATTGTTGTATCTGTACTTTGATGTTACGCTTGCAATTTTAGTTTCAACCAAATTACCGCTCAATAATGTCCTACTAATTTAATAGTGGATTCACACTATAATGTCAATAACGGTTCTGGTTTTGTTTCAGTATTCAGCTATTACTTTCAGTTCCGGTCGACTCAATACAGATAGTATAAATGTATTCTTGTTTTTTTGATCGATCTATATTTTCAGTAAAAAATTTAATTCGCCTTTAAAGTCCGTAACAAAATTTGAATATTGATAAAATCGCCTAAAAAATATATTGTCATCTACCCACTTCATGATAACTCAAACACGAAAATTTGATAGAAAATAAAAAAACTGATTTTTAATTTCGAATACATCATGACAAGTTGCGAAAATGAATTGTTTTATTTAATCTTAATTGATTCAATCAAAATTTTACAGTTATATAATTTAGTAAAATTTTGAATCATTTGGCATTGAATTTTAACTTGTCAAAAAAACATTATCTCAAAAGTTATTTTGACATATACTACTAAATAAATTTTATATATAATATGGGTGCTATTCATCCATAGCGATCTGGGGTAGAAAGCCTGTTATCGCCCAGCGTTGACTGGACAGTATTGGACAGTTACATAGTCGAGGCACAGCACAACTTAAGTGAGAGGCACTTAATATGAATCAGGGATGTTATGGAGAAAAAATTTTGGGTACGGATGTGTACATTGAAATAATATTATACCGATTTCAAATACGGCTACGGATATGCAATTTTTTCGGATTATGCATTTAATTACGAATTATAACTTTAATTACTCTCAATTACGAATATTCGATTTTCATAGAATTATATGTAAATAAAATACAAATAGGTAATGATTTAGCTTCGTTTCTAGGTCATACAGGTAATTATATTAACTAGTATGCCGGCTCAAGTGGGCAAAAACCGCAACCTGTCATAATATGTTTCATTTAAACTTTAGATTTCGCTTTCCGAAACTATACACAACTTTTATTTTGCATTCAGTTATAGTTACGGATATATTTTTATTTCGAATATTCGAAAGTTTCGAGTACGGTTACTGAACTTCATAACCTCCCTAATAAGTATATCCAAGAAATTCTAAAACGACTGCTTTTCAACTTTTTTTCTTGTATACTTTCTTAAACGGTTTTAAGTGAATTCATTTTTGTATATAGGCCACTGAATATTTAATATTTATTTGGGTAGTATGCCGAGAGCTTTACAAAAGTGAGACCTGTATGGTATGGATCAGGTACTGAAGGTCAACATCTATAATTTTCTTAATTTCCTCGTATTGATGTTTTTTCCGGTTGGCGCTTTATAGCTCCAGTGTACATAAAAGATACTTAGAAATTATATATGAAAATAAAGATTTCAGTGACCATTTATATAAATTTGGTTCATAGTCCTTTGAAGATGGCGTTCGAAAGAGCCGTCCAGAAATAACTTGCATGCTTGCAAAGTAGGACCATTTCATAAATGCCGACCTTTACCTGTATTTTAAAATACTATGCACATACAAAAAATTGATCTGATCCATAGGACTGTCTAGCGGCCTATATTTTATTAACAGTCCTAACAACAACCCTTGCGATATATGATATATATACTGATCGAATAATTTTTAACATTCAGTGTGCAAACCAGGTCGATAATTTTTAAAACAAGAAAAAAAATTATAGTGGGATGAAATCGATTGGAAACGGAAGAGAATATAAAAAAATGATAGGAAAAATAATTGACGGATTTCTGAGGTCGGAAAGTGGAAGGGAGTGAGTTTTTAACGATGAAACTCGGTTTATTTCGATTTCCGGCAAAACTATAAGTACTATGTATTCCTATCGAAATTAATTTTATTTTACCCTTAAATACTCACCCACTTCCACTTTTGGACCTTAGATCGATCGTAAATTATTTTGCCTTTCATTTTTGTTATATTATCTTCCGTTTCCGTGTGTTCCATCCTACTATAATTTTTATTAACTTTTTACCATTTTTAAAGCCTTCTACCCTGGACTTAAAATCTTTTTTTTTTTCAAATTATTTTTTAAAGTGTATATTATGAATGTATGTATATGTTAATAATCATGTATTTTGTAAGGTTTTATTATATGTATTTATATTTCATAAAAGTGTTGATACACTTTTTTAATTATTTTAAATAAGTTTATGTGTGTTTTTTTTTTTTTTTAATGTTTATTTTTAAATAAGTATGTGACCATTAAAATAAACCAAATTATAGTATTTATTCAAATAAGTATTTGTGTTAGTTTTATTATTTCATAAACATATCTATTGATTAGTTCTACTGCATAATATTGTAATTGATTCCACCAACTCATTAAGGTACGTTTTCACTTAAGGCTTTTATGAAATTTCTGAGAGTATATTAAATCTAGAGTTTGTAATGCTATAAAATATTGTAATGATTAACTATTGGATGAGTGGTCAAAGAATCATCCAACAAGTCTATTACTTCCGAGTTTACAAGTAGTTTTTTACTGAGAATTTGGTCTCCTCCAATCTCATATTTGTATTATGTATGTCAACGTTATGGAACTTCCTGGGCAATGTTTGTTTCGTATTCGTGTGTCTATAAAACTAGTTTTATGGGACGCGTATAATCCCACAGCTAATGAACGATTATTTATCAATTTGTGGCAAACAATACAGTTTAGTAAGTCGGAACTCAAGATTTCACCGACTCCTTTTCTATTTAAATGGCAAATTTTTCAGTTTTCATTTATTTTTTATTACTTTCAGTGCCAGTTGAAGTACGAAATTGGTATCCGTTTATTGTTGTTTTAGGAACCTGTAATAAAAACTTCGAAATGATTATTAAATTCTTCCTCCCGCAGTATAAATATATCTTCATAAATGATTAAATTTGTCTTAAAATAGGATCTTGAACCTTAATTATGACTGAATGTAATAAAAAATTTAAACTGATAAAAATTGCCCGGAAAATATAAAAAATACTCGATAAACCCTTTTTTGGGAGTTAGAAAGGGTGTCGGTCAAATTTGGGGTTAAAAAACGGAGACTATGACTCTACACATAAACAAACACTTTTTTCATATTATATTCAATTATTTTGCGAGGCTCACTCCACTAATAATGGAGAGGATGGTATCGTTTTAGGTCCCATGTCACCTATAAATTACCTTTCCTGGGGTATTGTTCGTAAAACTGGTGAAATTTTTTGTTCATATGCGTGCTTTCTGTTAAATAAAATCCAAATTCGAAACGAATAATCTTGAAAAACATAAAATAAGCTGATTGCCAAATTAAATATTATTATTATAATTTTATGACTCCACAGTATTTTGTCGTAGATAGGAACACGATGTTACAATTTTGTGGCAAAAAGGATACATGACAGAAGAACACAGCACACAGTGAAATGTTTAACTTTATTAGAAAGTTATTGAACAAATTTATAACTTATTTCAAGTGTTTTTTAAAAAGATAATTTTCCACCGATAAATTTTTTTTAAAGTTGAAAAATTATTTTATGACCGTTATTAAACGCATTCTGGCTAAATAATTCCGCTGTATTATTTCCTAATTTTGGGGTCTATATATATATAAAGAATAAATAATGTTTATTCAAGGCTTCCAGTATCAAATATAATAAAAATTATTATTGCTGAGTTTTATGGGTTCATATTTTTATGAATTATGCTGTTAAATGTTTTATGATATAGTGGAGCGCCGTAAGACATAAAAATGGTAAAATCTCGGAACCCAGGGCCAGTCAATGAATCTGTATAACAAGTGTTTGACTGCATTATTAAAACCGCAAATAAAAAAGTTAAAAAAAAAAAATTGGCCGATCTCGATTACAACAATTTTTATAAACAATTTACTGAAAAATGAAAGGCGCAAGGGGGAAAAAATGTTTACAGTAAAGATATTAATTTTATATGTAATAAATTATGTTTGCAGAGTAAATTCAATGTTAATTTATTAGATTTTCGTAAAAAAATTATTTACAAAAGAAAATTTAACCTTAACTATATACATTATTGTTCATTATTGTCGTCGTCGTCGTCGATTTCGTTGATGTAGATTGTAGGTAAAGGATTAGTACAGCTATCACCATTGCATTCTGAGCAAGCTGCAGTGCAGTTTAATCCACTTTTCCTGCACCCACAAGATGCTCCACATCCTGTTTTGCATGCGCAAAAAATAATTTTTAGTAAAGATTCTGGAGCTGGTCGCTGCGTCATTGTTAGCGGTATCAATATTCCGCGTTCATCTTTCCAACCCCATTCTTCTGGTGATATTTCTTTTCCGAACCATGTTTGAACTTGTAAATATACTCTTTTGAAGTGTTCAAAAGCGGCATCTGCAGTAGGTGGTAAAGACGGCAGTTTAACGCAGGTATTTTTGGCAGTTGCTTTCAAAAAAGAGTTATATCTCAATGCATTAAGATCTTTTATTTTTTGGGGGGCATTATATAAAGCAAGAGTGCATGTAACACCAGCTTTAAAAATTTCATTGATGTCTTTGCATTCATTTTTAAAAACTGTCGCAGCATTTTGCAAGTCCGTTCGTTTTTCGAAATTTTTTGCAAACACGTTTTTGCCACGTTTAAAAAAAGCTGACGTCGTGTCACATCCAGTGAATGCATGTAAGAACAGAATATGCTCTTTACACTTTGGTAATATTTTTTCTAAACTCTTAGAAGAGTACGCTCTTTGCAGTATTTTGCCTTTGGATGGTTTTCTAAAATAAATTTCTCGGTCTGGTGGTGAGAGCGCAGTCAATAAAACTAAAACATCTACATCCTCGGACACTACAGCAATGTTTTCAGATTGCAGATTAACAGCAGTTTCAATTATTAGTCTGTCGGCATCAGCTTCTGCTTGGCAAGAAAATATTTTATTTTCTGTGAGTGTTTCTCGTAGCATATCTATAAGCCTACTCTTATTTTTGGCATTCGATAAAAATTTTTCCTGCGCTACTTTTAGTGGCATGGTTTTATCAAATATTATGTCATTACATGCGTTTTTTTTACAGCGACGCGTTCGTTCCATTGATTTTGTGCAGCTCTTCTTGTAACCATCAAATACGACATAAATGTTGTGTCCATAATTATTATGTAGATATCTGACATAATGTTGACAAATTGTACCGAAATTTTCATCTAATTGCCACTTGCAACGATGTAATAACATCCCTCCATCAATGACGTAGGAAAATTTTCGTACATCGTTCACATCCACTGACACTTCTGGGAATATGTCATAAAATGTAGATTTTGTTGTTTTTCGTATTTCACCATCTTCAAAGAGAGCAAGAGGATAAGGCCCGCTAGGGCCCGCGTTAACAACACCCAACAGCTGCTGTTGCCCCCTCTATTCCCCTCCCCACCCTTCATCGTTATACCTGCAGTCCCTTGAGACCCAACATGAAGTTTGTAATAGTTCTTCTTTTTAAAATCTAATTTTACACTAATATAACTTAAGGAAAACTCCAAAAAAATAATAATTATTTATAATAATTATTAAAAAATTAAGATCGGACAAAATATTTTTTTTAACATTTTTCTATATGCTATTAAAAACACATTGCCATAGTTTATAAAAAGATTTATTTACTGGCCCTGGATTCCGAGGTATAAACCTTACGGCGCTCCACTAATACATATTAATCGTTTTGCTACTACTAACATTAGTTAAAAACTCGTAACACTATTTTATTTTTTGATTAACTTTCTATGTATTAAACTTTAAGACACCGAAAACTTTCGTTTAATTATGGATCATTTTCTAATGACGTTTGTAAAATAAGTGCCGGCAAGGTAAGAAATTAATGGTTTTGATTGGTTAACAATATTCCAACATAATACTTAATTTAAACAAACTTATAGATTTGCGTATAAAGTGTAGCACAAAAATTTTTATTCTTTTTAATATTTAGTTTTGATATTCACGGTATGAAAGCTTCTTGTAATAAAAATTTCAAGTGTATATTTAAAATTTTTCTAAGAATCTATAGCAAGTAACGTAGTCAAATTTTTTTTTTATTTGTTAGTTTTCAATTGATTATTTTAATTTTAATTTATCGAAACTCCAAGTTCCACACACAAATAACTCAAATAACTATCCAAATTTTATATTAAGTATGCTCAATCTTAATATAGAGGAGGCTGTCGAAGAGACTTTTCCCATAAAAACATATTTAATAAAAATAAAAATATATTATTAATGAATATTATTAATAAAAAGTATTATATTTTATTAATCCCCCGTGTCCATGATAGTATGTCAAATTGAATTACACTTGAATAATAATTTTTTAATTATTTGAGTGTGAAAACTGAAAGAAATATAATGGATATTTAATAAGAAAGTTTTTTTATTATAGATTTATTTTTTCATTTTATTCAAATTCACTTACATTTTGTATGATCGTAAACGGATATCAGAGTTCGGTAAGTGGAAGGGGTGAGTATTTAAGTGTAATACACGGTTTATCCCGATTTGTGGCAAAACTACAAGTCTATGGACAAAAAATCCAATGACAGAGTTGAAAGATCTACAACTTTTGTATTTACACTTTGTTGACATAAAATCAAAATTTTTCGATTGAAAATTAGTGTGCTTTTTCGATATTTATTCAAAATAAGCTAAAAAAATATTTTAAATAAAAAAAGGACAGTTTATTTGGAACATAAATTTCGTAGAAAAAAATTTTAGAAAAAAGGTAAAAATTAAAAACCAAACACTTGAATATTTCAATTTTTCATATAAATTTTGAGGTTATGTGAAAAAAGAATAAATAAACAAGTTGTAGACCTTTTTATTACCTAAAAATTTCCATTTAATATTTTTCCATAGGACTTGTAGCTTTGCGGGAAATTGATTTAAATCGTGTTTATCCTTAAAAACATACCCCTTCCACTTTCCTACCTCCTATCGCCCGTTAATTATTTTTCCTTTCAATTTTATTATATTCTCTTTTTTAGTTTCCAATGGGTTTCACTGACTATGTTTATGTTTTATTTTTTTTTTTTTTGGTTTCAAAAATCTTCGACTCTGGTCTATCAGATCAGATATCCGATCAGACAAAAATCATATTGAAATTTTAATATTTAAATTTAACAGTAAATTAATAAAAATTGATTCCACGGTATAAGTGATATGAGCAGAATCTTGTGTAAGTGACATCCTGTATATTTATTATCATTATAGTATTTAATTGAAGTGTATATACTTATGAATTTTAGTGAGTTTGTACTAAACAATATGTGGTGATTGATATGTGAGTGTTCTAGTTGAGGTAATTCGTCAATCCTCTGTGTATTACTTGACTTTGTATTCAAATTATTCAGGTAATTTTTCAAATTTTTTGTTTTATATTGAAAACTTATATAACTAATGTAAACAGGGCATAGGGAATTTAATTATTCTATATTAGAATTGTTTAGAATAATTCTGGGATTCTTATTTTTTTATAATTATTTCAACTTGAACGAGCAGGCGGAAATATTTCTGTTTTAAATAAATAAACATTCGCTGTTTTTGTCATTTTATATAAAATTAGTCATTGGAAAATAAGTTATTATATTATTAATTGTCAAGTATTTTTGCAAGTAAAAATTTTTTATTCACGTTTATTTTGTGGTATAGCGTTTCAAATTTTAAACATATAAATTGATTGATATCATAATCAGATTTGACAATCTGATCTATTCGTTCATGAATCAGTTCAAAACTGAAAGTGCATGACAACTTACGTATGCCAAATGTTCACCAAATTTTATGTTTTAAGTTTAAGTTTAAGTACTGGAAAAAATAACAAACATATTAATTTTTGATAATCCGATTATTTAATTTTTTTTTTCAATATATTTGATATACGCCGAACAACGTATCTGGCTCTTTTTATTTATTATATACTTATGATTTTTTTATACACACACTTATTGAATAAAACTTAAAATTTAAGAATTTTTTACGAATTTAAGTTAATTCGTATAAAAGTAATTAAAATGGTTATTATTATCAAATCAATCAAATATACAATAATCGACCCAAAACCTCCTCGTAATATACGGATAAGCTGAGTTAAATTGCTATATGTCTGATTTGTCTTCAACTAAGTTTACACAATAAGTTGTATATTTCAATCATATACATTGTTTTTTTATTGTAAATTTTAAAAATCTCTTTCTTAATAGATTCTATTTATATATTTTTTTGTGTGTGTTGCCAGTTTCATATATTACAAATAATACCCGATGATCTAATAATAAAAGTCTTCAAGATTTGTTTATCCAATAAAGCCACCAATTTTATAAAAATGTTAATCGGGACCTACTACGCTATTAAAGAATACCTACATATTTCCCTTCTGTATCCATAATAATCAATTCCAACATTATGCAAGATATTGATGTAAAATTACATATTGTACCTACTAGCAAAATGGCATCAAAATCAGATGACTGGTTCACGGTATACCGTCACTTATGTGAAAAAACGCATTATCGATTATATTTACTTAAATAGCTATATTTCTGTGTCGGCTTGACCGGCGGAGTTGAAAATGGAATATGATCTGAAAAATAATTTTTCCACATTTTTATAAGATTAAATTCTTTGTTTCAATAAACTGACTTTATGTTTTACCTGCTAATTCGTTACGATTTTTGATTTTACTTTAATTACGAAGTTCTTGAATATTTTATTGTGACACAATTACACTGTAAACCTCAATCGCACATATACATATAAAATTTCATCAAAATCGGATAAATGATGTATCGCGATATACCAGCATTAAAGTGAGTAAAAGGAAATGTCGAGCGCAATTCGATAATTGAATGAGGTAAAAAATACACTTTAAGAATGTTTTAATGGCTTTTAATTTACCTTTAACAACTTTTTTATAGAAAAGCCGGTTTAAGTACAATTTAAATGACGTATTTCAACATATACCAGCCATGTACATATTGAATGTCATCAAAATCGTATCATTGGCTCACGAATAAACGAGATTTAAGTGAATGCAAAGGGATACAGGTATTTGTCCTGAAAAATGATGGATTTGTGAGATGTTTCTAAACGAGACCATTCCGAATACCTTTACTATTGTTCAACAAAAGTTAATAGTATTCATTCCTTCTAAATGAGTACCTACCCATCAGCATAATTCTCATTCCTGTGAGAATTCTGTCACCCGGGGATAGTGTAACTTTCCAACGGTGAAATAACTTTTCAAATCGGCCACGTAGTGTTAAGTTTATTCGTTACATACAAAAATACAAATGTTTTCTCTTTATAATATTATAGTATATATGTCGGAAGTTTTGATATCGGAAGAAAAATTACTTTTATTTTTGAAAATAAACATACTGGATATTTCCGATACCGATAGATACAAAGTAAAACATCGACTTGAAACATAAAAGTATGATAAATTTATTGATGCATTAAAATAAGTAAATGAATTGATTATTTCTTTGAACTATTATTATTAACAATACCTCTTTATATAGACGTAAAACAATTCTAATTCACTTGTTATAAAACAAGCAACATAGTAGTGTAGATGATACAACAACCATTAATATATTAAAACAATCATCTAACAGGCATATCAACGATATTGTTTTAGTCTACACATGTACCCAGCAGCCTATAACTATAGGTAAAACTTAAAACATACTTCAATATATTAATAAAACTTTAATGAAAGTTTATAATAGTAAAATCAATGTTTTATATTAATTTAAATCTAATCTATTAATAACTAATAAACTATAAATATCTCATTGATTTATATCATGTTATTGAATTACGTTAATCAAAATAGAGTATCCGATTAAAACTATTTTGATTAACTCCAATAAGTTTCAATATTTGACCAGAACCACCTGCAGGTACCTTTATGTGCAAAAAAAGAACATCACATTCTTTCAATGGAATAGTGTTAATATTAATTTTAATTATAAAGGATCCGGACTAATTTTTCGTTTAATTTTTTTGGGACCCTTCTTTCACGTAGGGCATACTCAAGCGCGTCAAGCTGATGACGGCTATTTGAGATTGAAAAAAATTGGCTGTAACGAAATATTTGACCTACTTTCTGATCCATAATCTGACGATATTTAAATTTGATGATTTAAAAACAAAATTTCCATGTGATGGTTTTTATTTGCAAGTTTGCTAACCACTTCCCATTTTTAAGTTGTGCCAATTGTTACATTATTGAAATGTATAACCTTTTCAGCATGTAATTAATTTGCCTACCTAATGGTAATCTACCTCTACCATTTCTGAATCTGTCACGCGCTAGTATACTCAACATTTGTTTTTTTTTTACTAATATCGAATTTGGTCCTACCTAGAGGACTTAAATTTGGTATACGTTCTCAACTGAGTGCAGCGTATAATCTATTTCTAAATTTGACGCTTGGTATCCAAACATCCCTAGATGTGCTTCCATGCTATAATTTATGTAAAATTATATCACGAAGGAATATCAAAACTTCAGGAAAACTTGATCATAGAGGTTTAAAAATTGAATAATAGGATGTTTGTAAAATCGGACCATACTGAACAGTTTCATTAATGTTTACCAAAAATTTATAAATATCCGTTTAATGGTTTTGAAGTTTCGGGCTCATCTGAATTAGGCTCAATCTAATTTCGGGCTTAGCCCGACACATAGATAAGAAATTAATATTGCTTCTGATATAACTTTATGAAACGGAGTATATATGAATTTTTGTTAAGGTAGTACGAGCGCCAGGCGGTGTGGGGATAGGTATCGACTCTAGCGCGGTAAGGGGAACGCAGTAACCATATGATTTTTTTCAATATATAGATATACATTTAACATTGGCTAGTGGTGGCATTTATTTTTCTTTTAATTAATACACTTTAATTAGTCGGGCAAGTGTAAATGTTTTTGAATTAAATTTATCACTAATATATTTACTTTCATCCATAAGTTTTTTAAAAATATTCACCGACAGTTTTACGAGAAAAATACAGAAATGTATCAATGTTTGAAGGTTACCCCATAAGACCAATGTTAAATTGCTCAACTTTAAAGTTAATTATTTATTTAAATGATCGGGCAATCTCCTTCAAATTTTTGGAATTTGTTTAGACATATTTAAACTTTGTATTAAAAAAAAATCAAGCCTTTTATCAAAAGTTGCCTTGGTGCTCGTACTTCCTTAATGAATTGTATAATCTTTATAATTATGCTTGAGTATGAATATTTAAATATTATTAAAATACGCAATACTAAGTTTATACGGTTTTTAAATTTTAAATTTTTAATATTGTTGCGAATCGAAACAGTTTATGAAAAAAATATTTCAAGAAAAAGTTATTTGCACTCATTTTCGGATTTTTATTAAGTTTTAAGGTCTTGAACATACTAATATCACTTGGGTAGTTTAATTACAAGTGATAGATTTTAATACCTGCTGGCCTAAGTAACTCCACCTCAATTATCAAAAGCCAAAAAACATTAGACTTGTACTTCACCCCACTTATGTAATTCCATTTTAAATATTAGGGCTCAAAATCCCACAGTACCAGGATATTTTCATCACATGTTATAACGAGGGATAATGTTGATATGTATCACAGGAAAATACATTTTTAATCATGAGAATGTGCCTTTCTTACTTACAGGAATATTTGTTAACTTACTGGCTAACAACAAGAATCAATAATAGGTTAACAAAAACACAGCTTAGATTTAATTGTATATTATTAAAATTATAACCAGACATGAACATTTTAAACAATTCTTCTTTACAGTGGAGTTTTTTTTTATGGAGTTATGAGTAAGTATTTTGTGTCGAGTGGTTTGGGAGTGATTATAAACCGAAGATTTTGAAGTATCCCGTTTAATGATAATGAACAGTCATATTCCCTTTATTATTATTATTATTTAAAGTCTGTGTACCAAAAGCTTTTTATGCTGTCTAATTCTCCGATGACATTCTAGTATTGCTATTGGAAGAATATGATTGGAAATCTATTTGTCTTCACTTGGTTATAAAAACATATTTTACTTACACATTAAATTCTATAAAAATTGAGTGCTTATATGCGTATGCAGATATTCAGTTCATATTTCTGTAGGAAAAATGTATTCTTTTTAATATACCACTTATTGTTATAGATGATAAAAACATAGAAACTATCTTACACAACTGGTGTGTCAACCCCATAAAGGGTGTAGGGATAATACTTTAAAGCGGCTCTGGTTTATTGTATTTTTTAAGTATATTTTCATATACAATTTGTGTATATAGGCTGTTTATAAATAATAATAGTTGTGTGACATAAAAAAAGCAAGCTATTTAAAATAAGACAACATAATGACGCTTATTGACTTGTATAAATTCTCTGGTCCGGTTTCTCTAGTCCGAAACATGTAAACATGTTTGAATTAACTTGAGAATGATATGGACAAACTCTATAAAATAATTTTAAATAAAAATTTTATGGGTAATTACCACAGATGAAAGGGGCACTCACAACAAAAATAAAATTGTGTTTGTGTAATTGTGTGCACGCCTTAAAAGTTATACTTCTTTGGCGTCTGAAAAATAATATATTGGTTATTAATTAAAATAATATATTTCACATCAACTGGCGTATTGAATTTAAAAATAGCAATTCGTTTTGTTAGATATCAGTCTGAATATACTATGTACCATACTTAGTATTGCATATTCAGTTTCCATATCCATAAGTTAAGTTAGTCATTTAAAGAAATATATATTATTGATTCTATTCTGTAGCCAACTTCATCATGTTGGTTTAATGGGATCGTGCGCGCACAGCTCACAATTTCACTCTCATTCAAACGCGCCAAAAAAATTATATCTTCAAAAACAAAAAAAATTGGTACCAATTTTCTACCGTTGAAAAGTTCAAAGAGATATTTGATTAAAAAAAAATTGCCAAATTTCTCAACTGCCATATTTTGTGAAAATGGTCATTAACCTCGTATTAAATTTTTTTGAGCACACGAGTTAATTATGGGAATACGTTGTAAAATTTTTATTGAGTTTCTAATGTTTGCAAAATTTATTTTAATTATTTTTTGAATAAAAAGAATTATAATTTAAATTTAATGAGCAGTTTTTCTTGATAAATTTGGAAAGTTTTTCAAGCAAATATTCTTGTAACTTTGAAGCTTTTTTTATTTAAATAAACAAATTTTGTTTGAAACATTTTAACGTAAAGTGTTTGGATTGACCACAATATGAGCTCAAATTTAGCTAATAAACACATATATGGTTACAACATAAATCATATATAATTATATATTACATATTTATTATTGTATAAACTGGATATTTCCAGTATTTTATAAATGCTAATGATTAAAAATACTCCAATCAAGTGTTTAAAATGAAAAATGAAATGAGAATATATATCTAGCTTTTATGGCTGTTAATTCAAACTTCTTACAAATACAACTGTCATAAATCAAATTTTTAATTCTTGAAGTACACACAAAAGATTTGATTTTGCTGGATATACCAACTTATTTACTTGATTACAAGTGTAAAAATTTACAACACTACAAAAAGTACAGCGTAAGAAATGTGTTCGAAAATCATTTTAAATTTGATATGACATACGTGCCTGGCAATATAGTGTTTGGAATTAAATAATGTACAAGCATGCAATTTAATACAACCTTAAACCAATGGTAATTTTTTTACCATAAAAGAATTATTTTACTGAAACTTTATATATCCGCTCAATTTAGTTTCTCGAAAAATCTATGTACTGTTACTACTAAAATTTTTCATTAATGAATATCTTCAAGTTAAAAACGTCATTAATAAAATATTTTCAATTTTCTTTTCATAATTTAAAAGTTTTTTTTAACTCCACCTGCATCAGTGCTGCCAAATCAAAGTTTATAGATTAAATTTGACCTATTTCTCGATTTCGAACTGTGCTGAAAAATAATAGGGTAGTGCCGTAAAATGTAATTTCTTATTATTACGTTTCTTCCATATTTTGATAATAAATTCACCTTTTATTATGATAATAAAACTTCAAAAATTCTTTCTTTCAAAATTTATTTTAACAGCTCTTTTACCTCTTAATATCTATCATAACTTTCTTTCGACTTTATTTACTTTGGAATATTTTGCTTTTCAAAGCAGCCTACTCACAGATAGGTGAGAAAAAATGAAGCTATGATGTATGTGGTTCAATCGAAGAAAGTTTTGGAAATTTTCTTCTTCTTATTTCTGACACATTGTATGCCGTTAAGCAGCATCGGATATCACAGCCTATAAAACTCTCCTCTCTCCGCCGTTGTTAAATTTCTTAGACTCCACATACGTTTTTCATTCGTTTTCCTTTGTGTCTTGCCCTAAACTTATTATATACATTTAATTAACTTCTTTGGTATTGTTCGTAAGACATACTATTAGCGTGGCGAAACCACTTCATTTCTTTTCCCACTATCTGCGTTATTAATGAGATTTATCTTGTAATCCTATCTGGTATTATTTTCGTTTGTTGATGTTTTGAGCTGCTAATAATATTAATTATTTGAGTAAAATATTTTATTTTCTGTTTGATTTCAAATTGTAAAGAACAATACACACTTAGAACTCAGTCAGGGTTCAGGATTTGCCATGGCTTTTCGTACGTATTCCCTGGATGTAAATACTGCATTTTCGTATCCATAACTTCTGAAATCACTATATTTTAAATTCCTTTTAAAATTCTAATTTGTATTAACTGCTGTAGCCACATATATTCCCCAAGGTGCAATTCCAAAAGTTGCGGTCGCCTTAGGTCAAAGAATCATTATAAATATTAAGCTAAAATTGTTTTGATTTTCGAAGTATTTTCTGAAAAATTAGTGAAACCACTCCATATAACAAAAACATTGTAACACCAGTAAGAAATATTAGAAGAACGTCGGAGCACCTATATACAATAGATAATATAACAACCATGTCTGGCTGGCTTTTGTCTTGTAAAGTTCTACAGTGTACTGTTTCTGTTATGTCTTCTCATCATCAAAAAGTCATAGCGTTGCTGTTACAACTTTTGTTGTGTACTTGTAAAACTCGCAAGAGAATGAACACAAAAACTTAAAACTAAAATTGTGTAATGGCATCTATATTCTATATGTATATTTTATATGACTTGTATATACACATTGTTTATTTATTCCATTAATGGCGGTATTCAATTTGTTTGGAGCTTAAATAAATTATTACTTTCAAATTTCTTAAAACTCATTTCAAGTTTAAAGTTGTCTCTTTAATATACATATAGTTAGCTAAAAAAACATACGATTGTTTTACTTTTAATTATTATTTAATATTTTAAAACCCATAAAGTACTTTACAATTTATTCTGATTCAAAACTATTTCGAAATATTTAAATTTAAATCTGATAAACAACTAAACATATAAAAATAAAGTTTGATGTATATGTGTAGTCAGTAGCAAAACAAAAGCAGCAACATAATTGAAATACAGTCAAACCTGGTTAAGAGAGAGTTCAAGGGACCATGCTTTTATTCTCGCTTGTCAAGGTTTCTCACTAATGCAAGTTTCTAGCTTATAGAGGTATAGAAGAGGTTTGTCTCACTTACAGAGGTTTATTCAAAATATTTACGAAGTGATTATTGAAATACATAAATACAACGAAGCAAGTAACAGGTAAATTTTATTTTAAAAAAATTAGTCAACTTTTTTTGTGTCTCAAACAGCTGTACTGTTCGTTGCAAATGATACTTATGAACTAAAGTAACCATGACAAATAAGATAATACAGTTAAATATTATTTCTTTGAATTACAAGAAAACAACATAGTTCCTAATTCCTAAAAAAAAAGAATGAGTCATACATAGGAAAATTGTCGCTTATAGAGGTAAATACACAAGAGGCTCTCAGTTATAGAAGTCAGAATGGGAAAAACGACTGTCACTTAAAGAGATTTTTGTTTCTCACATATAGAGGTTTTTGAGGGGTCAAAGCTCGGGACCTGAGAATTATTTTCACTTATAGAGTTTTCTCGCTTACCCAGTTCTCTCTTACTCAGGTTTGACTGTATATTCAAAAATTATCCTTAAAAATAGTATATTTTACAATTTTGTAATGTTATGAAATTCAGGACGCATTTTAGTCGTTGTTGGTGTTTTTTTCATGTCGATCTATGTATTTTAATTCGTGATAAACAATTTGATTATATTTTGTCTTCGTTCGTACATTTTATACTTAATGCAACGGTAATACTAAGTACTATGTAGCGTTCCCTTCTATCAACTGTCAAATAAAACAAAATTTTGGTTAATATGGAAATACATAGACAGTCTGGACTTTGCTGGATAAAGATATTAATCCTATTAATATTATTAACTCGAAAGTTTGTGAGTATGTATTTATTTATGTATGGATAGATGTATGTGTGAATGTTTAATACTTTTTCACGCAAAATCTACTGAACAGTTTTAAAAGAAATTTTCTTCAATTAGTGTGATTTGTTCCAACTTCAAACATCGTACACAGTGTTTGAATTAAGTTATCACTTTATAAAATGTTACAAATCCAATTATCATCATTTCCATGGAAACTAAAATCTAAAATTAAAAATTTATTTATCATTTCTTACTAGTAGTATGTTGAACTATCAACTATATAAAGTTTGCATATCGCATTGTTCAACTGTATCACTGGAACTTTTCGGGATTCTGGAGTTGAATTTTCATATTAAGTTCTTACTTGAATTATGTTATAAATATTATTATCATTTCCATCAAAACCAAAATATTGAAAATAAAATTTATTTATCTCTCCTTACTTAGCAGTATGCTTATCGCACACTTTATATAGCGTTAAACTATCATCGCAACCATTCTTGATTCTGGAGATCCATATACTTTTGATAAATTATACAAGTACCCCAGTAAGAAGTGCCGGATTGCCTAACATCAAATTAAGGGGTTGAAAAACGGGGAAATTTTCATTCAAACTTTTTTCTCTGTAAATTGTTACAGGCTCGCTGTTAGTATTAAATATTTTTCCTATGGGTTTTATTATTTATTATTGGATGCTTTGAAGAAACATATGTGCTTGTATATTTATTGCATCATTTTAAAAATTGTTTGTTTATAGGATCCGAAGTTTCGAGAAAAAACTATAGGACTTGTTTGAGTACTACTAATACAGTTTTAGAAGTTAAAAATTTCAAAACATCTTCAGAAAGTTAAAATTCTCACATAAACATATTTATGACAAGTTAAAATGGCTGAGCTTGTTAAATCTAGAGGGCTTATTTGATTCCAAATATTTCTTATAAATAAAATGAACTAGATGAAAGTCATTTGAGTTATTTGTTGTTATAAAATACATATTTTTTGTGTATATATTGTCAACATCGTAACAAGAATGAAGTACACAAGTGAAGTATGTATATATTGTATACAGTAATAAAATACATATATATATAAAGTATACGAATTGAAATACAACACACCTACTTAGTTTTGAAGAATGTCTTCTTCATAAACTCAAATACTTCTTAGTTATGTACCTACTATTGAAACAGTAAATACATTGGGATATTTGGGTCAAAATACTTAAACTTTTATGTATTGCCCAATATACTGTCTGACCTTTTTTAAATTTTAGTCTAAACAGACTACGACGAAACTTTTGGACCGAGTACTTTATTTTTACGCAAGTCATTCCTTACTTTACCAAATATTTCCTTATATTTTTGTTTCAAATATAAAAGTGTAACAACAGACGAATGAAAAAATTTAAGACTGTTATAAGACTATATTCTACCTAATCATTAAGGAAGTACGAGCACCAAGGCAACTTTTGATAAAAGGCTTCATTTTTTTTAAATACACAGTTTAAATATGTCTAAACAAATTCCAAAAATTTGAAGGAGATTGCCAGATCATTTAAATAAATAATTAACTTTAAAGTTGAGCAATTTAACATTGGTCTTATGGGGTAACCTTCAAACATTGATACATTTCTGTATTTTTCTCGTAAAACTGTCGGTGAATATTTTTAAAAAACTTATGGATGAAAGTAAATATATTAGTGATAAATTTAATTCAAAAATATTTACACTTGCCCGACTAATTAAAGTGTATTAATTAAAAGAAAAATAAATGCCTCCACTAGCCAATGTTAAATGTATATCTATATATTGAAAAAAAATCATATGGTTACTGCGTTCCCCTTACCGCGCTAGAGTCGATACCTATCCCCACACCGCCTGGCGCTCTTACTTCCTTAAGTGAACTTCATAATTTATATGAATGAACTCAATAGTCTTAAATAAAATTAATTTTTTGGATTAATTTATTTATAACATTAAAAGAAATATCAAACAGAAATAATTATGATGGCAATTGTTGAGAAATTGAGTTATTATTTTTTATTTTATAATACGTCGTTCTTCAATTTTAATTGTATAAACGATATGGCAAAACTTAAATATCGAAAGTTTTTTTATCATAACAAAAACTAATGAAACGAAATAAACTGTAATAATATAATTACCTGATATTGCGTTCGATGTCTGCCTCTAAAATATTATATCCAAGTAATCAAAATAAACGTTCAACGACAATTTTTGTCTTTTTCTTTAAATTATTCATCTTTTTGCAATTATCTCATTCTATTTCTAGTTTATGAAAATATATTCTAAAAAAACATCATAATTATCATAATTATTGTGTTTCAATTTTATACCTACATATTTTCATTTAAATAGTTATCTATGTACATTCAAAAATCCTACCTCCATAATAGATATTCATTTAGGTAAATATGTGATAATGAGGATAGATGTTCAATATCGAGTGTACGTTGAATGTCTGAAAACAAAAACATCATCTTTTTCCACCATGTCTCGAAAATGAAATTTTTCAGAATCACTACTTCAATATAAATGGGAGTTTCAGCGATTTTTTATTTTTTACTGTGTTAATGTATTTATAATTATTCCTTTCTATTTTCCTTATAAGTTCATAAATTTCTCGGATTTGAGTATTTTGCTAAATAAAGAAAGTTACACTTTGGAAAAATTTTGTACACAACAGTTTGCACACTGAAAGAGAAATATTAAACCTACAGCTTGATAACTATGCTCCAGACCGATCTTCATTACTGAAAATTGGCGAATCAGAAAAAGGTTTAAAATAAAGCGGAAAATAAAAGTAATTATATCAGAGGTAAAATTTAAAGGGAGATTTATCGAATTCTTGTCGCATAAGGAAGTTAAAGCTCCTTATGACCCAAATTACAGTTACTGAATTTACAACAGCAGAATCAATCAGTCAAGTATTTTTTTTTTTTAATTTCTTCGAAATACAATCACTACTGTCTCATTTTTGCACTGCCCAGCTAAACAGGTTATAAAATTGATTCTAATTTATGTGCAATTAAAAAATCTTCCAAAAATTTTATGTTTCTGATTTCGAAAGTATTTCAGTACTGATCAGGCTTCTCGAATTCGCAAAGTCACTAGCAGTTCAATTGTCACTAGCAAAGTAATCAAACAAATGTTGAGTGCTTCGTTTGGCGAATATTTCATGTAAAGAGTGTTTGTGTATCTTCACACCGTATATTTTTAAAAGTAATTATAGTTTTTTTAATTCATTCCACGTTTGTAAATATATTTCAGTTTCGTTCACAGTTTTTTATTTATTTATTATTTTTTTTTTTAAATCACGCATTGTACATTACTACTTGTTTATTCATAAGTGGTACTATTGGGTGGTGATTTCATATCTAAAACGTTTATATTATAGTTTCAAAATTGTTATCAATACAATATGTATCAGGTTTATGAATAAAAAATACAAAATAATGACTTAAAATGAATGTTGCGGGTAATGAGAACAAAGATCGTTAAGTTTAATGTAAAAATAATAAGCATTAAATTAACACCCATTATCCACGCACTGGGCATTTGTTTTCTACACATAAAATTGTAATTATTTTGTTTCAATTTCTCATGGCTATATAATTTATACTTCTACCTTTATTGTTTTATACAAAGTGTTAAAGATCACTTGAGATGCAACATATAGTTTCATTAATCATATTTTTATATTCGACATATATACAATATGCTGCAGTATATTAATTTTAGTCTAAAGTTTGTAACATTATCAGAAACAAAACTTTGGTATAGGTGTGCATTGAATCATCTAATGCGTTAAATTCCGCATGTCTGCCCGTCAGTCCGCCCGCCCGTCACCATGATAACTCAAAAATATAAACAAAAAATGAATTGAAATCTTGATTAAGTACTTAAACATTATAAGAAGTAACTACATGGAGTCGGTCCATTAGATTCAATGGATCAATGACGATCCATGATCTAACCATTTAAGAAAAAACAATGAATTATTTAAAACAGACTTTTTTTGTTTGAAACATTTTTTGGTAAACTATTTAGAGTTGCCACAATTTCAACTCAAATTTTGCTAGTCACATATATAATTAAAAAGCATGAATTCGTATCATATATTGATCAAATATTGATTCTGATATGTGTATGTAAACTACGAGTTGTTATCTTCACTTGTTATGCTATTAATTTTGAGCTGTGTCTATCCATATCGGAAGTATTTGGCTCCAATTTCAAAAACTTTTTAATAAGTCGACCTTTTAGAACGTTACTTCCATTTCGTATCAAACAGTCTGCAAAAAGTGCAAATGTGTGACATATCGCAACACTAACATAGACATAGTCGTGTTTGGGGTCGTTTCGTTTAATTGGAAATTGAATTTTCTGAATGTTATAATTTAAATAACGTTAATGGTATCTTAGAAGGATTCACACTTTTTTTAACACGCTTTTATTAGCTTCACTCGTATGTTTGTTTGTCTGTAGGTAACTCTCTGAAGTTGGCTGCAGAACGCATCTGAACGGATCCTTTGCATGAGAGTAATAAAGATAGAGCTAGTGCGCGAACTACGCATGCATGCGTGTTTTTTTAGTTTTTTTAAACTATTATAATTATTTAATTGTGTTGACTTTGTTTGAAAAATTAAATTTTCTTATTTTTCCCATACTATAAAATTGGAAAGATGCTGAATATTTTAAACATTTCGCAGCCCATATATGTTTAAGGAAAAAAATTGATTTCGAGGATTTAATGTTCTTTTTAGGAGGTTAGATACTAGTTCTATTTAGGTAGATAACAGTATTGAACACTTCAGAAACGCGTTATAAAAAAAGCGTGTTTATTGGACTTTAATTTATTTATTTTATCCTTGTCTAACATAATAATATCAATTTCAATGTTCATACTGAGATTTCGCAAGACAATACTGTAATAACTTTGATAGTTGTAACAATTTATATTTCAAAAATGGGTTTAAAATGCAAAAAAATATTAATTTTTATTTAAAATATGACCAAGATCTTATAATAAGCAAAAAAAATATTACTTTTATTAAAAGAAAAATTTTTTGTGTACATAATTATTTATACTATATTGCCTGTTCTCTGAAATACTGTTACATACTATAAAATGAGTATAGTATGAACATGTAAGTATAATTAAACAATTAATTACATTTTAGTAAATGAATTTTTAATGAATCTACACCGTTCAACAACAAAACATAAACATTCACATATACATACCTACATACACATATACACAACTAGCGTATATACAGATATTAACTATACTAGAATCGTTTTGCTAAGTTCAGTGATCACACATTCATGATTAGTATATATGTAATGTGCCGTAAACACGTACACAACTAATTAAGAATTTTTATTAATCCTGTCGTGGAAACTAATTGATAGTTCACTTAAAGAATGAAAACATAAAACCTAAATTAATAGTTAAAATGATAATAATATGGCCGAGTGATAGTAAAAGCTAGAAGAGATTTTTGTCTCAAGAAGAAAAAAAAAAACATAATAATAATCAACAATAATGAAAACAATAAAAATAATAAGTAACTGAATAAATCAAGTTAAGTAAATAGAATATCAAAATGATCAATCATAAATTTGACAGCACAGAACAATAAGACGTCAACGAATGAGAATGAAATTTTTAAATAACTTGCCTTACGCTTTACCTCATAAAAGTACACGATACCAAAATGGCGGAGTTGTAACTGAGTAATTAAATTTCTATCATATTTTCTTGTAAATTTCATTTAGTAATAAAGAATAAACTTAAATAATTATAAAATTAAGAATTAATTCGAAAATTTCTACGTATGATCGTTTGGCTGAGCGTAGCGAGTCGCTGTATATATATAAACATACGCTGGTACACACAAAAAGTTTTTGAAAAACACAGTGATATTTATTTAGTTTTTTATATCAGAGGCAAGAAAAGTTTTCTATTTCATCGATTATTTTGGAGTGATGTAACTACATTAAAAAAAACTATGAATATAACTCAATTTACAAAAAAATTTAACTAAACATAATCGTTAGATAATAGAATCCATAAATGTTGTTCATTTTATTGTTTCTTTAGCTTAATAACAATATTACAATTATATTATTTGCATAAAAGGCATAACATGATAACATTTACTTTCCAATTAAAAAATAAAGTTGGACTCATCTTCTACAAAATATAACCTACAAAAATTCATTTGATGATATAACACACACTTGCGATGTATTATTATTTATAATTTATTTAAGGACCTTCAAAACAACCAATAATATTGTAATATAGAATTCATCACGTGAAATGTTTATTTACAAACAATGGACTTGCAAATCCGATTTGACTATGCAAATATATTTGTTTGCACATTAGAAGAGTGTCAAATGAATTTTATTTACAAAATACACACTAAAAATATAAAATTCTTAATGGCTTTTTTTATTGTTATTTTCATTGTAATTTTACATTGTAACGTGCTGTTTGTTATAATTAGTTAATTTTGTTTCAAAATTGGTTGTCATTATGATTCTCATCTGAAACATGAATTTTTTGAGATCAAATTCAAATAATGCATTTCAAGTTATGAATGTTTCCTGAAAAAAACAGTTTTATAAATAATAAAACTAGTACGACTTGAATATAAAAATGTATATTAACTGGTGCCCGCAATTTTGGGATACCTATTGTTTTCTCCAAACTTTTTTTCTCAATCTGCGTGAAAGTAGTATTTTGATTAACCAATTTTATTTCCACATTTCATCAATCTCCATACATTAGCTTGAATTAAATATCCCTAAAACTTTCTTTCTTAAACATGCCTCGTTTAATCAGTTATTTTGGTATAAATATTAAATTTATTCAGGTTTTTAAATTTTCATGGTATAAATTTTTGTAGTCATTTATATTCTTTTTATTAGAGCTCATTTGAGAAATCGAAACGGTTACAAAATTATACTTATCCGTAGTAATTTTCGACATCAACTAGCTATTATATGTGGAAATTTTAAGTAAAATTTGTCAAACACAAAAATCTGTTTTCTAAGAATGATACATTCTCTAAATTTTCTAACTAGATTACGAAAAAATTGAAACTCAAACGAAACCGAAAAGCTCATTGATGATGAGAAAGAGTTGTACATGTAGGTTTTTCATATTACCTTTACATTTGATTATAACTGTTAATTTAAAAATTACACAACAAATAGAAAATGTCTGTTAAATTGCATATAAAAAATTTTCTAAAGAGAAATTCATTTTATTTTTATGAAAGTACCAGTCAGAATATGTCCTATAATCTGGGAAATATTTTTGTTTTGATTCCAAAGAGATGTACATTTTTCTTAATCTTGAATATCTTTTGCATTATTATCACTAAATTATTCTAGATTAGTAATTACACCACTTTTTGCTCAGCTTCAACCAATGCAATTTTTTTTTAAGGCTATATTTCCAGAAAGTCAACTTGTTTCAATTGATTTTTTATGGAAATGGGAGATCAAATACTCTTCTAATATAATAAGTACAGAGCACGTAACTATTAGTTGCCGTTGCAGTTTTGTGTAATTTTCTGAAGTCTTAGAAACGAATTGATTTTTTTGAATATCAATGGATATCCTTGAACACAATTGCCGCATTAAATAGGGATCATGATGTCCGATGAAATTACAACAAGATGCAATTAACTCTCGAAAAAATTGAGCGGAAATTTTATTTATAAGACTATTTCAATGTCTTGTTTTTATAAATTTTTACCTCAATGTTGTGTAAAAATAATTAATTTTTAAAAATATGAAAAATGTAATTTCAAAGCTATCTTCTATTTATTTCTTTTATTGTTGAAACAATATGACTATTCAGGGAGTAGAATTTTAAATTTACTTCATTTATTATTGTTTCAATTATTTTGCAGACTCATTATACATTTAGGTTTTTAACGCTCAAATACTGTAGGTACATTTCAATCAAAACACCACATGTATAAATTGATGTCGACACTCAACAGAAATGCATAATTTATCGAAGGTAGAAATGCAGAAAAATGATGTTCTGTCTTCAATCTTCTTATTCCATAAGACTTCCTTAATAAATTAATGTTTTTATCTCATATATATTTAAAATTTTACTCCATTTTTTTTTGTTTGGATAATGAATATTCAAAAACAATCATTTAATTAAAATTATTTGGTCTTTGAAAAATTATTTTGTAACTTTTGAACAAGGAAATTAACCACAAATAGCTTTGAAATTATTATACAAAAATTTCGAATTCCAAAAAAAATACTTAACTAATTTTTTATGGATAAAAAATAGTACGCTATTCATCCGAACAACAGAATATCCTTACACTGGAAACACCTTCATTATATTATAAAACGTATGTACTTATGTAATATATATATATATATATATATATATATATATATATATATATATATATATATATATATATATATATATATATATATATATATATATATATATATATATATATATATATATATATATATATAATTGAACGATGTCGAATAGGTTATCGTTTAAAACATATATAAATCATGCGTGTTTCTTTAGAAATAATTCAATTTTCCAGAATATATAATTGAGTCACCATTTTTTTGTTATTGTTTGCATTTATTCATATGTGCAGTTCATTCAACAGTTTTCCTAGCCATATCCATATAAATCTTTCTTTATTTTTTAGTGTTAGTTAGAAATTTTGGTAAGTTATTTTGTAAAAATTATTTTCCGGCAACCTCAGCCGACCTCCTTCATCTTGACGTCTATATCTTGAAAATTACAGTTTCACGTTCTTCCGTAAGTTAAAAGATGTACTAATAGAGTGACATATACGAATATTGTACAATTCCAATACTATACCATACATATATTAATTAATTTTCAATCAATTTTAATTTAATTTTCAAATTAGTATTGAGTACCTAGTTTCACATTTTGCTGTGGAATAAAGGAAATTTAGAATCATTCCGGTATCCTATTGATTGGGGAAAACATTTGATGAAAATAATTTTCATCTTATAACCACACACATGTGAGTTGTGCATCTCTAATGCATTTTCTTGAATAATAGAACTTTTTATTGTATATTGCTTTGGTCTAATAATAATTACACACAATTTTTCTAACATTTAATACACACAATATAAACATAAAATGTATCATAAGAGCATATATAATATGGAAGGTAATAAACACACATTTGAACGAAACATTTTAATTTAAATAAAGTAATAATAATACAGTTGAATGATTCTTTTGTATTGTTTAAATTTTGTATATTTAGTAGTTGTTGTAATGTAGATATTGTATATTAATAATATTTAATAATGTTTATGACTTATGTTTTAAAACATTTATATGTTTGAGTAATTTTATCAAAAAGGTATGTTATGTGGTGGCTGTGTTATGTATCAAATGTATGTTATACGTAATAACTAACTAACAAACATAACACAGGATATAATAAAGAGATCATATGAATAATTTATCATAAAATAAACACAGTATCTAAATATTTTATTTTATAGGTATCTATGGTATCATATCATATCATGTCATATCATACCATACATGTGGAATGTGGAATGAAGGGATGAATATGTTTCAAATTCATTTGAATCTAATACCATAATTTGTAAATATTCCATACATAAATGTCTCGGGGTTCATTCACGTAAAATGTTTGTTCATGAAGATACAAGGTATTTCGTGAAAAATAATTACTCTTACACGATCTTACTGATTATGAAGACAATTTAGTATATAGAATAAGATTATGTCACAAATAACATAACATTTCATTCATGTAAAAATAGCTTCTTTTTGGATTAGAAATTTCTAACGATACCCAACTGAGGGATGTTGATCGGATCTGATAGAGTTGACGATTTTTAACCAATCCATGAATGTGCGAAATTCAATTCGTTATTTTGCAAAAATATTTGGTTAATATTTAAAAAAAAAACACTCAAATTCGTGTTCCCTTAAATTTTGTGATAAATGGTTATTCCAATTTTAAGCGAAATGTCTAGAATTTTCGAGAAAAATGATTTACTGGCATATACATTCATTTAAATAATTCATTCGATTATGAATATTTAAGATGACTTACAGGATAGAAATTATTAACTAGAATGACTAATTGGGTAAGTTTTGAATATATTAGTCATTGTATAAATTAAGAAAATATCGTACGTATAGTTAAGGAAGTACGAGCACCAAGGCAACTTTTGATAAAAGGATTGATTTTTTTTTAATACAAAGTTTAAATATGTCTAAACAAATTCCAAAAATTTGAAGGAAATTAAATAAAAATCATTTAAATAAATAATTAACTTTAAAGTTGAGCAATTTAACATTGGTCTTATGGGGTAACCTTCAAACATTGATACATTTCTGTATTTTTCTCGTAAAACTGTAGGTGAATATTTTTAAAAAACTTATGGATGAAAGTAAATATATTAGTGATAAATTTAATTCAAAAACATTTACACTTGCCTGACTAATTAAAGTGTATTAATTAAAAGAAAAATAAATGCCGCCACTAGATAATGTTAAATGTATATCTATATATTGAAAAAAATCATATGGTTACTGCGTTCCCCTTACCGCGCTAGAGTCGATACCTATCCCCACACCGCCTGGCGCTCGTACTTCCTTAAAGCATGTACTACTTCTTTGTATCATTCAAGATTGAACCATGTTACAATAGATAATAAACGCACGTTTATTAAACTTTAGTGTGGCATGTCGTATTTAACATTATAAAAAATTAGAACGTCCGTTGTATATCAAACTCTAGTGTGACTGCTTTATATTTAACATAATTGAAAGCTAGAACGGACGTTGGTTTCAACGCACGTTGGTAAACACTAGCGCTAAATCGTCGAAATAATAAAATCTACAAAATTTCGTATTTCATAGACCTCTACCATATCATTATATTTTTTTGTACAGTTTTGATCGGCTGCCGTATATGTGTGAATCTATATACAGGGCTAAGATTTGGTTATGTATTCTTCAAGTTGCAAGGTATCTTCCATATCTTAATCTGATGATCATGAATAAATTAAAAAATTACTCTATTGGGATCTCTTACCATTTTAAAAAATTAGAAAAAGCTTATATACTTGGTACGCCGATTTATAATCAAATTTCTTAAACATATACCATTGTTTTATTTTTGATCGAAGTAATAAATTAACTGTATATTCCTGTACCAAAAGTTGACTATAGAGAAGTGACTTTTACACGAATATTTCTTTTATCTAAATTAAAAGCCTTAAGGGATTAACTTTCACTATATTTGTTTACATGTTAAATTAAAAATCACTTTATTATTAACAGTTGAACAAAGGACTTATAAATAAAATTAATTTATGTGTAAAAAAAGGACTTTATGATTTAATTTTTCATGTTTGTAATGCTACCCACTCATGTCCTGGCAGACATCTCATATACATATCTGTAGGTATATATTTACAGAAATTTCTGTATGAATATATCCGTAAATGCACAGGTATTTTTGCACGAAAATATCTGTTCTATAGACCTAATCCATCTACTTCCTCTTTAGTCAAATTATAAAATGGAGTGCAGTGTTAAAGAACTATTACTCACACGGGTTTTATTAACATATAATTTAACTATTATTTCGATAATTTCCCTTGGTCGCATGGTCAATTTAATTTTTTTTTTTTTTACTAATATTTAATGTATAATAAGGAAACCTTTGCAATATGACTCAAATAATTATATTTCTGGATTAAAAATAGTATGTAGTTATTTTATATACTTTGCAAATCTATAAAACATATTGAAATATGTTAAATTGTGTCTAAACTTTTTGTAGATTTAAGACGTTGAAGGCTGTAGCAAATTTTTGACATATGCGTACATAAAATTCTCTTTATAAGCAGCCCGTTTGTACTTTTCTGCACCTGCGTATCATTCGTCATTATATTCAATATTTTTTTTGTGCTTCAGATCCAAAGTATATTACTATCTGTTATTGATAAAGTCATAAATGAGAAAAATCGAACAATGAGACTTATAAATACATGTATTGTTTCAATTATGTGTTATGGAATCTAATAAATCGTAAGGGAAGTTAGAATTGATACAGTTTATTTATAAAAAATTTAATAAAAAGAACCACCTTCAAAAAAATTTGTTAAAAAGTAAAAATGAGTTTTAAATTAAAAACTTCTATAAATAATTTGTTTGTGACCAATTACCTTTCGAGGTTCAACCAATCAATATTTTAGCTAAGAAAAAGATGGGTGCCGACTTCGAATGGTAATTTGTCACAAGGATATTATTTATAGTTTTTAACAAAAAGAAGTTATCCGCGAATATACATTAAAAAAAAAAAAAACGATCACACATTTAATACGCTGTTGAAGTCGGTTGATTGAAGCACAGAACTAGCAATCTGTAATGCAATGAGACAGACTCTGTGATATATCCAAAATTAGGCCCAAGTACACCAAATCAATTATTCATATTCCACTTGACCAACATAAATTATCTTACATGCTTTTTCGCACATGTCTACCTTAATATGAATTAGATCGTTTTACGCTTATTTTTAAATAATTTTTAAACCTATTTGTTTTCTACCTTAGTTATTATAATTTATGTCATTTTATCAGATATAAATGTAAATATGTTATGACTGAATGTAACAGCATACGTACTATCCTAAATAAATAATGTTTCATATTATAATCCTTATAAGATTGTATGTAAAAATTATTCAACGTCATATGGTTGAAAAAACTTATCTTAAGTAATAAAACTTAAATGTTTGTTATTCAATTTTTCTGTTAAAAAAATTTTTAATTCAATTTTTTTTTGTAAAAGATGTGTCGTTTTACTTTTTATTTAAATCCTTAAGGACTGATTTGATAAAGTAATTTCGTTTGTTAGTATAATATTTGTTGTATATCTTCAGTAAATCGTTAATTGGAATTGAAATTGCTATTTATTTTGAAAACTTTCCTTTTCATTCGCTTCATTCTGGTAAAATATACAAAAATTTGGTGAAAAAACTTGAAATTTCACTACTTAATTGCCAACAGTGTAAAATGCTTAACTACCCAACTATAATAGTTTACGAAAAAATGTTTCAAAAAATGTTGTATATTTCTGAGATGAAAACAGTATTCTACTTTTTAAGCTTTTAAATATCGGGTTATGCATCACTTATGGGACTCATTTGGCCATATTTGCCCGTTCATATATTTTTACTCACTTTTAAGTCTTAGAATACTCCTTTAATCACCATAATTTTACCGGACTGCCTCTTTTCGTTTTTATTCTTTTTTATGTTACGGGATCATATAGAAATTGACTAATTGAACTGTGTATAACTTTTGTTAGTGTCTGCAATATTTTTTAGCGTTATATACATTTAGTTAAATTTAATATACCCTAGTATATTCATATAATATCAAAGCCCGCCGTCGCCACAATATTTCAATAATTCATTTATATTTCTTGTTTCAGATATTGAATAGAAACTACTTTTCAATTAATCATTATTTTTGGGTAAGTTCACCATTTTTTTAAACACTTTTTTCATGCATAGATTGTATGTAAAAACGTATACTTGCATTAAAGTGTATTTTGCATTAAATATCTAAATGGTAGTGGTAAACGATTTTCTTACAGTCGTTGAAAGTCCTTGCTGTAAATATTTTTCCTAAAATAAAGTGAAATACTTAAGAATTAATGGGAGTTTGGTTAAAAATTTAAATAGCGGTTATGAAAATTACATAAATCCATAATTATTGAAGGTAGAACTGATTTGACGGAATAACTTATTCAATCATAGCATGCTCAATTAAATTTTAACGGTAAGTTAACAATTGCGTTTTTTGAGTCAATCCTCTTAAGAAGATTGAAGACTTTGTTTTTTAACGATTAACGAATTAGCAAGTTAATATGTATGCCAATAGAGAAATGTCAATAAAAATGTTTCTATGTAGATATATTGAAAGACAATAAACATTAATACCATTGCACACTTGCCGAAGATCGAACCGAGAACAATACAATTGCTAGTCGGAAGTACTACGTCTACACTGCAGTTTTCACTGGATATTTTCACTACAGATCTTATGTATGTGATATTTCTTGATTGTTTACCATTTGTTATGTTTTTATCAAACACGGTACTTAATAGCAAATAGCGAATTTTGGGTGCGTTTGTCATTTCTTACAACTAAATTATTTTTAAACACTTTTGTGGTATTGAACACATTATATCTATTTTACAGAAATAGAAAGTTTGCACCCCAATAGATTTACGTGTATTATTGAATTTTATTGAAAGATAGTACACATTGAAAACATTGTACACCTGCCGGAGATAGAACCCGGGACAATTCAATTGTATAGAGGTAGCATTTGGATGATCCCGTGTTCGAACCGCGGCAGGTATCTATGTGTTCAATGTTTCAATAAAATTTGATAAAGGACGTATAAATCTATTGTGGTGCAAACGTCATTTCTATTTCTGTAAAACAGATATAATGTGTTATAAAAAATAAAAGTTGTTAAAAATATCTAAATTGTAAAAAACGAAACACAAAATGAATACAATATTCATAGTAATAATGTATATAAATGTAAGATTGTTAAGTTTTATATGGAAATATTTTAATTTAGTTTTTCTTATATCAATAACTACTCTAAACGAACGGACGTAACATTGATTAAGTTAATTGTGGCTAAGAGAGCTCATAGATCGTCATGTACATGAAGTCATTGTATATTGAGTACATTTTATTGAACACCATGTGTTGTATATTAATTGCTGATATCCAATACTGTTCCGTATGCTTTGCATAACGACCGCGTTGCATTCATTATACATACTTTTTATTTATTTTTATTATTATTTAGTATTGTGGTTATTATCATAATTATTATAACTCTTTTCTGTGTGTGCTTATTGATTTTCAATTTTATTATTATGTTTATCTTCTAAAATATAAACAACAAAATAAACATTATTAAAATAGTTCGAGCTGATTTAAAATATAGAAAAATAATGGAAGATAACAACTAACAGAGTTAATTGCTTAGATTTGATTGTTTAACATGTGATTTATATCTAGATAGGAACAGTTATTATCATAAAGTAATATTTCCATTTTTATTTAATTACAAATTTGGAATGCCCATATCTTGATTATATTTAAGGATTTTTAAAAAATAACTTCCGATCACATTCGTGAAGTAAATACGCTTAAATTGAACTGATAAAAACAATTTAGTCAACATCTCTATTGTAACATTATACAACTGACAAAGATCGAAAACAGGACCATACAATTTTCCGTCTATCGAATGTTCTACCAACACAGATGCTTCGTAGTAAAAATATCTAAGTTGTATTATTTGACAATCATACACAAAATAAAAACATTCCACTTGTATCCAATTAATAATTTTAATTATAATACAGAGAGGGAGGCTTATAGTTTCTTTATATCTGTATTATTTGCCCACAATTGTTTTTAGACGATAAACAGGGAAATGTGCAATGAGTTTTGTTTGACTTTAATCTCTATACTACCGAACATTGTGTTACAATGTAAAAGTTATTGAAAGAATTTATTGATAACTATTAATATTTAAGACAATACAAGACAATTTGTTTTTAATTAATAAAGAGTGGAAAATAATGTATCTACCACATCATCACCATTTTATACTAAAGCTCAGGGTGTGCCTTCAAATACTCCAGAATTGACCTAAAATACTAGGTCGTGAGAAAACGTTGCGCATTCAATTTCGTTAATAGTTTTCAGCAAAAATGGAATGACTATCTTTTATTATACTGATAAAAACGTATTATTTAGACTTGTCAAATTTTGTTTATCTGGTTTATGATGTGGATATATAATCAGTTAAAGTTATCCATGGAACGAATTCATTTCGTTGCTATGGAAGGCATTGATGTGTTGTTGTAAATTAAATAAAAAGACAGTTTATATACAGTTTTGACATGTAACGTTAGGAAAATTAAAAGGATTTATATTTTGTATATTTTAATGTTCATTTTAATCATAGTTTACTCAGTTATGTGTATTTATCGCCGAAACGTAGACGAAAAAAAAAATGTAAACTAATTTCGTTATTTGACCAAATTAACCGGAATAAACTCTCATCGGATTAATTTTATGCATTCCGTTGATGTTGTACATTTTGAATGGTATAATTTTATCTTTTCTTGATCACTATCAAAAAAGGTACCTATCAAAAAAGGTATTGGAATATTCGTGTTTCCCTATTAATATATAGATCATTATTCATCGTTTACGTAGACAATTCGCTTAGCTTCCACTTCCTTTAGTGCAACACTTTCATTATAAATGTTTATCTGTTCGTCAATGGTTTCGATCTTATTTTAATGTAAAGAAAGTGTCCTTATGTATGCTTGAATTATTAATAGTAATACATTTCACAGATTATGTTGAAAATCAAATTTTCTTCCTATGTATTTCTTTGGAAATATCACCCCTTTTATACTGAAGACGTAAAATGACGGAAACATTCATTCATCATTAATACAATAACAACAATAAACTTAGCTATCTATATGTTTGTTCATTAATTATTAACACGCAACATAACATTTAAACATAAATCTTAATTTACCTATAGGTATATAAGCGAAATACCACTCATCACGATATCTCGAAACCTTGACGTACACGCTCACTAAGAACAAATTTTACGCAAATCCTAAAAGAAAACATCAATATATAAAATCAAAATACCACTCATTAAGAGATCTCTAAAACGATACACACAATTGACTCGAAATTTAGCTAATACCTATATAAAATTACCCTGTCACGATGTTCACTCGTGATGAATTCTAAAATTACTGATCCGAACTTAATTTTTTTTTAATATGTGATTTGTTCCAACATGATAGAATAATTTTTATTTTGAAAATTTTTTTTTTTTTATTAACTTAACGATTTTCATAATTTATTTTCTGTAAGTCCCATAAGATTCTTACAGATGGCAGTGTAAATTTCTTATTTGCTGTAACTCAACGACAGCTTGTGTTATCTATGAGTTGTGTAATTCATTGCGTAATTTTAACACTTCGTCCGTAAACGTTTTTTCGACACCTTCCGTCGGTAAACCTGGGTATTTCCTGGGTATTTTCAACCTGTTAATGCACTCAAAAAATTTCGTAAAAATTCATGCTCATCTGTGAAACCTTCAACTTAACATATCAATCATAAAATTGTAGAAAAATTCATTTTTGCATATATTTTTTATTAAAAAACTGGAGCAACTTGCTAAAAAAACGGAGGTTTACTCAAAAAATCGTAACTTTATGAAAAATTAAGATATTGTAATTTTAAATAAACCAAATTAAAGGTCAATAATGCAGTTTTCAGGAAAAAAATATTTTATTTCATTTTTTTATCAATAAATGCTTAAGTTTGGACAGGTAAAACAGGCAATGAAAGATGTATCAAACATTAGTATAAACACATTTAATTATCAAAAAACATTTTTTTTTACAAACTAAATTATTTTTAACTTATATTCGTTACATCTAAATTAAATTAACTGCAAAAGTATTTTATTCTACACAATCTACACAACACATAAGACGATGTTCTTCACAGACTGCTTTTTGACACTTCACGCAGCAGTACTGCGTTTTTCTGTCTTTATCGACTTTACAAAAATAACATCGCTTTCTCTTCTCTAATTTATCCTTTCCTAATGTTGGTCTGCCAATTTCATCCGAAGACAATATTTCTTTGAGGTTGTTTACTAACGATTTATGTAATCCTGGTCTCATTGCGCGATCATGTAAATGCGGTTTTATAAGAGAGAAAGCGAGTTCCTTCAAAAATTGTCTTCTATTTTTATTGTCATTTTCAGGCAAAAAATTGTATAAAATACATGCATTAACACTGGCCTGATCTAGCATGCCTAAGAAAAAACGCATTGGCCAGCGGCTGGTTGCACGGGCGCAAGAATAATTGTTACAGAGCTGGTCAAAAACATCTGTGCCACATTTATTTTCATTATAAAATTTAATCATTTCTGGCTTTCCAGTCTCTTCACATGCTTTTCCGGTTTTATGCATTGATGATAACAACAGAACCACTTTACTTTTCTTTGGGCAATACGAGAGTAGAATGTTTTGCCCATCGTAGCCGTATCTCACAGTGCCCATTGTAGCATTTCTTTTAAATGACTCTGGAATCTGGCGCTTGTTTTTTCGTAGCGTGCCGACCATTGATAAACCAAATTGTTGTTTCATTCTATTAAAGAGCTCAACTGAAGTAAACCAATTGTCACATGTAATATATCTATGAGTGTGATAAATTGGTTCACTCAATTTACGCACATAATAGGAAGGAATATTTTCACCTCGCTCTGTTGTCACCTTTCCAACGTACGGTATGGCGTTGTACATATAAAAAGTTTTCGCGTCATTCATGGAAACTATTTTTATTCCATACCGCGCTGGTTTTGACTTTATGTAGACGCGTGCTGAAAAATGACCACGAAACCCTAACAATTGTTCGTCAATTGTCAAAAACTGACTTGGAGTATAATTCTTCTGGCAGTTCTTAATGAAAATGTCCCAAATTTCACGAATTGGTGCAAGTACGTCTTCGGCGCGTCTTGCATCTCGTGTAGTTTTGTCATCGAATCGTAGCCGGTAACTAATAAATTCGAATCGTTTTTGAGACATTGTCACTTTACACAGTGTTGAACCAAATTCGCGCGCCCAGATCTCTGATAGATTTACCCGGTTGCTGTTTTGCATGCCGCAGAAGTATAGAAGGCCTATGAATGCTTTCAATTCATTCATTGTAACATTTCGAAATGATGCTGAATCATCTGCATCCTTGTTTGTTACGTATCGTTGAATTTCGTCATTAGTGTATTTCAAAATTATCTCCAAAATGTCCTGAGTGAATAATGCATTCCAAAATTGTAAAGGTGTGCGTGAAGAGGCAGCTGCACCAATAGCTTTAGGCAAAACAATTATAAAACTTGACCTGCGGCCTCGGGTTTCTGGCGCGGTGAGACACCATTTATGTTTGTCCTTGCCGTAGACAAATTTTGGGCGTCTGATTCCTTCTCTAGTCTCCGGCTCTTCTTCGGACTCACTTTCATCTTCTAACGATTCTAAATCGGAAACACTAATTTCACTGGCTTCACTATCAGCTTCTTCCACAGCATCGATTTCTTCTTCGCTGTCGTCACCTCCAAAATAAGAAATTACTTCTCGTTGGCGAAGTACACGTGCCACATGATCAGCCGACCGTTGCTCCATTTTGTACTAACACTGAGAAAAATGTATGTAATTTAAAAAAAAAAATTTTTTTCTCATTCTGTACTTTTACTCATGCGAAAAACAAGTTAAAATGAAAAAAAAAATTTTCAATTACCTGCAAGTTCAGTATACGGCGTCGGTAAACCTACGCCGGGTATTTTGTGTTCCGCTTCGATTTTCAACTGCTCACTGTTACTGCATAGAAGGGACTGAGACCTTCAACTTTAGGTGTCAAGTCCCTTTCCTATTTAACTTTTTTTAGGTAGGGATAGTAGCTCTATCTATTCACTCGTTAGAAAATTATTGACCTAAACAGTTTTGGCTCGGACACGAAATACCCAGGTTTACCGACGAAGGGTTAATAACGACTGACAGTATATAAAACTCCCGTGCCTGATGCAACACAACTAGGTAATAATCAATTTATGATTTTCATATTAATAGATACCGTTGAATTATTTAATAAAAGCTTTCCTCAAACGTATTTTTTTAATTTTTATATATATATATATATATATATATATATATATATATATATATATATATAAGGAATGTAAAGCAAATCAATTTAATTTTCAATTTGAAATTTTTAACAAACTCCCTGTGATAAGAAACTATAAAATTTTGTATGTAGTTTTTCATTTTTATTCGATAATAGCATCTGCAAATGTTATTATTACTATTATTACTGTTTTTTTTGTATGTGTTATAAAATCACTATCCCATAAAATATGTTATTTTCATTTTATATGTTTTGAACTGAATACTTTTACATTCTGAGAGTGCTAGTTCTGCTATAGTTTTGGTTGGCTATGTTCTAGCACTTTGTGTGCATCAAACTAGATACTAAACAAATACCTGTTATACCACTACTACATATTATAGTGTAGTTGACATTGTTCATACGCTAACTCCAGCTCCTAGTCTGACTAGAGCTCTATGCAACATTGTGTTTTGTTATTTTATTTTACTATTCCCTAGCGTTTCTACTATAGTAGCAATAAATTTGAACTTTATATTGTTTGTGAGTTTGATACAGAATAGTGGTGTAAATATATTTAGTTATTGTTATTGTTGCTGTGTGTTGCCAGTAGATGCATTCAGAGTCGTATCTGTATAAAATTGCTTTTGCTAAATGGTTTTTATTTAGTAATTTAACAGCGTTTATCTTGAAAACATTTTAAATATAATCATAATACAAATAAAATAATTAAATTTGGCGTAAAATCTAAGCCCTGGGCATTATAATATTAGAAAATATTATCCTTCTGATCAACAACTTTTTATTTGACTTTTTTAAGGAGATAGTTTAGGTTTATTATGTGCGTATATGCGCATGTGCGTTCGGAAAGTTTTGCCTCAACTAGTTCAAATCGTCCCACTCACATTTTGTGGCGAGTCAATTTATAAATTTATTATCCGTTCCTCGGAGACGTTTGCCTGTGGATCACTTGTTTATTTTTGAACAATCTCAGAAGAATAAATTTTTTTCTGGCACTGCGTTAAGTGGTAGTACATTCCAATTATACAAACCTTATCGTAATTGGCAAGATATCGAGGTTAAGCATTATAACAACATTATAAATTTTTGGGAGAATATTTATACACGATACTACACACTTAGGTGTATATGGTCTATAAAAGAAAATTGTCTTAGTAATTGTCTTTCTTTGTCTTTTTTAAGGAGATGTGTGTGTTATGAGTACATATATAATTCACGTAAATTTCGCCAAGATTCGATTTAAAGAAAACTTCGATATTTATTTAGTTCATGAAAAGTTCAAAATATTTCTCTTAAAAAAATTATTTATCTACGCTACAAGTAATTTTGTCCTTTACAAAGACTTTCTTTTGACAAATTCAATATTTTTATCAACGCCCGAAATTTCTTTCAAGAATTAAAAAAAAAAAAAAATTTAATTTTTATTTTCTATATTCTATCTGTGAATCTGATTTAGTATCATAACATTATTCATATTATTCATAACATTATAGTACTAAATAAAGTGAGTTAAATTTTCTTTTGGGTCAACTGGATCCATGATCCTACTTTTAAATTATAAAAGACTAAGCAAAAACCAAAAAATGTTGTTCGTTTTAAAAAAAAAAAACTTTTGATATTTTCAGAGCATATTTAGAGTACTTTACGAATAGCCATAATTCAAAATAGTTCAAACATTTATTAACAACCATTTCTCGAGTATGTATCTTACCAATTAACAAGATGTTTTATCTTCACTTCTTTTTTAATATAATTACATACTATATGTCACTTTATTTGTTTATAAAACTTATTCACTATTTTGAAATTATTCCAGCCACAACTATGCCGAACCTGATTATGACATAGATTGCATTGTTTATATGTATATTTGAATAGATATTAAATGTTTATATAAAGCCCATTGTGATCCCAATTAAAACCCATATTGCTATTATAATATTTACAGTTTTACTTTAGGCAAATATAACATGAAAGCTTTTTTTTTTAATAACATTCTACGCGGAAAAATATAATTTAAATAATTTCATTTATCGAATTACGATTGTGTTTGTCAACGATTAAGCTGTGATATTTTTTCCAAGACCAAATACATTAAAAGAAAATCAAAAGCAAATTTTGCATCTATTTATAAAGAATGACATTTAACCTCACTGATAGAGACTGTAAATGTTGTCTTTCAATTTCAAATAATTTAATATTGTCATGGACTAACAGTATATATCTAAATAAATTTCTTTTTTTTTTTTTAATTTTATACCATAATATCCTAATAGCGCTCAGTCCTCCCTCAGGTAACACCTTCTTCTCGAGAGGTAGAAAATGGAGACCATTTTATAATAATTGATTTGTAGGTACCAATATTTATATTGCAAACTTCACTACAGCACAGAGAGAAATACTTATAGAAATGTATTTTAACTGAGTCTCTGACCAATTATTAGCCCAATGCTAAATTTTTAAAATATAAACTTGAACCATTAGTAAACTTTCTGAATGTGATAATGAGTCAAAACTTAATTTCATCAAAATCGGATAACGTACTTGAAGCGTTTTTTTAAAGTGGAACATTTAATCAAAATTGGTAACATGGATAGATAAATAGTTAGATGGGTCGATGTATAGATATATAGATATATACAAAAGCATCCACTTAGACGATACTTAGACACTACAATTTGACAATTGAGATAGGACATAATAGACAGGCAGCTCGTGGATTAGTTCAATAGACAAACTGTAAATTATTTTATTTTCGAGCTTAAAGAAGCTCGAAAGCTTTTTCATAAAATATTTGGATTTTTTACATATATATATATATATATATATATATATATATATATATATATATATATATATATGTAAAAAATCCAAATATTTTATGAAAAAATATTATTAATAAGTAAAACATATTTCTCTTTTATGGTTTAAAAGTTGGGTCATGGGTCTGGTTTTTATTTTACTAAAATTATACTATTACATTGTTTAAAGTTAATGTTTGATTTAAAACGACTCTACACAAACTGTATTTCCTAATGTTCTCTGCGCTACCACCAAAACAGAACAACGGAAAACTCTGAAGATGTTGTCCTTTCAATGTTAAATAAAAATAATTTTAATGGAGTTTAACCTCCGTTCTTCGTTCTCCGACACAGACCTTTATATAAGCTCGTAGAAGGCATTAAATTATTAATTTTTTTAAATTAGGCGAGTACGCAAGTTAGAAAATCCTGAAAACAAAAACTGGAATATGATATGTATGACGTCACTTATTTATCTCTCCATACAGATATGATTTTAGTTTCACATTTTGATGTGAAATAAAATAAATTTAGCCTAATACGCAATTTTATTATGTCTACTATAAATTCCTTCTACCCCAATATTAATTTAAAAAATGGGCACATAATTTGGACAAAAATGATAGTTATATATAATTAAAATAAACTTTTTTTTATACTTAATCGATGGATTGTAGGGTGGATAGATAGTGTAAGAAATAAATCAAAGTGATCGGTCGGTCACGTTACTTTGAATTGAATCTTCATTATTAATTGAATTGAATTGTTTGAATTGTTTTGTAAACTTAAACAAAATAATCATCACCTTTGCTTCAATAAGTTTCTCACATTTACATAACTTTATATTACCAACTACATTATTTAAACTTACATCATGTTAAATTGAAATTGATACTACATTCAAATAATGAGTATTGTATAACGCACCTGGCAGAGCAAAATGAACTATGTTGATAGCTTTCTTATTGCTGTCTTTTTTCTCTTATTTGTCTTTACTTTTCTTGAAAGTAAAAATAAAATACTCAGAAGAAATATGTAGTTTAAATAGCATTGCATAGCAGCTAATTATTTCGAAGCTTTAAATTTTTTTGAACATTTATTAAGCTTTATTAAACCAATTTAGTTTATTCCAAGTAGTTAAAAATTACATCATCATGAATAGCATCGTTTGGCACTACATTTCACGGTGGACTGTGTTCTCCTTTACAATCTGCCTCCAAGCACCTCATCAAAACATTGCTTTATATTTAATTTTTTTTAATTTCCATTGGATTATACAATTATCAAGATAATTTAAAAAACTCTACACTAAATACGGATTTTTAATATAAACAAGTGACGATAATAACCAACAGAGCATATTGCTTACATATTCGACATATGGCTGAGTATCTGTTTTTAAAATCATAAGTATTAATAAAATACATACTTTAAATATCCAGTCTATTCAGACATACATACAATATGTGTATATAATAATAATATGTATTAAAGATATATGTGTTTTTTAGCTAAATTTCTGCTAAAATTGTGGCAAATCCAAAAGTTTTATGACAACAATATATCCAACAAAAGTTTTTGGTTTTAATAACAATATAAAACCATTTTGTGTATTTAAATTTTTCGTCTGTCTTTTATGGTCCAAAAGTCGCGTTATTAATTCAATGGACTCAATTGGTTTTGCTCAGTCACAAACTTAATCTTCCTTTTTTTGCTAGAACACAACACTTCAGCACGCTACACTATCTTTTTCCGTTTTTGATATTATCGTGATGGAAGACGAACGCACGAACAAACAAAAATGGTCTTATTAGATGATTGTATGAAAAAATTTGTTTGTGCGGTCATTATTTATTATCGTTACAAACTTTTTACAAAAACTCATATACTATAACGGATTCTATACTTTATACGTGTCGAGTATAAAAATTAATCTAATTGAAATTGAAACGAATGTTTTTTTTTTTCAAAATTTTTCATTTTTTTATCTAAATTACTTTTCAAAAATATTTACTTTTTAATAAATCTAGCTGTATAGTTTATTGAATATTTTTTATATGACAAAACATCAGTAAACGACAAATTTTCTTCAAAATAATAGAAATTGTTCTTAAAAAACCATTGAAATAGAAATTATTTCTCTGAAAGTGGTATTAGGTATAATTTGTTAAGGATAGACAGGAATTTATCATAAAATGGTCAACATAATTTAACATAAAATGGTCATTTCTTCTAAAATGTATGTATCCATGAAATTGTAAATGATCTTTTTATGAAATATAAACTTTTTCTTGCATTCCGTTGTTACATTCATCATACTGAAGTTTCTAATAATACTTTGCCCACTAGTTATTATTTATAAATTTGAATTGGTTTGACTAGATGAAGTAAACCACATTCTGTTTTCATAGTAAAGTTTGTTTGTGACTCAAAAGTTCAACTTATATTCATTGTTTCTATCTCTATTGCACTTGATCTTATACACAGCTATGTTATATTTACCTAATATACAGTGTGTCCACTTTATTGATGTTAACAAGAAGAACGGACGATGCAGAACTGTCTCGTTATATGCATTTATGCCAATAAGTAATTTCTACATCATGAGATTGAATAAGTGGCGCTTTTTTTATCATAGCTTTTTATCAAGTAGCCCTAATTCATACTCAATATATTCTAAAATTAATTCCATTATCGTTCGCTGCACTGATCTTGATAGATCAGGTGAGTTTATCATCATCAGTATCGATTGAAACGTGACAGTTAGATATTTTAATTCCTTAGCAGCCTTTGCTTTAAAAATGGTAGTGATATTGTAAAACGGTAAACGTGTATTAATGAAATACTTTCTATTGACATTTGACGGCAGATACTTTATAGTAGAGGAAAAATAATACCCAAAATTGTATCAAGGCTTTATAAGTCATTGTAAGCCAGTTCAATGCGTAGTTAATACGTTTTTTGCTATTATATGAAGAATACGTGTTGGTGTGATTTACTTATATTGATTTGTGGCTCTTGTACGCTATTGATTTTATAAAAATAAAAGGTAATTACATAAGTTATTGAAAATTTTTTCTAGTTTAATTTATCAAACAACGTTTTTTATAGTCAAATAAATGGGACAGGTGATACTATCAAAATTTAGTCGCTATTTTTCTAATATAGCAACCCTTGGGGCAAAAGTAAGAGATAATTAGAAAAGAGCGCATCAAAATTTATAAACTGACCGATTTTCAAAACTTCTGGAAAACTTTCTAGGTAATCTTTTTTTTAAGAACTAAATTACTGTATTAAGACATGTTTAAGCTAGACTCAAGTAATTGTATTGCTTCTGTAATTTATGTTTTCTAAAAATATAATATAACATTATCATATAGACGAAGGCTTAAATAAAATCCGACATTCTATTTGCGCAAAATTTTTAATCTATATTTTTAAAAATTTGATGAAAATTCAAATGTCTTTGCCTTGCTCTTGCTCGTTCATCTCATTTGTGTTTTTAATAACTCAAATGAAAGATCTTGAGTCACTAAGTGTTTTTGGGCCACGAACTTTCTGTGTTCATGTTCAGGAGAAATCTAACTTTAAGTGGAGAAAATCTTATAAGAAGTTGAATGTCCGCGGCTTGCTTTTCTCCAGCACGACCAATATGAATCTTTAATAGCTCAATAGTTACTGAGTGTTCTTAGACCCTTTATCTTGATTAGAAATTAGAGATATTTGGATATAAAACACATGGAGAGAGAAAACACTTCATAAGAAATGTATATTATACAATTTGGTCTAAGAACACTTAATGACCCTAACATTTGAGCTATTAAACACCCAAATTGAATGAGTTGGAGATTGTTGGAGCATTATACCACATTCATCACATTTTTTCTGTGATTTGATAAAAAAATTAAAGCTATTGAATTATTATCAACAATTCATGCTGCGGGACAGCACACACAGATTCACTAATAAACTTTGAAATTTAAGTATAGCTATCAGCTATAGTGTTGATAATTATCCTTTATAATTATATTATTTTCTGTATAATAAAAAAACTAATATATGATAAACTAGTGCAAGCCAAAAATATAATGGAAAATAACTTTTTGGCATGAAATTTAAGAAAAATTATCTATTGTCTATTTGTTTGTTACAGGGACTCACTGTATGATAACTATAATAGAAATATCTTACGGGAAAATGTTAAATGCTATGTTATCAAGACCAACAACATTCTAGTCTACTATACATTTCCTAGAACATGATAATAATAATACTTCCAGTGATTGTCTTCAGTTGTACTGAGTATTCTTGTAAAATATCAAAGTACAAATAATTTTATTTCGTATTTACAATGACAGTTGTGATTTTGATAGTTACTTGGGTATGTAAAATTTATACCTGTATACATATACGTGTGAATATTATAAATTTAGTCTATAGTTTATAACGTTTAAGCATAATTAAGGTAGTAATGAACAATATATAAGGTAGTTGTTAAATTAAAAACACTGTTCGTATCATTCATTACTTACTCACAGCTTGAAACCACGTTTCGACTGATTTTGTCAATTTTTTTCAAGCGCTCAGAGTATCGTTGTCTATGCGACGCTCAAGTTGCAGAATTTTTCACCTTTTAGATAACAAGATATTTCAAAGTTCGATAATTCGAGGGGTACTGACTATTAAGAACTTATGATCCTCCTAACTATTTTGTATGGAATTACAAAAAACTCACGACTGAAAAGAAAACTAGAAGAGGAATAGATGCCTTAAGAATAAGTCAAAAAAATAGTACCTCAACGTTTTGTTCTCGATATATTTAAAATAAAAATGCAAATTTTAACATTTTACAAGTAAGATATACGACCCGGCCTCGCGTTGCTGTAACAATTTTCACAGAAATTTTCCTATTTTATCAAACGATATTCCATCAATTGTCTGCAAGATTGGATCAAGGAATCACTTTGTCCCATTCAAAGTTTGCACCCGTTTTTCATCAACTTAGGATGCGGCTTAAGTGCAGGCAATCAAGAGTTGAGATAAGAGATTTTTAGTAATCTATAAGAGAAAATAGCGACTGTCCTATAAAATGGGAAAAATTTTACTGATGCGCTATATGTACATTTTTCAATAAAAAAAAATTATGATTTAGAGTTCATAAGGTAAGCAGTAAATATTGTTTTATTGTTCCATATGATAGAAATTTATAAAAAAAATTCATATTATTTTTGTTTATAAACACATTTTTGCATTTTGTGTTTACATTTTTTTTTAAATTGAAAATACGGTGCACAATTTGTTCCCTTATATTAACTATGTTATAGTAGTTTTAATCTGAAAAATCCTCTCTGATAGAATATCAATAAATAGTAAAATACAAAATTAAGTGAGTTCGGACAAAATTACTTTAATTTTTTGACAAACGTCAAAATCAAACTACTAATTGCTTTACTTACTTCTCATGTGTATCTACGCATTTTATGTATTCTAGCTAGTAAACTGTGCTAATTCTTAGTTGTTATATTATAGCTATTTGAATCTAGATTCAAGGAGAGGAGCGAAATTTTCAAAATTGAAACGAAGTCAAAATAAACCAAGGATAAGGAAATCGATTGTTTGGCTTATGATAAAATTTGAATTAAATTCTAACCTACAACTTTAGAATTGGGTAAATTTTTCTAAATTTTTATTTATAACGTATACCCTTACACATGAGATATAGCATTCGGATCCTTGAAAATATTTATCTAAAACTATTTATTCTCTATGACAACGGATTTCGAAAACTTTATTGCAATAAATGCGTACAATCAATCACCATTAACCTTATATATACGTGATTTGTACTTATAAATTGCTTCACAAATTTGATACTTACAAAGAATTCAAAATTGGTTAGAACAATTATAGGAACTTAAACGTTTTAAATATTTTAAAAAGCCATAATCATTTCCCAATCCAATTATTACGGAATTGAATCATATTTATAGATATTGATCGAGATATTTACGGAAATTTAAAAACATTTAACACTTAGTTACTGTCAATGGCGGTTCATTTTCAGTGAATAAGATACTTAAAGTTCAATATGTTGAGCTTTGTCGGTGGTGAATGGGAGCTATCAAACGATAAATAATGGAAACAATAAAGCTATTAAAATTCTCATTACTTCATTTAATGATAGTATCTTTGGTTTTTTATTCATTACTAAATTGTATTATTGTTACGAGGAAGGTTGGAAATAAACCGTATTTAATATTTTAATTTTGGATTCGGATTTTTGCAATTCCTTTATGCAGTCATATTTGACGTTATTTTATTGAATGTTTGTTTAGTATCAAGTAACTGCACTTATTGTTGAAAACAAACGACCAAGAATTGCATGGGACCGCACCTTTATTGTGAAATAGACGGTAGAAATACTACAACTGGTGATGATAACAAAGCTCTTTAATTTTCACTACTATTTATATAGATATAATACGAGTAGATACAACATATGAATACACTGAACTAACCCCTCCACCCATACCAACCACTACATTTATAATGGTTTTCTGCTGTTATAAGTATATATAAAACACTTGAATTTTTGTTATTCACTTAGAAGAGTTCAGTTCAGTTGAGTTTTAGTTCATATTTAAAGTACCCACTTCACTTCAGCCATAATGATAAACAGAATTATTTAATTACATCCCACCTTAATTATAACTTCAACTTTGCATTCTACACTACAACTAAGTATCATTTACCTATCTATACACTATTATCTATATTTACCACCCATTCACAATACTATCATCTATCTTTCGGAATATATTTTCTCAACTAGAAAATACTGGTGATCATATCATATTATTTGAATGAACTTTATGTCAAATTTTAATTTGACATAATTTGAGTATTTCCAAGAAGCTTTAAGATACAGTATGATAATACTAGTCTCCATAAAGGTGTGCAACGTTTACAGTTATAAATGTGGCTTCATGGAACTACACTGGTGAGCATAAAAATGGAGCTTTGGTATAAAATCTAATAAAAAATGAAGTAGACTAAATAAATGATTAATTAAATGGTTTGCAAAAACTCAAATTAAATAAAACAGCTGAGAAATAAGTCAATATAAGTTAAAAGAACATAAAATACACTACCAATAATGGGCACAAAATATCCTTATAATGTATGAATATATTCTTATTTAAATAACTATACATTTGAAATGGTTTAACACTTAATTCAAGATACAAAGTTTACTTTAATTAATTAATGGTGAGATACCTGTAAAATAGAACCATTAAAAATGCTTCCACTTCTTATGATAAAACGTATTACATAGAAAATTTATATGAAAATTTTAATCGGGAACTACTATACTATGAAATAATACCTACATATTACATTAATTTGTAGTACCTGGATGACCGAGCTTTGCTCGGTATTTTTTTTTTTTTTTTTTTATAAATTGTGTTTTTTGAAAATTATATTACGGCGAGGCGGAAGACGAGTCCAGCACGCTAACACTTAGCCACTCCAATGACTTTAAATATTAAACAAATATATCATTACATTATAAAAAATTATACAATTATAATAACAAAATCTTATTTGAAAAATATTATTCACTTTATTGTGTTGTTTTGTTGGGTTGTGTTGGGTTTAAAATGTAAAATAATTAATTTTACTCGTCAGTCGAGCCGGGATTCGAACGCGGGATCTCTTATAAAAGCGTCATACGCTAACACTTAGCCACTGCAATGACTATATGACTATACATATTAAACAAATATATCATTATATTATAAAAAATTATCGATAAAACACGAATAAAATGACATTTTCTAAAAATGATTCCTAGGTAGATCGATTTATCGACTGAATTTCATGAATCGTTGGACCCGATTCCGAGATTCCAATTATATATATATATATATATATATATATATATATATATATATATATATATATATATATATATATATATATATATATATATATATATATATATATATATATATATATATATATATATATATATATGTATATATACAAGAATTGCTCATTTAAAGATATACGATTTTACTATTGCAAAACAACTCATGTGGAATTGTTTGCTTTTTTATTGTTTTGCTATTACCCACGATGTCACGCTGCTTCTAGAATAATTAATTCCAACAAAATTGAAATGATTCACATCAAATTTCAGCATGTGTCTAGTATCAAAATTTGACCAAAAACTGAGGAACCGTTCACGGTATATCGGCAATTACTTGAATAGCAATATCTCGCTTGACCGATTAAGTTGAAAATTGAATATGATCAAAGAGAATAGTTTTTCGACATCTCTATAACATAAAATTCTCTGTTTTAATAAATTTATTTTATGCTTTTCCCGTTTTTATTTGTTGCGATTTTAGATTTTCCTTTATTAACGAAGTTTTTGAATAATCTATTGTGATACAATTTACACTACTAATGTCAATCTACATTGCAAATGAATATATAAAATTTCATTCAAATCGTATAAACGATTCCCCAGAATAAAATGAAAAAAAGTAAGTTTCAAGCACTATATCTTCGAAAAAATTCATAAATATTGGTGAAATCACGAATATAACTGACCAATATTGGTCAATTATATTCGTGATTTCAAAAATATTTTTTTTTTCTTACGATTTTAATCATTTTTTTATACACACATTTCGAAACTTTCTGGCATTTTCGTGGTCGTCGGTCTGACGATTTGTCGCTTTGAACGGTCTGTAATACTCAGTTACACGAGCGAGTATATCTCCAAAACTAGTTGACCAATATTGAGATATAACTCGTTACTGTTCAATAACGATACTTATTAAACAATAGTTTTAAACGATTTTATTAGAAGAATCATCTTTTGCTTGTTATGTGATAAATCTTCATAAAATCAGCATAATTTAAGAGACTGATAACTCTTTTAAATCTGGTGAGCTTTGATTTGAAAATAACCACAGCCACTTGTGATTAATTTACAAGACAGATTAATTTTGAAATCAAATTCTAATTGATTCATGAACCGATATTTAAGCCATTTAAGAAATTGAAGTTCAAATACAAAAATGTTTGTTTCTTAAAAAATAAACAATTCTTGTTCGAAATATTTTTCATAAACGATCTAGATTCGCCAGAATTGCAACTCAAATTCTGCTTATTAGCACATGCATAATACAAATTATTATGATTGTATGTTAATAAGCTATAACTGAATGAACTACGTATTTTATGTAATTTAAGCGGCATAATTTTAGGAGTCGCAATATCATGAAAACTTTAAAGGTGAAAGAGGAATGTTAAGACACATACTTAAATTCAATAGTAATTACTTTGAAAAATTTAGGTTTATAATTCAAATAATTTTTAATAAATAACAGGCCAACCGATAAGAAGTTATATTTAATTTAATACAGTTTTATTCATAACAATTTAAATATTTCAAAATTAAATGTTTTATTTCAATGATTCCCTCAGGAGGCAAAAAAGGTAGCATAGCCAACAGGGCGGCACTAAGAGTAAATCCATCACTACGTATATGAGAAATTATCAACTGTTAAAAATAAATATTGAGACATTTATCATGTATTAAAATTATTAATAATTAATAATTGTTGTTATTTTCTCTAGCTATTATAATAACATGCATTTTGTGTTTTAATTTGGTCTACTGTCTCAACTCATTGGCATAAAATCGCACTAATTTTGATTAATAGCTATCATTTTCTGTCATTTTTAGGTATTTTTATATTTGTTTTAAAAATTCACAATATCCATTCACCATTTCGTAAAACCCATACGTATCCAAATAAATTCAGCATAAATACAAGTTTTGGCTCTTTACTTCAGAGAAGTCGCTATGTTTTTATAACACATTCACGAAATTTTCAATGAATATCATATACATTGTTTCATGCTTATTATTTTCATCCTTGCTTATTTTTTTAATTATTCATACTTACTACTTATGAAACTAAAACTTCCTTTGAAAAATTATTATCATTACAGATGTGCAGTTTATAGTTAATTATCATATTAGTTGATTTATAATTGACAATTCATAATATAAATATATAGTTTAAACTATTTTATGTTATTATATAGTTCTTCATTACTCACAGCCATAATACTTTTATTGATTTATTTAATTATCATTTTGTAATACAAATGGAATGTCAGCAACAATTCAAATTATAATAACCTTTATTATTCTTTTTATGATAATTACTTTGGAATTTTTATGAATATTATTAATAAAAATTATTACATTACAATACTGAATGTTTTGAAAGTTTAACATTTTCTTGAATGTCAAGAAATACCAACCGTATGAGAAGATTTAAATACGGATTCATTTTTTGAATTTTAATTTGGTCAAAGAAACATTACTAAAGCTTACACAGAAATTTTGCACAACAAAATTTTAAAAAGATATATAATTAAGTTTCATTTATAGTATTTTCTCTTAGTTTTTCCTTAAGCTTAAGAATTTTAGAGATATTTACGATTTTGATTGAAAAATTAAATTTTTCGAAATAGTATATATATATGAATTTCAATTTATCATTCCCTATCCGAAACAAGTGAAGATAATATCTAGCAAAGTTAATTGTTTAGATACTCGACATCTGATTGAGTATAAATGTTTGAGCTCTTTTTAATCAATAGCATTTATAAAATATTCCAATCCATACAGTATAAATACATTTATAAAATGTATATTTATAATTAAAATTGTGGCAAATACAAACATTTTACGAAAATGCTTCAAACAAAAGTTGTTTGTTTTAAAATACAAATAGTTTTGTTTTTGAATTATTCGCTTCATATTTTCTTGCATTACAAACCTTAGCTTAAGATTAAGAAACTCAAAAATATTCTAAATATTTTTAAAACTCTACAAATGATTCCATCAAATTCTTAACTTTGAAATGAATTTTGTAAGTTTATACATTATCTTACTGATAGGCATTATTATGTAAAAATCCACAAAATGCTTCGAAAATCTAAGATTATATTCTTATACAGAAAAAAAAAGGGTTGAACTTTTCGCTTGACAACTGTTAATATCATTGCCATTGAAACGATATTATCTCTATACCGTCTATTTTCAACCCAAAATATACATATTTCTGTTAGTGAATGTTTTCAATTTAACTAGATTTAGTAATCCACATTAAAAGAACCTTTATATATATTTATAAAAGAAAAAAATAAATAACTTTTACTTTATTTGATTCTTTTCTGTCTAAATAATATACTTATTTCACAAGAATAAATTTTCTATATAATATAGAGAGAAGAAAAAAAAGTATTTTATCCGTCAATATCGGATAGTGATATCTTGATATAAAAAAAAAAAAAATAAAATCAATTTCATTGAGAGAAAAATGAATATTTTTTCCCCAAGTTTCACAAAGTTAATAAAGTACCAAACAATGTGTTTCAGTAGTTCAAAAGTCATTTATCTACAAGTTGGACTGTGGTGGGTTCGGTTCTCATATCGAAATTTATCGCTTAGGAAATACAGGGGGAGAATATCAGCATACAATTCAGTATCTCCTATACATAAAATATTATAAAACAAGTGAAGAAAACAACTATTATGGCTGAATGAAATTTGTAAAGTAGACGAAATACGTTGTAATATATACTATTCTACTAAGTTAAAAATATTGCAGATACATGATCAGTTTAAAGGTTATATTATTATTAGAATCTATAATGGATAGCTGAAAGTAGAGCTAATAAATAATTTTTTAAATATTTTTATCAAAATTTTATAGTATTTAATGTTTTTAAATGTTTCAAACTAAATTTAAAAATTCCTCATTCGTTAGAATAGATTTAATCCCTTATATATTTCAAATATATATGGATTGAATAAAAATATGCAATTTTAGTTATTCTAATATCTTATGAATGAAATGGTAATTTTATTATTTAAAATACTTTATAGAATATTCTTTAAATGGTTCTCAGAAAAAAATTTGGTCAGTTAAAATTAATTGGAATTTTTGCTTTTAAAAATTGACAATTAATAACTTCTTACTTTGAAAAATGTTTAGTTACTCCATCTCAAATTATTGTGAAGAGCTCGGGTCATTTATATGAATTAGGTTAAATTGTTATAATTCCTGTAAGTTAACTGAAGTGGATCTATTAAGCATTTTTAAAAGTTATCGTAGTTTTTGTGTTGAAAAATTCAAACATTCAGAATTTGTTTGAAACAGAACCCGTTATTTATATGAACCCGTTATATAATAAGACGACCACAATCACTCAAAAGTGAACCTTACGGCTTTTAAATACAGTATATTAAAAGAGTTTGTATGCGTATGCATGGTAGTGTGTAATCTAAGCCTCACCTCTTATATATGTGTGTGTAATAGTGTGAGCAATTTTTTTCATTATTTTTAATTGAAAGTTAATGCATAATTTAAAAAAAATTCTCCAGTCCTTCTTTATATAAACATCACGTATTAATATATAGATTTAACTATTCAAAAGGAAATGCAAATTTCATCCAATTTTTGATGATTCGGGTAAGTAACCTGTGGGGTTATTTCTTAAAATTTTGAATCATAAGTTTTTAATTTTTTTTCATCTTGGGGTTACCCTTGTTGTCTACAATTCATGCTTTAGAGCAACTTTGAACATTTACTTATATGAAGTTTGAATAGTCAGTTTTCTCTTGCTAATAATAAATGTAGAAAAATGCTACATTTTCATAAAAAAATTCATAAAAACCATTATCGATACTTATTAAATCAGACAACAATGATTTAAGCTTGAACTAAAGCGACAAGCTTCCTACTGCCTTGTACAATACTAGCTATTGTTTTTGAAACACACTGTTAAAGTGTTACATCCCACGCACGTAAAAAAAAAATGATACATTTTTTTATAAATAACATTCTATAATAATTTTTTGTTAAAAATTTCATTTATTTAATAGTTTTCGTATATGTTTTGATAAAAAATTGTTTAAACAATAATAAATAAAGTAATATGAGTTTTAAAGTAAAAAATTTGATCTATTTTTCAAATCATCAACAGGTTTAATGTCATCAATATGAAAAAAAAAACAAAAACAAAAAACTTTGTTTCCCAGAAAAAGTAATATGATACTAATCAAATTGATAGGATACCCGCTGTTTCAAAATAAATCTGCTATGAAATGATGTTTTTAAAAATGAAGGACACTTTTTCAGACACAAATAACTTTATATGTATGCTAACAATCTTAGCATACATATAAACGGAGTTTTTATTATTTAACACGCTTTCATTAGGTTTACCTGTATGTATGTATGTAACGGAGTCTTTTAACATCATTTTAAACGAACAGATTTTATTCAAATTTTACACACTTGTCAAAGGCCCATGACAATACAATAATTCGATATAAATTCGATTATTCCCAATATTCTGATTATATTAGATTCGGATTAGATTTAAAATAAAATTTCTTTTTTAATTTTTATTCACTGAATATTCGAGAATATATTTCGCGCAATTTTATTATTCAGTCACTATACCATAACATGGATTTTATCGTTCATTTCTCGGTACTCATTTCTATGGGACGCCCTGAACGTTATTCTTTTTCTGTACGGCCTCATTTAAATTCATTTCTCCAAATATAAGCTGTTGCAAACAGGGATAATTGCCAGCTCAGTTTTTATTTCTTCTGCTCTTAAATTTTTAGATAGAAATGTTTGACTTAACTTGTTGGTTTGCCTTGATATAATAGAGATAATTTTTACTTAAATAAAAAAGAATCGGACTTTTAGGGTGTTTTCTGACAAATGCAACTTCCTTTCATTAATTTTTAAAATCTCCGTCATTAAAATCTTCTTTGAATTTATAATTATAAAATAGTATGTAATTCTATTTTTATAAATGGAAATTATCAAGAATGTTTTTGAATAGTCATGCTGAATTAGAAGATAAAATGTAATAAATATGTTTAGAATTATTGCAGATGAAACCGAAATTATTGAAATTGTATAAAACGAGTTTTCATTTTCATGTTCTTGAATCATTCAAGTGTAGATGACGCATTGATATTTATAACTAGTCTTTAGCTGTTAATCACAGAATTTTAATTCAAAATAAAGCCGAAAAATTGTAAAAATTTTTTTTAATACTAATTCATTCAATACCGTCAATAATGTCGCTGAAATACGAGTTTCACACAAAAATAAATCTTATATTTTTTAAATAAAAATATCCATTTTAATCAAAATTGATATACACCAGAAAATAATAAGAAATTTCCGTTTGATTTTATTTGAGGAATCATAGAAAAACAAAAACATTCATAGTTGAAACTTTTTATATATGAGCGAAAGCCAAATTATCTCATTTGTGCCCTTAAAACTCATAGAAATAATAAAGTCGGTAGAATATTTCTATAACTATAATACACTTTCAGGCTTTAACAAAAAGAAATAATTAATTAAGGATAAGTAATAAAATGGTAAGTATTTTATTTCGTAGGCCATAAATTGTACAATTTGAAATGAAAATAAGTACTAGCTTTTTATTACTACATATATTATCAATAGTAAAATAGTTATTTAAACATGTAATAATTATTACAAATTATCATTAAAATGGAAACAAAATATATTATTCATTCACATTAAAGTCAACATGTTCGATACCAAGACCAAACACCATCCGGGCAATGAATTTAAAGGCTAATATTTGAAATATTTAGTGTCAAATTTGTTTGAATTTAATCCCTCCTTTGTTCTTAAATTCTTGGAAATGATTTTCCGACTACTACTGCTACATCAACACTGCTATATAAAAATTCCTTTTTTGGTACTAAAATATTCTGACAGAATTATTAAAATATTCAGCAATCCGAACTACCTATTAAGTCGGTAGTGGCACGTAAACAATTTATACCACCATATAATCCTGAAAGCAAGGAACGCAAATATCAGTTTCTTGTTTCTGTAGCATCATTAACCGATTATGGGCATATACGGATGTTCTACCATAGCAGCTAAACTACTGAATTAACTTTGATAAATGAGGTATCATTCGATTCGTTATGACAGTCCGGGTGTTATAAGCTATATAAAATAAAATCAATATAGTGGAAGTAAAAACAGAAAAAAATGGAGGTTAAAAATTATTTTTTCATACTTATTCATACAAATGTATTTTAGGAGAAAATCAGTTTGACGGATGGTCCAAAAGAAAGGTATCCTAAGTTTTTTTATTGCAATTTATCGTGCTTTATTCAATGAAAAAGCTCAATTAGTATAATTACAAAATATATACATTTATAGCATCCCCTTAACTGTGCACAAATGTGAACGACTAACCTAAATGACCATTGCGATTAGTATCTAATGTTTGTTTTGAAGGTTTTTTTTTATATATATGGCATAATAGTTTCTAATTCTGAGATACAAATTTCAATGCGCCAAAAGATGTCAAATTAGAATCGTATTCAACATATTTAGTATTTCATATGATATTAGTAATAATATCGAATTACTAAGTATGTCGTCGATAATCATAAAATCATATTTCAACAATATAGTCTAAGAGTTCGAAACAATTTCCTGGCAGAAATCAACCCGGCACATCATCAGCTTGTATACATTTGTAAAGTATGTGTTGAGTTGAATCAAAAGAATAATATTTAATAAAATCTTTTCGAAAAAAAAGAATCGCCTTCAAAAAAATGAACTAAAAAGTAAAAAATAATTTTAAACTTTTACTTATAAAAGTAATTTCCTTGTGAAAAATTATCTTAACTCATTATCTTTCATTATCTTTACGTCAACCAATCAATGTTTTAGCTATGGATGAGAATCATAAACGACGTAGCTATACACTAATATATATATAGTACGGGAAGTCTCCTTTTCAGGGGACTTTCGCCACGGTGCGGGGCTCGGACCAGAAGATGTCTAAAACATACCAGCTAAAACCCTAAAATCTTGAGGACACTCCATTGTACCCTGCGAGGAACCGCTGTCAGGCATTACTTCGTCCCGGGAGGACTGGGTAACTACTGCCTACTCGACTATTATCGTTGTGGACGTCTCCTTGGTCGATCTCCCTGAAAAATCTTCATCATCTTGGCCGCTGCATCAGCCATTGCCTTCCAATTTTCCTCACAGCGGACTATCAAGCCGACGAGGTTTTCTGGCGTATCATGGCAATGGAGAACAGCATTTAATTCCGCTCTCTCTGCAGCGAAACGGCGACACGAGAAGAAAATGTGCTCTGCCGTTTCCTCTTCGTGTGAGCAACTTGGACATTGTGGAACAAAGTCCAAACCGTTAATCAATAATAAAATTAAAACTGTACTGCATCGAATTTTATATACATAAGGTTCTTTGTCTTTTAGGATATTATCAAAAATAACGCTAGAGCATTCAGGTTTTACAAAGACACGAATAAATTACATGCACCTATATAAAATGAAATTTAAGATGCCCGCTCCGTTACTTTTAACAATAGCTAAAAAAACAACACTCACCCCTTTCAAATGTATAAAATCTGACGACATGAAGAATTCCTACCAGAACGTGGTTTCTGTATATAGTACTAACCACGATTCCCCATTGAAAAAAATAACTACCATACAAAAAGATAATAAGTTGTTTTATTCGGTCACGAGCTCTCAATCTATTAATCCGCACATAAAATAGTATAGGTCTAAATAAAGTAATAGCAGTAAATGGTCGGTTGGTTTTCACTTCATTTACGTAATAGTAATTTATATAATTTACTTTTCCCTGAATTCATATCATTATTATGATTATATAAAATAATATTACTCTCCTTATAATAATACTATCCAGTGTATCCTACAGGGACTTATATTAAGTAGAGAAATGTGTGAATACCTCTATAACCAACAACTTAGATAAATCAATTTATATGAATACAGTGAGTCAACAGACGGCGCTTGGTCTAAGAAAATATTAATTGTTCATTCTACAAGAAGCTTAAAACAAAATAAAAAGTATACATTTAAACTAACGGTGTTGATTGTTTAGTTATAGGACATATAGTGGTTAGTAACAAATGTTTAATCTTAAGCATTCATAAAATACTCTAAATGTGCCATCCATATAGTTAAAGGTATATAAATAATAATAATAATGATAATAATAATAATAATATGTATATTTATGATTATTTATGGGTTTATTTGCTTAATTTGATATCTATGAAGATAACAGAGTAATATATTCAAAATTGAATCTAAATATGCTGAAAATTAGGTGCTTTTTAGTTGCTGCAAAATTAAAACTTAATTTTTTAATTAAGTAAATTGGGTCATTATTGGTCATTAGACACTGTAAAATTATGCTGGCAGAGCTTTTTGAAATGTTAATATTTATAAATATCATGGTTTTTTTGTGAAAAAAATTTGTTGTTTTGAAAATAGATTGTAAAAGAAAACTTTGGAAATTAAAGGTTAAAAATAAACATAGTTAATCGTAGTTAATTTTTTTTTTTTAAGTTACTTTTCAACTTTTTCAACTACTGAATACAGCAATCCTAGATGTTCACCCATCCACGTTTTGACTATGTCTGTTGTTGCTTAACTTTGATGATCGGTTAAGATCGTTAATTACGTTACGTCAGTGGGGGGTTAAAAATGGAAAAAATGAAAAAAAGGTAAAAAATGATGTAACATTATGACATTTTTTTGTATAAAATCTACATATATTGAAACACATTCTTTTTAATTTTTCTAGATATAACGTTTGGAATCTACATATTTTGAAAAGTTTAACGTTCCTATTATATATATATATATATATATATATATATATATATATATATATATATATATATATATATATATATATATATATATATATATATATATATATATATATATATACATATGGATTATATTTTTTTAGTCAGGAGGTTACGATTAGATTAGATTTCAATATCTTTAACAAAAATGACACCTTTCTAACAAGTATCAACTTCTAATGTACGCCATGTATAAGAGAAAAATTATCGAGCAAGTTAGTATTAATGAAAGTGCAATGTAGAATGAACACTCCGCTATATTGTTGTGAATTATATTGAAATATACCATTAGTTACTTAACGAAACATTGTAATTAATATAATTATGAAACTTCTATAAATATCTGCTAAGACCTTTCTATCATAAGGATACAAAACATCCATACTAAAACTAAAATGGAATATCGATGTATTTATTGGATAAAAACAAGTTTATAAGTTACATCGTTTCTTGTAACTATTTATACATAAGAAACAAAAGCCAATCAGAACTTTCAGATTATTTATACTGTATAGTAAAAACCTAGATAATAAAAAATAGTAGTATTTTAAATTTCTACCCAAAGATTTCTGTAATATTTTCAGAAAACACCTTAGTAAACCTTTTTTGTTCGAAATAATCAATAAGAGATGCATCAGAAGCAACGTAAGCAAAGCATTTTTATAAAACCATGTTATGAAATGAATTCATGCATATTGAAAAGCAGCAAATTACTGTCAAAACTAAAACTTTCCCGACTAGAAATTTTTGACTGCACCCATTTGGGGCCCAATAGGGTTTCCCAATTGGGATTCTACGTTGGGATGTAACGCAGATACTACCTTGGGCACCAATCGGGAAATCCCAATCTGTTCCCTGTTGGGCTAAACCTGTGTGTGCCACTTAGGGCAGTCCCGATCTGTTCTTTATTGGGTAATACCTATGCGGTCCCACACAATAAACTCGTAATAAAACAAAGTGCAAATTGACTTACAAGTATTTTTATTAATAATTTTTAATATATAAAAAAAAAAAAATTGATTTTCAACAGATTTTTCGAAACTTTTTTCCACGAATAAACTTTTCGTTGATTAATTTAATGAGGTATCAACAACACAATTTTTTTCGGAATCAGAACTATTCGGTCTTGTTTTTTTGTATTTTGGTTTAATTTTTGTATTTTCGTATTTTTCATTGAACTTCCTTTAGAATCAATCGATGAAGATTTATGTTCATAGAAGAAACGCCAGTATTAGAAGAAATCTTGCTTTGATCTTAGATGATAATGATGATCCATTAATTTAAATTTTTTCTAGCTTTTTTTTTGGAGACTCAATCTCGTTCTTAGTTTCTTCTTCGCAAAGCCCTGTAAAAAATAACCATATTTTGTAATTTTCGAAATTTCGGCGCATCATAGGGAGGTGGCATGTATTTACAATAAACCGTTTGTTTCATGTCAGCCAAGAACTTCGAACAATATCGATATCATTATCGGAATTTTTTCCCAAAAAAAGCATTAACTGTTATTTAGATTTGTTTCTGAAACAAAACAAAATTCAAAAGATTAATATATCAATTACAAGCACTTTAAATGGAAGTAAAAAGATTTCATTTTTTGCAATTACTTACATAGTATCAGAAGATATTGAAAAAGAAGTTAACACAAAATTATTTCTTAAACAATCACTAATTTTTTAACTAAACGTTTAAAAATAAACATCAATTGATTCAGAACTTATTATATATTTAATGTCGAAATAATCAGCTTAATTTTTTCGTTTTATTTCTTCACATTAATATTTAAAAAACTTTCACATTAAAATACACATAAAGATTTATTCAACAATCTCAATTCAAATAATTAATTGCTATCGCTTCCCAAGTTCTGATAATAAAACAAAATTAACATTTTAAAATGAATTTATGCAAGTACGTTCTCTGCACTACGACGTACAATCTACAGATTTAGACTTGTTAATAACTTTTTTTGTTGGAAGTAAACATTATTTTTAGACTGAGAGCCCGTGATCGCCAGTCCTACCACATAGTATAAAGGCTAAAAAATTTTCTGTGCAAGTACCCTACAGCAGGTAAGAAGGTTTGGATATTATGAATCTCGAACCGTGGTGGCTTTGGCAGGTAACAGTTAGCAAAGGTGAGCATAATTGCTGCCCAAAAACATAGCATAATGCGCAATTTTTTAGTATGTTCTACAGGATACTATTTATTAGAATATCCGAACTTCAACTATGTCTGGAAGAATGTTAGAACTTTTGAAACTGTTTGGTCGTTTGGAAAACATCTTTGAATAGTTGATCAAGTAACATACATAAAAATCAGATTTTATATTATAACGTAAGTTGAATTATTATTTATTCAAGGCATCTGGCAGGGGGTTGCCACCCTACAAAATGTCTGGCAACGGATGGTATGATATTCTAATAGTATCCTGTAGAACATACTAAAAAATTGCGTATTATGTTATAATGTTTTGGGGTAGCAATTATGCTCATCTTTCCTACCTGTAACCTGTCAAAGCCACCACGGTTCGAGATTCTTATTAACCAAACCATCTTACCTGTTGTAGGGTACTTGCACAGAAAATTTTTTAGCCTTTATTCAATGTGGTAAGACTGGCGATGACGGGCTCTCCCTCTATTTCTTTTGGGTGACGTCACTAAACACGTGTGACAGTACATATATTAACCTTGAAACTATATCACTGTAATGCTTGTTAATCATCACTATGTTTTATACACATCACATAAAAATATATAATTTTTTTTTTTTTAATTAAGACATGTCTTTTTTATTTAGCATTTTAAGAGATGTGCATTTTTTTTTTTAATAGAGAAAAGTTTGTAACTATACAACTCTCAATATACTCCCGAACACTATCTAATGAGTAATTTTGTAACAAAACACTCTATTCAAAATATTCAAAATATTCAAAATAAAAATTATAAAAGAAAGGCGAAAAGTACAAAATCTTTCACATTGGGCTATCCCATTATGTTCCCAAAAGGGTCAGAGTACGGTAAAACCAAAATGTTGTCATTAATTTTTGCATTGGGTTTTCCCAATCAATTCCCAATTATCGCCCAGACAAAAAAAAGAACTATTAGCATTACTGATTTTTACTTTGGGCTGTCCCAATAAGTTCCTAATTGAATCCTAGTGCAGTAAAACCTATATTAAATTATTTTTCTGGATTGGGATTTCCCGATCAGTTCCCAGCTAGTTACCGTTAAGGACAAACTCACCTCCAATTATTTATTTTTAAATTGGGCTATCCCAATAGGTACCCAATTAGATCCCAACCGGGATAAGCCTTTTGGGTAAGCCCTTGCATTTCCCAATTGGGCCCCAATATAAGTATTGGGATAATTTCTAGTCGGGTTTGTTTTATTATTGATTAGCTTTGGCCTGGCAGAGCGAAACTAGTTATCGATATGCTCTTTTCCATTAACAGAGTGTTTTTGTTTTTTCCCTTTCAGTGCTTCGTTGAGTAGTCTTTACAACGTCAATATGTATTCAGGCTATTAAGTTTATTTAGTTGTATAAGTATACCAAAATTTTCAATCATAGTTTCAGCACACAAAAACAGTCTTCTCCAATGAAATATCGATACGAACTTAGCGTAATACGAAGAATCGTTTGGTAATAAAACAATTCTTTATCAAAATTAGGAAAGAAACCTTTTAATTTTACCAATTAAATTTTTTTGGACTGATATTTTTAATTTTTTATTTGTATTTTTCGATAACAATGATATAAAAGAATTGCAATTTAATTTTTTAATATGATGGCTAAGTATAAATGAATTATACATAATTAGAACCTACATCCTGCAATCGAAAATATAAAATTATAAGTACGTAGGTAACATTCTAACCGATTGGAAATTGTATGCTTTCCGAGAATTGATTAAACCATAATATAATATATTTATAGAGTCTCTCATTCACTCAAATTCAAAGAATATTAATTTAAAGAATTAGAATTGAAAAAATAAAACGAAATTAAGATTAATGTAGAATGAAATGAGAACTCTATCAATTAACAGAAATTTTATAGTGATTTTTTTACACCTTGGTTCAGTAAAGTCCTCTTGTAAATGTCCCAAAATATCCTTCTTTAAGGTGACTCTGGTTAATCGTTTATTCCAAAAAATCCATCTAACCAAGAAATTAGCAATTTTTTGTGAAGAGATAAGCACAAGTATTTTTAGCGCTGTATGTTAATTTCAAGGTTTCATTTGCGTATCTGACATAAACATCTCTCATGCTATATATTACTAAATTGTATTGGTCTGTACGATATTTTCAAATGTTGGTTTTTTGCTTCGATTTTTGTATAAAATTGATATCCAAGTCTAAATCATTTTAGTGCAACCTAGGTTTAAATATTTTAGTTGAACTGGATTTTATTTTTCATTTAACTTTAACAAATTCCTTGAGTTTTAGAAGTTATTTTTAAGGTAGTCGACTGCAGTAGATGACTTTTTAAGGAAATTTTGTACTTGATTTTAGTCTTTAAGAAATAATTGATTAACCTAAAATGAAGATATTTTCTTTCAAGGCATTTTCGATTCTTTCTTTCTTTACACAGACATTTTCGATTTGATACGAATATTTATAAAATTCTATATGTAACTAGTAAAAACACGCAAATAATTCACATGAAAATGTATCAAATAACTACTTATTATTAAATATATACCAACATGAAAATACCAATACCAATATAATACCAATTATAAATACCAATAATTTATTGTTCAATATATAATTAGAAATATAACTATTCATTATAATTTGGTACAGTGTGTTTAGATAAACGTGGAAAACAGTTTTATTCGTACCGTGCATAGTATGTCGTGGAAGAGACTTCTTTATCGATTGATAAGCTACGAGTGTCTAAAATTTGTAATAAAACATTCGCATTCTAGAAAATATAATTATTCATTCAATTGTTTGCATGTAAATTATATAGCAAATGTGAAACAAAAACTATTGAATAATTACAAAAAGTCATTTAATTGAAGTTATTGGGTTGCAAATTGTAAGAATGGTTGAAGAAATTGCATTAGTAATTATTTTTAATTGCAAATATAAACAATTATTAATTGAGCTAATAAATTTTGAGAAATTTCCTATGTTAAATCATGCACTAATCACGGAGTTATATAATATCATTTGATTGTTAAATTAGTATTTCGTAAACATAGAAACGTGTATGTACTTATGTACTCGCTCCAGAAGTTATTCTTCTTTGGCATCATTAAAAATCAATTTTTAATTGCATGCAAATAATTAATTACAATAAAATAATAAAAAGACTGGAGAAAGATAGTCAACACAGTAAATAAAGCTAAGCTTCAATATGAAATATTAAGTTAATAAATATATATTTTCTTACATGAAGTGTAACATAAATCACAACAACAACTTCAACCTGTGAATTTTGTGTGATGGTAATGCTCGCGCATCTTAAAATTCCATTCTCATCATTATATCATAACGCGTCCAAAGGAGTATAACTTCAAAAATAAAGGATATCAATTTATCGTGTCTAAAATTTGTTCGAAACGGTTCCATCTTTTAAATTGATTCATTTTGAAAACAAATATTTATTATAATAAATATTTATTCAAAAAGGCTCACCATTTCTTTTGTTTATAGAACTTCATTCCTGGTGATCGGGATAAGATTACGATGATTTTGAGAGAGTGAAAGTTCGATTTTATGGTGACAAATTTTCAGGCAGCCTCAATTGTCCACTCAAAATTGTATACCAGCACTTAGACTAATGTAAACTACACAAATTATCTAAACGTATAATATAAACGGTTGGCATAAAATTTACTCGTTTTTACAAAGCACGCACGAATCGCCTTTTGCAAATTGCTTGAACGAGTCACCCTGCTATTATAAATATCTCCTCACATATATGCAAGATATCTGGATAAATAACACTGTTAATTTTTGCCTTTATTTGTTTCTTAAAATTCAAAATAGATTTAATTGAAATCGATACAAATAATTTAAGGCATACTGTATTTTGATTAATAAATCCAACTATGTCAGGAACATCTGATACAGACGGTGGTGCTGATGCTCTCGTTGCCTTATATCATTCCATTTCGATCATCCGAACAAAGAGAAGATTGATATACGTTTGTTCGTTTGTACGTTTATGTATACTATCTATTAATAAACGTGCAATCATTTTTGTTTAATTGCGATCAATTACATGCATCGCAACATTCTCATATTTTACATTTTGATTACAAATTTTTTTTTCTCTCTTTTCATATTTATTTTCGTGTTTTTCTCATGGTAAAACTATATATTACCTATACAGTCAAAGGAGAACATTACAATATATACGATTTATTTTTAAAAACATATAAACGGAAATAAGAGCATCAAAATAACACATTGGCTAGAAAACAACCTGGTACTACACATATAATGATTTAATTTATGTCTTATTGACCAGAAATATCAAAATACATTTTAAGAATCAAATTATCATTTTTTGATTTTGATTTATTCGATACCTTTAATGTACATATTTCTAGAAAAACTGCTTGGTGTACATTACTGTTTGTTTTATCAACAAAATTTAAAGATTCTTGGCATAGCACATTTTTTGTCTAAATTTGGAGAGTCGTGAATATCTAGTTCATGATGATTACCGTAATATTGCTTAGCAAACAATATCACTATTTGAAAGATTATAATTCCTGCTACACCTATATTATTTTCCATTAAGCATGACATTTTAGGTATTCATTTCAATAGCTCTTAAATCATTAGAAAGAACATTCGAACTCAAAATTCGAAATTTTTTTAAAGAATCTTAACAGAAAACTGGCTTCTTTACCTGTATATATTTTCTTCCAGATATACTGGAATGGCATATTGCAAACTACAAATGTTTGAAATTTAAATTTTGAAGGGTGTTCCTATAATAATGTAGAACTTGTTGTTCTCAAGTAGTGTTAAGATGCAGATCCACTGGATAGTATCAATATTTTTCATTATTTTATATACTTCGGTAAGCCATGGATCTCCGTTTGACCCATTACTCGTTGCCTGCCGCTTTGGGCATTTTTTCATTACAAGGTAATACACAGACAAAATTTGAAAAAAGTTAAATAATACATTACTTAAAACAAAAGTTGTAAATATTGACCAGCTGAGCACTTATCCCAAGTTTAAAGAAAACCATTGAAGTCATTTTTGATTTATTTACGAAAAATCGATTTTTCTTCAGTTGAAGTATCCTTTGAAAATGGTCGATTTTGAAGAAAACATATTTTCTCGTCATTGGGCAATACGAAGCTAAAATAAAAATTCAGTGATTGTATCTTTTTTATTGGAAAGATATCTTGGCAAACACGTTTGCAAATTATTCATATTTTCAGTAAAATTTGAGATCGAAAATTTATCCCGGAAACATTACTTCCTATTATGTACTATTAATTCATAGCATCATTTACAAAACCCGGTGAAGATTTTATGAACCCGGTGTGAAGATTTTAGGTATATGATAAGCAGCAGTATGAACATTTCAACCACTCATTATTTTTATAATATGGCTTCAAATGATTTTTCTTTTGCCATTGCCAAAAGACCTTGTATTATATATTTTGCTTAAATTATGATATATTTTGTCGAGAGTTTTTTGTGATATAATACAAAATAATTGGTAAGACCATTAAATGCCTACAATGGTAAGTAACCTTCGAAATCGCGAAGATTGAGCTTGATCTAAATGGTTTCTGTCCCGATCCAATGACGGTAAAAAATATGCATGTAAAAAAAACACCCAAATCTGTTGAAAACTGGACCAACGTTAATTTCAAATTGATACGATAAACGATAAATTTAATTATTTTTTTTTTACAAAACTTTGGTAGTAAGTAATTAGGAGGTATTACTCAACATATTTATATAAAGAGGATGAGGGCGATAAAACCTCCCATAAACAACATCAGCAACATAAGTTACTATATTAAATCCGTTAAATATTATCCTGTACAACAATGAATGAATATATTGTTTGTCATTAATGTAATATAAAAGGTAATTTAACAAATAAGTGTTTTTTAATTACAAGCTTAAAATCATTAAATTTTTCTAGATATATCGCATTTAAATGTTTAAATTATAAAACATATGTAATGTGTACAGGAATGAATTAATAGGATGTAGTGGTTTTTTGTTGTTGTTTGTTACACGGAGAGGAAGGATTAAGTTTGTACATTACATTACACTTTATAAATGAAAACTATGCATACATACCGAATGTTTCAAATAAGCAACCGAAAGCTGAGAATGTGGAAATAAAAATGCATACTTTAAAAAATTAAAAATTACGTCTTTTCTACCAAAATGTAGAAAACAGGTTGCATTAGTTATGTCTGTATATATAGTCAAGCGAAAGATCACTCATTTATTTCCAGACTTAACAAACAGTTACATGTAATTGTTATTGATGTTAGAGGATTTCTTCAGGTTGTTCCAACATGAAACTAATTTACGATAAACTTTTTTAACGTTATCTTTGCAATACCGACATTGCAGAATTTTTAACCGTTTTGAACGCGACCTTATCAAGCACAAAGTTTGCGCTTTCGAGGGTCACTGCCCATTCAAAGTAAGTAAAACTTATTGTTATTTCAACTATTTTCTATTATCTATATCACAAAAAACTGTCGACAGAAAAAATAGGAGAGTATGAGAAAATGTTTTAAGAATAAAAATTTTTTAAAATGATACGTCGTTTTGTTCTTTAAAAATATTAATTTTTATTTCCGTCTGTTCACTTTTGTTACCATAACTTGAGTGACACAAAAGCAATTTTTACATCTTACCCATTATTTCGAATTGAAATCGAGATATTCCCATATTTTCCAAGCTCAAAATTTCTACATTTATAATATAAAAATACTAAATTCGAATATTGAAATGCTCTGACTATACTATTCCAAGTTGTTTCACGTTGGAACTAACTTAAAGTAAATATTCCATAGAATTTTCCCTCGATTGTTATGGAACGTTTATTTATCTGTTTTCTTAGTGCGTAAATCCAGGATTTTTCGCTTTGTATTTTATACATACTGACTAATACGAATTTTTGACATTTTTACAAGACATTCGTCATTATTATATTATACCATTTTAATGACAAATTCTATTTAAATACATGCCATACTAGGTGGTTTGGATTATTTTGACATACAATGTTGTTTTGTACATACGAATCTCTTCTTTTGTAAAATTTATTCATATAAATATCATTATGGTCCTCAATTTGATACCCACATTATAGTAATAATTGCAGAGATTATGTTTACATTTGAAAATCGTAACATACAAGCATTGAGTTGAGCTAGTTTCACTCGGGTTGATGTAAAGATTTTAATTATACATCATCAATCAAAATTTGTTCAGGAATTTAGTTTTGGTGAAGAAAGAAACACACATTTATGAACTATGAAACCAATTAATTCCTCATTTGGGTAATCATGTCGCAATAAATCCATGATATGGCACCGATATTTGAGAATTTCACAAGAAGTTCTGTTCTATTTGTAACCGACGTGCTATTATGTTACATTGATAGGTAAATTTATTTCAAAAGTTGTTTCGAGAGATACTTTTTATCACATCAAAAATCAAAATAAATACGAAATGTTTTTTTTTTTTGGATTTATTCTTTTCTGAAGATACTTTGAATAGAATCTGTAGTATAGGGGTTTTATGACTTGTGGGGAAATCATTTAAGCATTTGTTATAGCTTAGTCTTTATATAAGCAGAATAAGAAAAAATTGGTACACTAACCACAAAACAAATGTATGGATATTTTGATTCAGAAAGCTGCAAAATAAAACGTCACCTAAAGGATCTCGACCTGGGTCGAGTTTCTATTTTATTTTGAAAAAATTAATGCAAGGGTTGTGGGTGGAAAGATTCGAATCTGACATAATTTAAGCGCACCATTAGGCGCTGGGAGGGTCACAAACTTGTTGAGGAGATAAACCGCTAAATTTAAATAATTCCAAATATTCAGATCGTCAGATTTTAGATCTGCATGACAATGCAGTCATAAAACTGAACCGCCTCGTGTGGCACATCGAAATCATCAGTCTATGAATGGAGACTTTGTTCGAATTTAATGAAGATCGCCTCTGAATGTCTAGCGAGTTCGAGTAAATTATTTTAATTTTCATGTAACTGTTGTGTTTTCATTTTCACATTTTTGAAAGTCTGAAGATGCTACAATATCGGTGAAATTTCTTTTGTTTAATCTAAAATATTAATTAGGTCCTTACGACGCTCGAATAAATATCCATTGAGGTCTGTTACAATAGTACACTTTAAACTTTTATGATTGCGTAAAATTTGCACACCCGGTGTTGTATGTATAATTGTAATTTAAAATTGAATCAAATTTTTCATATACAATGACATTAAGATACAGTTCAGTATCAAAAATTACAAACGTAGTAATTACAATTAGCAGTTTTCAGAAATTTTGTGATGTAATTGAGTTTAGTTTCACATTTTGATGCTTTAAATATAAGATTCGGTATCATCTACCTTGCTATTTTTAACGTTATCCTTATAGAGATAACGGTATTCGTCGTTAGTTTGGTGACAGTTTTTGTTTGACCTAGTTTATATATATTTTTCAAACGTTTATATTATAGTTAAAAGTGTTATGATTTTCTATATTTAATACTCTATCACTTCAACCGAATCAATTTCCAGTTGATTTCAAGTATTTAAAAATTTAATATGGACATTAAATAGAAATAAATTGATAGGTTATAGGGTGTAATAAGTAACTGAAAAACAATTACTCTTCTAATGAGAAAAGGGTTTTTAAATGCTGTTATGCTTTATGAATGTCACTGATTTTGACATTTTCATATTGAAACGTGTAGAATGGCACAGTTTGAATAGAAAATGTTACCAAATCTACATTTGGAATGTATTCATACTCCAAATTCGTAATATTTATTTTCAATTGATACATATAAATTATTTCATATATATTTAACATTGACGGACGACCTTTATTGATATCAAATTAGATTAGTTGATTTAATGATATTATTTATCTGGCCTTGGGTAGCTCAGTTGGCAATCTCAACGGCTGTACCCAATGTTTCTAGATTGTGGGTTGTATGCTATCACGATAATTAATTGTTGCAATGGAATGGTGTAGTGCGAGGCTACATGGAAGAGGTGTGTCAATAATTGTATTATTGGCATTTTTAATTTCAAGTAAGAAATTTAAATTCAATGCCATCTATTGGCACTGTTTAGAAATGTTTATTTTTTTGTAATTAATTATGAAGAGAGGTGTGATTGTTTTTTATGAATATGTTATATGAGTTGAGAGGATTATGTCCCCACATGTCTTAGTGAGAAGACATGGTTTTTTATTAAGTGGCATATAACCCATGTTTTTTAAGGCACATGGCCTCTTGTAATTTGTAATTATTTTATAATTAAATAATTAATAAATTTGTTTAAGTAAATATACAGTCCACTGTAAGTAAACACTCAGCACATTGAAAAATAATATATATTAAAAAATAATGATAAAGATGTGATTTTGAAGTAATTACAGTTATTATTATATAAGGTTTATTTATTAATGAATTGAACCTTATTTGAATTGCATGCATATACCTTATTAACTAAGCTCACGCCGAAAATATTGCCCAAGTTGAGTCACAGGCGATTTCTAAAGTATTTAGACATTACCATCTGTTATTTGTTTTTAAATGTTTGCATCTTGATTTATATACAATAAAATTATATTAAAAACAGTTACCAACGGTAAAATATTAAATATTAAATCATTAAAACTATATATTGACTTAAACATTAAACAGATTTTTTCAGAAGTGATTAGGAATTATTTTGTCTATGAGTGTACTTTAGCATACATATTTAAAGGTAATAATACGTCTCATATTTATATTTTTTTGTTGTTGTCATTTAAAAATATACGCAATAAACATTTTACATATTTATATACATAAAATCTATAGGATAGCTTTTTCACATTTTAATGAATCATTTATATTTTTACATGACCTGTATATAGCTAGGAGATATATTTTTGATATCCATGATTGTGGTCGAATTACAGGGATGATTGAATCTCATCAGTATATTATATTGAATACATCACAAAAATGACTGACTGTCAAGTGAACGAATAATAACATCAAAATGCCACATTTTACGTGTATGGTCATTTATAAAACAATGGCAATCATTAGATATTATGATTATGAAACCTAACGCACAAACATACCCACGTACATACACACACATGGATATCATTGAATTTGATATAGAAATGTTTTCTGAAATTTACACTAGATAGTTAAAAAAAAATATATGAAATTAATCAAACTCATGCACTAAAGAATATGAGAAGTGCGCCTATAATAAATAATAAATGGACAGAAATATAGTTTGTTTTGGTGTAAAGAACAATTTTTAAAGAGTTTTTTGTGGAGAAGACTATTGATGGTTTTTGGTTTTCTGAAAACCCAAATTGTTCTGTACACAATATTAATTAAGTTAAATAGGTAAATAGTCTTCTCCACAAAAAACCTGTAAAAATAGTTCATACATAACCATATGTTGAGTATCTAAAGAAGCCTCAATTATTATTATCACTCGTATTTAATGTTTGATATAAAATATTCAATTGATATTAATATTGCATAATTTGTTTTTCAGAGTTAACCAAGTTTTTACATCGAAAGGAAATGGTAAGATTATTTTTATTTCTTACAAAAATGATTATAATAAATTCTATTGATCATATTTTAAATTAAAATTATTAATAAACACCTTTTTCGTGCCAATAGAAAAAAGTTTCTAAAAATTTAACATTTTTTTTACCAGTATTTTTGATTAACGGGGTACGACAAAGATGAAAGGAAGAATCAAATTTTTAACACATGTATATAAAAATGTATTTCTCGTTTTCTCGTCATTACGCTTGAAAGGCTAGAAATCGATCTTATTCTTTTTTTATATATTACTTGAAGTTCGAGAAAAGTTCTTACGAAGAAAAAATTGGTAAAATTTTCCGGATAAACAATAAAACCTCACATACGTATGAATACTGTACAAACTCTCACTTGAATTCAACAACAAAGACCTACCTATGCATGCAAATTTAATATTTTTAATTTTTTAACACAGATTGTTAAAACAAAAAATAAATATTTTATAACAACAAACACAAATAATTATAACATATTTACGTTTTTAATAAATATGCCTGTAAAAATTTTACACAGTAGTTTTTTAGAAATTAAATTGGATAGTTTTCGGAAAAAATTATATTTCCATAGGAACAAATAACGTGCAAGCTTTCATGTCTCACATTGATGAAGAAATTCTCGACATATTTTAGGGACAGTTGCTAGTAATACCAGTTCATAATAGTTCCAAAAATCACATAAATTATTATAATTTTACCATTTTTACTATAAATATTTCATACTTACCACTCAATTGTTTTTTAAGTAATGTGTGTAAGATTTTTGGGTACAAAGTAATTAAAAAATAAAAGACTAGATGCTAAAAGCATGCATTAAGGTTAACAAATATTGTGTAATATTAGATATTCTTGTTCATTTCGTTCTATTGAAATCTTGGAGCTATTCCACGTTAATAATTTCTGAACAAATGCTAAGATAACGCTTGAAGTACAGCGGTATATGGCTTCCAAAGCCTGGATACATGTTTTTAAAGTTCTTTTTTTGGAAGTAATTGTTTAATATTCTGATTTTAAACACACATTGCAAAGAAATAGAACAATACCTGTGTGCCTCTTAGCATCTAGCAATAAGATCAGCTAATTATATTTATTAAATTGTTACAACATTCATAATAAATTCTAAGAATATAAGATGTTCTTACCTAGTAGTTTGCGAAACATGTTACATTTTTCAATCAACAATCGTCAGTAACAAGTATATAAATTTTCAAAGTTTTCGAAGTCTGTGTTTATTTATTGATATTTGGGTTTTCGTTTGATACAATTCGAATACAAATATAAATATATTTTACATACTCAATGCTCATAAAATATGGTTTACATATCAACTCTAATGGTGTTTTCAATAAAGTATCTAAATGTGTTATGTGTGTCACAAATCATTCGCCTATATGTGTATTAAAATTTATATTATCCAAATACTTTCTACAAGAACGTCTTCTTCAACGAGATTCTCTAAAACATAACAAAAATCTATAACATAAACGTTTTTGACATATCAAATTCATTTGCAAATAAAAAAATAATTCTAGAAAACATACGTATAAGAAAGTGTTGTATTCTGGATCAAATCATATAATCGATTACTCAATATTATTAAGTCGAAAGTTGGCTGAAAATCGATTAATCGATCAATCACTGGATCTAATTATGCTCACCATACAATTTCAATAATTATTTTTTATTTGACTACTAGAATATACACTAGAAATAATTTATATGGTAAAACAATGTTTGTCGGGTCAGCTTTTATAAAGGTATAAAATTTATTGAAAAACTGGACAATTTATATTTTTTTTTTCAAAAACCCAATTTTGCATGTAAATTTTTTACGTTATAAAATCAATGCCATATGTTTCAATTTTGTGTAGACAACTGTAATAGAATAAAATTACAGCTCTCTGTTTTTTAGTGGAAACTGGTTATTACAAACATTATCCAATATTTGTTGTTTGATAAAACACATATAATAGAATTAAATATGATGTTATATACAAAAATCTTTATTTTTATAAAATCTTTATTGCTCTACAAAGCCTCATCTTCAAAAACACATCCGCAAGTAAGATATAGAAATTCAGTATATAAATATAAGAATATAATTCGATATGTTTGATAAAATATGTTTACAACCAGGAACTGATACTGATCTGGATATTTTATGATTGCCATGAGTTTTCTATCTCAAAAATAAATAAACAACTAGTCGAAAAAAAACTGCATATGTTTTCATAGCAAACAAAAAAATCTCAAAAATATTTTAGAAGAAATCGAATTTCGAATCAAAAAGCAAAATATTTAAATTATTAGTCTTATCTTTAATTTCTTTAATAATGAAATAAATGGAAAATACCAAGGGTTGGATGTAAATAAATCTACGAAAACATGTTAATAATACGTCCGTAAATCCAAAATTGCTTAAACAGACTTTTAGAAACAAATAATTTTATATTTAACAGACTTAATCGGAGACATTTCAGTGTTAGTTTTGAAATGTGATGCTTTAAATTTGTGGTATTATTTCCGCTTCACATAGTGCGCAAATATGTTTTGACAGAAAAATCCAAAACATTGTCATTAATATTTGTTAATTACTCTTTAAAATGACGTTTTATGGACATCTTTACAACATTTTCTGCCATATAACTGATAGATGATGAGAAAGTTGTCTAGTATCTTTCGAGTAAAAATTATTTATTGTTTATTCCAAACTTCACTTTTGTAAGAATAATTTCCTGATGATTATTATAGTATATCAAAATGTGCAAAATTCTCTAAATTTGACCTTATATAGACATTTTTGTGTCAAAACCAACGCCGGTCATTTTGGCTAGTGACTGATTTAGACCTAAACAAGTCACTTAGCATCTTTTTTTCAATGATAGAAGATTTGTTTTTGCAATGATAGAAGATAAGTTATCATTATTTTCTTATGTATAATCATTTATTTGTAGAGTAGTGCAATCAGGAACATCCAAAATTTAAAAAAAAAAAAAACATTTTCTTGAAGAGTATTTTATTTAAACAAACAACAGTATTCAATTATCATATTTACAAAAAAATTTCCCTGTGAAATTTATAAATAATTGTCACTTAAGATCATCAGAGTAAATATTATTTTTGTAGTGAGGTTCTTATTATTTGAATATATGTAGAGCTTTAATTTTTATCACATAGCAAACTTTATTATTCTTGCAGCTTAAAAGGACACAAGAAAAAATTTTTGTTTATTCATTTTTTATAGTAATGTTCCAAATATTAAGAATAAAACAGATTTGCAATCAGTGACAAACAAATCTAGTAAAAAGTTTTTAGAAGAGTATTAGATTAAAAGAGAAACAAGAAGTCATATCAAAGATCGTGATTATTTAATTGCATATCACAGTTGAAATTTGAGTCAAATTCGATATTTATTTGTTTGAAATTAACAAAGTCATAAAAACAAGCAATCAAGTAAATTAGACTGTCGCAAATAAGTTTTTTAGACTGTGGCAGAAGATGAAAACTATTAAACTCACCAAGGATAATTTTGCAAAGGAATTTAGAAACACTTTCGATTAATTATTCAAAGTATAACAGCCTTAAATTTCAGTTCATTGATATCATTTTCTACAAAATATTTAGAAATATTTCTGGGCATAACAACAATCAATCTTTACTTAAGTAATTTCAACTTTTCGGCTACAAATTAATTTCCTATAATTTGCGAATTTAGAGTTAAGATATCTGCTTATAGTTAATAAGATGCGATTAATGTGTATTCATAATCATTTGTATAAAATAAAAAATATTTCACATTTCATTAAAACAACAATCAATCTAACCTATAATCAGTTTGATTTTATAAACAGTTTTATTTTATATTAAAAAATAGACGAACGTGTACCTATAAGCATTTTAAAATATTTTTTTTATTCTAAACAAGTAGTTTTAAATTGACATGACAATTTGAAAATTTACAAAAGCAAATATATACACACACACACAAAAATCGATGGAGAATGCATTGAATAATTTGCTTCAATACGGGCTCGATAGTGATTTATATTTATTCTATCTATAAACGTAAATATATAGAGATACCTAGAGTTTTTTACGTTAGAATTCTATAATATACTGCATTGAATTCTACTACTATATTGATGTCAAACTTTTTGAATTATGTTACATTCGCTTAATAGTGAAATTCTTTGTGTGTTTATAATTTTGTGCTTGCTTCCCAGTCCTCATCGACACTTCATTAGTGTGATGATTTATACTTGTTACTTGAATATGTCCAAAGTAAATAGAAGACAATAATATTATGTATTTAACTAAAAACATAATAAAAGTAACTAAAACGTAACAACAAACAAGCGATAAAAATAAAAATAAATAATTTAAAATAGTATTAGACTAACAAGTCCGAAACAAGACTAAGAATATAACACAAAATTAAAATAAACAATAAGCAAAGTAAACTAACTCAGTTTAACAGACTATATTATGACCTGAAAGCCTAATTAAGTTTAGTTGCAAGAGGAACCCATTATTTTTATTTTACATAATAATTTGCAATTGAATCGTACCTGCTACTCAACTTAATGCTGTAACTTCGGCTTATAGCCTATTATATAGTCTGTTAAGCCGAACTAGAGTTTACTTTGTTTAAATTTTATTTTAATTTTGTTTTCTATTCCCTATCTTGTTTCGGCCATTTTACAACATTACTTTTAAAGTTTCCTTTTTGCAATGTGGTTTTTAGATATAACTTATATATATTTTTGTAATCCCTTTTTAATATCCTTTATTATGATACCCTTCTTGATTGGTTTGGTAATTTTTTTCATTAACGAATTAAAATGTCACCGCAGAAATCCGCCATTTTGCCTTCTTCAAAATTTTTATCTTAAAACACTTAGTTTTACAAGGAATATAATGATACTATAATTGTAGAAATCCTTTCAGCCGTTTAGAAGGTACGATGAAATAAAAAATTTACAAACAAATTTGCATACAGACATACAAGATACGAAAGATGTTATAATTATCAGAAATAACAATAATTTCATTAAAATTAAAATACAAGTCAGTTCATTTATAATAGTTCAGAAAATCATCCAGTTTATATGAGCCACACTTACAAGCTCTATTTTAAGGTCTAAAAGTAAAAAAAGTACCTATACAATTGAAAATATCAATAAAACAGCATATTCAAGTAAAAAAAGTTTTTATTTATTTTTTAAGTCTATATTTTTTTAATTATTTGATAATAGAGAATAGCTCGTTAACGTGGCGACTCTCTCGAGGAAAATTACAGTAGTATCACTTAATCTTGAAAAAATAAAAACGAACAATAATTCGAAGAAAACTAGGCTTTTAAGGACCTTAGGTGTGTCCGAAAAAAGACTGACATAATGGTTTTTCAAATCCTTAGCTCAGAATCTAACGGAGTTATAATGAAAATACAATTGTTTACACAGTTTTTAACCGAAAAAATCAATGATTGAACGAAATAGCAAACTTCCCAAATTTCACGCTATGATAAATGTGTCTACAATATTTCATCAAATCAGAATAACGAGTTCGAAAATTACAACGGAACGAACTCACAAAGAGAGACAGATAAATCGATAGATACAATTGAAATGCAAGATCGGCTAGTAAAACCATACACTTCAGTACCTTCGATCAACTATAAGTTTAAATTTGGTTAAAATTTGTTGCTCATTCTTACTAATTTCCATCCATAATATGTTCTACAATTTTTGACGTTTTTCGCTACACAATCCTATCCAAACTCTATTTGACATTTGATTGAATCAACCCAATATTTGTCATTGTTGAATATTAACAAAATAGATTGAATGATTTGTAAATTGAATTTTTTTTATTTTTTATTTTTTTCATCTATTGCTATCATCAATTTTCATTTTTATATGTTCAACGAAAATCTTTTCTATTATTTTTTTATCTCATTTCACTGTGATGTGAAAATTTTTATGTATAATAATAATACAAAGCTGAAGTTGATCCGATTATGAAAATAGAAAAAAAATGAAAATAAAAGCTATTTTGTTGGCAATTTATTTCGTTGAAAATTAGTTATTAACATTTTGGTTGAAAATTATGGCGTTCTCCTCGAATTCGAAATCAAAACTGTTTTTTGAAAAGTTTTTTTGTTTTTCGAAGTGTCCAATCAAATTGTAAATATATTATATCTAAAAAGATATAGATTTTAGTCAAACTTTTAGAAACTGATGCAATATAACGATCTATTTTTTATTTTTACACAAATGAGATACATGCAAATAAGACAAAATTCTGGTAAGAGATGACAAAAAGTATTTCAATTAAACTACAAAAAAAAAAAAAAATTATAAATATGCTTTAAAAGAACTTAAACCTAATTGGAAAGTTTTCGAATATTGATTATGCCGTTATCGGATTAGTGAACAGTGAAACACTTATTATTTTTAAATATAAGTAGATAAATGTAGCTCAGGAGTGTACCAAGTATCCGGTTTTTTTCAAAAATTGTAAAAAATTTTGAGTAGAACCATACTAGTCTAGCAGTTAAGTGTGTATATTTAAGTTTAAGACTGTTGATTTGAAATTAAATTATATAAAATAAAATTAATTCAACGTTTTAAGGTATATTATTATATTATTCTGTAAAATCTAATCGAACGTCTCTTCACACGTTTGTCACAGTTTAGTCTCAGGGATTCAATCACAGTTTAGGTCTTTAGTCACAGTTTCGTCATTTTAAAATTCACCGCCAACGATATTATTAGAAATTGACCAAGGGTATTTTTTAATCCATTAGTGTGTGAATAGAAGACAAGCCATTGATGGAACATAGCACGAATATTGAACTGTGACTGAACTAATACGTGACGCGCATGTGTAGATAGGACCGGTTATTTTGACTGAGACTGGTGGCTAAACTTTAACGTCACTGAAATGTGTGAATGGAACCTTAAGTTAACAGACTCTGAAGTGAGACATCGTTTTAACGATTTTGTCAATATGGCTTCATTATTGTTATAAAGTGTAACAACTTTTTTCTGTTCAAATATTGTGAAAAGGGGGGCGTTTTATTTTTCGGTATCCAGAAAATTTCCGATTGCCCCCAAAGGCTTGAAATTGGCGCATATCTGCGATGCATGAAAACAGATCATCAGAAAACACGAAATAGCCTTGGCTAATCATAACTAAGTCTTATTCCAATTTTTTGAAATATATTTTTTTTAGTGAATTGTTTACGGGCATTCAGACTATTTATATTATTTTTTTTTATTAGAGCAATTTTTATTATAATTAGAAAAAAAGTTTTTATCATTTTTAAAATACTATTAAAAAAGTTTTGAATTAATTATTGTATTATTTTCAAAATTAAATTGTATCAATTGTACATTGCTATACGTATGAAAAATTATTAACTACAGATGTCGTTTCGATCTGCATGCTACCCTTACATAAATTTTAAAACAGTTTCATTATGTTTCGTACTTTTGACGTAAAATAAATAACATAATTTGGGATTCGGACTGGGATATTCGTTATGATAATAATAAATAAAATATAAAACATAATATTTAATGGTAGCAATAATAAATACATAACATAATTATAGCTAACTCTACTATAGCTATCTACATTGTTAATAAAATTATTATATTATTGTTGTATAATTCATTTGTTAAATTTAATTAACCACTTTAGTAGTATATGGTTGATGCTTATGGTACATTGGATGTGGAATGAATTATTATTTTGAATTCATTTTAATCCAATTATCTGGAAAATTTATGAATATAAAATATTATTATTATTATCTATATTTTATTTTATTATATTCAATATTAAAAAAAAAAAGAAAAAAAAGATATGGTTTATTATGAATTTATTAGTTTGGTTAAAATATTTATATCTATTATTTATTATTCAAGCGATTAAGCCCATTTTCAAGGAACTATCATTTAAAAATATTTTTCAAATGTGCACTTAAATGTATTTATCATTTCGTCCCTATTATGGAGAATTAATAGAAAATATGAGACCTCTTATTAAATAAATACAATCTCCAATGTAAGATTCATTTATGAGTTTTCGCAAACAAAAAACTCAAAAAATAATTACCCAAATCAATGGAAATTTGGGTATAATTTGGATAAATGCACAATCTTAAAGCGTTTTTCACAAAAAACAAAAAACCTTTCTAAATATAAAGTTTTAAATATTATTTGAAAAATTTATTTTCGACAAAAATATTTGTTGACACGTCTTCCGTATAAATTTCATCATGTTTTACATAATAAATTTCATAACATTTGAATAATTATTTACTTCCCAGTGATATAGTTCTTGTAATGGGGCCGATTTTCCTAATCCAGAATTTTGATATGTCTTTACGCTATATGTTCACTAGAACCCAATTCCAACATTTTTAAAGACATGTGAGTGTGTCATTCAACGCGTAATTACGTAGCTTAAAACTGAAAGAAAAATCGGTTCAGTTTTAATTGAAGATAATTAAATTTAAAAAAACATATAAACGATATTTTTTAAAAATATTGTTGTATCAATAACATATGACCTCGGCTTCGATTACTGGCAGATGTGTAATGTTTTCAGTTCTTACTATCTTTCAATTTTTTTATAGTAGTTTCAAGCAATTTTTCATCACCTCAGATCATTTTTTGAACCTTGCCTATTAACTGACAGTTTTTGCATATCATGAAAGTTTCACTGATGCCGTTAATTTTTGACGAACGTAAAAATAATTTTCTATATAAATACCTTTTTTATAGAACCTGAGTTTCTATAATACAACAGGGCCTGTGAATATACTTTACTAACGTAAATATGTCAACAGAAGATATTGTTTAATGATCTGATCTTTAATAGTTATATATATCACGAATTGTTCATTTTACTTTCAATTAATAATATGAATCTTGAATTTTGAGAACAATCAAATTATAAGTAAGTTAGGCAAAAGTAGGGCAGAGAAGAATTAATGAAATTCAAAACTGAGAACTAAGAACTGAGAACATATAATTGATGATAAATATATATTTTTAAATGAATTAATGATCATAAATTAATCACAAACATGATTTCTCACTTTGATATGACATTACAGAATTCTCTTACTCACAATATTATATTAACTGATATTGTAACTACAATATTAATTACAGATTACAGAATCAATTGTTTTACTACACCAAACAAAAACTGTAGAATATAATACATTGTTATTATATGCTTCTTGATATGATATATAGGTTGCTCATTAAAGCAATGCCTTGATTTACTTCATTTGCTCATAAAGGTACACAAACTGTACTAGGCGGCCCAGGGTATCGACACGATTAACTACCCAGTAAATAGACTAAGTCATAGTTCAGTTTATACATTGATACAAATTCAGCTTTTTGACTTTTTCTAGATTTTTAATTTAGTATAAAAATGGCTGGATCGACTTTATTGAATGAAATTGTTTCCACGACAATATCATTTTTCATTCCAAAACCTACAAAATCCACACGAATAACTTTCTTATTGAAATAATTAAATTTAGAAGTTAAAAGGACTTTAGTTTGTCTATTTTAGTTTTGGTTGGATTCAGCACAAAATGATTATTGCACTGACATTGATGAAAAATTCTAAAGACCCTGTTTACTAAAAAATAGAATTACTATTGATTCCAAATCCTCGTTTATTGCACAAATTTTAATTTAGGAATAAGTAATGTTAGTTGATGTAACAATGTAAATATTTCGCACGAAGGACGAGATAAGAGAGATATATGTTTGTTAAAATGTGCAGATATATAACTGTTTAAATTTTTTAATTAAAATTTTTTACTACCAATAGTTTTTTTTGTATCTTAACTAACCTATACAAATTATTTTATTAAATTATGACCAGAGATTTCATAAAATATTGCAAACAAAATTGTTAATGAAGTAAAAGTAACAACCTCTAACAACAGTTCATCATAAGAAAGGTTTGTTTTGTATGTCTTAGTATTAAAATTAGAAGGTACAACCTTCTAAGAAAGATACCTAATGTTTAATGTGCCAAACAAACATTAAATTTAAACAACATAAGGAGGAAAGGAAAATGTTGTTTTCCTTTTATACACAGTGGAGAAATACAGGAGAATTGTTTTTAATGAATTAGTATACTACTGTTGAAAAGCAAATAGGTGCTAAATTCATTTGAAAAATAATCAAATATAAGATATTTCAATGAAATTGTTCTGAGCTAACAATTAATTTCATTAACATTAATTAAGATATTATTTTGATGATAAACTCAATTTTTACATTATTCTCCCAGAAAATACAGTTTTGATGCTTCCATTGCCTGTACAATCGTTAACTTTAATAATTTTGTTTTCTTATTCGAATAAAAATGAATTAACAAATAAAAATAATTATTAACGGTGTTAATTGTTTATACAGTCGTCATACGATTAAATATAAGTGTTTGAACTATTTTCTATCATGACCTAATGGATCGATTTTGTTCATTCTCCTTTCGATTTTTTGATTATTGGCAGTAGGTAGCGTCATAAACTTTTTATCTAAAATTAATATATGTTCTATATATGTCGAGTATATAAATTATTGCCACCTTGTGACCATCATAAATATCTGATCAGTTTAGAAATCACCTTATCCCATATTTTAAAATTCCATTTATATGCTCTTTTATTTATAAATTACTGAATGTATTTAGAAGAGAGAGGGCATTATCTAAATACAATAAATTCTTACTATTGGAGACAAGGGTAAAGAATGTGATCTTCCGTTTTTAAACATATGATTTGTATACTTTCAGATATTTTTGTCTAGGTTTCGTAAACTGTTTTTCAGATTTTAGTAAAATTTTATATTTACATGCCTGAGAACAAAACTATTAATGTAAAACTATATCTTACATTAATCGTTTTGTTCTCTCAAAGTTAAATATTGTGGAAGATCGGTTTTTGAGTAAAACAAAACAAAAAATTGGGGCATACAACCTCGAAAAATCTAAGTAACTGTCACATAAAATTTAACTATATTATATGACTAAAATGTACAAAATACATTTTTTCATAAATATATACATTACAGCTCAATTGGCTTAGCTGTTCCAAACATATGAGGAAATTATACATCGTGACCAAGTTCTGTGCCCATTATTGGGCAGTGATATTTTAAAATATTATAAATTTTTGTTTCATTAGTGTACAATGATTGAATATTGTAAACTAATAGGTATGTGTATATAATTGAATGAAAATACTATTGTGGTATGCGTATATGAATAATGGTTGAGAGAGTTAGTGTTGGTTTTGTCATTATTACCTAATAAATTAATCTAAAACATACCAAAATAAATTTATTTTATTATATTAGGTACAATAATCAGTTACATATCTGTATATCGAATGTAATCTTATACATACATTATATATATATACAATTGTAAAATGTTATAAAAAAATTTTATATTCATTGAAATTTACGTATATACTGTATCGATTAATTATTTAGTTATTATTTAAAAGAAGTATGTTAACGCAAATAAATGGCACATACGATATTGTTATTATTTATATCAAGGATTTTCGAGAGTGAAGTACTGATTCATTACAGTGAATATTTTTTATGCGATTTGCAATGAGTTTTAACAATTAACGAAATTCTTTTAAAATGATATAATAATTTCTATATATCTATAAATGTAATCATATTATGTTTTTATATTCTGGTTATAAATTCAAATTAACTTATTGTATAAAGAAAAATTAATTTAAAAAAAGTAACTTTGTTAAAGATAACAGTTTTTACTTGATTATCAAATTAAGAAGATAAGCAAACTGTCCATATAATTTTTTATTTAATAGTTTGAATCTTTATGGTTCACCCCAAAAAGTGGTATTTTACGAAATTTTATAAATGTGTTTTAATTTTGTTTTTTCGAATAGAAAAAAATTCTCTTGAAATCTGATAATTATATGATAAGGAAACTTTATGAGAAACGAATACAAATTTCAACTCTATTAATTAATTCAATCCTTAAACATAGCTATGAGAAAAATTCCAAAATTAGGAAAACCAGTTATATTTGCATAAAGCCCACATTCGATATTGAAAAAAAATCTTTAAAGAGAGCATTTCAAGAAATCTTCTACGTCTTATTTACAGTATTTCTATAACTTGGATAGAAAAAAATTTAAACCAAGAGTCAAAGTGTCTTTCCAAAAATTCTGACAAGATGGATTTTTGGATTCATATACAAATTCCAATTACTCAATTTTTTTCGAAGTAAACAAATCACTTTTCTCAATTCACTAGAAGACTGCTTTAGAGAAATTAAGACTAGTCTATATAAAGATATTCTATTATCTACATATATTTATGAATACAAAAGAAGAATATTAAATTGCAAACGCAGCAATATATCGTATTATGTTACTATTCAAACTTTTAGAAGGTTCAATAAAGAACTCTTCAGATGTGCTTTCTCCCATATTCATAACCTGACACGGTATTAATTTACATATATCGACAAAAACAGTTTTCAATGTAATAAAATGTTTCATCCTAAGTTTAATACAAATCAATGATAGATTTTTAACCAAATCTACAATTATTTGTGCCTATAAGGATGGCTACTGTCTGTCATATATGATTTTAGTGAATTGTTCGCTAATTTTTCGGAGTAACGACGTTCGTAAATTATATGATATCGGTGCCCGTAGGCATACGACTGATAGATATGAATCTAAAAATTTGTAAATGGCTTAATTACGACAGGTGTAAATACAATTTTTTTACAAAGTAGATATGAATACCTATGTATACATGGCTGCATTGTAAGTTACTTATTTTATAACTCCCTAATGTATCAAATTGTTGAGGCATCCAATAATTTCTATCTCGAATTTTTGTTAAAAAACTGGGGAGAAATAAGAGAAACTTGTGTATAATGAGTATTTTTTTTAAATTATATTTTATGATTAAATAAATGCAAATATATTCATTACGTCATAGAGATATGTTGTTTTGCATTCGATGGAGTAATTAGGAGCAATGACAAATTTATTGTTTCCGAATCCAAATTCCGAATGACGTTTTTGACTTATCATAATTTTTTGTCGAATTTGCGTTTATTCGAAGTTAGTTTTGTAATCAAGCACGATGCAGAGTTGTTGAAATAAATTTAACCATTCGAATTTGCTAAGTCCATATTTGCTTAAACCTACTTAAGGGATAATCCTTATCTTAGTCCTAATACTCGCTCACAGCCGCTATACAATGTTATTATTGTTTCCGTAGTTTTAACCAACTTAAAAGAAAGGTTATTGGCAGGGAAACCCAAGCGAGGATCTGTGAATTTACTCGAGCGCGAGAGATTTAGATATGATAAGTTGATTACTTCCTGAAAAATGTACATTTTACTAATCTGACGATTTGAGCGTCAAAACATCGAGTAAATCCGAAAATCCCTGTTTCGGATACCCTACCCATTAGCTTCACTTACATGTGTATATGATCGGGAATTTCACAACAAAAAGTTGCCAGTTTTGTGAATAACGTAATTATCTATTTTACGTAAACGTTTTATTCTAATTATAACAAACCGCTTGACAATAAAAACAAAATAAAATGCTATTATAGGCCACTTTTTTCTTTTGCACTGAAATGTCAACAACGATTTAGATCGTTATTTTTCGATCCGATGTACTAAAATTTATACCGCTTATTAGAGTTCTAGACCAGACAGAACAATATTTGTAAAGTGGGAATTGATTTTAGCAATTTGATGGAGATCCACAAAACAAAAACCGGCTACTCTGTACATTTTACTAATCTGACGATTTGAAATTTTTATATGTAGTTGAAGTAAGTGTTAAGAAAAGAGAAGTGTCATTTGTTTTTGTCAACTTTTTCTCTTCTGTTTACGAAATATAATTTTGGCGGATTTTTATGGTTTGGGAACTTCAAGAGTTCCTCCAAATTGAACTATTAGGTCGAAAAAGTGTGTGAAGTTAATGTCAAGTAGAGTCAAAATGTCAGTTTGTTACTGTCAGTCCCCTTCTCCTCTTTTTACGAACGAAATATTATTCTAGTGAATTTTTAGGGTTTATGTATTCTCACAATCCCTCCAATCATTTACTAACTTAATTTACGTAAGTACTAAGAAGTATGTTTTGTTGAGTCAAATATTACGTGTCCCTAGAGCGAGTTATAGCTATATGGTATTTACAAAAACTGAAAACGGCAAAAATTCCAATAAAAAGATAACTTTTGATGGAACTCTACTATTAAAAAATTTTTAATTTATATAGTAGTACTGAAAAATTGTTGCGGGAGCATGAAGGACCAAAACCACAATTTTACAGTTATTGCCTACAAGTTACACGTTTAAAAATTCTGCTAAAAAAATTTTTAACTTTTTGTGCATTTATTATTTTGAAATCATTTTTATTGTTTTCCCAAAACCTGCATCTAATCTATCATGATGGACGTTTTAAAATTATGTTGATCTTCTTCACATTGAAAATCTCATTAGTATTTGAAACATGTTTACAACCAAACTTCTGTATCATGTTAATATTTTTCTAGAATGCCCTCTGTCATTTTGACTTTCTGTCTAAATTTTAAAAAATCTAAATACATTTTAAATTTTATTCAAAATATATAAAATTATTCATTAAAAATAAATTTTTAAACAAAGCTTTTATAAAATATTTCAATTATAATGAAATGCAAATGATACTAGGGCAAAGAACTTGTAACGTCAATTAAAAAGGAAAATGTGTAATTCAAATTAATGTGACTTCTTACTAAGATTTTAAGCCCTCCCATGGATTTATTAAAATAATTCGAAACGAATAGGTATTTTGTCATTTTTTAAAACCAATTAAAAATTATGACAAACGGATTTAAAACAGAACTTCCGTATCATTGAACATTTAACGGGATTCTTTTAACATTCATATATTATTTTATTTTATCAATTTATATAGATCTTAAATTTATAAATCTTATTATATTTGTGTTATATGTGGTAAATTGTATAGAACAAATAAACTGAAATATAATTTAACTTTACTTCAGTTCAACTCAGCTCAGTTCGGCTCTTAGGAGTAGTGACACGTGTGTAAATAACATTTATAAATAATACAAAGTATTCGCCTATGAATTTAAAATGAAAATACAAATAATTAAATAAATATTCTTCAAAGTTTATAATTCAATTGCGCAATTTTCGCCTTTGTGTATCCGTCACGCAGAATGTGGGCACTTAATAAGTCACAGCTTTATGTCACGTTTAATATTTAAATGATTATTTTCTAAAAAAATTGTGTTAGAATTTTGAATGTAAATGCGTTCAATTTATTAAACGTTTACAATTTAAAATAATATCTACCAATAAAAATTTTTTTAAATTTACTGCTTCTAATAAAATATTTTCAAAATTTTAATTTCACTTTTCGCTCCAATTTCGACACAGTAAAAATATCAAAAGATGCTTGGAAAAAGATTATTCTAGGAAAAAATCAACTTAATAAGAAAGCTGAATATTTAAAATGAACTCGATTATTCAAGTATCGATTTTAGTGGGCATAAGGATCATTCAGAGCAATCACCTGGGGATTGCAAAAAGAATAAATAATTTAAACCAGCCACACAGGCTATTATGAAAGAAAATTTAAAAAGAATAAATGCTATTTTTATACAAAATGAAACTATTTGTACTGTTTTTATTGTTGTTATTTTGAGACATTCCAAGACTAAAAGAATACAAAAATTGGATCTGCCTTATAATATGGTGGCCACAAACTATAGATGATTTGGAGACACAGTAGTCCTATGTGAATAAAATCATAAAATTGCCACCAAATTAAAATTTGGTGGTATTTCATTGTCACTACATAGTATAAAATAAAGTCGCTTTCTCTGTCCCTATATCCATATGTATGCTGAAATCTTTAAAACTGCGCAACGGATTTTTATGCGGTTTCTTTTTTAGTAGATAGAGTGATTGAAGAGGAAGGTTTATATGTATAATAACATCCATTAAATAGTGGAGAAATACTGTTATTTTTGAGGTTTCTAATATGATGTCGTAAATAATTACATTTTTTCCTCTTACATTGCAAACGCAGGCTGAACCCTACTAGATTGTACACATTGAAAAGGTCTACAGAAATTAAAAGAAATTTCAAATTCATTAAGAATCTCATTTACGGATTTTAATAAAATTTACAATAATTTAGCTTATACAATATATCTCTCAACACACAGCCTACTTTTAACCCGATATTCTCACGGGATGTAGACTTGCGCGGGTGAAACCGGGGGGCGTAGCTAGTATATATATAAAGTTATACGGTTTATCTTTAAAAAAATGTCAAATATCTAAAATTTTCAAAACAAGAAGGACTATTCTAAACGACTAAAATAACATCAAATGAGGTAATGAGTTTTTTTGTTAAGCTATTTGGTAAATTTTAAAAATGATATAACTTTTGAGTGAGTCCTAGAAATTTTGACAAATTTTTTTGAGGAGTTAAAAATCATGCTTTTTAATTCTGCGCATACATTTGTTTTGTTTTAAAAAAAAAATTATTCCATTGCTCATAGTTTACAGGTATTTTGAAGACAATTATTATTACAATTCAACATTTCTTTCATGTTTTTAATTTTTAGTTTAGACGCAAAATTAAATAAATTTATGAGCACTATTTCAGAGTAATTCGTTTATGGTCAAATAAATGGTGGTCACCTTTTCGTGAATTATTGTAGTTAATAAGTTAGGATACATTGATTTAGTTTCAAGCTTTTGCCTAGGCTAAGGTGACATCGGCATTAAGATTTGTCTGGACATATAATGTAAGTGTGTATTTTAAATTAGACTCTGCATACGGTAAGAATTCTCTGTAAGAGATCAGATTTTCTGAAATTCTGAGCAAAAACTCGTGTGCGCCTACGATGGTGTATAAAGTACCATCAAAAAGACCTGTTTATCAAAAAAATTTTTTTTAACAATTTTGGTTTTATTTTGCAATAATCAGTTGGTATAATCAACTATAAGCAAAAGTGATAATGTGTAGGTGACAAGATACCTTACAGTGAGGATACATAGTAGGTTTGAACATTATTGAAACTTTTTCACATTATTCAATTTGAATGAATATGTGACAAATTCATTGGTACGTTGTGGTTCGTTGTATGATGGTATCCGATGATATGCGCTTGCTTTTGGTCTGATCATCAGAATATCTTATACGAATATGTGCTGTACTTTAGACACTATTTGAATTTTTATGAGATTTTCTATTACGAATTTCTTATTGCATAGCCTGATGGCGTGCCATGACCTCCCAATTTTTTTATCAGAAAAAACTGACCATGTTCGTCCAGTATTATCTCAAAATAAAAGTAATTGGATACACATAACCTTACGAAATTCAAATTATGTTCATTTAATTAGAAGATACATCTTTGATTCAAAATTATGCAATAAAAATTTACTAGAATTGAATACCATATAATTATATCAATGGTTCCTTGTTCATCGAAAAGGCAAATTTATATGGTTAGATGAAACATGATAATTAAATAAATAAAGTCTGATATCTGTATTAACTAATTATCAATGATATCCAGATAAAAATATTTTTAATATTAAAACTTTTCATTAAAACAACACTTCAGCGTGTATTATAAGTTTACAGGACTGTACTCATGTTTTTACGCTTGCTAATTAAATCACACCCATACAATTTTCTAATATAAAATATAAAAATGAATTTTCTCAAATTCATTGTAGGTATAAGAATAAATGATATAATGAGATAAGAAGATAGGTTATATTCTCATGCATTGTGTTTGTTGTCTCAGAATCAGCGTTTACTTTTATTTAACTGCTGACAAAACTAATTGCACTGGTAGACAAGTCACGCTAAAATAATTTATCCAAGACACAATATCCACATCAAGAAGAAAATATATGTATCATCATCACATGTATATATAATAATAATAGGTATTCGGTACACTGTAGTGAGTCTTGTACTAAACACTAACGTTTTACTTGTCTAGGAATTATTTGCTACCGATCTGGTCAGTATGTAAATTCATTATTACACCGACTGTCTAGATCTGTAGTCATCTAGACATCCATTTTTCTAGACATCTAATAAAACAAGATATGAATACAACAACTAAAAAAAGTGAGCTCTTAAAGATTTTTGGAATCCCAACTATTGCAAAGTTATTTAGACTTTTTTAATTAGTTTTTGAATTATATATATATATATATATATATATATATATATATATATATATATATATATATATATATATATATATATATATATATATATATATATATATATATAATGATTTTACTTACAACTAAATACACCAGGGTCGATAATTTTTGAACCCAAAAAAAAATATAGCAAGATAAGACCCACTTGAAACGGAAGAGAATATAACAAAAATAAAAGGAAAACTACAAGACCTATGCCCTTTTTACCATTTTAAAGAATTCTACCTTGGTCTTAAATTAATTTTAAGACGCGTAATTTTATTTCAATCCAAATTAATCCAACGTAAATAATGTTCCTCGATCGATATTTAATCGAATATGTGAAAATGTTCACAAAAGCGTTCACATAATAAAATCTTGCTATAGACAACCCCCCTCCCGTGGGACGTTGATAATAAATAAATAATAAACAGAAAACAACACATTAAATTTAAAATTACCAAAACTACAAGAATGTATAATTCAAAACTAATTTTTGCAAAAAATTAATTTTTGCCTTTTTGTAAAACATAGGAGAATAGACAGGAGAGTTGTAATTATAATTCAAGTAGAATAACTTGCTTAAAGCTTGCTAATGGAGGAATTTTCGTCCATTCATATTTCGTTCATCAGATTCGGGAAATTATTGTATGTAACTTTGTGTACATCTATTATATGTAGAGATTTGAATATGGGTTTGAGGTCATCTTTGATTTCCTCTATAGCAGTAATGGAGGACATTCAAAATGAAGCCACCATTTTAAACGTAAAACATTACTATAAAAGGTAAAAATGAGATTACCTCATATTCAAATTAAAACGTCCATATATGTAGTATATGTGGTCCAATTTGTACGCTTCTATCATTAAATACATAATTTTTTCACCTATCTCCCGTACTAAAACACTTAGTCAAATAAAGATACACACTTTTACCATATTAGCTTTAATCAGCTAAGCGCTTACACCAGGTGAGTACTACGCCGAGTATACTGACTTAGAGTATAAGTGGCATTTATTGACAGCATACGATGCTGGATTTTTGCATTCTCAAGTAGCTCCAGACTCTTCTCTATTTCATAATAATATAGACCAATTACTAATTAATAATAATAAGTTTTTAAATTTAGCCACAGATTTGGGAAGAACTAGATATACTAAAACGAATGATATCGCTAGCAACAATATATTATATTATTACAGGTACCATTAATGACGTTGCAAAATTTTCTATTAAAATGATGGACTTTAAATGCATGATGAATAAAATTCTTGGATTTTCATATAAACTTTGAGATTTATAATTTTTCTTGTATTCATAAAACTGTAGTGAGCATTAAATAAAAATAATCAATGTACTATCTTGTAAGTATTATTATTTTTTATTTTTTAAGGAATTTCGTTTAGAAAATTATCACTTTAAAAAGACCTAATAGTATACCTATTACACCTGGTGCCTATTAACATATTATACTATTGAGTAATATGCTTCAAAAATGTGCATATTGTTTAGTTATGATTAAGATTAGAACTCTTTCACTGCAAAAATTCTGAAAAGTTGGCCGTTTTCTTTTTTGGAGCCCGTAAAATTTTTGATTACCTTCACAAGACTCAAATTGTTGGGCACTTGATTTTTTTTTTTTTGCTCTTATTATGTGAAGATTATTCAAATGCAACATTTGTTCAACATGTGACAAAACGGAATACCCTTTGTTCAGCATCAAAATTATTTTTCAAAATGTTTTTTACATTTTTTATTGAATTGCATTTTATTCTATTACAATAATAATTAAAATTGATGTTTTTCAATTTCATGTTTGTGGGAAAAATTGAAAATTTTCCATTAAAACATGATGAAAAATAGAAAACGGTTTCTTTTCTAGAATTTTGGTAGAGGAAAATATTATTATGCCATACACAAATTTAGAAGTATATTTTTTAATATAATATACTTAAGGCCATCCAGTCTAGCGTGGATAATTGTCAGGTTTTGATAATTATCCGAAAAAAATTTTCAGGATATTATAAGTTGTCCAATTTATATTAAAAATATCAGTTTTTTTTAAAGTCTAGAAAAAATTCAGATATTATTAAGACTTTAAAATTAATGTCGATTGTATATACAGCTGACAAGATATATTTATACATTATAAGTATGTTACAATTTAAAGATATGTCTGCGATATACACTTACTTTACTTTTTATTTAAAATTCAAATTTCGTATTTACTTTGTTACATATTCTAAAATAGATGAGATTGCATTCGATTTATGTATATTTAAACAAAAAATAACAAAAAAAAAATATCACAAAACTCAAACAGCAGTTTTTAAATTTTCTTTCTCATTTTTACTGTATTACGTGCTTGATTAAAACAACGTTTATTTCGCTGTCCTGTAAGCAACAACCGACTGAAAAGTACTTTTTAACGACTGATGATATTTTTTGAATTATTTATGCGCGAAAATTAAAAAATACATTGTATATTACATTAAACATTGTGTATTTGTATATTTCTCCGTTTTTGTATAATTCTCCGTTTTATCGAACCATAAGCGTATGTAGTCCTAAGATATTGAGATGCTCTTTTCATACCGTATATAATAAGTGTAAAGCCCGGTGCATACTGCGGCGCGTGTGGAGAAGCACGATACGACATGAGGCGTCGTCTTGGGAAACTTTTTTTATTTTGTGTTTTGTTTTTGTTTATAAGTTTTTTATTGGTAAAAACGAGCGACGCATGGCGGGAGAATCTTATCTCGGGTAATGTGCCACGCTTTTGTCGCATCTCACCAGTCGGTCTACATATCGTCTTGTCGTCAATTTTCGCTGACCTACATTTGTGTATGATAAAAAAAATCGCGCTGTGCCATGTCGCGTCGCACTGTACCACATGCGCTCCATATGCGCCAAGACTAAGTATTTATTTAACCAATCAAAGCGCTACAATTCACTAAAATATGTTTTAGAACATTCTTATTGTAAAAATAAATGAAAATATAAAAATTTTTTTCAAATCAAATTATCTTCAAATGAAAATCTGCTAATGAAGCTAAAAAATTAAGTAATATTTTTTCAATTGTTTATATTTAAGTCGTATAGTAAATATCAAACCAAACAAATTGGATAATTAATTACAAAAAATGAAATTTGATTGTAGTTATTAGGTTAAAAATTGTAACAGTTATCGAAGAAATTACAAAAGTAATTTTATATTTAAATGTAAATATATAAATAATAATTAATTTAAATTTGTTAATAAATTGTGACAAATTTTCAATGTTAAATCATATATCATTCATACAGTTATATATACGCTGCATATACACTAGTGAAGCTTCTTCTGGCCTTTTTTTAAGTTTGTATGTGATTATTAAAATTTGTTTATCAATATGTTAAAAAATTTAAATAATTTTTTAAATAGTCTTTAAAAATAAATGATTTTCATGATGTTTATAAAATGAATTATTGAAATTGAATAAAACAGTTTGTTTCAAATAAAAATAGCGCTATCTGTTACTAGCTAAATGTTCCACAATTTCTCACATAAAATCTGCTAAATCTTCTTATTATGGACACTAGTGTCTAATCATCGATGAAACGCTGTTTCTCTATATATTGGTGAAGTGGTATTTAGTAAGCATAGCAACGAAAGAAAACAAATACTCTTCCTTCCGAGTATAAAACGACTTGTAATTAAATGAAATAATTTAAACATCGGAATAAAGTATGAATTTACAGTTCTATTTCGCATAAACCTTAAACCTTACTAATTCATTAAACATTACTAATTTCGCATAAACCTTACTAATTCCAAAATGAGCATAAAAAACACCATAACTATTAAGTAAACACAGCATATAGCCTAGTACTTGTAAAACTCTATACTTCGAATTTTTTGCCCTTGTATTTTATATTAACGATATATTTTTTAATTCCAATGCAAATAATTAATTCTAATGATCACTTATAATTTTGAAAATGAAATAATTAAAATTTTTATTGGGGCCACAAACTCTAAATGCAGCTAAAAATTACATGATATTCAAATCTAACAGGAAAAATTTCGTTAGTTTCAAGATTTTATGGAAAAACATAATGATCTAAATTATCATATGTAAGCTTAAAAGATATAATTTAACATTATGAGTTGTATAAAACTTCATTTAAAGTTTATTATGCCAATGACAATTAGAGAACAAATGAACAGTGGTATAACTTTGCGACATTTATTATTGTAACAAAGTCACTATAATTATCACTACATGATGTCTAAAGAAAAGGTGCCCGACATCTTTTAGCAAATTTCCTCTGGAAATAAATGGATTATTGGTTTTATATATCGAAAATGAAATTTTACATTTATATTATTACATTTAATGTATTCTATTTAGTAAATTTCGTAAATGAATATCTTTAAAATACGTATATACTACCACAATTTATGTCCTTTGATACTTAAGCTAGATACTACATGTATAGACACCCAAACTCAGTACACAAAGCTAGAGAAGAAAGTACAAAATTTTGAATATTTTCATAAGTCTAATTAACATATTTATGACAAGTTGCAAACTATAAATATTATATTCTATAATTATATAATTATATTCTATTCTATAATAATTAATAATTCGCAGATTGTGCAATAAATCTCTTTATTTGAAAATTTGTATCATATATTAACAATCAATTTGATAAAGGTAGAAAAAAATATTATACCCTTTACAAGATATGTTCTTTACAAATTTTGAATGGATTTCAAACAAAAAAAGAGAAAGTACTGAGTTTACCAATATGTATTATTTTATGTATAATCAAGTTTAACTATTCTATGGGGCAATCCGATTTCGATTCTGTTCTTGTTAAGGGTCGACCAATATTATAAATATGAATTTTAATTTTTAGAATTTATTCAAAAAATGACATAATATTTTTTTTACTTATTTTTCAAAGAAATGAGTTGTTTTTTTTAAGAAATGGCTTCTTTATAATGAATTTAGCTTGTAATTTAGCTTCTTTATAATGTAGGGTTATATTCCTGTCGTATAAAAACCAAATTTTTAAGAATTAGTTCCTATAAAAGAATAATATATGACCTGTAGACAAAATTCTATAAATTAAAATTCGAATTCAATTCATTCGTATGTAAACATGTGAAAAGAAAAACATTTGATGATTTTAAGTCTTAATTTGTATGAAGACCCATTCTATGAGACACATGGAATATAAATATTCTATTATTATTATATTTAGAGGAAACAAAACTAATCCAATCACATTATCTTCCTTGTTCTCTGTCTAAAGTCGGAAATACTATAAATATATTCATTTATTCAGATACTTCTGCATATACGTAACAGGGGAGTATTACAGTAGATATACCAAAGGAATACAGGTTGTTTTTAATAACTTACGCATATACTAAAAGCTCGCAAAATAAGTTGAATTGATAACATTGTTTCAAACATTTCAAGTGTATATTCATTTTTAAAAATCATGGCTTCTAGTTTAAATTAGATTCAATTTTATTTTTTACTTCTAAACACTGAATTTTAACTAAACCGACATTACCGATGACATTCTCCATGTGTGAACTGTACATATGTTTATTTTTTGTACAAAATATTAGCTATTACAAATTTTTATTTCTTAGTAATTGTTTTGTAAAACTGTATTTTATAATTAAAAAAAAAATTTTGTATTAAATATTTTTAGTTAATTTTTGTTTAGATCTTAAATGGTGGCAAATTGTTTTTCACACCTACATTTTGTTTATAAAATCTGAATTGTCAATACAGCATATATTGTTCTATTTAAATAAATGAAATCCTAATTTAGCCTAGAACCCATTCTCCTAGGTGTAAGTATTCTCTTGAAATTTTGATTTCAAATGATTTTGCTTTACAATGAAACAGCTTTGCAGATTCTATTTTTCGAGCATATTTCTTAAAATAAAAACAGCCTGTATAAACTTAAATCACAATACCTCATGTCGATTCCTTTGATATTTAAATAACAAATAAACAAGTTTCCATCTGTCGAAAATAATAGTTTTATTGTATTTGACAATCAAATTGAAAACTGATAAATTGATTGTCGAATTATGTGCGTAGATTTAAGTTTGAACCAATTATAAAATATTTTATTTTCAGATTGTTTTTCAAAAAATTAAAGTAAAAGGTTCTAAGTGGGAATATAGATTTTATAATGACCTATCGCATGAGTTAGAATTTTCAAAAAATTGTTTTTTTTTTAAATTTTCTTTATGTACATATATTTAAGAATACACACGGAAAATTTCATATCGTTCCGGTGAATATTTTCGAGGTTATATGCAAATTTGAAAAGGCGTTTCATAGTGCTTGAAAGTAAATTTCAAACTTTAAACGCGTTTTTCTCAAAATGGTGTTTTCAAAGTCGGTGACCAACTTTACTAAAAAACGGCTAAGCCGATTAGTCTCAACTCTTAACACAAGCTTCTAAAACATATTGTTTAGTAATTAATCAAAGATTTTTTCTCACCGACAATTTTTTTTTTTTTTATAAACAATTTAAGGCTAAAATTTTAGTCAAAAATCTATTTTTTTTTTTAGAAACCGCCATTTTGTCAAAAAAATTTATTTTGCTTATTCCTTCGATTAATTACTAGATTTTTTAATTTCAGAGTATCCAGTTCAGAGATGTAGTGGTCACCGCAAAACATCTTTTTGGAGAGGAGCTCCAGGAGATCAGCTGTAGCTCCTTTCCAAATAAATATTTTTACAAATACTAAGTCTTAAAATGTAGTTAAAAGATACCATCATATGTGTACAAATTTTAAGATCAAGAAACTTAAAAGTTTTCTCCAAAAAAATTCTGGAAAATTCCCTATTTTTCGGCCTTCTAACTGTATATATCCCCTTAAGGAATGGCAAACATAAAAACGCCCATCGTAATCGGCATATTTGTTTCGATGATCTAAGTGGTCTTAATATAACAGCTAATTTGCCTCGATTCTTGTTGTATCATAGTCAAAATAAATTACGAAAAATTAATTTTTATGGTATATTTAAACAAAGTTTTTATGGCAAATAATTAAAATTTTAGAATATTTAAATATTTGATAAGAATATTGTAATTACGTACAATGAAAATGTTACTTAATTACGTATCATAAATACTAAAATTAGACTAGATATGCAGAAAACTATGAACGTACTACTGCAAACTATTATATCTTATATTATCAATTGCAGTGGAAGAATCGCTTAAAAACTCAGGATATCTCAGCAATTATTTAATTATGTTCGTTTGTCGGAGTTTTTCAACGAACAAACCAAAACTCAAAAACTAACTGTTCTATTTTTATCATAATCAAAACAATTTCTATTTGTCTTTAAGTGTCAGCTTTTGCAAGCAATTAAAATTCTTCGGCATTGGAGTCTTTAAAACAGAAATAGTCACCCGCATTAGTTAAAATTTAAATTGAAAAATGTCTGAGGTATATTGTATTTATATGAATCTCGAAGGATTTTGGAAAGTAAAATTCTATTACGTTGAATATTTTTATAAGTCATTAGTTTTAAAATCAAACATTATGATACTCCACATACAAATAATATGTCATTATGTTCGCCATGTATATGTTATGTCAAAATATATTACTTTTAGTCTAAAGTTTGTAACGGTAGCAAAATTTGACAAAAACAAAATTATGGTATTATTGTTCATAATTCCCTTAATACCGCATAACCCAATTGTTGAACAATAAAAGAAACATGGTAAATTCCAAACCAAAAGTATTCATTTTTTATTTCTATTTTTTCTGGCTTCATCTACTTTTAGCTATATAGCCATTAACCAAAGGGGATTATTATTATTTTTTTACAACAATAGTACACAGTACTGCTAGGTGGTCACCCATCCAAATACTGACGGTTACTGCTGTTGCTTAACTTTATTGATTGGTCAAGGTCTGTAATTACGTTACGTCAGTCCGGGATCTGATTGGTCAATTTATTTTTTAAACAAACAACTTTATTTTGAAACAGATTTCACAAAATGTTTGGATTTTCCATAATTATAGTTCAAATATATATTAATAAACATATATTTTATTACCATACACAAATTATGATATAAGTATTTATAACTATATAGATTGGATATTTAGAGTATTTGATGGATGCCAATTATTATTTTTAACCATTCAAACATTCAAAAATGAATACTCAACCATACGTCGGATATCTAAATAATTAACAATATTAGTTGTTATCTTCACTTGTTATTTTTTATAGTAAACTATAGTATCAAGCAAGATATAAAAAAAAGAATTCATTTCAATTTCAATTATCTGGTTTTATCAATCACGTGCTTAACAAAATCCCTATATCGAAAATTTTATGGGCTGGATAAAATAAAACAGTCCACATTTTCAAAAGTTTCATAGAGAAAAAAATTATTACACTAATCACTACATGATAACAACGGCTAGACCGATTTGACTATTTGTTTGTTTTTAAATCTTTACCATAGTACGAATTAGGCTTTTAAGTAAGGTGCATGTTAAAATAATTTAATATGAATTCAAGATTTCTAAGAAGTAGACAGAATTTAGAACTAATATAAAACATAATTTACAAAATTGAATTACAAAATAGTACAAATTCTCTTCATGAACATTTAAAACCTCATTCAAAAATTAAAAATTGAAACTTTTTAATTTACGGTTATAAATTTTAAATAGCCATGAAAATATATTTATATAGGTAATTAATAATAAATATATATCATAATATATAATATTTAACAGAAACTTTAGACTAAAGTTAATATACCCATATACATTTCATATATATTGGGTATAAAAATGATATTTTTATTAGAAAAAACCACTTCTTAGACTAAAATTATTAAATAAATACTCCTATTTATTTAATTATTTTAGTCTAAGAACACGAAATTCGATTAAATTGAACTAAATAATAAATTGGAAAAGTCACTTGTTATCCTTGTTTTTAATTTCACATTTTAATATCCTGTGTGATATCAAAAGTTATATAATATATAAACTCATTATCAACGATTGAGTATATGCATAAATGTTACATAAAATTGTATCAATTCTTTCATACTTTATCTACTCGCGTATCGAAATGTGTCCCGAAGTGAGATTAGCTACGCTCAGGATATTCACCTTGTGCTCATTTGAATTATTAATTGTAGAGTATCTAATAACAGAGAAATGAAAACCGAAGAGTAGTAATTACAAACAACCATCCTATCTATCTAAAGTCGGAGTGAATGAGGATCAATTGCATTCCTTGCAAGTTAACTGTTACAGATTCCACAGTGTATAGTTTATACATAAGACATAATTAACACTGTAAATTGTCCTAACATTTATTTAAGGAAGTTCGAGCGCCAGGCGGTGTGGGGATAGGTATCGACTCTAGCGCGGTAAGGGGAACGCAGTAACCATATGATTTTTTTCAATATATAGATATACATTTAACATTGGCTAGTGGCGGCATTTATTTTTCTTTTAATTATTACACTTTAATTAGTCGGGCAAGTGTAAATATTTTTGAATTAAATTTATCACTAATATATTTACTTTCATCCATAAGTTTTTTAAAAATATTCACCGACAGTTTTACGAGAAAAATACAGAAATGTATCAATGTTTGAAGGTTACCCCATAAGACCAATGTTAAATTGCTCAAATTTAAAGGTAATTATTTATTTAAATGATCGGGCAATCTCCTTCAAATTTTTGGAATTTGTTTAGACATATTTAAACTTTGTATTCAAAAAAAAAATCAAGCCTTTTATCAAAAGTTGCCTTGGTGCTCGTATTTCCTTAAGAAGTGTTAAATATTACAATTTATCTAGATACAGTACAAATTCTGTCTAAATGTTTTATTGAATTATCATTATCAATTTTTATTCCAATAGAATATCCCGATTATTAATTCGAGTTCATAAAAGAATTTCGTTCACCGGCAGTTAAAAATAGTTTGCAAAATAACATCTTTAAAAATTTGCAGAATAGTTACGTCAATTTTTCTGGATAAAAGGTGATAAGCCTCTAAATGCTAACCCTGTTTCGTCCTTTTCTGTATATTTTTAATGATTTTTTTTTTGCACAATTTTTTAACTGTCGGTGAATTAATCAAAATTATTTTGTTAACTCCAATTTCAAATCGGAATATTCTGTTTAATATTTATTGAAGCATTAATAATTTTTCATTTATTAAGCGTAACCAGATTTTGGACCATTTATCTTTGAAACAAAACGCTGTCTTTTGAAGTATAATTTTGCTTTATTGATTCAACATTTCGGCCTAAGGAAGATAGAAATAAATGGTAGTTATATTTTCACTCATTACATTATCCTTTTATAGCAAGTAGCAAACAAACAACTTTGTGCTTATGTAGTTTTTATTTACATATTATAATGGATTTAGTAGTATGTACAGTAAAACATCTATTGTATGTTATGTTTTCTATTTGTTTATTTGGACTTTTAACGGAACTTATGTATTTTAAGTTTTGCAATATTGTGAGGTAAAGTAACCCTGTGATCAGTAGCCTAATGAAAAATAAACAAAAAAACCGAAACTTCCTGGATTGCATAAGAGAGAAGCGAATTCAAAAGATATTTTATCTATATTTCTAGATCAATACCATTTCATATCGATTGCAAAAGTGCTCTTCTTTCTAACTTGTATAGAAAAAATATTGATATTTTTGGAGATTTTCTCCAAAGGTGTTGAGATTGTGTTTTACTCTAATTATGTCATTTCATTTTATATTCAATGTTAAAAGTTTTTTGCTTTTCAGTTATAGTGGATGGATCTCAATTTTTGATAATTTTTGAATTCTTTATACTATTTTAAGGGCTATAATAATGTCTTAAATAAAATTGACAAGAATTGTAATTTAAGCCAAAAAAATGGATACAAATGCTAACTTTATAAAAGAAAAATAAAAAACTAAAATGATGAATTAAAAAAAAAAAAATTACTTTTAAGCTAAATGGGATTTTTTTCTGAACACGTCAAACAACTTTTAGTATCTATTTTTGACATTAAGATAAAATAATCTCAATAGGCTTTGCGATACATTTCAACTTTGCAATTCAATTTGCGATTATTTTATAACTCTTTCGAGCATGTTATTTTTATATTTTTTGATTAAGGTAGTTGAGTTATGCAAGCAAAATTTTAAGAAATCCTTCAAACTTTGGATATAGGTAGATTTTTTAATGCTTAATTCACTCTGTTAAAGTTTGATGACGATATACCTTATTCAACTTGAGATAATTGCAATTAAAAATCGTATTTTTTGCACACGTAGCATGGGAGAAGCGTAAGAAAATGACAAATATGTTTATTTTTGTTCAATTGCTGTTACTGTAAAATAAATTGATTACTATTTTTATTTTAACAAAGTTACAAGTAAAATTATTCAATTATTATTTATTTAAAAATCGAGTATGTGTACATCATAGTGGTGAAGCAAATTGCCTATAACAAATAATAATTGTATTAATTGGGCCGATATTAATACGTTAACTGTCAAATTACCCAGATAATACTTGTAATCTAGTTAAGTAAGTACATTTCTCACCATCATTACAAATTTACAGACAAATTCCCAGGATCAAAATGGTAATCATTGAATCTTAAATTTCGGAATAGTACTTTAGTAGTAACACTGTAATCTAACAATATTTTGTAGTATATTTTTGAAAGAAGTACAATAAGTCATACACATATTTCAATTTTCAATCGCTTTTTCTTAAAATTAGTAGTTTTATCGATTCTGTGGCTATTTTAATGATGAAATCTGTTTCCCAAATAATAAAAATGTGGAATTAAAATGGCACACATTAAAAGAAAATTGAACATCATCAAAAAAAACTTAAAAAATACTTTTGATTAACGATGTGAAATGAATAGCAAAATTTTTAATTTGTTAAGGTTCCGTTACATCTCTAAAAAGGATAGATTTATGTTCTAGTAATCGTGAAACATAATGATTTATTAAAATATAGGATTCTCAAAATTCTCACCATTAAAACAATTATCCCTCTATTAGTAAAATTAACATTTGTTAGTTATATTTACTAACTGCACTGGACTAGAAGATAACTAAAGTCTTGGATCTGTTTCCCGAATAATTGAAAATTAAGAAAATTGAAAATTATCCGAAGAAAATTGAAAATTATCAAAAATACCTATACTTTTGGTTAACGATGTAAAATGAATGTCAAAATTTTAAAATACTTATAAAAACTTACATTTTCGTGAAAAATTTATTATTAAAAACTTTAATTTTTAAATTGTTAAGGTTCTGTTACAAAATAAATCATTCCAAAATATTTGGTTTTTAAAGTATTTTTATTTTAATTCGAATAAAAAAACCGGAAATATTAAAATAAACGTAAAAATGTGTCCAACATGTAGGAAAAATAGCGTCCAAGCAGTAAGACCAAATATTGCTAAAACTCGTTTGTCGCCCGTAAATATCTTAAACAACAACAAATATTCATTAAAAATTCGCATTTAGAACATTTTACAATCAAGAAAGGTTTTTTTTTTGTCCGTGTTGCTTCTGGCTTATAACTCTCAGACAAACCGTATATTAAGTATCTAACTCTTAAAGTATTATGTACTATATATAATGTATATTCATTCTCCTTTAAAGATATTAGGTAAAACAAACTTACATATTTCTTATATGAATACTTGATGTCATTGTTTAGCTTTTGTACGTAAATACCTATATAACAACATGTATTATACTCGTAGGTATCTGTAATGAAAAGTACAGCACACAATACACACCTTTACTTACGTTACTTTATGTTTAAAAGTCAACATAAAATAAATATAAATTTAATTTTCTAAATAATAAATTTTCTATTATAACTTGAACATATAACAACACAACAAGTATAAAAGAAAATTGAAATAAAACTATTATAATCACAACAACAGGTCATGAACAAGTACACAAAGATAGGTAGGATTATGTAGCGTAAACTTAGAATAAATAACGCAGGTACTTTAAACATTGTGTATGTTTATATTAAAAGTAATAATAATATACGTAAGTATAATAATCGTAACGGCGAAAAACTTTGTTGAAATCGGACAATTTTAGGTGAGTAGTCTGGTAAAATATTTTTGTCGAAATCAAACATATTATTAGTTTGAGAACGAAAATGAAATGCGATGCGATTTTTTTAAAACGCGCCATTTAAAACTTCACAATAAAATGTCGATTTAAAAATATCGATATTTTTCCTGAATTTTTTTTGTTTTTTTTTTTAAAGTGTGGAAATTTGATTGAATTGATTTTGTTCTATTTTATTTCGTTTTTTCAGAGAAGAAATTTTTTCAAATTTGTTGTAATCTTTGAGCTATAATCTTTAGAATAAAAAAAAAATAAATAAACAAAAAAAGCTGACAGGGCAAAAATACGTCTGAGTATAAAACAAAAAGAAATGTTGATTTTCCTCTTTTGGCAAATTTAAAAAATATATAAATATTTTCGCGTCTATCGGCAATCAAAGTAAATCCAAATTGGGAAACTCTTAAAGAACGCTGGATGACTATTCTTTGTGCAACTTTATGGCTTACCAAGTAAACGGGCTTAATTATAATAAATTAAATGACGTCCTTACAGTAATATATGAAAGTGGCGCCCTTATATGGTGGACAAAAGTTTCATTATATATACTCTATTGGATAATATGTCATTTTTTTCAAGAATATTTATCCGCATTTTATCCGAGAACAATTTTATCCAAAGACATTCGGCTAAAAAATTTGAAAATAAATTTAGTAATAACTTGTCAAAAATTAGCTTTTATCCACTATTTTAAATAAAAATATTTAAAATAGTGACACGACGTACTGCCAAATGAAAGGAATAAAAAACATTAATTAATTTATTATTACGAATATGGATTTTTTCGTCTTTTATTTTTAGTTTTGTCCTTCTGTTGGTAATTTTGAAAAAAAAAAATAATTTAGATTGAAAAACAATATAAATAAATTCACAAAATTAAAAAGAAAATCTAATTCATTTCTTAGTCCTTCGAAATACATTAGCAATATGTGCAGCAATATAAAGTAATAGTCTGTCTTGGACTACTATCTACGTCTGACTATTATATAGTAATTTCATAAAATTTCAGATTGCATTGTATTCGCAGTTTTTTGCAACATACATATTGCTATATTTATTAATAAAAAAAAAGATGGCCATATTGTTTAGCGAATTAATTAATTTAAAGCCTTATTGTTATTACCTTTCAGCGTTATTTGAATAAATTTTCACCTTTATTTTTCTGTTCATTGAATGCGATGCGATAATGTAGGGTAATATGTTTACATTGTACCAAAAATATTATAAGTCTGATATTTTGAATGACCTTAGGTCAAAACGTATAACGTTAATTTTTGTTTTTAAGTCGAATATGAATACCTACAGGACGAGATATCTGCATTAACGACACTATTTTTGCGCATGAAAGCTCAATAAATAATAATCCAAATGTAATGAAATAGAAATGTGCCGAAGATTTTCCCTGAAAAAATTTCTGATGTAAAATAAGTAGAATTAGAAACGTTTCATGTTTACATTATGTCGTCCAACTTTCGTTAAATTTGGTTCAATTTTGAATTATTTGTTCCCGAAAATGTCAAAAATAATTTAAATAAGTATTTTTCAATTTTTTCTCTGCCAATTTACTCTCCTTACTCAGATAATATAAACTGATTATATAAAATTGGGATAACTTACTTTGTTGGACTCGCACCACTAGGATTATCTTAAGCACCGGGAAACCTTTATCAATTAAATATTTGAGTAGATAGGACAATACACATTAAAATTCATTTTATAAAATCAACATAATCTTAGTGTAAGAAACGATTCACATAAAATAAATGTTGATTATCTTCACAATAAAAAATTTATTTATTTTTAACAGAAATTTTGTATCAAAAATTTCATCTCAAAGTGGGAACTAAAAGACTTACAGTTTTAAATGGTAACGTAAAATAAGTGTGAACTCAGTTATTATTTTCAATATAGAGAAAATTAATTTAAAATAAAGAAATTGTTAAAATGCTCACAAGGAAAATTAATAAACTTCATTTATTTAAATTTCAGTTAAGTGCTAACAGTCTTAAATTTCAATTAAAGCAGATATTTTTTATGTGAAAACTGAAGTTAGATTTTATATGATTGTATCAATTTTTAACACGCTTTTATTAGCTTCACTCGTATGTTTGTTTGTCTGTAGGTAACTCTCTGAAGTTGGCTGCAGAACGCATATGAACGGATCCTTTGCATGAGAGTAATAAAGATAGAGCTAGTGCGCGAACTACGGTGCGCGAAGCGTGTTTTTTTAGTTTTTTTAAACTATTATAATATTATATTATTCATGTTAAAAATAAAGAATAATATTTAAATTGTATGGAAAAACAAAAATTTTACTCCCATCTTGCTTAATCTGATCATCTTCTACACATTTTCCTCTAAATGTTGATGTTTTATTGTGTATGCTGTAGTATGTAAACTAATTTTTCTGTAGAAGAATACTGTTCTTCGAAAATCGAGACATATGAAATTTATGTTTACGGTATTTGTAAAAGAGATATCAATTTTAGAAATTTAGTTTTTGTTCTGGTCTATTTTAAAAAATAATTATCATCAGGTATTGATTTGTGTGAGACCAAAACTATGAAAGAATTCAATTTTGAGGTAGGACTGCGACAATTTTCCAAGAAACAAGAACAAAGTGTTAAAAATTAAAAAATGAACTATCTCATTGATACAAAAAGAGAGACTGTAATCACTACCAACAACATATAAATTCTATAAAACACTTGCCTCATTTTGAATCATCGATCATTACCTTTTATTTATCAAAACAAGATAACTCCTTTTAATTGTGAAAATTAATCCTAATAATCCTTAGAGCCAATATCACTCGATCGACGAAAAGTTAGACAATTTCATGAATGAAGTTACTTTCACTTCAGAGACTGCACCCTGATTTCATGGCTCATTTTCGTATTTGTAATATAATTATTTAGAATAATTTTTAGAATAATTTTTATTGTTGTTCTTGGACAATCCAGCAACACCAGATAATTTACCTTAAGACAAATCTAGGCTTTTAAGTACAGGTGCCCGAAGTTTTTATGACAAACAAGCTTAAATCTTATTAATATCCGCTTAAAATTTTTTATTTCTAAGTAAAATAACCATAAACATTGATAGTCAACCGTTAGCCCATTCTATAATTGACTGGGCTCCTTTTTTAAAAAGGCTTTACGCTAACCTGTTCATACCAGCAAAAGAAGAATCAAAGAAAATTAGTAATCGAATAATTATGATTGAGGAATTCGTACTGATCATATTGGACTCGAACTTCATTTATTTTATTATATAAAACAAGTGAAGATAACAACAGAGTTAATTATTTAGATACCCAACATATGATTGAATTTCATTGTGTGGACTATTTTTAATTAGCATTCATAAAATACTATAAATACCAAGTCTATACAGTTCATTCGCGAATGTAAACTCACTCTTTATGTTTATAATAAGTCAACAAAATTTCAGCTAGCTATCTTTTTTTGTTTTTGAGTTATCGTGATGACGGACGGACGGACAGAAATTAATATACTCTGACACATTATGTATGTTGAGTATAAAAAAATTGATAAGCAATTGTGTTGAATTTTAAAATTTAACTAAATTTTAAAATAACGGAATCACTTATATCTTTATGGTCCTATTTACATTTTTCAAAATTTTTATAGCTAGAAATTACTGATTTAAGTAGTATACATGTTAGCTATGCGGAATGGTATTTATAAAATATATTAAATGCTTTATTTTAAAAGTAATAAATTGTACAATTATTTTAAAATTGTTCATGTACTTCAAAAATTATCTAATCATTTGAATTTTCAACATATAGCTATTTATAGATCTATAATAAAAAGCGATAACAACTTTTTTCAGATTTACGTAAATTGGACGCGAATTTTGTGTTTTCACCTGACTGTAATCATTAACAAAAAAACTATTTAATTATAAAAAATGGTTTATGAACATTTTCAATAATTATATAATTGTTATCATTTATTGATTATAAATATATATATAAATATATATATATATATATATATATATATATATATATATATATATATATATATATTTTTATTTATATATAAAAATTTATATATATATAAATTTTTTTTTATAGTAAGTTTATGTTTATTTCTTTTAAGATCTCATACCCGACATAGATGGGTATATATAGAGGGTGCTTTAAATTTTGTCTTTTATAGTAACACTAAAAATACTGAACTAACAAAATTATTATTAGTGTTTATAAAATCACTTAGACAATTTTTGTATGTCTGTTCATGCGGCATCCAGATAACTAAAAAAGTAAAAGAGATAGCGAACTGAAATTTTAGTGTATTAGATTTAGACGGTGATATTAAAGAATGACCAAAATATACTGGATTCCAAACAACTTTTCTTTGAAACATTTTTCCATACACTGATTAAATTCACCACAATTCACACCTCAAATTAGTATTAAAATTATTATCATACAAGAATATATATTTTTTATTTGTTTTGTTATAGTAAAAATGCCTGTATTTCTCTAATTTTGTGTAATTTTTAAATTTTTTATAATTAAAAATAGCTCACTCATTGACACTAAACTATAAACTGGGTAATAATTAACTCTACTAGCTGTTATCATCTCTTGTTTATTATCTGAACCAAAATTTGAATTTATTTGTTATAAGAAATATCTAGCAAAAAAACATAAAAGTGTGAGTGTTGGAAATCAAGATAATTTGTCATATTAAAAAAAAAGCTCTGCGTAACTTGGCCAACTTACGATTAGAAATCTCTAAGAAAATTTGAACAAAAATCTCGTATCCGTGAAAAAAATCTCATAGAAAAGAAAATTGCAAAAGTAGAAAACATTGAGACGTAGAAAATAAAAAATCTTGAAAAACAATAAAAATTTTGGAACAAAAGAACCAACTTCAAAACAATGCTTTGTACAATTTATAATAATTATAAATAAAATACAACCACACACAGAGGTGAAATATTTTTCACAAAATATAACAATTTTTAAATATAAATTAAAACCATTTTGTCTTAACTCAAAGTATCAACTCAAAAGGAAAATTTTTTCCAAACAATTAACTATAGCTGTTTGAAAAAAAAAAAAACTTCCAATTGATTTTCAAAATAATTTATTGTACTTTAAAAAAATATTCCACTCTTATTTAATACATGTAAACGAAATGCACTATGAAGTGAGACGTCACTTCCTGTTTTGATTACCTTTGAAAAAAAATCCAATTTTAACAATAAAATGTTATCAGCATTGAAACACTTTCAATTATTGAAACACTTTCAATTATCGAATATGTAATTTAAACTAAAGATTTGAAATAAAAAACAAAAACAAAAATTTTTTTGTTAAACATACACTTTTTGAAAATAAGTTTTCTACGATTTTTACTAATTTAGACTTTTCTGATACTTATTCGAGTTTTGAAAGTATTTGCAAAGCTAAACTTCGAAAAAGTTTGTTATGATTTGATAATGAATATGCAATACGTTTGATAAATATTATTGAATTAACAGTTTATTTTTAAATTGTTTCAGAACATGGACCATCATCATATCATGGTAATAATGAAGGTCATCAAATTCCATAGTGAAAATAAATGACATCAAACAACTTTCAACAATGATTTAAATATGAATTTATTCAACAATTGAATCAATGCCGTAAACAATAAAATATCAATTTCTAATAACACATATCAGTGGTAAACATAATCAAATAAAAATTCATATCGAAAATGCAAAAAATCTAGTCTGAAAACGTAAAAAGATTGCTTGCACACAAAATTCAATCATTAAACTGTTTAATAAACCGATAAAACATAAAATATTTTATCAAATTTTAATATAATATCTGTGATAATAAAAAGAAAAATATCAAATTATTATACATTTATTTTCACTTTTCAAAATTTATAATAGATTCTTCTTGATTGGTGTTTGCATGTGTGTGGTGTGTCCATAACACTAACAAAATTTCGCACAACAAATGAAAATTCATTTAGAAGAAAATCATGAAAATTGTTTTCTATGTCTCGTGACATCCACAAAAATATTTTTAATAAATAGATAATTTTTTTTACTGTGAAATCAACAATTTAAGTTTTTTTAGTAAGTTAAAAATATACATTTTTTTTAAAATGGGTTTGTTATTACGAAAACGTTCATTATTATTAAAATTAGTGTTAGTGTTATCAATTATATGGTTTACTGTTGTTTTTTTATTATCAAGTGAAGATTCGTGGAGGAGAAACAATCGTAATTTATCAAACGATATTAATGAACAATTTAGTGATAATCGACTTCATCAAATTGTTGGTCATCAACCGTTAATTAATAATAATAATAATAATAATGTAAATAGTGCTCAAACTAAAAATAATATTAATGTGATTGATAATAATGTTATTGAAAATGATAATGATAATGTGTTAGGTGATAGTGATAATAGTAATAATAAACATAGAAATCATCAAAAACATCATCATAATATTAAGTCAAAAGATGAACAGAATAAAGACGTATTGGCAATGCCACATTTAAATGATGAATCAGCACCTGGTGAAATGGGTCGCGCGGTTGTCTTGCCGAAAAATTTAACGAAAGACATTAAGAAATTAGTGGATGATGGATGGCAAAATAATGCATTTAATCAATATGTTAGTGATTTAATATCAGTTAGGAGATCATTGCCAGATCCAAGAGATGAATCGTAAGTATACATTTTTTATACATACCGATTTATTAGAAAATTTTCAAATTTACCTGTAAACAAATTCTTATTAATGATGCCAATTAAAATAGTATTTGATGTCAACAACTATGGCCATTTACATAAAACCATATTTTGACCCAGCATAAATAAAACGAACTGATTGCTACCCGATTTACTGGCCGATTTCTACTTTATTTGGTACAAATATAGGGTTGGTGGGACACTGATACACAATATGTTTTTGGGTTCTTGAAAACTAAACACAGTTTTAAAAAGTTCTAAAAAGCCATTTTAAATTTATTATATTCATGTAAGTTTTTGTATAATAAATCGAAGACAAATGATACAATGAAAAGTTCCGGTAATAGTATACCGCAGAATATGTAAATTTAGCTCAGAAACTCATTTCAGTAACAAAAAATCCTATAAGAATTTGCCAAACTGATTTTTTATACCGAAATTTTTTTTTGGAAATTTATTTTAATTTAAATAAATATCTTTGAGTTATGAGGTAGGGCATGGCTTAGGTAATGCAGTCCATAAAGCACGGGACTAATAGCCATTGCACAAAATATGTAATAATTTAAATGCAATATGGATTTCGAATAAACATAGACGTGCGGTTATTTTGGACGTACGTTGGCAACACAGATATTAATTTTCCAGTGTATATTGAATAGCCATTGCACAAAATATGTAATAATTTAAATGCAATATGGATTTCGAATAAACATAGACGTGCGGTTATTTTGGACGTACGTTGGCAACACAGATATTAATTTTCCAGTGTATATTGCGGATCAATTGAGTAAATAGAAAAAAAAATTATTTTACCAAATAAACATGATTTCTTGCCATAATTTACTCTGTACAATCAAAAATAATTATAATATACAACCACCCATCGGTAGAATGTTTTCCTCAATATTTAAAAATAACAACAATCATAAGTTATCACCATTGAAATAAACCAGAATATTCTAAATCTAATTACTTTGCAAAGAGGTATTTGCGAACGAATACAAAAAATATAGTCAAATTAAGAAACTCCTTTTTTGTTGATGTCGATTAAAAAGTCACTCAAATTTCTTTAATGTTTAGCATCAAAATAATTTATGTAGTTTTAATATCACATTCGAATTTTAACCTTTTTTATAATAGTCAAAACACTGTCTGCCATGTTGGTGACGTAATACTGGTACATAATATTTAAAATACACATTGAGAATAAAAAATAACCTAACACTTACAAATATTTTGTTACTAATTAAGATAACAGTTTAGATTGAACTGACAGATAGCATCTAAATGTATATGCCAAAATGACGGCACACCATGACAGGTCGTATTTTAGGTCACGTGATATGAAGATTAAAAATATCAACTTTTAGTTTTAGTATAATAAAACTATAATGTGCTTTGATGACTCAAATTCAATATATTAAATCGCAAAACATTATCGACAGGATTTCAAAAATAGTACGAGAGTATAAAGAAATGCTTTAAAAATACGTAAAAAAAAAGGTTCACGTCACGTCATCTTGTTCTCGAGGCATTAAAATTAAAAACAATATTATAATTTTATAAAAATTTTATACATTATTTTATCTCCGCCATGCACGTTTCCTGCATTATAACATTATATAGGCAAAATATATAACATAATACTTAGAAGGACACTTTACATGCTTTGAATGGTAGTGATCCTCGAAATCGTGAAATTTGAGTTTATCTCACGATCTAAACGGATAACAATTCTGCAACTTTGGGATTGCCTATATGACGTTATTTTGTGCCAATGAAAAAAATTTCCTTAATTATTGTGTCAAAAAATGGTTTCACGCAGAAATAGAATTTTTTGGCTCTTATTTTAGTCGGGAAACCTCCAGTCTTAAGGATTTTGATTCTTATGTTAATTCTTGATTGAAAAATCTAAACCGATTAATCAAAGATTTGGGGTCCCACAAAATATTTGATTAATTTAGATGTTTACTGGTATAAATAAATATCACACATATGAGGTAATATAAATATATTTAGAAATTTTTTGAACTAATTTTGGCTGCTGTATGTTTATGGGAACCATTTTTTTTCCGTTTTAAAAAACATATCATTTTTTAAAAAAAACTATATTTTTTAAATTATTTTTAGGCTTTCACGTAAGATTGTTTTCAATTATAATCTAAAAATAGAAAATAATATTATATTCATGTATTCGATTCACGCATAACCCAATACAAATCTACCAACCCTAAATATTCTTTCGGAGAGTCTTTAAAAAAAATCTTTTTTGTTTATAAATTTAAAATAAAAAGGCTACCACATTTTTATCAATTAAATCTGGCCATTTACTCTAATGGCAGGATTTGTGAATGCCTACGAGAAATATAATATAAATAGTAGTGACGTAAAATACGTTAAATAAAATTTTGTACATTTATATGACTGGAATAATTATTATTTATTTTGTGAAAATGCCAATGTTGAAAGCATACTTTTACTACTACAATGATATGTTTGTCCAACAAAAATATGTCCTTTGTATAATTTAAAGGTTCATAAACACATAAATTTTTAGGGTTCATAAACATAAAAAGTAAAATTAGAATGCTGGTTTTGGTTTAGAATCTATATTTTGCAACAAATTATGTATTTTGCGTATTTTAAAAAAACAAATCAAATTTTTGGAAAAATGATTTATAGACGTAAAGCCAGCTCTAAAAAATAGATCAAGCTGGATTTGGTTCAAAATAATTGAACTCTTTCTGCACTCGTTTGAGGCATGAAATTCAAAAATAAAATGTTGTCATTGATTTAAATTTTGCTTTAAAATAATATTTCTGAATATTATGAGAAAAATGAAAAACCAAAAATTATAAAGTCAAATTCGTTAGCTGAATGCTACAAAAACTTTATGTGACTGAAATGTTGAAAAAAAATTACTTATCCAAATTGCTTACTCAGTGGAGATAATCGGGATAATATCAATATCAATCAGGTGGGCTGAAGTTCGTAGGCTAGCATAGAACAAAATTTTTTTTTGATACAATTTGAATTTATTATTTAATATAGTTTCCTTCGAGGGTGATACAAGGATTATAGTCATACAATTTTTCGATACCATTTTTATAATACTATTTGTCTTTAGCCTCAAAATAGGCTTTAGTTTTGGCGATTACCTCTTCATCGGAGCACAATTTCCGGACAGCGAGCATCTTCTTAAGGTCGTAGAACACATAAAAGTCACCGTGGACCAGATCTGGAGACTACGGTGGATGCGAAAGCAATTCGAAAACCAATTCTTGCAATTCGCGATCGATTTCATTGATTTGTGACACGATGCATTGTTTTGATTAAACAACATTTTCTTCTTTTTCAAATGAGGTTGCTTTCTCGCGATTTCGTCTTTTAAACGCTCCAATAACGCTACGTAATAGGCGCTGTTTATGGTTTTTCCCTTTTTAAGATAGTCAATGAATTACCATAAGTATCCCAGAATACTGATACCAGAACCTTGCCACCCGAGTTTTGGTTTTTCCACGCTTTGAAGTCGATTATCACGTGCAGTCCACTCGACTGACTGCCAATTGGACTACGTGAAATAATGGATCCATATTTCATCTTTCGTCACATTTCGACGAAGGATTTATTACGATCGAACAACTCCAAACACTCCTTACAATCATCGATTCGTTGTTGTTTCTGGTCAATTGTGAGCTCGCGAAGCACCCACTTTGAACAGAGCTGTCGTATATCCAAATATTTATGCACGATATGATCAACATATTCCTTTAATATCTTTAGGGTCTCAGCTATCTCGCAACTTTACTTTACGATTATCAATTGTAATTGGCTCTTTGGGCGTCCACTGCGTGCATAGTCTTCAGTGCTCATTTCGCCTCGTTTAAATTTAGCAAAACACTTCTCTACTTGATTGATTTTTCTGGTGCAGAGTCCGAATAATATTTTTTTCGTCAAAAAGATATGCCATATTAACACACGAAATTCCTTTTTAACCAATTTTTTTAAGGTAATAAAAGTTATTTCACTAAAAATGCTGTAACTCAGATACTAATAGTGCAACAGCTGTCAAATTCATACACGCGTCTTTCGAAGGTTAGGACTAACTAAAAATACGTCATCTTATGTCAGTCTACGCACTTTTCAGCACACCTTATATGTAAATGGGCATAGTCACACATCATTAGCAAGTTCTGTGTCCATTATTATCCCCATTTACTTAACTATCGAAAACTCACTTCGAATCTTATGTGGATTATTTTCTTTCATACTTTGATTCTGATATTTTTTTTATTTCGTTATTTACGTCTTTAATGAAATTTCATATCGTTTATTTATGAAGTAAATTTATATTTATAGTAGTTTCTAGCTTGAAATATGTGATGTGTATTTATTTCATTTTACTTTATTAAAAAAAAATTCTAAGTTTCAGTCGTGTTATTTATATACGGTAAAATAATGGCTTATGAGGTATAGAGGGAAATTCGAAAAAGTGAACCCCAACCGTTTCGAGACGACGGTATATTCAAGGGTCCATGTTTTTAAATCCGAAATTAACATCCCTACAGGGCGGTTTTAAAGGGGAAAGATGCAACAAATTAAGAATAAACTTGGATCTTAACCGAACTTAAGAAACTCATATTTTTTGTTTCGATTGCACTTTGTTTGGAAAATATTGGCAGATATAATATCTTAAAATTTTATGCACAATTTTCGCATTCCAAATCATGAGGTAACGAGAAAATTGCTCGTTGTTAGATCGATCTGTTAAAGCCAAATTATATTTTCTTATACCACAATAGTAAAAAGAAGCAATGGCTCGCGTCAAATTTTCGACCTCTAATTTTAATAGACGATTTAACATCCTCTTATCCCAAAAAAATAGTTTTTAGAAATTGGTATGTCCGCCTGTCTGTATGTCTGTCCGCGTGTTTAAGATATCTTCCAAACCAAAAGAATTACAAGCACCAAATTTTATTTTAATGTTCGGGTGCTATACCAAAAGAATTACAAGCACCAAATTTTATTTTAATATTCGGTTGCTAAACTATGGCTAAAAAAATAATTTTGTCCAACATAAGTATTTTAAGAGACAACTCAAAAAAAAATCTGAATTTATTAAAGCTCAACAGTTGGCGATTCGCTATAATAGTTACGTTGATAAACGGTTAAGGTGATAAACAACACGTACTAAATCATTGTACTATTCATTTGACAGCGTGGCAAAGGCGCCACAACTCTGTTCGAGATAGCCTTGTTCTAATTTTAATCAATAAATATATTTTCACTAAAGCGTTCGATCGCTAAAAACCTCCATTTTTATCTGAGTACTTTTTTCCCAAAATTTTGATGAAATATTTATATGGATAAAGAATTTTACAAATTAAAATTTCACTCTTTATAAATAGTAACATTTGTTTCTATTTCTTTCATGCCAAAACGAAGCGTATAAATATAAGATTTTGCAGAAAGATAGTATTATGACAAGGAAATAATACTTTTAATAATTCTTTGGCTTTCTGAAAAATCGTCATGATTTGTCCCTAAAACAAAGAGAATGGAATTGTGTATATAACCCATTTACATAATAGAGTGCTATTATGTAAATGTAGACTATTTAAATTTTTTAAACATAATTTCTTATGTAATTAAATCGACCATATTATACTATTGGAATGTAGTGAAGGTTTTTATACGTCGAATTAAGTTTCAATAAATTTATTAGATATTTCTTATTTCAGATGTAAGAAATCTGGAATGTATATGGAAGATTTACCTTCAACATCAGTTATAATTTGCTTCCATAATGAAGCATGGAGTGTTTTGCTGAGAACTGTTCATTCTGTTTTGGATCGATCTCCAGAACATCTTATTCATGAAGTCGTACTGGTTGATGACTTCTCAGACTTTCGTAAGTAATTTCCTTAATTTCACTTTTACATTTTGGAATGATAAAGACCGACTGTGGAGCAATTTTTTGTTTGATTGTAAAATTTTTGTTTCTATTTGTCCATTTAATTTTTCTAATATTAATGGATGGTAGGAGTCCAAGACGGGATTTTTGGATTTACCTGAGCGTGCCATATTAAGTTATAGTACACTGAATACACACTTATCTGTTGATTTTAGCGTGACGTAAGGAAGTAAGAGGTTATTTCCAAACAGCGATTTTTTTATATTTTTAAACCGATTTATTATTTTTCGATATTTCCAAACACTTACGAATGCCATTCTTTTCAATGAAAGCTTCGTTCGTGTTTACGTAACATTTCTATGAGTACGTGCTTTAGTAAATTTTTTTCTAAGTATTTTTAACCCTTCCGAACGGTGAAGTCTACAAAGCAAACCGATAGAAACACCTAATTCTTCAGAGGTATCTAACAATACCTTACCTGCTCAAGTATGTCCAAATAGTTGTTTGGTTTTTACATTATTGCAAACCTGTATTCGCTTTCGACTATCTCTCAAAGATCACATGAATTTTTTACTTTCTACCATCTAATATTCAAAACCCAATAGGTCTGAAGATGCTCGGGGAAATTCCCATTCACCACCGTGGCTTCCCTTCCAAAAATTGTGTTTTACTTGAGTATTATGATAAGAAGTCGTTGCATTAACGTAATATTTTGCAGCTGACTGGCACGAATTTCGTAAAATATTTTATTTGCATTTTTTAAATTGTGTGTACTTTATAATTTATTTAATTTTATTTATCTATAAAAGTTTTTCTTTGATCGAAGTTTGGGTTTTCGAAATTCTATTTTGTCTTGGAATTTCAACTTTATTTATATGAAAGCTTTATGTTACAAATTCTCTTTTCGAATTCAAAAATTGTATTATTAATTATTGTGCTTAATTTTTTTTCATAGCACATACGAAGAAACAATTGGAAGATTACTGGTCCATCTATAAAAAAGTAAAAATTGTTCGAGCACCAAAACGTGAAGGATTGATACGAGCCCGTTTGTTAGGTGCAAGACATGCCACCGGTTCTGTACTGACATATTTAGATTCACATTGTGAATGTGCTCCTGGTTGGTTAGAACCATTGTTGGATCGTATTGCTCGCAATTCAACAACAGTTGTGTGTCCAGTGATCGATGTTATTGATGATACAACACTAGAATTTCATTACAGAGATAGTGCAGGAGTTAATGTTGGTGGATTTGATTGGAACTTACAATTTAACTGGCATTCAGTACCTGAACGAGAAAGAAAAAGGCATAATCATAGCTCCGAACCAGTATGGAGTCCGACAATGGCTGGTAATTATATCTATACTTTTGTTATAAATATCAAACTGTTTTTTTTTTTGTTTTTTTTGTACATTTTTACATCGGTTTTATAACTGTTATCTATTTTTCCCATATCACGTCTATTAAAGGCTATAATAATTCTTTCTCCATAGACTTTTCTTCTTCGATACTACGCTCTTTCAAACTCTCTTCTTAAATTTTCTCGAAGATTTCATTATTATATGATTACTGCTGTGGATAAGACAGTCTAATTTCTTAGTATTATTTTGCAGTTTCTTTTCTTATTATCTTGGACTCTGCGAGTCACAATTTTTTCGATTCTGCTATATATATATATTTCTAATTAATCAAAGATTTATCATTGAAGAAGGAATAATAAATTGAAAATTGTTATGTTCTATTTTATATTCTTTCAAAAATTGAAAGATTACGTAAATGGTTTTTCGAAAATTACAGTTTCTAATCAGAATTGTATCTGAAGACATCATGAAACTTACACAGCATAAAATTTTACTTATTTTATTTTCTGCTATGTTTTCTTATCCATTTGTTATCACTTATAAGTTTTCGAGCTTTTCGTTTATTTTTGTAGATTTCTTTGCTTGCAATATTAATTTATTAGTGAATAAGGAACAAAGTATTAAACGAAATTGATTTTAATCATCTTTTCGTGTACTAAATATTTTCGAAGATTTTCTAACAGCGAGACTATTTATTATATTAAATATCCCACAAAATTAAAAATTCGAAAACGACTTATTCTTTTCCGGATCAATTTGACAAAATTTACAGTAAAATAATGTCTTCATACATATCGGATTTCTCTTCTAATTGAGCACTCTTTTATGAAAGTAACTTAATTGAAGTTAAATTCCCCAAAATAAATACAATAGCATAAAAAAATTCCGATTTTAATATTTCACCTATTTTTGTTATTTTTTTGTGCACCTGTATAATTTATGTTAATTATTTTAGTAGTTAACTGGTCCATTAACTAACTTGGCTGCAATTAGACAGTTGAATGAATGAATAAATTTTCCATGAACAAATGTATATACATAATTCAGAATATCAATATAACTATACTACTATATTATGTAGTTCATAAATATTGTAATAATATTGACATTTTAAAAGCTTTCTAGTTTCAAATACATAGAGTGACATTTGATATTGTAATTTATACTTACCGAATGTATCACGAAAATTATTATTTACTATGTTGTGTATGTAAAATGACTGTGGTATAAAGCAGAGCCGAATCAACTGGGACCTTGTTTTTATTAGCTTCAGCATAATTAATCCAGTGAATTGGAATTAATGTACATTAGATAAAGTAATATCAGCGGTAATCTCGGTTTTTCGTGAATACCTTTCTAACGCGATAGTGACGATAGTGGCCAACGACTCATCAAATTTGAGTTTAGGCCATATGTTGGTTTATCGAAAGATCTAATCAAGAAAATAACCTAAAATTTTGTAGAATTGTCCGATTTTTTATGTAAATATTGGATCATATTGCAAAATTTGACCAATTATTCAATTCTTTTTACCATTAAGGGCTTTATTTTACGCACAAATTGGGGGAAACTTGTGTTGTCCTTACATTATCAACAAAAATGTTGTCATTGATTTTATTGTTAAAAAAATCGTGGTAAAGAGAAAGGTCATATGGTGTTGGTGTATGGTTCAGTATCAATGTTTGAACTATTTTTATTATAAGCAAAAATAAAACAACCTAAAAATGCAGTTTCTTACAGTTTTAAATACGTTTATAATAATAAATATTTCAAATATATGTGCTTATTATTTATGTTTGAGCTGATATTGGGGTTAATCAAATCAGTTTACGAAAAAATGTAAAAAACTAAAATTGTTTAAAAAAAAAGATGCCCTCATATTTTTCTTCTATATTTTATGGTTTAAAACTTATGTCCAATTGGATCCAATAGATACATATTGGATCCAATGGACCAATTTTGCTAATTCATGAACTTATATACGTCATAAAAATTTCAGCTCGCTATCTCTTTTCGTGTTTGAGTAATCTTCATGATGTACAGACGGGCGGGCAGACATACGGAAATGGACTAACTAAATTAATCTATGAGCACTTATACCAAAATTTTGTTTGTGGCTTCAATATTTTCTAGCGTTGAAAACTTTTGACTTAAATGACTAGACATTGAGTATGTTAATATATATGTCTAGTATAAAAATATGTACTGCATACAATCAAGATAAAGGAAAGTTATATGCATTTAAAAATAATAAAAGCTATGTCTCTTTGGCGATTTGTATTATTCGACTGCGGTTGTTGACAAATGTTTTGACAAAAATTTTTACAGCAATGTTCTTAAATAATTTAGCTCAACAATCCTAGGTAAAAATATTTATGTCAAAAAGTAACGGTAACTATTAATCAATGAATATTACCTGTATTCGATCCATTGCACTCATTTAACTCAAAACGAGGCCATACAGAAAAGTTAAGAGTTAATTCTGTTGACAACGTTTTTTCGCATTTTTTCCAAAATAAACTTCATTGAGCACATGACGTATTTTAAACCATAAACCTTTTGAGTGGTATTGATTTACTTTCTTTAGTCCTTCTTGACTGCTTTATGAAACTTTTAGAATAATAATCTTGCTTCCGTTTATAAAACTGATTGAACCCGACATTGTAAATATTGTGTTTAGCGCTCTTTGGTTTGACTTTTTGGTTTGAATTGTTCATAAACCTATCAATAAATTTAGTGAAATTTACGTGCTAATTATATGCTCAATTTCGAATTTTGTTGCTCAAACAGTTTAGGAGAGAACGACATTTGAAATGGGGAGCAATAAAATCCGAAATGGAACAACTAATTATAATAAGCACATTAATAGCACAAAATTTTTTGATAGGTTTAGAATATTTTTGTTAGCAAGGGTGGGGGCTAAACTGATAAGAATTTTTTTTCTAATCCAAAGATCTTTTTTCCCTACAAGTTAAATCCTATATATGTAACCTTATATATGTAATAATAATTTTAGCCCGATTTATAATTGCTTACTTAATTATAATAATAATAATACGAGTGAATAATTTAGTGACATTTAGGTTTCCCATTGAATTATTCACTGGTTGTTTTTATTGTACCCAATTTGTCCACAGTCCTGCTTAAAAATAATATTATAAAGAATGGATGTCAACACTACTAATTAATTATATATAAACTTTATGAATATAGAATATTCAGTATTTTTAATATAAATATTTTAATAATCTCATATTTTATTTTTAAAGGTGGATTGTTTAGTATTGATCGAAAATTTTTCGAAAGGCTGGGTACATACGATAGTGGTTTTGATATATGGGGTGGAGAAAACTTGGAATTGTCATTTAAAACATGGATGTGTGGTGGTACATTAGAAATTATTCCATGTTCTCATGTTGGACACATTTTTAGAAAACGTTCTCCATATAAATGGCGTAGTGGTGTTAATGTACTCCGGCGAAATTCCGTACGGCTTGCAGAGGTTTGTATCATTTTTATTTTATTATATACTTAGATACTAAACGCTTTTTGTTAAAAAATTTTAAGGGTGTAAAGTTATTTCTATTTTAATTTTTGTAATACCTATTAAATATATAATGGGCTGAGCTACCGGAGAGTGTAGGATCACCTTTTTTTTAATCAACATAGAAAATTAAACTCAATGTGGGAAATAATATAACTGAAATGGAAAAAAAAATATTTTTGTAACATAAGTTTCTAGATTTTAATGGTTTGAAATTTTTTATGAGAAGAAGTGAGTAATTTTATAAACAACAGAAATCATTTTTAATCCCAATTTAACAAAATTGGAAATTTTTACTCAAACTTTGCAAAAAGTCGCTATAAAATTATTCAAAATGAAAAAAATAAATAAATTTAATTTTTAATGAGAGCGTATTTTTTTATATAATATTAACGGCTCTGACAAACCCTAGAAAGTATATTTGTAACTTCAATGCAAGAATATTAATAATGTTAGATTACTAAAAACGATTACGTTAGTTCCAATCCGATCCACAGCTTATTTTTTAGGAGGTTCTATATTCAACCTGTGTAGGCGTTATTATTATAAAATGTGAAATAATTGTTTAAAATTATAAAAAAAAAAGTATTTTTCCATAAAAAACTTATATGCTATAATGCTATGTTAATTTACAATTTTATCTCTATACGATTTTGTTGCAAATTTTATATAGCAATAAGGAAATTTTTAACCAAAAAACTAAATTTTCTTGTGGTAATGAATTTGTAAAAATCATTGACTTTTTGGATATCGATTCATATTTGTATAACTTGATGATTTAAGCGTAACAAAATATTTCAAATAAATATCGAACAATATAATTTACTTTGATTTCCTAATTGTTAGTCAAAAGTAAAAAAAAAATATTCCCAATGAAATAATAAAATTTTAAATTAAAGATTTCTCAAGAGTTTTCTTCAAACACAATATAAAAATATATATTTATAAAATATATACAGGATGTATCATCTAAATTTTCATGTTGTTTTTTCATCGTGTGGTTTTATCATAATAATATTTTACACAAAATTGGTTATTAAGCTAATTTTGTAAAATTTATAAGATTAATTGGTTTTTAATTTATTTATAAATATATAGAAAGCTATATCCATTTTAGATGAAATCAGTTATCAATTTTTCTATACTAATTGTTCTGAAACATATAAATCGTCTTTTTACAACTTTCACTTTCACGAACGCAATTCACAATGTATGCAAGCAAAAATATCCGATTTATATACATCTCCATAGTTACGAGTTTTTACGTTTCCGAGTACGTTTCCGTTTACGAGTTTTTACGTTTAATCTGTTCAAAATGTTGGCAAACAATCGTCCCTTTTACTTGCTTAGGAAATATTTCAGTACTTTTATTTTGATTGAAAGGTCGCGAAATGCATTTATATAGTTTTAAACTCGGGATTTACTATTTCAGGGTTAAAATTTCTTTATTTTAATATATATTATATGATAGGTACTGATTGGGATGTTTGAAATCTTTTGTGTTGCCTTATATGAAAAATCGATTACCCTCTCTGATAACTATATCGTAAACAGTTTCTTGCTTTAAACAAAATTAATTTGTATCTATGTTAATCTACGCCGCTTAGTAGACTTTTCCCTAAGATTTTAAAACCAATGTTTTCATCGGCACCGTTATTAGGTAAACTTTTAGAGAATGCTTACACAACTTTAAAGCCAGTATATCCATAATCAACGCTGTCGAAGAGGAAGGTTGTATGAAATTACTTTAAATGTAAAAGAAATGCCGACAACTGTGTCATCAAGTACTCTAATACTTTTTTTTTTTTATAATTATTAATGAGAACTCTAGGATTTTTCGAATAAATTTCGATTTTTTCCCCATTTTCCTAGATCAAATTATTTTGTATTTGATAAATACGTATTTCGACGACAAAGTAGTCATCATCAGTATGAGTTAGCTAATTGTAATGATTCTCTGAGGAGATGTTACCAAATTAGCAACGAATAACATCTCCTCAGAGAATCATTACAACTAGCTAATTCATACTGATGATGACTACTTTGTAGTCGAAATACGTATTTATAAAATGCAAAATAATTTGATCTAGGAAATTGGGGAAAAAATCGAAATTTATTACTCTAATACTCTAGGTACTCATAAAATAATATTTGAAATTTGATTACCTTTACTATTTGGAAGACCAAGTTACTTAAACAGTTCGATGGTAAAGTCTTTTCGTACACATGTGAATCAAAAGTCAGTACCTTCCCATGTTAAAAATGAGTATTGTAACCGTTAAAAGAGTGGTATAAAATTTTCTGAAGCACGCAATAAAATCTACTATATAGAATTTTTTGTTGAATTTCTTGTTTATTATCAATATTAGTAAGCGAATTGGATTTCATTCTGTACAAACACGTACTCTTATAAATACATTGTTTCTTTTTACTACTATACATATTAGGTAGACGACAAATATAGATTATTTTGGAAAATATCCTTTCATTTTAGAGCAATATCCTTTTACCTATTTCAGCTAAATTGTGTTCATGTTTCTAAGAAAATTATTTTGTAGCTTTGTACACTGAACCTGAATGTCAAAATAGATAATTTTCAGTGTATGAACTTTTCTGTCATTTTACTTACAGACAAAATATAAACTTCGTTTTACGTTCTGCAAACTTTTAACGATAACATGAACTTTGTTGTGGGATGGCGCCTACTCAAACAACTTCCATTTATACGGTAATTCGAAAAAAAAATTATATTACTGATATGTTATTTAATCTTGAATTATTATCAAAAATTTTGTGCTTCTCGTTTCAATTTTTACACACTTTCAGACATCTGGATGATCTAAGTTATGATGATGTGTAAAAACCCTCATTATAATACAATATTATAGTAGCGAATACCTTATACTAATAGGGAATTCGAAAAAATGATTCAAAATAGAAATTTGAATAGGAGAGAGTATTCTAACAAAAATTCAATTTATCCTAACAAAAATGTAAAATAATAATAAAAGACTTATTTACAAAAGCACACATGCCATGACAATAAAATGGTTTTTCGTGTTAATTTTTGTTATTACTTATGAACAGGATTTAATTATAATGAATAATTAGACTGTGAAACAAACATTTTTCAATTTTACGGAAATAATCGCGTACATATGAAAAGTTTATTTGTATTTTACTCGTTCAGCAGGAAGTTAAAAAAACCTACCAAAATGTATAGTACAATATAGCTTCAGAAGTAGGAGGTCATGTATGCAAATAGAACGTATTGACCAAAACTGATTACTATATAGATTGTCAGGTCCTTATAAAATAAATCGTCATTTTGAGGCGTTCAAGTACCCAATTCCAAATATGATATTGTCAGAAAATAGCCAAAGCTTTTTAATAACGATTCAGAATTTAAATATACCTATTTAATCATCATCATCATACCTATTTAATTAGCAATTGCAACATCCTTTCATAATTTACTTATAGAGTTTTTACCAGACAAAGTAAGTACAATGTAGGAATGTATTGACCCCGTACATCAAAATGTTTTCATGTTACACTCGTATTTCTACACACACACTTTTTTTCTTAATTATTAATCCATTTTTCACTACAAACCGAATCAAAGGCTGGTAATATAAACTTTTCTAACCCCTGTATAAAAGACCTTGGTGTATACTGTTAATACACGAACGGTAGTGTTTACAGATAATAATGTTTAACATCGAATTCGTTTAGAGCATCATTCACATTTTGGATGGTGGATGTTCGCCCTTAGGAATCTCTGATTATTCATTCTTAAATTCATTGGAATTCGAAATTTATTTATTTTATTTATAATTTATAGATATTATAAAACTATAATCTTTATTTATAAAACAAATATAATATATTGAAATAATATTCATAAACTTTTAGGTTTGGTTGGATGAATATGCTAAATATTATTATCAAAGAATTGGAAATGAAAAAGGTGATTATGGTGATGTATCGGAAAGAAAAGCATTACGAAAACGACTTCAATGTAAATCATTTAAATGGTATTTAGATAATGTATTCCCAGAACTGTTTATTCCTGGTGATGCAGTGGCGACTGGAGAGGTAATATCGAATTATTGTTTGTTCAAACTAATATTATTTATTGGACACCACGACAATTTAGTGGAAATATTTACCAAATTTATGAAGTTCATAAAGATGTGATTTAGAAAATAAAGGTGAAAAGTCGTTATAAGTTTTTCGATTCGATGTATCACTAACGAGATACATCATAATGAGATATGTATATATCATTATATATAATCAGACACTATATTGACGAGCATATTACTTACTAATAGTTTATATGAGACAAAGTAAGTACAATGTAGGAATGTATGGGCACCGTAGGTACATAAAAATGTTTTCATTCGATTCTATGGTTATGAAATGCTATTTCATCAATCAAATCACATATAAGTAATATCAAAAATAATTATTTAAATGTATTAAGATTCTTAACATGCACAATCTTAAGATGAAAAGGAGGATAAATCTCATCGTTTTGTTGATGTCGCATTTTCCGAGATTCCTTCCCTTAAAAAATGTTTTCGTTCCAATCTTTGGAGAAATAAAGTAGTAAATGTGTGTATGAAACATACCAATAAAACTAACAACTCATTATTTTGAATTTTTAGCGCTATTATGTTATATTTTTAACTGTCGTATCTCTCAATTTAAATGCCCTTCAAATAATTATAAATAATTTTTGTTATCATCGGAATATGATTAGTCTTATAAAGTATAATTATCTACATAATCAAGAAAATTAATTTATATCCATCCGAATATCCAACTGTTTATTCAAATGCGTTGATATATGGTAAATGTACTGAAATGCTAAATTTGTTTTTTCCAAATCAGTTATAATGACTGATGAAAATTATATTGTAAATATTAAAGTTAAACATTACTTTCTTAATTGGTAACACAGTTCTTAATCCATAATTTTAATATTGAGCTTATGATTTTGGACACATGCATCAAAGCCATAAAGTTAAATTTATTATATGCCTGGCATGTAGTCCTTTTTCGGCAATGCTAGTAGTGGTGGGAAAATATACCTGCCCAATAATGAGTTTCTGGGCCTGTTGTACCAACCTATTTAGTTATACGCTGGTTATTAATGCATGTTTGAAGTAGAGCATTGCACTACTCAAACTCATAACAACAATTTTGAAGTGTCGACGGAAATTGAAAAAGGAAACTTAGGTACTAATTACGTAGTAGTTGGTGAGGTGGCCTACTGAACTAGCGAGATCAACGAGATTCATGAATGTACAAAATATATAGTTTATTGCAAACTTACAACCGAATCATAAAATATATAGTTTATTGCAAACTTACAACCGAATCATTTTCTTTTTTTCGAAGACTTTCAAAATGTATGTCAAAATGTATGCAGTTTGATGAAATTTATTAAAAATTTTTGTCAAATTAATAAATGCATATATCAGCATTTGCATCTATTCGATTACGTTTCGCAAGAAGGAATTCCGATATACACAATCTATCTTTGACGAATTTATACTTTTCACTTCATTATTATATATGTATCTAAATCAGATCCTTCTACCCAGGTATCATGTTATTCTGAAATAAAATAGATCCATTCAAGTCTTCAATATGAATTCAGGCACTACCTTTTTGCTGGATAAACACTCGCCTTCTGCTTCGTGGCTAATACTTGTGCCATTACTATTCTTTAGAGTTTTTGAGTGAATTTTTAATTTACAGAATCCAGAAAACGAAAGTTTTCCCAAAATATATCAACGATTATTGTTTTTACAATTTATTATATTACAATTCGAAATTTTGACCCGTGTTTTAAAACAGATGTAATAAAACTAAAATTATACTATTAAAAAATTTATTTTAAACCATAAAATTGAAAAATATTGTCCCACTGAAAATAACTTAAAAACTACCATTTATACATTTAACATTTATTAATAAATATTTAAAAAATATAGATACGAAATCATGGAAATAAAAATAATGGAAAAACTGAACAATGTTTGGATTCATTTGCACGGAAAGCTGATCTGTATAAACCAGTTGGAATTTATCCATGCCATAAACAAGGCGGCAATCAGGTTATTATTTTATTATCGGTTATTAACATTTATTATTAATTTATTTTAGATTGCATGTAATATAATGCCACCCATTTGTATTGATGCGCCAGTCAAAGATGAAGACGTACCCGAACCGGTTGGTGTATGGCCATGTCATGGGCAAGGTGGTAATCAGGTAACGAATATAACCGACCAACTACCTTATTTATTTTATGCTATTATATTTGTCGGTGATAACTTAATCTGCAATCTTCCACTTTGTAACAAGCTCATACGAAAAATAATTTTTGTAATTAAAATTTTTAATTAAAATTAAAATCTATGTAACCTTATATTAATTCGATGATCATGAATATATTTTAAGCGAAAGTGTTATTTCAATATCTTTATAATTATTGTGCTTCTAAAGTCGATTTCTGAAATTATAAACTCATTACAATATAAATTAACAAAATTTATCCGATTCAAGTTTGATAAAGTTTTTATTGACAACGCATGTGGTATAGATACTCTAATTTTCAGAACTTCAAGTTTATTCTGTTTCAAACGGTAAATACTTTTAATTCATGCAAATGAATACGCAAGGCACGCAAACTGTGTTCCTATATTAAGAAACGCATAGCCCGGTATTTAAAACGAGTAAAAACGTGGCACCATCTTATGCCAGTATCTTTGATTATTTTAATTTGAGTTTCAAATAATGATTAGAAGTTTTATTTTAAAAATATTGGTGTGAATTGATTTATTACTCTATCTTCGCAAAGGTTCATATCGTTACTGCGGATATATATGAACTCCGAAAAACGAAAGAATAACTGAAATAAGTATTTTATTTATGATTAATTTCAGCAATTTTTTATAGAATCATTTTTTGTTTTGCCTTAACTCAATACATTCGTCAGCATTTTTTTAGATTTTAAACACGTCGATGAGCTTGTTACATGTGTCGTATCAAAACAAATTAACAATAAATATTATAAATTTGTACTAACTTTATTAGTCCAAAATCAGGATATTAAAAATTATTAACAAAAATATAATTAGAAGCTTTGTAAATGTTATATATTTATGTCCTAAAAAGTAACATATTATTTATGCTTTAATAATAAGTTATGTTATTAATCTCTATCTCTTCTGGTCTAATATGAATAGTGGAGTATATCTGCAGAACGAGAATTTTCAGGGGTTGAATCTAATATAGAAAAAAATGTTAATTTACTGGTGTAAAGAATCTTTGTCTCGGTTTTTCAGTTTTAATTTATTTTAACCACTGATAGTTGAGTAAATAAAAAGAAAAAAATATTATTTTATGTACTTTCGGGTAACGGTATTCAAATTTTACAATGGTTCCGGGTATTCACAAAAATGAACCATTTAGTAGTATAGATATATATTTCAATATGCAGTAACACGGCAATTTGACACTCAAGGGACCATAGAAAAAATTCAAATAACCAAGAGGGAGAGAGTAAAATATCAAGTTTTATTATTTTAAATATTTGTACAATTATTCACAACTGTTCATTTTGAAAATAATAGTGGTGAGAGCTGCGAAGAAATCGTCACTTATGCCGTTTGAAGGAAGAATGAAATGATAACTGCAAACTCACTCATATTTCATTTTTGTTATCAATCGAACTCCTCTGCACGTATGGAAACAAACGATAGGTCTGCATGAAAAACGATTCAAATAGTAGAGAGTATAGTGGTCTGATCCCTGCAATTCTTGAATGTTGACGGGCAAGAATTAAAATTACCGAGGAAGGAAATTAATATTGATTTTATTCAATATTCACGAGTGTCAATATATCGAGAGTCGACTGTATTTACAAATAAATGTTTGCATATCTTGGTAAAGAGAACAATTTTATAATATACTTGTGTATATAAAATTAAAATTATTTTCAATAGACATGAAGATTCAGGCCTGAGCGTTTTTTTTTTTAATTTAACTATACATACTTGAAATATTTACATTGATAACAAATACATTGATAAAGATACGATATTTGTGTTAGTCAGCAGAATTTGTTGTGTTATTTTATTATTTTGAAACTTTTAACAGTTTGGAAATTTTAAGCAATATTGACAGAAAGAAATTGGAAAATTTGTTATGACTATAATCAAAGAAAAGTCGATGATTATCGGAATCATTTTTGTAGGTCTAAATTATTTGTATTTTATAAATACGTATTTTGACTACAAAGTTGGTTTCATGGTGAGTAACATCTCCTCGGAGAATTATTTTCTAATTCATACTGATGATAACTACTCTGTAGTGAAAATACAATTTGAAGAGAACATTTGGTCAAAAATCGGAATTTATTTTATAAAGTTGTCTTTAAAATGTGAAACTTTCGCGAAAACCCATATTTGACAGTTGTCGGTCAAATCTGAGTTAGAAAATTAAGAATAGGGTTCATTACACCAAAACAAATACTATTTTTCCATATTAGATCTATTACCTCAAAGTTTTCGCTGACCATATTTATTTTTCCAACATTAAATAATCGACTAGAAAATCGATTATTTTCTTTGATCCTCATTTATTACAATAATGTTTCTATTTACATGCTAACGCCTCTTTTTACGTTGTACACTGTTGAAATATTGAAATACCGAAAGTCGAAAATTTTTTATTTAAAGATGATAAAAATAAAAATCTTTGATAGTGATTAAAAATGTTCCAAGAAATACAAATACTAATTTCTTTAATGTTTGCTGATTCCGATAAGTTTAGCTAGGTGATATTAAGAGTGTTTTTCAGGGCGCGAATCAGCTCTTTAGTTATCATACATACCTAATTTTATCAAAATTAGCACATATAGCACTAATATTTGTATGTCCCGAGAATCATTCTTAATAAACCTCCCATTGCTTATGATAAAACTTTTTGAAGAAATTGTTTCACAATTTTAGTGTTTGTAGCCAAATAAGTTAAAAGTGGTGGATATCAATTGAATTTTTTTTAAATCTATTAGCTAAAACTGGATGCTCGTTTATCGACACTATGGAGTAAAAATATAAAATAAATAGAAAAAATGCTTCATTTATGCTCACTGAAATCATTCGATTATAATAGAGAATGTCCGATTTTCGGCCATCCTGCACCATCTTGGAAAAATATTCAAAAACACATTAATCAATATTTATAAGAAATACAAAATAACAGATTTTATAAGTCTTACACAAATCCCTATTGCAGTAAATCGGCGTCTTTCAGCTTCTATATCAATCAAATGACAAGTGTAGACAAACTAAGTACCAATTAAATTATCCTTCTTCGAATATTGCTTCGGGTGAAGAGTAGCATAAATAAAAAATTTACGAATATGAATATATTTTTATGAATAGTTAAAATCAAAATTATGCTATTTTTAAATTTTGGTGATAGTTTGAACATAGAAATAAATTTATCAAAATATTGCATGGTAATGAATATGAAAAAGTAGATATTGTGTATATAAAAATAACCTTATTTAAAATATTTTTGAAAATTTTTTTTATCCTGATATTTGCTTGAATTAATTTTATAATAATAAAATGGCCAGTTTCAAATGTAGTTTAGCCCGTTAACATTTTTATCTCCCCTGTAATTATTCATTGCTTATTATCACATAATCATACTAGACTTGTGGTTTTTTTTTTATCAAAATAAAGTTAAATTTAACGGCATTTTGTTTAAAGTAAACCGGCAAATTGGAATAATCGGATCACACGACAAAGGGAATTTTAACCTCATTTACATATGATAATGGGGTGGGTTTTGAATTTAACAAACCAATATTTTTATTTCCGTTAATTTCTTCCATGTTTCCAATTAATTTACAAGCGGGGAGGATATTATCTAAACATAGACGTCGTCTAAGCAAGTAACCTATGAAAAGTAAAAGCTATCTATCTTCATCGGGAAAAATAATTTTTAAAGAAAGTTTTTTTATTTGTTTATGATGACCCAAACTTAACATTACTTTCTTTTTTTTTTTTATTATTATTCCAACAGCTTTCCAATTTTTCAATAAATTGATTTTTCATTCTTTTGCATAGATTTGGCTTTGAAATTTCCTTTGACATTAAAATCAAGGTTATAAAGAACTTGGTACTAAAAAGGGATAGTAAATTTTTTTAAAACTATATTTTCATCATAAATACACCTATTTTTTAATAGTTAATGGGTCTCTTTTTTTAATGTATAGCCGGCGCACAATACTCATTTGAGTATTATAGGTAGGTACTATAGGTGTAACAAGCATTGATACACTAATAATGACCATTTATTTATTTATTAATGAATATAAATTTCTGGAAATAAAAAGTGAAAAATAACGGAAATAATTATTTGAAAATTTTCGAAGTTGTGAAACAATCTGGCAATAAATACTAATTAAAAAAAATGACGTATTGTACGAATGACATTGAAATACTTCTTTTTTTTAAAGTGATGCCAATATTATTTAACTTTTACTTGTTAAAAGTTATAAAATCTCAAGTGGAATTAATAATTATTGATATATCAATTCTTCAAAAAACTAATGCATGCTATGGATTTAAAACTGGCCATTTATGTACTTATTATACCTGTAGTTATTAGTAATTATTGTAATTAAAATTAATAAACATTATAGAACCATCTTATAGCATAAAATAAATAAACCATAGCAAAATAGCATAATGGTACCCGCATTATTAAGCATTAAAATGCTACGTTTATTAAAAAAAAAAACCAACAAAAACTTTGTATATACTTGATTTTTCTCTGATAATGACTAACCAGGGTCGGGTATGTCAACGTAAGGTGCTGATATACACGTGTGGCAGGTATTTCCCATACTAATTAATATCTTTTTATATGTAATTTTTATTTATGTTTTATGTATATTGAAGTCATAATTTTTTACACAATTTGTCTTAAATAATTATTTGTTTTTATTACTGTTCATAATCCTGTTTCTGTTCTAATACGTCTTGTTTGTCATTCGTCTATTTATTTTGTATTTTGTGTCATCTTAATTTGATTTTTAACTTAATTAGACGATAAGAATTATTTCATTTTTTAAGATATAAATAATCCCAGAAAAGTCGGTTGAACTTTAAACCTTTGGGGTAACAATGAAAAATATGGCCATCCAATAAGCTATACTAGAAGTTATCCATTTAATGTTAACGCCTAGTTATTGCTTTTTACTTTAACTTTCAAAAATTTCAAAAATTCTTTCTTCCATGTTTCAAATTAATAATCAATATACTTCCCAGCTTGCCTTCCATTACTCCGTAGACTATTGGCAGACTCATCCATAATTTCGCATCCTTTTATTATTCAAATAAGCAAGCCCCCCGCCCTTCTTAAAAGAAATAATAATGATCGATGGTTTTAAGCTCTTAAAGAGAATTCATACAAAAAACAACTTTTTAAATGTTTTGAAAATTGGAATGCACAGTTTTGGCATAAAACTGAAGGGCTCATTGAAGAGAAAAACATTTCTAAATTTAAAATAAAATTTTGATTTTTACTTTAGAAATTTTTCTCGCGAAAAACTCATCGAAATGACCTTATTTCTTTTTTTTGTATTATACAAAAACTTAATATATTTTTTTATGTCAAAATTCTACGCACTAAATTTCCTCTTACTTAATCAAAATCTATTGCAAATTCTTATAATTGGAATAAACCTGTTATCGAATTTTTTATTTTTCTATTCTTGAAAAAAATCAAATCTTACAACTTTTCACCCATTTTTAAGTCTACAATTGAGCTACAAACGTTGTAGCTGTTACAAATCGACTGAGAATACTTTATTATGACATAATATAATACAAAAACAATATGGTTGCGTTGTAAAACTTACTTCTTTAATTTCCATGAAGTCCCACCATATTTTGATAAATGCCTTTTATTTTTTACATAAAATAAAACAAAACCTTTTTAATGACTCTTTACCATAAAAAACCTTCTTATACCATAAAATAATGTATTTAAGTTCAGTTATTGTATTACTTTAAAATTTGAATTGTATTCAATATAATTCAGTAGCTGAAAATTATTGTCACGTGTTGATATGAATGCAATACTTAAGGTAATACGATTAATGTTAAAACTTTCAGTAATATGCTTGATTGTTTAAATACATTTACATCATTTCTAACTTTCGAAAGGGAGGGGATTGACTCTTTGGTTCAAAAAAATTAGTTTTTACAACTGTAATTTTATATCTTTCAATAGAAATCTTAAATATACACTAATTACACTAAAATTCATTACTTTTTTTAATTTATAATGCATTGGTAATTCGACAACATTCGAATTAAATACATAATTAAAGTCGGAATTTAATTAAAAAAATTATGACTTCAATTTACTAATAATTTAAATTTTCGAAAATAATAATTTCGAAAATGTATTTTTTTTGTAATTTTTTAAATACATTATTGATTTTTACTCGTTTGAATATTCGTCTATCTAAACTGTGGACTCAAAATGAAATCAAATTCACAACTTAAACTAGCTTAATATTTCAGCAAACATTGAGATTCGACGGAAATACACGTCTGCTAAATCCTCTAGGTACCTTCAATTCGGTCCGAGTTAATTCCATATGATATTATAACCGTAGGATCGAAGTTTTTTTGTTTTAGATTCACTGCAAATAATCAATAATGTATTTTAAAATAATTAAAAAAAATTTCAGGGTATTCTTGCAGTAACTAGCATCAAACTGAGGAAAATTTGCTTTAGAAGACGCAGGTATATATATGAAACACCAAATATTTGTAAGTTACAACGAACTACTTGTAGTTGTAACTTGAAAAGCATTCTGTAATCCAGTAAACGAACTTTTTAATTTACATTGTACCCAGCAAGGTGGAAACTTGATACATGATGCTTTTAACCCCGCTAATCACGAAAAAAAGCATTAAAAGCTATCATAGTTCCAGGTGTCTATCAGAAAAGCAAAAATTTAAATATTCACAACTGCAATAATAATAATTCAATCAACAGTCTAGTGTTATTATTTGTTTATTTAAAAAAAATTTAAGTGAAGGGGGTTTGTATATTCTACGTTGAATGTTATATAAATGAGTATTTATATTGTACAATCAACACATAATACATACGCAAATATATATAATCTTATTATTTTTAGAATTTTATCTTATTATTGACTTCTCCATTAGGTTCTATGAACAATGATTCTGTGGTCAATCAGTATACTAAAAAGAGTTAGAGTTAAAGAAAGAAAAATTTATAGAGCTTTAATATTAGAGCTTAGATATTAGAACTTAGACTTAGATATTAGAGATAACAGAGCTAAAGCTTCTAGAATTAGTGATTTCTTGTACAAGTATTTGTTTATCTATATATGAATGTGTGCTCTAAAAATCACAACTTCTAGAAGCTCTAGCATCGTTATCTTTTAGTAAAGTTAAAAATAACAAAGAACATTTTAAGCTCTATTAATTTTATTTGAATATATTTCTGCAACTTTTACGCTTTTTGAGATATTAACATTTTAATATTTTAAATGCTTTTTTGAAGCTGGAGATTAGGGTGATCGGCATAGTTAAAAGCAAAACATATCAAGTTTTCATCTTACTGAGTGCATTGAAAATGTAAATTGAAAATTTCATTTACTAGTCTTCTAAAACAAATTATAAAAGTATTATCTTTTAAATTTGTAGTTTCATATACCTCCTCTATTAAAAATAATTATTAACCTTTGTGAGAAAGCAAATTGATGTGCTTGTTAGTAAATAAAAATATCCTAAAATTATACTATTACTATTTAAACGTCTGGGTGTCGCAAAATCTGCTTACATTTTTTTAAACATAACAAAGTTGATATTTCATGTACCAGCGTTAATCTTATTAAAGAATAAAACTGAATCATAAATTTTTCAAACCGCCCCTAATACGACCATTAATGACTATCGATTTTTCAACGACTGACAACCCATAATAGTTTACCTCATTCTTTATCGACAATATCAAAATAAGGAGGCTCTGTATTCGATCTGTTTGTATGGCCGGTATTTTCTGAAAAACTACTGATCTGATTTTATCGTCATTTAAATTCATACTTAAAAAAGAAATGGTTTTATTGTATAATATATTAGAATCTGATGAAAGAAATCGATTAGAGAATACAAAATTTCCGATGAATGTGTTTTATTTTTATTTCCTTGGTTGTAAAGTAAAATGTAGAAAAAAAATATTTTGTAAATAATATAACCGACGTGAAAATATTTATTAAACATTAAATAATTTTAAATTAAAAACTGAAATAAATTTATTGGATCAATCAATCAAAATGAGACCTCTATAAACAAAAATGAGACCTTTATAAATAATTCTTAATGCAATACACATTGTATTTTTTTCAATTTTCGCGTACAAATTACTCAAAAAATTAATATCCAAACTTTGTAAAATGTAGTATACCCAATCTTGATCTTGACCCAAAACTGAGGGTTTATCAGAGTTTTTCCCCAAAAAAATTTTTAAATAAAAATTTTATTTTAGATTTAAAAATATTTTTTAGCGTTCGAAAACACTTCGATACGCCCTGAATTTTCTTGTCAAGATTGTACATACCAAATTTTATAACATTTGGATATTCATTATTTTAGTTATTTGTGCATGAAAATTGAATAAATTAAATGCATATTACATTAGAGATCTCATATTTTGTGTCAATTCCCTTAAGGTGAGAGACGAATTTCAAGTAAAAAAAAACACTAGTTTATTATTCAAATTTGTATGGACATTTCTGTGGGCTACTAAATTACTTTTTGAATCATATATCCGTTTAAAAACCCAATATAATTTATTGTGGAGCCCTAAGAGCATATACATTTAAAAAATTAAACTATTTTTTTAATAAATTTCAACCAAATTCGTCTAGTAGTTTCAGAATTATAATGGTCACGGACTTAGAGAATATTTTTTCGAGAAAAATGCGATTAAAGTTTTAGTTAAGGTGCGGTTTAAACTTGCATTTAGTTCTGCCCGTTTTCTAATTAATAAATATGTGATATCTCAAACACTATTTGTCGAATTGACTTGAACGATAGAATATTTTCCATATACCATTCTTCGTGATATGGAAATTTAAAAAATTGCATTTGTAAATTCTGACTACATCTAGATTTTTAATAGACTTTTTCCATATTATGCTGGTCTCTGTCTATTGTAATAAAACAAATATTTGCCGGAGTGAAATTCTCTATACGAAGTAGGTATATTTACTCAGTGTTCGTTACCTTTATTTGACATTTACTATGATGAAATCTTGTTGAGGGCAATGGTGTAATATCACAGTTATGTTAGACAGGATTTAAAAATTAAAGCAAGTTTTGGGTCATGCATTGTTAATCTATAATATAACAGAAACTTATTTTAAATAATCTTACAGTATTGGTTGATGAGTCAAGCTGGTGAAATTAGACGAGATGAATCATGTTTGGATTATGCTGGTGGTGATGTTGTATTGTATCCATGTCATGGATCCAAAGGAAACCAACAATGGGGCTACAATGAAGACACACAATTAATTCGTCATGGATCAAGTGGGAAATGTTTAGGTATTAATGAAAGTAAAACAAAATTAGTTATGGAAGATTGCATAGAAAATATTCCACGAATGCAATGGACCATAGAAAATTATGATGCCAGTAAAATAAAAGAAAAATAATTTGAATTATATAAAAAATATGAAAAAAATAAAATTAAAAAAAAAAAAACTATAATTATAATGTTAATAAACGTTTTATATAATAAAAAGTTTTGTTTTATTTATTATCTCATCTTATCCTTTCTAATATAATATATTTAAAAAAAATTAAATTAAAGAATATATATTGCAGCAATAAATCGTTAATTTAAATATAGGGTGGCCAAAGGAGATAAAAGATCACGGCAATTTTGAAATGGCTGAAAAAAATACCTAGTATTTCCAAATAAGTATATATAAACGAAATGTTTTAAAATAAATTTTAAGTTATTTTGTATTATATGAAGAGTAAGAGTAAAATATTTTACGATAACTAACCCCACGAATAATTAATAGAACGATACATTAAAATATAATACCAAAATAGAAATACTCTGCGACCCTAATGGAAAAAAATTAGAAAAAAAAAAGTTCGTTTTTCTGAACAGGTCTAAACTACTTCGATTTTAATGAATTTGGTTTTTAAATCCAGGTAATTAAAAATGCTTTATATCTTAAAAAACAACGCTCTAATCGAGGGGGAGAGTTCCATCTACGGGATAAATATTTCATCATAAAAAGTTACCACAAAAATCAATAAAACAACAAATTTTAAACAGTAAAGGTATTTTTAATTTTTTTGAATTTCTCATTTATAGTACATTAAAGAAAGTCATTATTGTATCATTTTCTTTTACAGAGGGTCAATAATGGTGTAAAACTTGACAATTTTTGAAAACTTTAAATATTTATGAATGATAATTTTCGATTTTAGGGTAAAAAAAATGTTTAGTCATAGAAAAGTTTACTGTGAAATACTAATGACATAAAAACTTTTAAAAAATTTAAGTATTTTTTTCTAGAAAAACGTGTTTATTCTGTCTAATTTTTATCCCTTCTGTGGGGTAAAAAAAAAGACATGAGTTCATGTCTTCAGTATACGCTTTCGTTTATGGTATGTAAATTCTAGGTATCTTAACTGTTTTAAATCATATATGCGTTCATAAATCGTTTAAAATTTGCTCCAGAGCTGTCTCATATTTATTCCATTAACTGTTTTAAATTTACCCCCTGCAATAAGATGATACTCACTATTCAATAGTTTATACCAGTGATTCCCAAAGTGGTCTATATCGACCCCTAGGGGTCTATGACAACCTACAAGGGGTCTACGTAAGCGAAAAAAAATTTGGGGGTCCATGAAATGAAAATTGGGATCCACGATAGTGGATCTCAACACATACACTGATAATTAATCCATATGGAGACAGAAGAAACGAATGTCATAATACAAGAGGAACTGACTGAACTAAGTACAAACGAAGAACTTAAGGTTCAGTTTAAAAACGGATATCAGCAATTCTGGCTGCAAAACAACATACCCGTTACTTATCCCGTATTATGGAATACAGCGAGGAAATTTTTAATTTCCTTTCCATCGTCATACCTAGTGGAAAGGGGGTTCAGTGCTGTTACCAATCTCCTAACGAAAAAAAGAAACAGACTGGACATCATTAGCCGAGGAGATTTAAGATTAACCCTTACAAAATTGACGCCAAATGTTGATAATTTATTATTAAAGCATCAGGTTCATCCTTCCATAAACTTTATACTATACTTGTTGAATGTAGCTTAGAGAGTCCGACACAATGTGATCTTAAAAATGCTTCTACTTCCGACTGCATCCGATACCTAATACAGTGTTATAACAAAAGTTATGCAATCAATTTTAATAGATTTCATTGCGTAAAATTCGATATATTGTAATAACATAAAATAACATATTGAACTTAAATGTAATATAAAATACATGACTATCTCATTATATGTAAATAATCTATTATTGTAATTTACAAAATCTTTTATTATAGAAGTTAAAAATTAAAAGAAGAAAAAATGAGTAATCTTCAATTTCTGAAAGCAAATTTTGTTACAAATATTAAAAATAAATACTTTGTTTTAGTTATTTATTTTTAAATACTACCATATTTCATACTCAACTTTGTAGTCCATAGTGCGCTACGATTAAGAGTGTACAATGTATGCTTGACGATTCTTGGATTCTTTTAGGCTTGGTAGTTAATAATTTTGATGAAGTTGGCGTACTATGTATCTACAAAAAGTTGGTTCATTACAACCTATCTATATAATTTGATGAAGAACGCAGCCAATATCCAAAAGAGTCAGATGAAAAATAACTACGCTAGTAGTTATGTTTTTACAAATCGTAAGTATTCTACTAATCATAACTGTTAGATTTTACATTATATGTGAGAAAAAATCGGTAAGGAATAGACTGACTCTCCAAGTAGGCTTTTTCAGTGCCTTTTATACCGAAACCTGTTTATTATCAACTGATTATTAATGCTCCTAATTTATTTTTTATAACCGAGGCATTCCATACTTAGTATTCGAAGGTAAACGGTTGCCATATATCACTCACTATATCAAAACTATTAAAAATGATTTTTCTGCTACTGAGGATATTGAACTATTAACACAACTGTGTACAGTAATTATCTCAAACAATTATGCTATAAGTAATACAAGCGAATATGGTCTCGTCTAAGAGAGAGTGTAGATTTACGTGTAAATTCCCTAATAAAATAATCTCATTCGAATTGATCAGCAACGAATAAGAAATAAATAGGAAAATCAATAGGATTGAACAGGTAATCTAATTTTGTATTAAATCATGTTAATACCTATACAAAATTTGAATAGAATTTGTAGTGTTTATAGATTTACTTGTTGTGGAATCGTGATTTTATATATTTTAATTTAATTTAAATGAAACAACTTGAAATATTTTAATATTATTTTATTATACTAAATTATTGTACATACATAGTCAAGTGGTTTAACATGCACTGTTCGTATATGGCGTCTAGTATGAATGAATGATTAAGAACGACTGTTTTATAGAGATGTTGATATGAAATATGCGATCGTGTGACTTGCACGATGTTTATCGATGTGTCTTATTAAATCATGTAAAACATATTCAAAATTTTGAATATGTTTTTTATCTACTTAAGGGGCAGGTATGAAGAATAAAGAATTGATACACCCAAAGGCACACCCTAGACTCTTAAACTATATAAAAATTATCAATTCTCTAACATAATGAGTGTTGTGGGAAGAGTCTGCAAATTCTAAAAACGACGGTATTTTACGGTTTGTGAAAGAAAAATTTGTTTATAAAAAAAGAAGAAAGGTCGTAGGTTGATACCCTCAAAAGCCACCTGTTTGATACTTAATCTACATACGAATTTTTAATCTACTAGCTCAATTTGAGGGAACTGTATCGATGCACAAAGTTATAAAACTGTCGAAATAGGGGGTTTTCCATAGAAACCTACTCCAAATTGCTGAAATAAATCACTTAAATAATATATTGGGTTTAAAACGGATTTCTAACACCTCTCATCTTAAATACTTTATAGTCCATATTTTCATGAAAAATATGAGTAACAATTGACGGTAACTGACAACTGACAGAGTTTACATAATCGAAATATGATTGACTGTCATTGTTTTAACTGTTTTTAATTAGCATTCATAAAATACTGTAAATATCCAGTATATCCACAAGTACATGTAGGTTTAATAATAATATTTATTGTAAAGGGTTTATTAGCTAAGTTGGAGCTGAAATTGTGGCGAATCCAAAAGTTTTACGAAAAATGTTTCAAATAAAAGATGTTTGTTTAAAATAAAAGACAAAATTTAAAAAAGTTAATTAAAACAAATAAAAACTTTAAATTTTTATTCTACTCCTTATGGTTAAAAGGTTGGGTTATGGATTCATTGGATCCAATGAACCGATTCTTTAATGATCGAATTCCCTAACTTGATCCTTGATCTTTTATTTCAATCTAGAATACATCATCAAAATTTCAGCTCGTTATTTCTTTTCGTTTTTGAGTTACCTTGATGACAGGACGACTGGTGGACGGACAAATGGAAATTGGCCAATAAGACGATTCTATGCACATTTATAACAATATTTTGTTCATGTAGTTAATATTTGTTAGCTTTACGAACTTTATACTTTATAATTAATATACTCTGACGTATTATATAATTGGTTACAGAATCATTTTCCATGGTACAAAATGGGCAAAATAATATTATAATACATAAACTAGAAACACTTACGTATAGTTTACTATAGAATCAACCAACAAACATGTATACTATAATGTTATTATTTTTTGTCAGTAACAAATATTAAATCCTCACCGCCAAAATGGCATCTTTTAAAAATAATAATATTATAGTAAGTGTATGTGTTGATTCTATATTAAAGTATACGTAAGTGATTGTTTTCCCATTTATGTCCTATAGAAAGTGGTTACGAAAAATTACTGCATATGTCGAGTATAAAAAAAGAGCTCTTACTATCCTTGAATGTGCAAATTATACAATCGCTTTGTCGCAAGGCTTGGTAGCTTAAATGGACAAGTTTTGATTCTTTTTAACACGCTTTTATTAGCTTCACTCGTATGTTTGTTTGTCTGTAGGTAACTCTCTGAAGTTGGCTGCAGAACGCATCTGAACGGATCCTTTGCATGAGAGTAATAAAGATAGAGCTAGTGCGCGAACTACGCATGCATGCGTGTTTTTTTAGTTTTTTTAAACTATTATATTATTATAAAAATCATGGCGAAATATATAATCTGCATTATGCTTATAGAAATGTGAGTGTATTATTTTAATCATAGAAATCATATATAAGGGCCAGCGCACACCGTAAAATTTTCTGATCAGAAAGTCTAATCAGAAAATCTGATGGTCAACGCACACCATCGAACAGTCCTATAAGAAATTCTTATAAGAAAATGTGATCATACATCAGATAAAATTCTTTATCAAGCGCATATCATCGGGTATCATCGGATACGTACAACAAACCACAATGAACCAAGAAATTTTCAAATATTTTAAATTTATTAATTACTTTTTTAACTAATGGCCTACATCAGACAACATCGTAAGATTTTCTGTTCAGAAATTCTGATACTACTTCAGACAACATTATGTGTAAGCGCTCACCATCAGATATATTATTATATGTAGAAATCTTACGGGGTCTAATATAAAAAACGTGTTAGTTAATAGCATCATATTTTCTGATCAGAAAATCTATGCTCTGGCCCTAATACTACATATTAATACGTGTGTATCGGTAGTGGTTTTATCAGTAGTTGGCGGTGGTGAGTAGTATAATCGACTTGCATGCACGGCAACTTATAAGGGCAGCCATTAATTATACACTTTTGGTCATAATTTTTTAACATTGACTTTCCAAACCTGATTATATGACCGTGTTCAGAATTATAATACTTGTTTCAATTATGTTAGATGACAATGACAACTAAGAGCCAAGCCCCCCCCCCCCCAGTCCTACGTTCTAGTATATAAAAAGTAAAGTTATTTTTGGTTCAGGATTTGCTTAGGCTGCCATATTTGATTTAAATAATTATTACTGTGAGTACTAACATTTGAAAAACGTTTTACCCTGTTACCTGATCGTTGCATTTTTTACGGTAGCCTCTTGTACTTTTTAGGATAATATTTATTAAACACTAACACAGCTTGAAGAATATGGTGTAAATATTTTGGGGTAGTTTAAAATAATATGAATATAGAGAACCACTGTATGCATGGATATATAAAAAATAATTGTAGGACCAAATTTAACGATAAGTTAACGATTCATAATCACGGGATATTGTATTTATTTGTTTCATTTCAATATTACACAAATTTGAAACTATACTAAATGGTTTGTATTATCAAGAAAATTCAACATTGTTGGATTTTTGTTTTTTGTAATTTTTCATACAACAACGTTTTAGCATTTTTAAATTAAAATTTTTTTAACCAATTTTCGTGTCACGTAATGTATGACAATTTTTGTAATAGACCGTTATAACAATGAATTATTTTTAAACTCGTCCTTTTACTAATTCGACATCTAGCAGTCCACCGGTTGAACTAACATAAAATAATCACAAAAAGGTAATAATGAATAGATAAAGCCTAAACACTGCACATTATATTCTACCAATGTGGGATCCCAATATAACTTTCAATTATTGTCCTATAATAATAATATATGCTTCCCGGCCAGATCGGTTAAATCGTTTTGATATAAAGTGAATGGGTAAATAAAATTAGTGAAAAAATTTAATATTTTTGAAAAAAGGGTTTATTAAATAAAAAATTGTGTCCGACTCTATTATACATATTCAACACATAATAAACATTCATGATTTATATGCACATTATTTTAGTATACTATCGTCATAATTTTCAATCGACCACTGTAGTCGAATATTTTCACTGCATGCTTCCATTGTTAAGTTTTTAAGATTATCATGGATTGCTAAACATTTTCTTGTAATCCCATGTATAATAAATTTTTTGTCCACATTATATGACCAAAGCTGATTGCCTTTCAATCCATGACATGGATAAAGCACAATGTTATCACCACCAGAATAGTCTAAACATCCAGTGTTTCGTCTTATTTCACCGTTTTGATTCATCTCCCAATGCTGTAATAATTAATATGTATTTGAGTACAAAATTCAAGCTAACACAACAAATTTTTTTAAGAAGAGGTTTTTAAGGAAAAGTTTAAGTTTGGAAAAAGTACGAGCGTTAAGATCATATGAATGAATATAATATTTTGGTATAGCTCAGATTTTTTGCTTGAATACTGAATTTTATAATACCAAAATGATCACATAGTGTACTGTGTAATCTCATCGGTCTATTGATTATCGCTTTGATGTGAGCACACCATAACGCAAAATTGTGCTATTTGTGAGGTTGGCATGTCCATAGGCGTGTTACCCGAAATATGCCTTAGAAAGATGCATATTAGCTTGAAAATAGCAGTAAATTATTACTAAATTATCCATGAAACACCAAATTTTTAAACTCAAAAAAATTAAAAAACCAAATTTCTAATTTTTTATATTTTCAAAAATTATGTTGAATTTTCGTAAAAATTACTCGTTTAATGATGTAATGCGGCAATTAAATTATAATATATTTTATAATAAAGAATTTCGAAGGTTTTAACATTTTATATAAAATATTATTGGGATGTTATTACCTGGTTACTTCCAAGTCCATGACATGCATATATACCAACAGGTTCTGGAACATCTTTTGATTTGACTGCTACATCGAGACACATTGCAGGTGTCACGCTTCCAGCAATCTAAATAATACATTCTCGATATAATAAAACAAACACTTCAAGAAATATATTATATATCGAATATTATAATCCAAAAAAATGTGTATATTTACGTGTAAACTTTTATAAATTTTATACTAACCATTTGAGCTTAGCTTGCGCGAAGCAGATTTTAGAGTTTATTACATAATATTAAATACAATCTAAAATGGAGTTTATTATAATCTACCTGTCCTGATGAACTTGGTATATAGAATAAAACACTCTAAGAAATACATATCGAATTGGAATATCAAAAAAAAAAAAAAAATATTTATGAATGAACTATAAATTTTGTTCTAATCATTTGAGCTCTGCTTTTACGGCACTGGTTTCAGAGTTTATTACAGAATAGTAAATACATTATAAACTGGACTTTTATTATTCAATTGTAATCTACCTGTCCTGATGAAATGGGTATATTTATTTCAGGATAAACATTTTCAATATACCATTGAAAAGATTTGCAACCAAGCTCTTCTCGTAATTTTTTTCTTTCAGATACATCTCCATACTCTCCTTTATTATTACCAATTATTTTGTAATAGTATTTCGCATAATCGTCAAGCCAAACCTGAAAATTTTTATCTTAAATCGCATCTTACCTTGTATAAAAACCATTCACAAAAATTGTTTTAATTTTTGGTTAATTTTCTTAGATTTAGTTGGTTTAATGGAAAGTGGGGGACTACAGCTTTTTTTCTAGATTGTACGATATCCTTTTAACAATTTTTTTTAAAAAGGAATATTTTTCAAAAGACACGGTTGCAAAGGTTTAGTAATCATGCAACAGCAACATTACCTTCTACAAAAAGTAAAATTAAAGCATGTAAATCGCAAACCTCAGCAAGTCGGACTGTATTCTTCTTTAACGTATCAGTTTCGCCTTCTCGCCATTTATAAGGAGATCGTTTTCTAAAAATGTGCCCCACATGAGAACATGGAATAATTTCTAATGTACCACCACACATCCATGTTTTAAATGACAATTCCAAGTTTTCTCCACCCCATATATCAAAACCACTATCATACATCCCCAATTTTTCAAAAAATTGTCGATCAATACTAAATAAACCACCTTTTAACAAAGAGAACTGTTTAAGATTTGTAAATTTCTGTAAAATATTTGTTCAGAACTGATTCGAAAGAAAAAAGTTAATTTGATCTTCAGATGCTAACAAGGAATTTTTAGGTTTTTAACTTATTCACAATCCGTCTATATGCTCGAAGATCTCTTTTAGATATTTTTTCTATTAAATAATAAAATTTATTATTAAATTAAAATTAAATTACCAGCCATAATAGGACTCCATACAGGATCTGAAGTATGGTTTCGTCGTTTTTTCTCTCTTTCAGGTATCGGATGCCACCTGAATAATAAATTCCAATCAAAACCGCCAATATTTACATAACTACTATCGTGGTATTTATATTCAAATGTTTTATCATCAATAACATCAATAACTGGGCATACAACTGTTGTTGAATTGCGAGCAATACGATCCAATAATGGTTCTAGCCAACCAGGAGCACATTCACAATGTGAATCTAAATATGTCAGTACTGAACCGGAGGCATGCTGAGCACCTAATATGCGTGCACGTATTAATCCTTCACGTTTCGTAGCTCGTACAATTTTTACTTTTTTATAGCCGGACCAATATTCGTCTAATTCTTGTTTCAAGTGTGCTAAATAAATTTAAAAAAATGTATGTATAATTTTCTATAGTATGCAAGTTCTTTATACATTGCTTTAAGATTTATAAGTAAAAATACATAATAAAGCAGGCATGGAGGTACGCTAAAACAAGTAAAAATAGAACATCCTGTAAGATTTGTGTATCTCAAATAAAAGGATGCATTTTGTGAAAAATATGACCTCCTTATTTATTGACCGCTTAATTACTCCTAAATTAGTTATTATCCCGTTATTTTTAATTTTGTAGCAGCTCACGTAAGACACCTTCCTATCAAAATTCAGAGTTATTTGCTTGGCATACGGATGGGTGGATATAATGAAATGATAATGAACAATTTTAATCACCACGAATTTGCTACGGATCCCTAAAAATATCAGGTAGTAATTACAAACAAGTGAAAATATTATTTAAGTAATTTACGACAAAAAGTTTTTAAACAGATTTTTGGTTTCGAAAAATAAACATTTTATGTTATTGAATTTTGCTTCTATCTTTCTTGGCTCAAAAGTCATTGATCCATTGGACCAAAAGGACCGATTCCTAGTACTCATCCAGGATATTAAACTCTCTTTTTAGGTGCAGAACGACAAAGTTCTTACAAACGATGAACGAACGAACGAACCGGCAAATGGAATTGGAATAATTAGGTGATTCTGTAAACATTTTTACCACAATTTTGTTTGTGTGGTTAGTGTTTAATTATGTTACAAACCTAATGTACTCTGTATTAATTTAAAACTCTAAATGTAATATATATTAAACAAGCGAATACTTAAAATTTATATTGATTTGAGATTTTTTACTGAAGCGGATAGGTATATTCTGTAAACATTTTTACCACAATTTTGTTTGTGTGGTCAGTGTTTAATTATGTTACAAACCTTAATGTACTCTGTATTAATTTAAAACTTTTAATGTAATATATATTAAACAAGCGAATACTTAAAATTTATAGTGATTTGAGATTTTTTAATGAAGCGGATAGGTATATCCATTCACCACGGCACACCTCCCGTTTAAATTAAAACACATGTAAAGAACTATTTAGCTAAGACCTACTTACGAAATTCTGAGAAATCATCAACAAGGATCACTTCATGAATAAGGTGTTCTGGTGATTGATCCAATACAGAATGGACAGTTCTAAGCAGTACACTCCATGCTTCATTATGAAAACAAATGATAACTGATGTTGAAGGTAAATCTTCTAAATACTTTCCTGGTGTTTTACATCTAAAAAAGAATAAATAGTTTCATAAATTAGTTTAAATAAACAGTATACACTAACTCTAAAGCAGCGTACACTCATGCTACATTCGTTGACATTGTTACGTGTTACGTGCTACGAGACCAAGTAGTTTGTAGGTGTTGTGATGTTACGATGTTGCTATGAGTTACATAGCGTTTCATCTGATTACCAAGCAGAGTACCTTCACTTTCAGTATTTGTTTATGTTCATAAATTTCAATAAATTGAATTGTATTGTGTTCGTTCCACTACATATCTAAATATTTAAATACAATAAAAATAAAAATGAATAATGTTTACGTCTTATCTTTGCAAATATCGTATTATTGAGTCCACACTATTCGAAACCAGCATCTTCTAATGCGATTTAAATTTACCAACTATTTATGGATAATATCGTGGCGTATTAACTTTTGTTACACGACCGTGTGACACGTTCACGTCCACACAAAGGTGACTGTTACGCGCCTGAGTTGCGTTACGGTGTTACATTACACGCTAAAGTGGCATGTGTGTATGCTGCTTAACATTGTAGTGTCTATAGGTAGAATGGAATCGTTTCTTTTGAAAACAATTTTTTCCAGGTCTGCTACAGTCAAAATCACCCAATAAATATATATAATCAAACAATATTATGTATCTACTACTAATGTTTACTTATTATTAAAACTGTGTTTCTGTGGCTTGGATACATTTATATATTTAGATACGTCGGGAAAACATTTTAATTCATAAAAAAATCTTATTAAAAATTATAGAATTTGAACAAATTTTTCCATTTTTGTTGTTTGCATTTTTGCATTTGAACTTTTCTTTTATGGTTTAAAATATATGGTTTAGAATGTTGTAGAATCAGGGGACCCATTTGACTGATTTTGCTCATTTTCGATTTCATTCCCTTTTTAGGGCTTTGCCATACTACTATTTATTTTACCAATGTCCATTGTAACCAGCGTCCGTATTATTTCACATCGATTGCAATTAATCGCATATTTCTAGTAATTAAAGAAAATTACAAAAATCTTAGTATTTTTGTGATTTCCTTGAATGTTATATAAGAAAAATAAAAATTTCCTATTTCTCTAAACTATGTCATTTCTTATCACGTCCATTGCAAAAAACAGTATCTTTCTAGTAAATATAGAATAAAAGTTGGTATTTTTGGAAGTTTTCTCAAAAGCGGGAATGCAATAAAACGAAAGTTTTCCTATTTTGGTCACACGGTTTATATTTGTAGAATATTTCAAAAACATTCAACAAGATGAAACTATTACCATTATAATTGTAGATAAATATAACTGTAAATAAATTAGAAATATCAAAGTGTGAAATACAATCAAATCCTAATGTGTCAAGCTATATGGCAGAGCGCTTAGATGTGGAAAATGAACTAATTAGATAATCCTATGGACACCCTTTCAAAATTTTTATGTGCTTAAATATTTCCTAGTTTGTAAATAAAATTAAAATCGATTAAAAAAAAACAATAAGCTACCAAAATTATTTCCCATCTCTTTTTTGAAAACGACGTTTAATATGTCATTTACATAGAGATACTAATAAGCGACACCATAAGTTAGTATTTATCTTTTTGTTTAATCAGAAAATTTGAATGTCCTTATTTTTCCTATAAGACATAGTATGAAATTGATACAATATTTGTTAAAACTCCCGTAAAGACGGATGGAGGTACTTAAAGCTTATGAACACCGTTTTTAGTATCACCAAATTTTTGTAAATATTTCTCGGACTTACCCGACAATGTTGTCTGGGGTATTTTTGATTAGATTTAGAAGGTTAAATGAGGCTTAGTAGGAAATTTAGTGTATACTTTATAAAGAATGTGTTTAGGGAATCTTTGAATTTCTTAAAATTAAATGTAATAATACATATGAATTAGCTGAGCTAGTTAAATTTTTACTAGTTAAACTATTTACGAATTTGTCATTCGCCCCTACAGTCAGGCAGTTAAGCCGTGAATAAATATATATACGTAGTAGTATACTAAGAAATTTAATTTTATATATATTATCAATAGATAAAATTTTAATCTACACCGCTTAAATATTTATAAATTTTTTTAAGACAGAAATATTGATAAGAATCCTTTAAATACTCTTATTATCATCAGGTTAAGTTAGCTTGAAAAATAGGGGGCCATTGCAAAAAAACAATTGTAAATTGGCATGAAGATTTAGAACACCATTGTTAACAAATTTTGAAAAACCCTCATCAATCTCATGTATGCAAAACATTTTATTCAAGGTCAAAATTAGCAAAAAATGGGTTTTTCGAATTTTGTCAAAAAAAATTTGTCGTACAAATATGTCGTACAAAATTGTCTATACACTTTTTTTATTAAGATTCATCATTTCTGAGATATTGCGATTCGAAAAGGTATATAATTTGTACTCAAGTTTAATGAAAAAATATAAATATGTTAGTGAACTTCTTCTCCCATCTTCTCCTCCTTCTCTACCTCCATCTTATTTTTTTTTTTGCTGAGAGATGCATCAAATGTATCGCCCTTAAACCCGTAAAGATCTAATGCTTTTTAGATTGAACAACCCAAACTCGACCGGCCTTGACAACTGATGCATGCTAATGAAGAAAATAAGAAACCTTTCCTGCAGCTCTTTTTGTAAAAACTTATATTGAGGAGCTTAGTTTGATGGAGATGGAATCATAGCATGTATTGATTTTATATATATATATATATATATATATATATATATATATATATATATATATATATATATATATATATATATATATATATATATATATATATATATATATATATATATATATATATATATATATATATATATATATATATATATATATATATATATATATATATATATATATATATATATATATATATATATATATATATATATATATATATATTCCAATATATCATTCCACTATACTGTTTTATGGTTCTTACCCAAATCATTTTAGTATCATTTTAGTGATATATATATTTCAATCATTAAATATCTAGAACATTGTTATTACGTGAAACACAAGCCATTACAAAGTTGTACTTTTAGCTGGTTAGGCTAGCGAATTAAGTCTCTAATAGTTCAAAATGAAAATTATTTGAAGTAAACTTTTCAAAAAATCACGAAACTTTTAGGCATGAACGTACATAAATGTTTATATTCATGTCTAGAATTAAATCAAACCTTCCTAAATGTATCAGCTATTATTAACATTTTGTCCTTGAATACAATTTTTCGCAAGCATCGATGAGATCGAAAGGAATTTCAAAATTTGTTTACAATGGTTTTTATAACATTCATAACAATTTTAAGTTATCTGGAAATTTGTGCAAGGGTGGATTTTTACTTTGACCAGATATTTAGTAATTAACATATATACTATAATTAGCACCGTTGTTTTGGATCAAGTATACAAGTGAATTTTTGTGGTGTTATTTGTGTGTGCTATTAATCTTAAGCTTTCTTTAGCGATATAGGATTTCAAGATAGATTTTCGTTTAATTTTCATTTAAATGCAGACAAATGCTCACTGAAACATCCCTTGAAACTTACGTTTTTATTTCGAAGTAAAAAACACTATCTCTCTGAATCTCGTAATACATTAAAACATTGATGATGTTTGAAGAATCAATTTTTTCCACTTACCTTATGAAAGACTTATTAACTTAAACAGAAAGCATATGACGGACAATACGAGGGTGGAAAATAACATTGACTTATATTCATAATAAACACGTTTTCCAATGCATATATGAAGGTAGTTGGTAAAAAAATATTTGCGAAAATATGAAACAATAAAATAAACGTTAAGATAACAACTACAAGAGTTAATTGCTTAGATACCCTGTATATGGTTGAATATATTTGAATTTTGTCTATACACAAAGTTTAGGATTTAAGGGTAGCATCTTTAAAAGAATTCGTATGATTTACCATAATTTCTTGGTGTTACGTAAACTAACTCTTCCCTAATATTATTATGAATGAATAAAAAATAGTAAAACAAAAAATAAACTTACTCTGGATCTCTTGGATCTGGTAAAGATCTATGTAACGATATTAAATCACTAACATATTCATTAAATGCATTATTCTTCCAGCCTTGATCCACCAATTTTTGTATGTTATCAGTCAAATTATTTAATAGTATGACAGGTTTTCCCATTTCTCCAGGAGGTTTGTCAGTTTTTTCATATGTTATAATTGATTCTGCTTCAATTGCTGGTGCATGTTGTAACGGTGTTACCTCATTTTCAAGTTTTATTGACTCCGATGTTATTGATTCACGTAGTGTTTTACCACTTAATAAAAATGTAATCGTATACCAAATTATTGGTAGTAATAAAATTATTGTGAATAAAAATGATCGAGAAGTCATTTTAAAATTTTTCTTTGAAAAATGCAAGTTAAAATTTTTAGCTTTTTTGCAACAATGATTAAAAAATATTTAATGAATGTTACATTATAATTAAAACAAACAATATTCCACGATAGTATAAAATTAATTCGCCTTTGATACGAAGGATACAAATGACTCAGACATGTAACTTAATATGTGGTTGAATAGTAGGTGCTAAATCTATGATAAGTATACTTCTGATAACATTCTAAAAAATGCAAATAAATTATTCAGTCTCGGATAAAGTCAATGCGGGGTCTAAAGATTATGCCAGGTATTTTGTAGCTTTAGAGATTTTATGCTAAATTCATTTAACCAGGACGTACTCAGGTGCGTATTCACAATTCTATTTTGGGAGGATTATGTAATTTTTTTAAAGAAATTTCATAATCCTCCCAAAATAGAATTGTAAAAAACAAATTAAATTTTTTCATGTAAAAAACAAATTAAATTTTTTTCAGAAATAATTAATGGACATGGTGTTTTTTCTATCGCTTTATTATTCTTTCATTTGAAGCGTTTTACTTCACGAAAGGGAGACTGAAGTTATTTTTTTTTGTAAATCTTTAGAAATAGGGAAAACATCCTTGGCGTTCAGAAATACTGATTAAGCAGACACTTAGAAGTGACGTCACCACATCGTCAGTTTTATTTTAATGTGATTTTTAAAGGTAATATGTTAAGGTTCACATTATGATAAAATAGCAAATTTAAGAACAGTCATATACCCTATAATCAAGAACTTTGGATGTCATTGACATTGCCCTGGCATATATATATATATATATATATATATATATATATATATATATATATATATATATATATATATATATATATATATATATATATATATATATATATATATATATATATATATATATATATATATATATATATATATATATATATAGCTTTAACAAAATTATTATTTTGATAGCTGTGAATTTGTTTATCATTACCATAAACAAATAAGTTATTATTTTGTTTAAGCGTCAATAACGCAATGAATATGAATGACAAAAATGACGATTTTAATTAATTTTTTTTTTACTTCTAACGTGTAAAATGTAAATTGTAGGTAAAAATATGTGATTTCTTTATTTAAAAACAAGCTTGTTCATAATTCTCAAAAACGAGCAGCTTGAGTGCACGAAAATCATTTTCGATTTTTATAAGAGTACTTTCTTAGCCAAATTATGGTTTATTTATTTCATTTTTAATACGAATGCACACTCTTGCACTTATCTTATCTTACTCACGTAATGGAACTTAATACTCCGATTTTGCATAGAGTATAGGAGTATTAAGAGTATTATGTTTCATAATAAATATCAAATGGAAAATATCTTCTACCTTCTTCTAAAGAATACGGGAGAGTTGAGAGATAAAAAACGCATAGAAAGTGATAAATAAGCACGTGTTTGATTTATTATTTTAATCAAAAAAGATAATTAATAATATTTTAAACAATTTTTTATGACTACATTAATGAAATACGCATTTGTATTACTTTTAATTCACATTTATAACAAACACATAAACAAACCGCTCATCATATAATGCACAGCACACGCTCACAAACTTATAGTAAATTATAAAACTATCTATCTAGCGTATAATAATAAATAAATAATAGTAATAGTATTCGAATAATAGTACCATTAAATTAATATTAATGATAATAAAAAATAACGAAAAAATTCACCATCTGCATCGGTGGGACTCAATTATCTAGTTTACTGAGCGAACATGCTGTTTGTTAATTATTAACTCTATTTTGTAATTTTTAATATTGTAGCAGTATTGTTGGTCTAGAACTAGTATACTGGTCTGGCTTTTTAACAGGCCCAGCAGAATATCAATTTAACAGTTTACTTTATGAAAAAAAGATGTACTTAATCTATTTTAATCTACTGTTAAATGGTGACCGTTTTCAATAAGCTAAACTTACAGGCTAGGCTAAGGGCACTGCAATTTCAAAATCTCAAATGGCACCCTATATCTTATGATACCCCATTTGAAAGATATTTGTATGCTGAAATCAATTATACTATCAAAAATTTTTTTGTTAAGCTTTGATATAATTCCAATAAAATGCTTTACAATTTTTTATGATAGCGAATATAATTCTCAAAAATTTTCTAATTCTCTCTTAATCGTTCACATAAACCTTTTCAATTTAATTGTCGATTTATTTTTGGTTCGGATAGAATGTGAAAATTCTAATGTAACAAATAAATAGTAAATATTTTCTATTCTAGTCAAACATAATATGAGTACTTAGAATAAAAAAATTTAAATTGAAAAGGTTTATTTGAAGGGATTATTAAAATGACATTGAGTGCTGAAAGTAAGTTTTGTCTTAAAATTGTTTATTTACGAATTAACTTCGATATCATAAGAAAATCTGGATAAGCAATGCTAGTTAATGAAAACAATTACAGAAATGTAATATTAACAAAAAAATTATAAACTAATTAATTGAAATCAATATAAAACCTGAATTATACCATAACGTGGCTATATTTGATCTAATTACAAATTATTCAGCCGGGTCTGTTAATAAGACTACCGTGTATATTTTAACAACTCATTTTAACAAGGGCAGAAATTAGAAAAAATCTAGACAAGGTCGCGTTCAAAAATTTATTTATTAGCAGAAGAACATCTTCTGAGATTCCAATTTTCAATTGCTACGCATATTTTAGGACGGTTAAAGTACAAATAAGAAGATAATTGAATAATAAATGAACAAATATTTTAAAACTTATACAGTTTGGCAAAACAGAACCCCAATGTGTGTGTTGTATCTTTATAAATTTCCTTTATAAAGTCCTTTCCATTAATTTGTGTTGTTCACGTTTTGAATTATTGAACGTATACTTTGCGAAATAGTTTAAATCAAAAAAGAAACGCAAATTAGTTTTTATTTTTTGATTTATCTAAGAATGGCTGGTATTCTAACGATGGTTCTAATTGGTTGAACAGCCTTAACACTGTTAAGACTGTTCAACCAATATTGTTCACTATAACTGATATAATAAGACTGCTTGTTTTACAAACAAATTTCTAGACCAATCACATATTTATAATTTTGTATAATCGTGAAATCAGTACTTTTTAAATCGCTTTCCATACGACAACTCTAACACTACTACTAGATGTGCGACAAGCCCACAAAAAGTATATCAAATTATTCAATAAAATCAAAAATTGAATATCACAACGTAGCGTGCTCGCTGCTCCAAGAAACAATAACTATCTTATGTTAAAAATTTCAAATCAAATATACTTTAATTAATTGTGAAAAGTGTCATAAATATACAGATCTAAATATTAAATAAAATCAAATGTAGATCTAAAAGTATTAATAGACCCAAAATTCATTCAGAAAAATGACTTAATCTTATAAACATTATTATTTTTTTAGTCAATTTGAATTTAATATTTGCAATTGGAATTTAAAATAAGCCTCCTCTACAGAGTCGGTCAATAACATACACACAACATTATTATATTATATCTAATGGGTCGTTTACACTATGGAATATGATCAATAATCTATTTTACATTTCGTTGATCCTCTGCAACAATTATTAAAAAATTGAAATGTATTTTATAAATTCCTTAAAAATTTACTCCGTGTAAACGACTCTTAACATTTTTCAAATAGAATACAATTATTATATTAATATGTAACTTGTACTTTGTTTACGCAAAGCAATTAAATCATGCCAACATATTGGAATTATTCAGCAATCCATGAACGGCTTGAGTAACCGTTCTACTAGTATTGAGACTGAAAGCTTTGTTATAAAACATACTCTACAATGTTTTCAAAAAAATTTTTTCCTTTTGTAAATTTTTTTAAGAAAAAACGTTCAACTTTTTCTCCCCGTAACTATATAATTGGTTCAAAGTAGATTTTTCTCCAATCTCTATGTGCCTCAATTCATTTCATTATTGAGAATAAAAACTTGCTGGAGCTTAAAATTTAAATACAAATTTTTATTTCGAAAAACGAAATTTGTTGCTAAACTAAATGCGGATTCATTCCATACGAATACTAAAGCAAACATACGCAAGTTCTTCTGTGCATTGAGTTTCTTTAAACGCTGTTTATACAGATTGAACATATAATACGGCACTTTGAGTTACATTTTGCATTATTATCAACTATTAGTCGAATTGGCCATTCTTAATTCCCGATAAGAACTTTTGTTATTTGCAATATAATTTTTATTTTAGCGATTCTACTTTTAGCATGACTTATTATACTTTGCGTTCACATAAACTTGGACGAAAAACATTAAATTTAACATTTAAGTGTTATTTGCATTTACAATGCGTACAAACTGTGAAATTCTACGCACACTACAATATCGGCCTATTAAACAGCTGAAAAACATTTTTGTTTTAATTTTCTAATTCCTTTTGCCTTTCTACGGACGTACATCATGTAGAATATAAACACAAAAATCATGTAAGCTGTGATAATTCGAAATAGACGGAGTCAAAACAATTGTATGTAAAAGTTTTTGTTTTGATTCCGAAGTCTATTTTTAGAGTTATTTAAATCTGCAAAAAGTAAATGCGAATTTTTTTCGCTACGTCAAGTTCTGCAAACAATGCAGATTGTCATCCTTATTTCTTGTTTAACGTCTTCCATTTTTTTTCGAATTCTTTAAAAAAAGGCATAAAATATCTGTCGACCGATGACTATTGATATTTTCTACGAATAAATAAGACAATTTGTTCTTAAAGAAAAATTTTTATACAAGAATTATTTAAGTGATCATTCTCCATTTATAATCACGTTTCGTCTTCAGGTGGCTCTGTTGTTGTGACTGTTGGTGGTATTAAATTTGCTTGTTGTTGTTCTAGCATTGTTGAAAATATTACGATTAAATTATTGATGCCGATCAAGTAGCCATCTTCGTGGTTACCAACAATCCATTTGGCATTATGGTTAATTTGGATATCTTCTGGCAACATTAATGTTTTTGCAAAATCAATTAACCATATATTTGCATTATGTCGGTCATGTACAAATAGAAGTGAACTTCCAATAACCTACAATAGGTACAAATACTTTTGTTAGTAAGAAAAATCGATGAAATGAAAGAGATGTAGATTATGGGAGGTTAAATAAACAGTTTCAAGAAATGGTTTATTTATTTATGTATTACAATCGGTATTAAATTTCATTATGCACAAGAAGAGATCTCAGCCATTTCTCTGCACTACTCTCATAATTTTTTTCACATATTTGGAAACTGAAATATCAATTAATGAATCAGTCTTTTGTAACTAGGGTATTGACAAAGGGTCGGTCATCGCATTTTATTATTAATATAACTGGTTTTTTGCCTTCATAACTGCCAATTTATAAAAAAAAAGGCAGATTGTAAAGTGAATGGATATAATAGTATTACTAACCTCATGTGTGTTGAAAAATTGAGATGACTCTAAGGTTGCTTTGATCGCTTTCAATCTTTGTATATATTTCGGCTGTAATACAAAATAAATAGTTTAGTAAGTGCATCTAATCAACAACAAATTAAATTATAATAATATCGACGTTATGAGTGCTGGATTTATATAACCTCATGATCTAGGTTTCTTATTTTGGGATCTCCTTCGTCGTAATGCCTTACTCTTTCTACAACACACCTTAATATCACCTCACAAAAGGTGATGGGGTTTCAACGCTATTGTGATGAAAATGTATTTGTAACAAGTGAAAATAACAAATAACAGAGTTCATTGTTTAAATACTCGACATATGCTTCAGGATTAATGTTTGAACCATTTTTAATGATTAGCATTCATAAAATAACCTAAATATACGCAACTTATTCATGGATTATTAAATGATTGTATATCTAAACAGTTTACGAAAAAATGTTTAAACAAAAGTTGTGTGTTTTCAAAAAGACACATTTTTTGTGATCGAATTTTTTTTCTTTCTCTTATGGTTCAAAAGTTGGGTTATGGATCCACTGAACCCAATGGATCGATTTTGCTCATACACGAAATGTAAATCATTTTTATTTCTAAAATTCGCCACTATTTGTCCCATCCTATTATTTTGACTTGTTGACAATGCATATATTGTTTAAAAGGAATGAATAAAAATCAAATTAAATTGTGCCAAAATTTCAACTGGCTATCTTTCGTTTTGGAGTTATTTTGATGACGGGCATGTGGAAATCGATTCGATTAACTAGGTTATTCTATGAGCACCTATAAAAAAATTTTATTTGTTGTTTCATTATTTTCTGAAGTTGCAAATTTTAGACTCTTACATATATGTCGAGTATAAAAATAGTTATATATTTACAAATACTAAGAATCACAAACACAATATGTAACCATATGTAAATAAAGTAGAATTGCGTGATGAACTGCGAAGATTAAGTGTCCTTATGAACAACAATCCCATATCTAACTCCCTGGATTCGAAAGTATTTTACGAGCGACCCATTTGATAGAAACCTGCAATTAGCGACTCAAATAAATGGTTAAAACAATTAAATTTTTTACAACCTATCAGGTTTACAGTAGGTAAATTTTGCAATTTCTTCGCAGCAAGAAATTTCTTCAAATAATCATCCAAATATAATGAAATTTCAAATTTGAAGTCTAAAACTTTTTAAAAACTAAACGTTTTTATGAACAGATAGTAAATACTAAATTTCATTTTATCTGATTAGACGAAAGTTGCTGGATTTTTTTGTATCGCAGCCTGGTGGTCACATCTAAAAGCTTATTTTTCTATTTGCATAAACTACTATTTAAGTATTTTGGATACAAAAATACGTGAAAAATGTATATATAAAGTATTCTAGAAGTAATTCTAGTAGTCGTTATTCGCAGAGACCCGATAATTAAAATATTTTGTGATCATTTTTAGTATGTTTTTAAAACCGTTTTATATACTAGATTGATTAAAATATACGTACAATTGCATGTGGAAACCCATTAGTATAATCTCTAAATGCGTCCATAATTTGCTCTCGTGTTTTAGTCGTTTTAAAATCTTTACTCGATGTGCCATCACCTTTCTTTATTCCTTCAATACGAAAACCTAAAGTTGCTGTACTTGAAATTGTTTCACGCCAAACCATATATCGTGGTTTTGTTACACCCTTAAGTCTATGTTCTTCGTCAGTTGGTGCTTTTGAATCAATTTGAATCATTTTTTCATACATATCCTGAAATTTAAAAATTGAATAAATTTTTTTATATATTAGATCTATCTGACTCGAAAACAGATGAATTTTATTTAAAAACAAATGTATTTAAATTTACTGTGGATAGTTTCATTTATTTAGCCACAACTAACGTCAAGCTAAAACTGGGAATTTGCCACTCCTACTTTGCCATAAGTTATGCCCTGTTACTTTTTTTTTATAAACTGAGTTATCATTACTCAAATTTGTTCAGATTCTCTTCATTCTTGTCAAGCATTACTATGCTACTAGATAGGTCCTATATACTGGGTTGCCAAATAATTTTTTACTAGGTATCTGTGGCAAAAATTCAATCAGCCATCAATAAAATTCTTTTATAAACGTATATTTGTAAAATATATAAAAAGAACCTAATAAGAGGTAAACGGGAAAGGTAACAAAATTTGGCAACCCTACTTATATGAACTAGTTCTCTGGTATGTTTTGATCTCACTGTGATAATTCGAAACAAATCATTAAGTATAATACGTACCTTACGCAGTTTAGGTTTCTCTTTAGCTTTAGCAAGTTCCTCTTCTAAATATGTACGTACACCAATTTTACAATCCATAACACAGGGTGAATCAAAATCACTCAGTAAATCTTGTAATTGTAAATACATAGCTATTTAAGTGAATTAAGGAAAAACTTATGATTTTAAAACAAATGTTTAAATTAAAATATACAGAGGTTTACGTTGGTGCCCATAAGCAAATCATATCATTTGAAAATATTCTACTAAAAATTTTTACATGTGGATTGCTTACGATAGTATAATAACTCCCCTCCCCCCCTATAAAAATTCTGTAAAGTGGTCTGCATACTTAAGGTTTTAATTGCCCCAACAAGCTTTAAATCAACAGGAAACCGATTTTTATTACTGTAGTAGGAATATATTTTACCGTGGCGGTAAAAACTATTTTCCGATCACGTGATAAAACCAGATGTTAGTTTTCCGACGACCTGAAAATAGTGATAGTAGCAATTTTGTTGTTAAGAATATTTTAGTTTGTCATATATTAGAAAAAATGGATTTTGTATTTGTTTTTTTTTTTTTGTTCTTCATGTTCTTCTTATGACAATGACAAAATAATCAGATGTCCTTCAATTTCAAGTTTGGAACAATTAGAAATTTTACGGGATGCGTAAAAGAAAATATCATCTTTTTCAGAATGTTCGTAAGTGAAAAAAGTTGTTACACTAATCATTAAAAGTTGTTACTTCAAAACAGAATTTAAATATGCTCAAAATTAGGTGTATTTTAGGTGTTGCAAAAGTAAATAAAGGTGCTCAAAATTTTAATTTTGATGCACTGATACCACGCTGGTAGAGCAAGAAACGAATAACTTTTTATGGTTATTCAAGGTATGAAAAGGGATAATCATCGATGCCAATGCATTAAATCAACAAACACTTCTGAATCTATATTCCCTATAATATATGTATTTTCGTATAAAAAATATAAATTCCGAGAAGCTTATTTGGAGGTACACGTATCTTTTAAATTTATACTATTATAATATGATATTCCCATTTGTTTGTTTTAGGCCATGCATATTACACATATGAAATGTGTAACATGTGTATTCGTATCGTATATGAATCCACAATAGCGTAAATTATGATAATAGAATATTTTAATTACTAAAATTCATAAGGTTGAATATTTCAAATTGACAACTAGTATTAAGTTTGAACAACCTTTATAAGATTTTCTATGCGTACAAGAGATTAATTATGATGGGTTTATCATTCCCACCTGTTGTCATAAGTTATCATAACCTATCAGTTGTTTGTACATATATTTTCTACTAGATGCAATGAACAAAAAAATATTTAAAAAAATAAATTATTATATTATGATTAAATATTTATTGATTAATAATTATTCACATTAAAATGGTTTTTCGTAAAATATTTGAACCAAAAATAAAGAAAGATATGAATTAACTTTTTAATTTATATGAATTAACTTTGAAAATATTTATTAATAAATTATGATTGAAAATTGATTTATTCCATGACAAGGTAATTAATTTTAAAGCCACCTAAATTGATTAAATTTAAAAATATTAAAATTTTGTTTTGTTGGGTTATTACAAAATTTTTAGAACTTTAATTAAAGGGTATAATTAAAAAATTGGAAATTTCCTAATTTGTTATTATATTACAAAAATAATTACACACCGAAATTTTTCTTCTTGCTTCAGTTTCTTTTTCCAAACGCAGGTTAATAATTTTTCCAGTCACTTAAGACATGGGAAATTCAAATTTTATTTGCTTATATTTCACTGTTTTGAAAATTTACGTTTAGAATAATATAAAAAGGATACATTCTCCATCTTCGCTAATAATGTGTCCTTTGTATTCCGGAACATATGGCCGTAAAACATCTTTCATTAGAATTTGAAAGCATAATTCTTCTTTTGGGCACAATTTTTTTAAAATTGTACCTTGTTCCGGACCAGCCTTAAAATTACCTTGATGACCTGCTAACTGTACCCATGGATATCTTTGTTTCTTATATGTTTGAAAGAATGGTGTCCATTGTACAATATTTCGTAGTTTTCTCCATCCAGAAGGCTGAAAATAGAAAAAGAAATTATTTTAATTTAAAATAAAACAAATTTTAAAAATACTTTTTAATCTATGCAATATAATAACCCCAACCCCAAAGTGAACCTAATTCTAACCCAAATTCAATACAAAATTTGATGAAAGTGTTCGATTCCGTTAACTTAGTTGATCTTTAACTTTAAAAAAATCTGGAGTATTATACAGATCGTTTTTCGTATCTCTTGGCTTGAAAAATAATCTTAAAAAATACATATACAGAATATTACAATTGATATACATACATATAAATATACTACACTAATTCGTATAAATGCAGCATGATATTATGTATGTGAGTAAGCAAATTCAATATTTTAATATTGAATATCGTAACTATTTAAGTTTTAAGAGAATAATATATCTTTACTCACGTAAAATAGCATGTATTTGCATGGATTAGTATAATTATTTACATGTATGTATAAAAATTGCAATAATCTATATTAAATTGTCGTAATACGCCATCGTAGATGGTAACAACACCCGCTACGGACACCAGGTACTCCGCAGGCTTACGCTGATCTTGTTTTCGTGTTCTGCGACTTCGAAAACTTCCGAGTAACAAGTTAAGGCCAAATATATGAACAGTCGTTATACTCCAGTGATAGACGTTTAGAACACTCGCTGTGGGCACTAGGTACTCCACAGAGTTTTGTCAAACTCGTTTCCGTATTCAACTTCGAAATCTCCTGAGTAACTAAATTGACCTCATTGTCACCATTATTTACCGAGATTCACATTTATTTATATCACATTTAATTATCTACTTCAAAATATATTTCTAAAATGCATTTATTTTTATAATTAGATTAGTTCACAAAGTTTTTAGAGATACTTACGAATCCAACGTACCAAACCGCATTAAAATCTTATTGCACAAAAAATCCTTAGTGAGGCCGATTTTTGTGTTTCATTTCTTCAACTAATATAAAAGGAATTGTATAAAATTTTGTAAGATTGAATTTCAATAACTTCGGCACAGATTTGGTTAATCAAATTGTTTACTTTAAACTTCTTAAAACCCTCTTTAAACCAAAATGCGCATTTATTTTAGTAAGATAAAAGATTTTTAGACACTCACTTATAAATTATAATATCCACTAAAAGTTTATTAGTGACACGGACGATGACCAATAAAAAAAATTTCCTTATAAAAATGATTAAGTGGCGTTATATAAATCCAGCTTCTTTTAATTACAACTGACGTGGTTAAAGACAATGATTAAGAGAGTAATCATTAAATTATTTTACTGTAACGTTACAGATTAATTATAAATATTAATAAGTTTTAATAAACAAGATATAATCAAGCGATAAAAATAATAATTAAAAGACATAAATAATAATTATTATAAAATTATTCTGAAAGAAAAATGTTGTTAATTAAGAAGAATCTTCTATTTCCTGTTCTGCATGGCTTGGTGCTTTTTTCAATTTCTTATTATTGATTCAACGATGTAGTACATATACGTATCGATGAAGGGGTCGAAGGTTTTTTAAAGGGGCAATATTCCACTTTTTATGTGCACTTAATACGCAAGTCGTCCATAATCAAATTGTAAAATTGTGTATTCTGAATGTTAAATGAGAACATCAATAATATAATTCATACTACCTAAAATTATCTAGTTATAAACTACTGAATTACTGATCGATAAACAAATGAATTATATCGTTTACTACGACACTGCAAAATAATTGATTATTAACTCAAAAATAAATGATTACCTCGATAATCATAAAATTAATGACATTTTATTATGTTTGATCGATCATATCAAAGATGGATCACCTAATTAAAAATAAGATAAATTGATTACAATGGTACAGAGCCATTTGCCGCTTCAAAAATGATTAACGACAGTTTATTTTAACTTATAAAATATATTTAAAGTGTAAAACTTTTAAAAAGAAAATTAAAATTTGTAAAAGAAAGCTTAAGCCAAGAAGCTATTAAACGATTTCATATCGGCTGGGTGGAAAATAAATGAAAAAAAACTGATATAAAACTTTTATTCCCCAACTTCACATACAATAATTAAATTGTTCATAACAAAACAAATAATTATCATCAAACAGTAAAATTGTATCAACAATCGATCAACAATCCAATAAAATCAAAAAAAATTTGAAATAAATTGAAAAGCAAATTTTATTCGCAAACTATTTATAACAAATCAAATAATTATCAACAAACAATAAGATTACATCATGAATCATAATCATAAAGAGAGCAACAATACAATAAAATAAAAAAATTTTGAAAAAAATTGAAATGAAAGTTTTATTCTCCAATTTCATAAACAAAATTTAAATTGTTTATAACAAATTAAATAATTATCAGTAAACAATAAAACAAAGCATCAACAAATGATCAACATACCAATAAAATCAATAAAACATTGGAAAAAATTGTTTTCCCTAACTTCACAGAGCCAGCCAGTGTTATTATTAGATCTTTTAATTGTAATTAACGATTCATTTTTGTTTCGGACAGTCAGCAATAAGTTATTGTACAATCTAGTGACAGAAAAACATGACAATTTTTCAAAGATTGTGTTACTCTTTATTATGCCCATATCTCTTTGGCCTACACCATAGATGATTAATTAAACTTATTACTTAGAAATTATTAATCAAACATGGTAATCATTATTAATTCGTTCAACTTGGTAGACCGACTTTTTACTAAAACCTAACCAACTATAGATATTTTAGATAAAATTTTATCCTTTTTTTTTTATACCATTCATGTTTATAATGTCCTCTGCTTCGAGGTGTGATAACTCTGAAGTGGCTTTCACTTTTGCTAATGATTGATAATCAATGAATGCAATGCACATTCAATTTTATATAAGTATTATCTAAAAGTCCATACATTTTGATTTATTAATACTTTTGAATAATTTTCAAAGAATAACTAGCCAGTAGAACATATTTCAAACAAAGATCTTCCATGCATGCACTTTTTATTGCTTGTAGCAAACTTCTGTTTATACCAGAAGCTGTATAATATATTTACAGATCGTTCGTGGATTCACTATGCATACAGAAAACATTGTTAAAATAAACGTATACATATTTATTGTAGAATACATACAAATACTTGCTATTGTGTATGTAAGTAAACACATTTATGTATTATGCATTTTTATTTTAATATCGTATATCAAATCTTATGTTGAGGTTTTTCAAGCGTAATGGTTACTTGAATAGAAGAAGTACGTGTGGTAATGATTATACAACGATGTCATTACATTGACGTCATAACACAAACCATTGTCAATCAGATAACTATTAGATTACAAGTGTACTTATATTGTATTACTCAGACATGGTAGTCTAGAGGCAAGTCAGTATCACCGCAAAGACGCCAGGGCAGATTCACACGCGACCTTAGATTATATACTGCCACGGTACTTAAAATACACTAAATTATCTGGATAACATCAAAGTGATCCGGAACATAATTTCAATAATTTTCGAAGAAATTGAGTAAAATGTAATTAAATTAGTGTTTAATACATACAAATACTTGCTATTGTGTATGCAAGTAAACACATTTATGTATTATTTTTAATGTTTTAATAGTGGGGATAGCCACAATTAGATTATAAAATGTGTTAATTCACATGTACACTATCAAACATTTGAATGTATTCTATTATATACATCGATTTTAACGTTTTTTTGCGTATAGAAAGTGACTTTAAAATCATTCTGTATATATTACACATGTAGTATAACTAAATTTAAGCATTAAAATAACTTCTTAAAAAATTAAGTGAGACACAAAACAAGTAGGTATTTTTCATTCTGGAAAAATTTACTTAAGAAAAATGTGAAATAATTTCTGTAGTTACTTTAAACTAAAGATAATTAAGATTTACTTTTATTGATAAAACAATAATTTAATGAATTATTAATGAATTGATTATATTGATTTTATCACTATTAAAGGTATACGATGTATACAGGAATTTATTGATCATATAAGTATTGAATGGATCAATATTGTTGATTGACAGAATCAATAATATTTATTAACGTAAATACAAAAATTTCTATTAGATTATTCATTTATTTTCATTCATTACATTTGTATTATTATACATAGTGGTGCGCAGATAGACAAGGGATTCAAAAGAAATATAATTTTTTCCTATTATCTCTGATCATTTCATCATTTCATTTGAAATCGATTTTTAAAAAAATCCGTCGGTCTAGCTTGCATAGAAAAACTTTTGGCATTTCTAAAGATTTTCGAAAAAATTAAAGTTTCCCTACAATTCCTACAATTTAATAGCCATTTCATGTATTATTTAGATTGGATCGAAAAATTGTAGGAATTGTAGGAAAACTTCAATTGTTTCGAAAATCTTTAGAAATGCCAAAACTTTTTCTATACAAGCTAGACAGACGAGTTTTTTTATAAATCGATTATGTTCAATAAATATTTATTAACGTAAATACAAAAATCTAACGTAAATACAAAAAAACGTAAGCATACTATTATAAATGTGAATGGAAGTTTGTTTGTTACGCTTTCACGCAAAAACTACTTAACTGATCATCATAAAACTGTGTACACAAATTCTTGGAGGTATTAGAAGTTACCTAGGATACTTTTTTATTGAAAAAAATTTATTGGCTAAAAATCTCAAAATCTAGCTACTTTAACGCATTCCAGTGATGAAGTTCCAACCATGAGAACAACTGTAATACTGTTGCACTATATTATCGACGGTTACGTCAATATCTAATCCAATTGACTATAATTTGAGCTGTTTGGAATTTTTCTATATTTATTGTTATTTTTTTCAAAATGTGCAACATTTATCATTTGAATAAGATGCGATCCAAATCCAAATATTATTATAAAGGTGTCATATTTCGAGATCGAAAAAAGGCTTGCAGAAATTAGTATGCTTGTTTCGTTTTGTTTTGTTTTACAAAAAAAAAAAAAAAAAAAAAAAATAGCAGCAAAAATAGTATTTTGTAGTATCAATCTATATGCATATTTTGTATAGTTTAGCAATTTCCACAATGTACCCTGTTTATTGTTATCTTTAATTATGTATCGATACTTTCATGTACCTTGTTCCAATCATTCTATCGGATCTCAGTACCGTAATAAATTTTACAAGTATTTACACCGTACAAACAGCATGGTGTAGCAAAAATAATTTTTTATTTGTTTCTTTAATATCGTATATCAAATCTGATGTTGAGGTTTTTTCAAGCGTAATGGTTGTATGAATGGAAGTTCATGTGGTAATGATTATACAACGATGTCATTACATTGACGTCATAACACAAGCCATTGTCAATCAGATAACTATTAGATTACAAGTGTAATATACTTATATTGTATTACTCAGACATGGTAATCAGTATCACCGCAATGACGCCAGTGCGGATGCACACAAGGCCTTAGATTATATACTTTGTTTGATTTAAGAAATATTTTTGTTGTCGAGCGTAGATTCGTGTGAAGATTCTTTGTAGAATACACTAAATTATCTGGATAACGCCTATTGTGATCTGGAACATAATTTCAATAATTTTCGAAGAAATTGAGTAAAATGTAATGAAATTAGTGTTTATTATTTATATCAATCATTTAAATGAAATATTTGATAATGAATATTAAATTTAGAGTAAAGTTCTTAATGATAGAAAATATGTAGGTACTTGTAGATGTTCTACATTTAAGTATCCGTACCGAGGTCTTGCTCATTTACTTTGTATCTGTCTAGTTTATAAGTACGAACGTTTCGTTTTTTTCCTAAAAGCTAGCTGCAACCAAATTGACCTTAAAAAGATGTTGCAGGAAATGACCATCGTCCATATAACAAGCCAGAAACTTGTGAGATTAATATTCTTGATACGCTCTTTCCTATTGGATCAATAACGCTTATAAACTTCTGATCTGACCGTTTATTTCTTTTGTTTTTTTAGAAATTAATTTTTATGTTTTGTTTAGTGTTTTCGTTTTTTGTTGTTGTTTTTGTTCTTGTTTTTCTCTTTCTTCTTTAAAATAGAATTTGATTTTCGTTTATTATTTCTGAAGGCTTCAATCTCCTGTATAAGGAATTGTAAGTAATTCTAAATAAAGTATTATTATTATTATAAAAAAATAAAAATATTTTACTTATTACATTTTTTGATCTAATAACTGAATGAATTATATAAAAATGATTTTATTGTTGTAATTTTACAATTGGATATAAAACATCCTTTATAAAATTGTGTTTTTGGATTGTTTATTGTATGCGAAAATTTTTATATTGTTCATTTTGTACTAAATGTCACACAAAAAACTTATATTTCTATAAATAAAGGTTATAAATTGCAAATATCAACATCCAATATTATTAGCTCCAAGAACGTTTACACAAAATTGTATTATTCTTGTAATAACTAGCTTTTCTAAAATGCAATAGAAAAAAAAAGATTTTATTGAATAGCCAAAATAATTGAATTGAGACAAACTTCTCCTGAATTCGTCAAAATAGTTCCTGAACCTTTGAAGGCTGGTATTGATAAGCACACAAATTTTTTAAAAATATTTAGTTACATTGCGTCTATGACCTACATGTAATAAAAAAATAATACCATACCATAGTGGTAAAGAACTTTTAAAACGATATAGCTACTAGCATAGTACAAAGCCATCATGTAGTCTTATAACCTACTAGCGGACGGCACGCTTTTATCCGCGTAGTTCCGTGCGATAACAGAGAAAAAAACTAGTCTATGTCACTCGTGGATAGTGTAGCTTCCCAACGGTGAATTTTTCAAATATAAATCATAAAAATTTTAATTAACTTATTATAAAGAGAGGACATTACGCGGTTTCACCCACGTAGTTCTTATTCCCGTGGGAATTCAGGGATAAAAAAATAGCCTATGCCACTCGTGGACAGTGTAGTTTCTCAACTGTGAAAGAATATTTTAAATCGGTCCAGTAGTTTATAAGTTTATTCATTAGATAAAAAAATACATACCAATATTTCCTCTTTACAATAGTATAAATGTAACTATAAACAGTTGATAAATGCTATAAATAATATAAGTTAGATTATTGTTTGAAAGAAAAGAATTTATGATAATTAGTCGATGTATAAAATATGTCTATCATGTCTCTCATATCTGATTCTCAAATATTATTATGGAATAAATAAATAATGACAATTGTATTTAACAATCTTTAATTACTTATATAATTTTTAAATTAAAGAAACCAGTTGTGATTCAGTCTGTTGTGATCGTTACTAATAAATATGAAGGAACCGATAGCAGTATCGTTGCACAAAAATATTTTCATAATATGAACAAATTAGATATTTACGGAGAAGATTCTGGCTTACTTAGATATGTTTATCATGAGAATCAATTGATGCCCTTAGGTTACGAACTGTTATTGTGTTTTCGCAAAAATTAAGCCGTCTAAAAAATGAACTAAAAAGTAAAAATTAATTTTTAATTAAATGTTCTCTAAATAATTTTCTTGTGACCAATTAGGTACTTTTCGATACCAACGGAAAAAATTAGTTATAGAAGTATAGTTATTTCAGACTATGAAATTTTTTTTAGCGGAAATACACGAAAACAAAATTTTTTAAATATAAGTCGACAGATTGATTTTTCTCAAAGAGAATCCGACATTTTTGTGTCAACAAAACTTATGATTGAAAATTTTTTTTAAACATTTGCATTTTTTTAGTTCTTAATCTCTATAATTATTTTTCAAAAATTTCAGAAAAATAAGTATCAGCATTATTTTAGCATTAACATTAAAAAGTCCAAAAATAATAGAAAGAATTTTTGAATAATTTTTAATTTATTTTGAATTTTAAAACTTATGCCAATATTTGTTGAACAAAATTTATTCTCTAATATAATTACCGGTCGTTATTTTATGTTTTCCAAAAACAGTTAAATATAGTTATTCACAATTAGTAACCACTTTTTCAATTCGTGCACCAAGAATGGAAAACAAGTTTTCTTTTTAAAATCTTAAAAAAACAACTACATTAGAATGTAAATTGGTTTTTAATTATTGGAATATTAATTAAATGTCAATATATATTTTTTACTTATATGTAATAATATTTTTACTTATATAAAACTGCATGCTTATTTTAATTTTATTCGAAATCTACTTTTGTTAAAATTAATCATAATTATCTTATTTCAAAACATTTATACGGTGCGTTTTTATTTGAAATAGTATAATTTATTACGAATTTGAACTTTTTATTATTGTCTACTGTACTCTATTACAAGAAGTAGAAATACATATTGAATCCGATGATACAATCTAGATAGGGGATACTAGGATTGAGTAAATCTGTAAGGCAAACAAGAATTGAACTCACTATCAAAAGTTTGGTATAAAATCTTTGAAAACGTTTATTTTCGTCTGATTATCTGATTTTCCGTTTGTCTACCATTAACATAACTCAAGAATTAGGAAAAGAGATAGTAAGCTGACATTATACTTGCACATTTTGTACATTCTACGACTGTCATGTATCTTTGATCCAATTTTTTAGAGATGCAAGAAAAGTTTAAGTACAAATAATGTCCTCAAAAAACAAACTTGTTTACAAATTTTTTGAAATTAATTTTTAAGATTTTTGAAATCTTAAGTTTAAATTTTACTAATAAATACATATAAAATCTATTGTTTAAAAAAATAATTGTAAAACCTTTTTTATTATATTTTTATTTTGCTAATGTTAATAAGTATAAAAGTTTGAAAAAAGGATACTAAGCCATATTTCTGGTAAGTAAATTTACATGTTTAGATTATTATGTTCTTGATTGATATTTTCTGATTATTTCAAGACGGAAATCTCGTTTTATGGACTACAGAACGAAATTAATTTTGTTTATAGCATTGTGTTTTGCTATGATTAAGTTGACCTCATTTGAAATATTTACAGAGAATTTTTTCAAGTAAAAGTTTTAGAACTAAAGTTTTTTTATTAATATACTTATTTTCGCTATTTCCGAGAAAAAAATAAACAAATCTGAAAATCACTACAATGAAAACTCGAAATTGAAATTTTGATACGACTACAATGTTTCTAATGCTATCAGTAGTAAAAGAAACTAAAAAAACACTTAAACTAAATTTGATGATGCATATATTGTGTTGAACATACTCCATCAAACCTGGATTCCATTTTACAGTAATAATTTGAAATGTCATTCATATAAAGTAGCCATAAACATTTCGTCAAAATACTTAATCTTTTATAATTTTTTGGCAATTGATTTTTTAATATTTGATTTGATTTGATATAAATGAAACGAGTAAAGTTAAAAACGTACTAGTGAATAATTCTATGTGTTAGTTAATATATAAATTCGAGCAATTTTCTTACAGTGTGATCGTTAAAGTATTTCTTAGAAAGCCAGTAATAATAAAAAACATTGGGAATAGAGACTTTTGCTCATAGTTAAAAGTGTTAAAAGTGCTACCGAAATATACATATATATATATATATATATATATATATATATATATATATATATATATATATATATATATATATATATATATATATATATATATATATATATATATATATATATATAATTGGAATCTCGGAATCGGCTCCAACGATTTTCATGAAATTTAGTATATAGGGGGTTTCGGGGGGAGATAAATCGATCTAGCTAGGAATCATTTTTAGAAAATGTCATTTTATTCGTGTTTTATCGATAATCAACGCGTTCGAGTAGTCTCAACTGAAAAATATAACTCTTCCTGACATCTATTGGCGAATAATAATACTATTTATTGTGAGCAACTAATTGCTTTAACGACACAACAGCAGATAGCGTTGTTAAGTAACACGAAGTCAATGAGTGTTTGCCAACACAATTTATAAAAAAAAAAAAAAAATACCGAGCAAAGCTCTGTCATCCAGATATTAATAATAATAATAATAATAATATACAATATTTTAACAGATTCATGTTTATTGATAATTGATTACTATTATAAAATAAATATTTCCTAAACTCCATTGTATGTATTTCGGGCCACAAAATTCATTAAACAAACACAGTTATTTTATAATCATAATGTAAAGACTAAAATGAAGAAACAATAAAAAAATTAAATACCCTTAAGAGTTTGACACTTTTCTATGGCTATCATCTGTAAAGTTTTGTTCAAATTAACTAAGTAATTTAATCAAGTAGTTTAGTTACTTGACGTGTGTGAACAGCAATATTTTAGTCAAGTGTTTAGAAAATTTGTTTAGTCAAGTGGTTTATTATAGTTTTTCACTCTTGTATCATAAACAAATGGAGGTATCTGTTTGACATTTAATTGTTGTGACAGTCATATAATATAAGCAGCTAAGTGCTATAAATTTATATTACATGACTGTTTATTTAGTTTTAGTAAATTACTTAATTACTTGACTAAAATATCAAATAACAAATATGAACGATTTTTGATCAAGTTTTTAGTAGTAAACTACTTGTTAATTGACTAAATTACTTCATCGATGTGAACAAGGCCTTTTACCACGAAACATTATTAAATTCAAATTATATTTGCTTATATCAAGATAAATACTTCGGAATGATACAAGCCGCCCACATTAAATATCTAAGTGTCGCTATTTTTGTTAGGACGCTACAAACATCGTCCACGTGTAGACCAATGAAACATTTTTATGCCTAAATAAATTTTCATTATTTTATAAAGTTAAGTTTACATTTGAGGAAGAGAAAAAGAAGGAAATTTTTCGAATTGCTAACAAGATCGGACTTAGGGTTTTAAATTTCTTTAAACATCATAAATCGTAAAAAAGCTCTGGGCGAATTGCTCAAAATTTTCTTTAAAACATCCACTTAGGATATAAATTTTTTAAATTGGATACAAAATATACGAGAAAAAGGAAATTGATTTCATCATAACTTAAATCCGACTACCAATAATTTAAATTTGAGCATTAAAACCCACTAAAAAGAATCCAAATATAGGTATTTAAATATCGCGAACGAAGCTCGAAAACAAAGTAATTCGTTTTTAACGGTATTTCTGGGAGCTGTGATTTATCTTTTATAACAAGCTTTAATTTAGACCCTGTCCTAGTGTCTTTGAGTATCGAATGGATCTGTGTGTTGCACCGCAGCATTAATTGTTGAGAATAATTTAATAGTTTAAATTTGAATCTTTAATTTTATACAACTGTGGCATTTTCCAAGCAGTAATGATACTATTAATCATTCAAATGACACAAAAAAAGGTGATGAGTGTGTTTTGAACAAGCTCCAACTCATTAAATATGTGTGTTTAATAGCTCAACTGAAAGGTATTAAGTCACTGAGTGTTCTTAGACCAAATAAAATAATATGAATTTCTTCTGAGGTTATGATTGTTCAAGTGTTGTGATAGTTTTATATCAAAATATCTTCAATATCTAGGGAATATGAAGGGATCGTTTTGGTCTAAGAACACTCAGTGAATCAATCAATACCTTTTATTTGAGCTATTAAACACTCAAATTAGATGAGACGGTTCAGATCAAGGCACGGACAATCAACTATTGCATCAAGTTTTTTAATATATTATAGATTGAGTAATCAATTGATGTGTTTGATTTAAATTAAAGCTCTTTAAAAAAAATATTTTTTGACCAATAATGTATTTTTATTAGTAATAAATGCACTTTTAACATTATTTTTTAATGAAATAAAAATAATGTTAACCAATAATCAACTTTTTAAATATTAAATCTGATAGATTCACTCTGTATACTATAAATTTTGCACATGATGTTCAGAAGCTGTCATACATGTAAAACAACTATTTACATAATTCGATTGAACATATTATTTACATATTAGTTTACTTATATGTAATAAAACTGCATAGGTAATAGATCTGATTTATATTACAGACAAGACAACTAACTACATATAACTAATACTATACATTCATACGAATAATTGTAATTTTAACCATTTTTAGAATATACGATTTACATTTTATATAATTCACTTATTTATTTTTAATGAAGTCAAATGGTAATTTTACATTGCATGAAATTGAGAATTTAGATTTATTATCGTTCGTATTTAAATATGAATCTGAAACCAATTATTCTGGTAAATTTTGCAGTCATTCGCAAAATTCACCGCCGAACTTTTGTTATTTAATAAATTAAAAAGTAAATCAATGGAGGTTTATTTTATTATAAATCAAATCGAATACCGAATTTTGCTTTGATGCTCTGCTAGGCAGAATAAGGCCTATTAGAAAAATTTTATGCCGATGTCTACAACATAATGTTTAAAGATTATGTTTCCATTTTTTAAGATTCAAATTAAAAATTTTATATGGAATATCATGCAGCAAGAACGCAAAAAGCATTAAGACTGACCACTATCCCGATCATATAGATAGGAAACTCCGCGTGGTTCAAATTGCAATCAAACATTGCGGAACATTAGGGAAAGAGAAATGTGATATATGAGCGCAATACTGTGTGAGGTCCAGACCTGCTATGATCCTTACCTGTTTTTAGACAGATATGCGAGAATAAAAACTCTACACGAATTAACAGACTTATCGACAACAGATGAACACATAAATAAAATAGCAACCTAACAAAAAACAGAAATAGGTGTCACAACAAAACACCGCGTTTAATTTACAGTAAAATCGACTTGCACAACTGACTGACTAACATAAACAAACACAAACTAAATGACCTACAAATTAATAAAAAATACACATAAAAACAGCTTATATAACTCAAAAAATCAATTTCAAACAATAATGTAAAGTAAATCCTATCTTCCAAAATATTCAAATAAATCATAAATAGTTTTTTATAACTTTTTTGTAAAAACAATAAAAAAAACTAACATATTCCAGAACAAAAAACAATTATTAATAAATACAAAAAAAAGCTACTGGCAAATAATCTAATAAATGCTGGACGAAAGCACAATACGTGCTACTAACCAATGGATGCAACCAGGGATGTTTTTAAAACATAAAATATTAATTATTCATATATTATTAGTTGATATTTAATAAATTTGATTTTGAGTTGAGTTGAGTTGACCCTGACTGTTTTTTTGTTGTTGTTTTTGTCCAAGATGCAAAAACAACCAAATAATGATAAAACTAATTTTAAAAAAATTGCCAGTCAAAAACTTACTGTCAATACAACTGTCAAATTTATAGGTGCAAAAGTATAGTTTTAAAATGATCAAATATGAATACAATTTTTAATATTCCACGTATTTTTGTCACCCAAGTATGTTGATATGTCACCCAAGTACCAAATTATTTATATTTGCATCATAAAAATTTAAATACTGAATATCTACCCTTTTAATAAAATTTCCTGGTTGGGAATTTTAAACAGCCATGAAAATATTTATAACAAACAAAACGAAAATCTTAGGGTACATGATATGAGCTAAAGTCAGAAGTGGAAGTTGTTGTACGCACTACACATTTTATGTATTTATTTTTTGGAAAATAAATACATAAAATCTTCCATTCATGCAGATTATTTTAATTTTATAATTATTAATGAGAACTCTAGGATTTTGCGAATAAATTTCAAGTTTTCCCCAATTTCCTAGATCAAATTATTTTGTATTTTATAAATACGTATTTCGACTACAAAGTAGTCATCATCAGTGTGATTAGCTAGTTGTAATGATTCCCTGAGGAGATGTTACTCGTTGCAAATTTGGTGACGGTTTGCCCACTTTGCGCATACACGAACGAACAATTGTGCAAACCGTCACCAAATTAGTAACGAGTAACATCTCCTCAGAGAATCATTACAACTAGCTAATTCATACTGATGATGACTATATTGTAGTCGAAATACGTGTTTATAAAATACAAAATAATTTCATTTAGGAAATTGGGGAAAAAAAATTGAAATTTATTCAGAAGTTTTTTCGTATATTTTTGCCCTTTGATATCTGACCCTTTCGTTATTACTTATATTTTGCAAGCTCGAGCAGTTTGGTACTCTGTTACATAGAATTTTCAAAGCTACGTTTTGCTTTAAAATCTGCCACTGCACCTGTTATTTTTATAATTTGTAGTTTTAGTTCTTCAGATTTAAGGCTGATCTGTTTGGAATTTAAATTCTGTAATTTGAACAATGTTCTCTACTATTTGACAGAATTTTAATAACTACACCTACTTTTTAGTTAATTTTTATAAATAGATAATAACACGCCACCAACTTGTTTCCAGAAAACTGCGTGTCATTGGTACACCTTTCTTTCGGATTTATATAATTTTCGAGCTTATAAAGTTACTATCCCTATCAGACTTGACTGGATGGTGTTCCTAATTAAAACGTAGTTAAAGCTTTTGATTCCTACAGGATTGAACTACCCCCATCTAGTTATTTTTAATATATGTTCCCTTATTTCATACGATTACTAAAAATCAAAATGATTTTTCTTCTCATAACTAAATACAGTCATAGAAGTCAAAATCGTTCGTAACGATTTTGCTGATCTATTCGCTTGGGTTTTTGAACAATAAATTATCCATGATTTTAATAAATTTTAAAACACACGAAATTTAAAATAAACAAAATTGATAGAGTGAGCGAAGTACTTTAAAAAAGTTTTTTTAGAATGAATACTTTAAAACATAAAAACCTGCCTTGAAATTATGTTTAAATAATTTCAGAGTGTCCATGAGTTTCTTAACATACCAATAACATAACTTATGTTTTGAAACTATAACATTATGGATAGGCCATTCACATATGACATTATCAGAATATGCTAATATACAGCATTGATGGCATCATATGTGGTTGCCATCCCTAATTTTATACTTTCAAAACACAGATATTATCAACGTGTGACGTAAAAATGTTGACGTAAAAATTTCGATTCTTAAACATGATCTTTTCAATTATTTTAATAAACGTTTTTTCCAAAGCCGTTGCTTTATATTGAAGATTTATTTTTTGAACCAAGTTTATATACTTCGTGAATGTAAGCATAATATTTATTTATCGATAATATTGTTGACCAGAAGTTTTTTACCAATTCATATTCGGCCGAAAGACTTAAAGAATTTTTTTTACAAGTTATTTTAAGATAATTTTTTTTAAGTAACTTCTTATTTTAGTGCAGATTCATATCTTACTCATGGCAAAAAAAATGAAAAACTGTTTATTTATTCAGTAGGTAGTATTCATGTTAAAATTTCATCTGACTTTGATTGATGATTGATAGAATCTCAGAACAACATTGTTGATATGTCACCCAAACAGCTTTGATTTATTTTATTTCATTCGCATCTTGTAAATAACAAACATTCCTTTACAAAAAAAAAATTAAATAAATAAAAAAAAGTTTCAATTCAAAAAATTGTTGTGAAACTGTGAAAGTGGTTCACATTAAAAAATGGCTAAAACATAACTTTATTGGTGTGTGTTTGTTTTTTGTTTTAATCGAATAAAAATGTTATAAAGATTAATCGTACAACTCTATATTTGACTCCCATCTTCAGCAGATTTACTGCATGGTTTTCCATTCTAAATAAATCATACAAATTATTATACACACTAATTGTGATTATGCCCCTTTTTTCGAATATGAATGTAAAAATCATTTTAAAGGGATCTAGAGCAAATTGATACCGAAAAAAGTATCAATATTTTCAAAATGTTGTTAACGAAGAAATCAAAATTATGGACTAATAATTTGAAACTACAATAAGAATATTGTCTAAACTAATAGATATAAAAATATTTTGATTAACTTGTATAGAAGATTCTCAGTTACTATTGTTTTTATCCTTACTGTTAATAATAAGTAAGTTTTCATGTTTAAAATTAAAGATCCTAGTTATTATAGTTCTTAAAACTCTGAGAGGACAAACAAAACAGAAGTTTAATATCATAAAATTTTATCGAGTTATTGGAGTTTACAATTTGGGTTTGATATTTTATTATCAATAAGAAACTATGATTATCATTTGTGACTTTCATAAGTCTGTGGTATTCATAGTTTATCTTGATACATACCTTTTCAACTTATACATAGAATGAAAATATTTTTCATAAAATAAATATTACGGTATCAATGGTTTCCTTTATTTTCGTTTTAGTAATTTAAAAAAAGCATTATCGATAATAAAATATCAAACCCAAATTGTAAACCACAATAAAAATAAAATATTAAAATCTTTTGTAAGTATTCTATTGTTCATTGTATTAATATTATTATTATTATTTTATTAAATTGTATTTCATTCCCTTTTTTTAACAGTTTCGCGGAAGACCAATAATTCACAACGGATTTTTGGTGAGGTTTTTTTTATGGTTAAATGGCGTTTATACGATTCTTATATGAACCGACTGCTTTAACACGTTTTAAACCAAAATTTATACGTATTCTATATAATATATGATATAATAATGGTTATTTATTGAATTTCAATTTGTCCAAAACATTGTCAATTCATTTGGTAATATAGTATTATCAATGGGTATTTTCAAATTTACTTTACTTGTATATGGAGATCGATTGAGTATTTCTCGGCATAGATTTATTTTCTTAAAAATATCGTATAAACATGTTATAAACTTAAATCTTCATGTAAGTATACTTTTTATAATCATATTTTATCTTCACATATCACATGTTTTTTTGTAGTATCACTGCGTCTTACATGCAAGCATGGATTGTAAATTACTTATCAGATTTAAATTGATAAAAAATATATGTACATGATTTTGTCATTATTGTTAATGTATCTGTGCATCGATAATCAAGATAAGCTATTGATACCTCGTGAAAACGCAACACGAGACTAGGAACGCGCTTCAACAGTTTTATCATTTTTATCTCTTATTATTTGGGGTACAAAGATAAGCACACAATGTTATTAACCGTTCCGGTGATCGATTTAGAGGAAATTTGGCATATATAATAAGTTAAAATATTAAGGTAGTGTGGTAAAACATTGTGGTTTAATTTTCCCGGTACTACTTACAACATATTTTATTATACATTTTTTTTTTTTTTTGTTTTAAAGGGAACATTTTTTTTTTCTTGTTATTTTTTTAACCTGTATATCAGATTGTTTTTATCAATATTATTTTATGTTTATTCTTGTTGAAATGTGCATTTTTACTGATACGAACTTTCAAAAGATTTTTTTGCAATTGCGTTCAAATAAAACCGATGAAGTTAGATATTTTTTATTGGACTATCTAGACGTATAATTTTTTTCCTTTGTGATTTTCTGTTGAAAGTAGTTTTTGTAATATTTAAATTAAAAAAATATTTCTCTTTTGATTTAAGCCGACAAGTTTGATAGATATTATCAACCGTCAACCATATTTGGATCTATCTATTATCGATTTCCATATAGGATAGAAAAAAATTATTTAAGATTGTCGTTGATAAATAAAATAAAAACTTTTAATTTTAATACTTCATTAAACTCAAAGGATCTGTTCATGATGTTTGACAAATTTGATATAACAATTAATATAATTTTTGTAAATTTTGTAAAAAACTAGACAAGTTAAGTTCAAAAACATATTTTTTTTTGTTTCTCAAGCTAAAAGCATTTAATATTATGATAATTTATTCGTAAAGATGTTGAAACTGCAAATGTTAAAGTAGTTGGACATCAGACATCAGAACATCAGACATGTGTGTAACAACATTATGCTCTTACACGCAAGATGTATTCCAAACTGCATTACACATTACCCGTCTAATAAATATTCCATTTGTAAAAATCACAAATAGTCCGGGCATTTAACGCTTAAGTGCCAGTAAGTTCAGATTCTTTTTAGAGATTCAAGGTTACATATCAGTGTTTATTTTAAGAACGATTGAAAAAAAATTAAATTTAATAGTTCTGCCATTAATTTCTTTCGAAATAATTAACAATTGATATCACTTTCGTTCTCCTTGCCTACAAAAAGTAATCTCACAAAGAAATTATTTTTTACAAACTAATTGTAGACTATTTTCTTGTGAAATTTTGAATTTAATTTTTCTTGTGAAATTTAATTTTTTTAAGTTTTTAGTAACGAATGATTTGCTGCAAAAAATATAAAAAAACAAACAGATTTTTCTTCCTTATTAATGTTAAATTTAATAACGTATTTTCGTAATTTCGAAAATTCACTATTTTATTTGAAACATTGTTAGTTGGATTCGAGCCATCAGCTATGCTAATATAAATGCGTTTTGTTTCGAAAACTTTTCTTTAAGATAACTAAAAAAAATATTAGGTAAATCTATGACAGCGACCAATGAGACATTGTTTGTACGATCTTAAAGTCGGTCGATTAGATACATAAACAATTTTTGATGTTTATGTACTATTTCTATGGAATTAATTAAATGTCAGCATTATTTAAATTTACCAATTTTTCCCATGTGTGTGGTAGTTCCGGTTGTGCCTTCAAATGCCATCTTACCATATAAGATATATAAACAAAATTTACTTCTTACGCTAGAGACATTTATTTTACTAGTTGAAACTTTTCTTTGAATATAAATTTAGTTCATGTTTCTTATACAGAAAGGTGGAATAATCTGTCTAGAGTAATATCACGCATTATCAAAAAATTATTCCTGTGTTCGATTCATTGGACTTTTAATCGGCCGGCTATCCTAATAGTATTATAGTATTCTGAAAGGTTAAAATGGAAAAAAAAACATTGAAAGTTGTTCGCTAATTTTGGATAAAAGTAATCAAGTAGTTGGAGAAACAGATTTATTGATTGATACGACAATTATTACTTATTCATACCAGCCTATTCTACACAAAAATAAGACGCATGGAAGAAAGTTATTCAAACTACAGTTCGTAATGGTAAAAACTATGGAAACTATCACATTTTTTGTGTTCAATAATGTTTGTGCAAATTTAAAATACTCGCCTCAGTCGGTGAATTTATCTAATTGTTCTACCTTGCGGCTGTTGTGTAAGCAAAACCATGGTAGCCTTATAAACTAACTACTGTATATTTCGTAATTTATCACTTATATGCAAACAAAATCGAAATTTAACTAAATGTCTAGACGTAATTCTATTTCTTATACAATGTTGCAGATAATTCAATTATTTTTGCGATGAATTGGAGATACTTTTATGTTTGAGAGCGTTAATTTTTGGAAGCCATTCATACTAAATAAACACATTTGTATATATCATATAATCCACTTTATTAAAAAGCAAAATCTGTGTTTGTGCATTTCACACTCGGCAGAAGTGGCACTTCTGAAAAGTAGTTTCTGAGAGATTGAGGTGGGTATAAAGTATTAGGATAAATGTAAGGTTTATTATTTTTTACCAAGATATTTTAATGTAAAATATTACATTGCATACGTTGTAAATATTATATACAACTTTACAAGGCGCACATATATGGACAATGCTTAGTAGCTTGCAGTCGGGACGCTACGAAGCATCGCACAAAGAGGAGTTTGAGAAAATAAAATATATAGCAAGGTCGTACACACATTAAACACATATTAGTTATAACTACTAGACATGCACACGCGCTTTATGATAATATGTAATACATTCAATCTCATTCTCGCACCGCTCGAATTCTTTACATTTATGTATTTTGTTCTTTATCGTCACGCATTTTTATTTCATCGAGTGTCAAATCACAACGATTTTAAAGAAGTTTTACTTCAAAAATTTTTTAATTTATATAAAATAATAAATGTAAAGTTTAATAATTGATATAATAACTTTTATTTTGATTTATTTGTTATTATGATGACCAACGAGTAGAAAAATATCAACAATAAAATATATTATATTTGTTTAATTTTTATTATTATAAATAAAATGGATTTTATGCTATAGATTCGTAAAAAATGTTCTTATTTAAAATTGGATATTTATTTCAAGAACCGCTGGTGATTTTTAACTATAATACATCCTGTTTAGCAGACTACAAAAATAACGTTCCAAAATTATCCATAAAAGCGAAGTAGATCTAATAAATCGATCACTATTTTATGTTAATCGCTTAGACATCATTGACCAATTTTTCTTTGAAACACTCTATGCATAAAATGTCTCAAAGAGGTCAAGGCAAAATGAAAGTGGGATAGGCAAGAAAATAAAAAAAATAAATAGTGGATTTTTATAAACTTTTAAGCTCAATGATTGATACCACATTATTATCTGAATTTTCTTAGCTTTAAGCTCAATTATGGACTTTTTCAGGATTTTAAATAAAAGCTGTTGTATTCAGAAAAATATATGCCACGATGTGTCTCAGAACTTTCTATTTACTCGGATGAGGTGTAAACTTTTTTAAAGCATATTTTTCTCCATGTTCAGATCAGAGCCCCCTTATTGAATTTTCTAGTTTAATGCTTCATTTGCATTCTTATTTAAAACTGTAGCAAATAGACCACGTTTATTTGGTCAAAATGCTTATTTATCTTGAATTATACGAAACTTAAATATAAAATTTGGTGATTGTGGTTCTTTAGCTTCGTATAAGTAAGTTCGTAGTTCAGTACATTTGACTCTTCTTTTATCAAGAATCTGCAGCAATTCCAAAACCTTTGCCTTCAAGTTTTCTCGAAAAAACAATTAAAATTTCAGTCCGAAGCTCTCCATCATGAAACTGGACAGCTGACTGTCCACAACTTTATCCTAAAAAATTATCCTCAAAATCCTTTTTCCAATCTTCCCGCAAAAATTCTTTCTGGGAAATCAGTCAATTCTTTCTGCGAAATCAGTCGATTGCACCTGATTCCGGTGTAAGCTTAATTGTATATATATTTCTGTTAGGTTAAGTCATATAATTTCATATAAGTTATAGGAATGGCTTCCATCCACATAGTTTATGTTTTTATTTTAAATTTTTTCAATTTCGTAAACGATGTATTACGAAATTGTAATCTCGATTTAACTAGTATATATGATGATGTATTATAGATAAAGATCAGGCTAGGTGCTATTGTCTTTAAGCCTTGTATTATTTTTTATGTATATATATATATATATATATATATATATATATATATATATATATATATATATATATATATATATATGTATATATATATATATTTCTGTTAGGTTAAGTCATATAATTTCATATAAGTTATAGGAATGGCTTCCATCCACATAGTTTATGTTTTTATTTTAAATTTTTTCAATTTCCTAAACGATGTTTTACGAAATTGTAATCTCGATTTAACTAGTATATATGATGATGTATTATAGATAAAGATCAGGCTAGGTGCTATTGTCTTTAAGCCTTGTATTATTTTTTATGATAAAAATAAAGACTTCCTAAACAAACAAAACAAACAAGTATATTTGATATATTTTACAAAAGTCTAGCCATTTCGTATCTTCACGATTATCCGTCCAATGATGCATCATATAATGTGCATAGAGCTAATATGTATGCAGTCATCGTATTATTCATGTTTGAGTTTTTTTCACAATTTTGCGTACAGAATACGAAATATAAGATAATAGCAATAATAATACATCTTTCTTCGTACTTCCTTTAAAACATGATTCAATTCACATTTGATATATATCGTACGTAACTAGCAACATACAGGCTGATTAAAATTAAATGAATATATTTCAATTTATATATTTTTATTTCAATTTACTAATCAAAACTTAAATACATCCCTGGTCTAACCTTTATAAAAAATTATAGTTACAAAATAAATGTAACTTTTATTTATTTCATTTAACTTTATTTAATATAATAGTTTAATGTTTATGTACTTTTTAAGTGTAGTAAATTAAAATTATTGTAAAAAAATGTCGAACTATTAATTATTTGATGAATAATTAATTATATAGGGACAGCCTGAAATGATCAGTTTATTCAGTCCATAGCAATTAGCAAGTGTATTTAGGTTTATAATATCTGGCATGTGTCGTTAACAAGTAGCATTATAGTCAAACAATTAAATAAATTAATTAGTGTTCTATTGAGAATAATTAATAATTGAAAATAAATTGAGTTCTTTCTGACCCGCAATAAAATGATATTTTTGTTTTTCGACAACTTGATAATAAAATAGAAATGTTCAAACACTCAACAATTTTCTAGGTTTTGAAGGAGTTCACATAATTTTAGCGAGAATTTTCGTAACTGAAAAACTTGTTGAATACTTAACCACTTAAAAATCTATTAAGAGTTTATAGATGAAAAATTTGGAATGAACAATTATTTAAGGATCTCCAGTATCTATATAAAAAAAAGTAAGCATAATCATAATAATAATAATAATAATGGAACAACAACACAGACATAAAATAACTAACTGGTTCATATTATAAATATTTATGTGTTAAAAATAAATTAGTTTACAATTTTATTAAAACATTTCAAGATCATGTGTTTAAAACTGTTGTATGTAATAGTTAATAATACTATATGTATGAATGACGGTTCATACATTTTAAATGAGTGAAACATAAGATAATCCTTCTGAAATTTATCAATTTTCAGTCATCTACTTTATTCTACTGACATTCATTTATGATGTCGAACCTTCCCTGTAATGAAATTTATGAATTTTATTCTTTCAAACAGTGTAGCCAATAGCTTAGATGTTGACCTCACAAATAAATGGAAAACCGCATTTTTTTATTGCAAAAAACTCCGTTTTCTGAGGATTTCCTCAAAGAAAGGTAAATACATTATATTTCCTGAATATGATACGCGTATATACCAAATTTCATCAAAACCCAACAAATCGCATCTATCTATTATGAATAGAAAAAAATTATACTTCTGGGTATTTCCCCTATATAGTATCTTTCCTAAATGTGATAATCATGTTTACCAATTTTTTTTCAAAACTAAACAATGTGGTCGATATTACAGCGGAAGAAATAGGGAAAGATAGCTACTTTCGGTAACTTATCATATTCTGTAAATGTTTTTGATCAAGAAGACTTAATAGTCAAAAATATTCACCCATTTTCGTCGCTTAAGTATTTTCAAAATTATATATATATATATCTTATATATTTAAATGAGCAATTCTTGTATATATATATATATATATATATATATATATATATATATATATATATATATATATATATATATATATATATATATATATATATATAAAATTGGAATCTCGGAATCGGCTACAACGATTTTCATGAAATTCAGTATATAGGGGGTTTCGAGGGGGGGGGGGGTGGTAAATCGATCTAGCTAGGAATCATTTTTTATAGAAAATGTCATTTTATTCGTGTTTTATCGATAATTTTTTATAATGTAATGATATATTTGTTTACTATTTATGGTCATATAGTCATTGGAGTGGCTAAGTGTTAGCTTGCGAGGCTCTTATACAGAGATCCCGCGTTCGAATCCCGGCTCGACTGACGAGTAAAATTAATTTTTTTTACATTTTAAACCCAACCCTACCCAACAAAACAACACAAAATAAAGTGAATAATATTTTTCAAATAATATTTTGTTATTATAATTGTGTAATTTTTTATAATGTAATGATATATTTGTTTAATATTTAAAGTCATTGCAGTGGCTAAGTGTTAGCGTGCTGGACTCGTCTTCCGCCTCGACGTAATATAATTTCCAAAAAACACAATTTATAAAAAAAAAAAAAAATACAGAGCAAAGCTCGGTCATCCAGGTACTATATAAAATACCAAGAGGGAAATTCATTTTAAAATGTCAATATTATAATATTTGTAGTATACCATTTGAGAGGTAAACAGTTAAAGTATGGACATTAAAATTTTTGATGTAATAGTTTTGCATACAAAGAACACAAAACATTAAAATAATGATGGATTTCATCAACACTTCAAAAAACTTAAAATTAATTTATTTGGAAAAATAATTGATTTGAGTAGATTCTTTTATGTCTAATCACAAGCCTACTTAATTGAAAATGCCAGAGAATTATTCTATCACCAACTGGATGAATATTAAACATTATTTTTAATATTGGGAATAATAGATTTCAACTCACTGGTCATAACATGTGTGTACATGCAAAAATTTTATTAAAATCCGATGAAGGGTTCCCGATATATCGGTGATTAAAATGCTTATTATCTAACATATTAACTTAAAATTGTTCTTGCCTGAAATCACTTTTATACTGATTTTTTATTTGTTTTGACGGACTCAGAATTACGTTGTATATTCGACCCCGTAGTTGCAGAAAAGAAAACAACACAGTCCTCCCAACTATTTTCTATTATATCATAAAAAACTCAGAATAGAAAAAAACCTAGAAGACTGAAGAATTATTTAAAAAATGTATTATAAGTAAACTTGTAAGTCACAACTACAAGTGAAAATAACAACTAACAGAGTTAAATGTTTAGATACTCGATATATGATTTAAGTTCATTGTTTGGACTATTTTTAATTAGCATTCATAAGATACTATAAATATCCAGTCTATACAATGATATATACATATATGTATAATAATAATATGTAATATTATTACCTATATGTGTTTATCAAACAAATTTGATCAAAAGTTGTGGATATCTCAAACATTTTACGAAAAAATATTTCAAACAAAAGTTGTTTGTTTTAAAAAACCTAATTCTATTTAAACTTTTCTTCATAGTTTAAAAGAGAGATCAAGCATCCATTGGACCCAATAGACCGATTTTGCTCATTCACGAACAAATTTTTTATGTTTAATCTACATCACCAAAATTTCAGCGCGCTATCTCTTTTTGTTTTTTATTTATCGTGATTACGGACGGACGTACAGACAACCGGAAATGGACTACTTATGTGTTTCTATGAACACCTAACACCTACCAAAATTTTGTTTGTTCGGTCAATATTAGGTAGCGTTACAAAGTTTGGACTAAAATTAATTCTTTTTCTTTATTTTCCAAGTTTAAAACTTGTTTATATTTATAATATTTGTAAATCAAAATAATATTTATAACATAGTAAATGCTCTAACTATATTATACCAAGTGGTTTCTGCTGGAACTACCTTAAAAAACTGATGGGGGGAATATAGAGGTTGAAACAAAAAAACTTACATAAAGTGAAAATTTACTTAATAATAAATTAATGTAACTTAAAAATTATAAAGGTGATATTTCCTTTTTAAAATTCATTTAAAAAAAAACATTAACTTTATCTATAAATTGGGCTTGCGAACCCACGAACAAATAAATTATAATAAATAATTTTATAATTTAACTTTTGATGAAAACCTTTTAACTTTATTTTGTTTTACATAGTACTTATTGTATTTTTTTTAGTGTCCGTTGATATTAGCATTTTTCATAATTAATGTATAGGATAGGATGTTTTATTTTTATATTCTGTAAATCTTTTTGATTTTTTAATAAGTCAAATACATAAATAATAATATGAATAATAACTGGAAAAAATTAACAATTTCGAAATGACGTAAAAAATTATTTTAATTTTTTTCTCCAGATATCGACATTTAAAAAAAGAGGTTACTAAAAGAGATCACTGGATCTCCGGAACTGTAAATCATAGGTTAGTATTTTTTAAATGGGATCATCCTGAACTTCGCAGGTATTGTTTCGTACAAATTTACAAATATTCATCCCGTAGTTTTGGAGTTAAATACATTAATTTAAATGAGATAAACATACCTATAGATAGACAGGCAATAGGGTAGATGAATAGTACTGAATGTGTATTATTTTTCATCAAAATGTGAAATTAGATAACAGTACAAAATTCGAAAATTAAATTAAAATTGATTTCAAAATGAAGAAGTTTATTGTCTTTCCATTTCTTGAAAACGATGGTTAACATGCAATCTCTAAGGTGACACCTTATTCTATTCCATCATGCATATTTTTTCAAAACATATATATAAATAAAAATTTTTGAGATTGAAAAAATAATTTTTTTCTTCACATTCAAGAACACAATACTTCCGATATCGATTGAAGTAACTCGGAAGTAACATGAAATACGAATATTAAAAACTTTATTTCAATTGTACTTTTTACATCCACTTACCAGAAGTTGTACGCTAAGCGTACGTTAATTTCAATATTTATACTTAAATAACCTTTTAAGTGCTAATTACTTAAACCTATTTAAATAATCGTATTAATAATGGAAATTTTTAAATGAATCGAATGAACGGAATTAAAATGTGGTTTGACTCATATCGACCAATATTGAAGGTTAAATATAAAAAGTAAATACAATAAAATAAAAACAATGAAATATTTCTTATAATTATATACTACAAAAATAATCTAAGAAATTAATCCTAAGTTTGTCTTGTAATACAGTTGAAACTGCTTATATCGACAATCAAGGTGCCTACAGCTTAATTTAGTTGCTAAATCCGATTGTCATTATCAAGGAACGATAGACATAATAAAGGAGAACAAACAGTATATTCATTTATGGTAATTTTGTGAACTAATAAATCTGACGAGTGATTAGTTTAATTTTGCAGTCAGGGGTCATTAGGATCGCATCGGTACCATATTATTGTCTCATTTAATGGTTTATTTAAATGCCAATTTATTTTGATGCGAATCAAATAACGATTTGCATCGTATGACATTATATAATTCTATTAATGGTAGAGAGCTTTAATTTGATTTATTGAAGAAGCGGACTATTTTTTTTTTTTTGTTATAGTCTATCATGGAGCTCTTTAGAAAATAATTAAATTGGATTATTTTGTCCAATTGTTATTTCACTTTCAGACTATTTTACGGGAAGTACTTATAATTATATAAAGCATAAATACCCGGAATTTATATCTAGGCAGTGTTCGGCGGACATAAAATTTTTTATTCAGATATTATTAAAAGCTTTCGCATTCAAATTGGATTATTTAATATTTTGTATGCCCAAAATGATTTTTTCATTTGTTCACTTTCCTACTCACTTCTGACGTCATGCGAAAATTGTCAATTTATTAAAATGTAATCTGATATAAAGCTTCAAACTGAATATTAGAATTATAATTTAAGTTATTTTGAAAAAAATGATAGAAAATAATATAATAAAACTAACCCCAGTAGCACCGAGCACGTTAATACATTTTAAAATAAATAATGTAATTAATATTAAAATATTTTTAATTTTTAATACAACTATTGTAGTAATATGTGTATAATTATAATTGTTGTATTAAATAAGGTATTTATTTAAATAGAAAATGTAAAAAAATATTAAATATTGTAGTAATTATTATTAATTCAAGGCACGATTTTACTTTTGTGTTTTTAATACAAATTATAATGTACATATTATGTTTATAATACAACAGCACACACTACGCTCCTTCAAGACTAAGCAGTTAAAGGATGCATTTGAGGTCCACGTGGATACAAAACTATTTATCAGGACTTTTACATTAGATATTAATCTGGAATATTATTTTAGATTACATTACGAATATCAAGTTTTAGTTGTTCTAAATTTGAAAAAATTATTCTCAATGCTGTTTTTTTTCTTTTACTTTTTTCCTTAATAATTGGGTAGACTGGTAGAGCAATGTAAATAGTTTGCAGTATTTTTAGTTTGACTTTAGAAAAATTATTGAAATTATTGGCCTTGAAACATTATGTTCTGATATTATTTCATTATTGTTCAAATTGCATTTGTCAAACTCTATAAGAAATATTAAAATTAATTTTAATATTCTTATATCAATATCTAATAAGAAGATTTTTAATGAATTAAATTTTTAAAGAGTTAGGCATAATTCACAAAAAAATCGACTTTCGTATATTTTTACAATTAAATAATTTACTGCAAAAATATTCATTCTCCTTTTAAAGATTTTAAGCTTTTGAAGATTTCAACTTTTAATTCTTATTCATTTTCTAACAAATTTTTAGCATCACATAGAAAACCAGATATCAAATATTGTAAAATATCAGATATCAAATACTATTTCTCAAAAAACATAACCAACTTAAAAAAAATTCAATTATAATTCAAAATTAAAAACTTGAAAAATTTTGTGGTCAATTATCTCTCGAAATCGGCAATAATCTTGTTTCCGCTTACAATTGGCACCTACGTCGACAGGAATTTGCTCACAAAATTTGGTCCGTTTTATTTCTTGAGCGAACGTTTTTTTTTTCAAATTCTTTTCGAACGGCTAATTTTTTAAATTATTTGAGCTTAATTTTTAAATATTTTAAAAGAGATAATTGTTTGTTGTATATAACCACACAAAATGGGTAATCCCAAGAATCAAAACTTTGTTTTGCACCCATCACCATCTTAGACATGGAATTTTTTCTAATTTAATTGTGACCAATTTCAGAATATCAATCCTATGCAATCATTTAAATCATACTACTATTATAAACAGTTATATGTGGCTATCCCTAAAAAATATTTACGGGTTGACTTGTTTATCCCGGTAAAAAAAACGCAGCTACCTGAACCTTTCACGTTTTTTAAAATAAAAAAATGCACGATTTTTATGGTGTAATTTATAAATTTTTAAGTTTAAAATGCAATTTATACTTAGATAAATACAATTAAATCTGTTTAAGACCTTAAAACACCATAAACATGAAGTGTTCAGCTATGTGCGTTTTTTTTTGACCGGGACTGTAAATAAAATTTAGTTTCAATCAAATAAGAGTCAACCAATGTTTCAACTGCATCTGATATACGATGTATAGATGATACTTTCGCAAAAGTATTTAGAAACATTAATTAGCATAGCGTCTTTGGCTTTAAAAATTCCATGGCAGATGTAAGCGATATTTTCACAACCGTATCCAACAAATACTTATGTAGAATGGGGATAAATTCCATACTTGACTTTTAAATAATTGAGACTGAAATTATTATTTTACATCTTGAAAATTCTCAAATTTTATCAATAATTGTATCATAAAAATTATATTAACTGATAAATATTTATAGCGCTTTTTTTAAACAAAAATATAATTAACATATTTCAAATACGAAGAGCGAACGATGGCCCTATAAAATTATCAAGAAGGTATGTGTAAACAAAAATATTTAAATAAATATCATTGACGTAAATAAAATTTTTTGTTAATGTATAATAAATAAATTATTCTACAGGTACCTCAGCTGAGCAACTCTACAATAAAAATTATTATGTGAAACTCTAATACAACATTCATCTCTCGTAATAAGATACAAAGGGGATCAACTTCACCATTTTCAATATAATGAAACATTTTTAAAAAAAATATCTGCTACGATGCACGCCTGACAGGTCTTTCTCTTACTATTTATACACTTAGTATGGACAGTTTATCTGTCTAGCTAAATGTTTTTAGTTGAATTTCTCTCGCTTATTTAAATTTTCCCAGAGAAATGATCCAACTAAAACTCGTAGAACTTATTGTATACTGTAATCATACTCGGTTTAAAGAAAATCATTGGAATCATTTTCGAGAAAAACGTAAATGATGGCACACCTGGTAGTACGATTTAAACCAAAAGCTTCGCGGCACAAAAAGAGGTAAAATGAAAGCAGAATATCAAATTTAGTATTTTTTGGTTTTGAACTTCAAAACATACATTTCCTATGTAAGCTTGAATTTTTGTCAGGATTGCAATACTCACTTTGTGCCTATTTAAAGACGGAGTTATCTGACGTAGCGAGCGCCACGCAAGCAAATCCAGCATTTAGCCTATTGTGCGAAATATGAATTGAAGTTATACAAGAAATTCAGTGTGAAACTAAGGTGCATCCGATCAACGTGCTTAATATGGACCACCTAAAGTGAAAAGAGTATTAACTATATAACTACAATATTTTGGGATATAGAATTAATTTATGAATATTCTTTTTGAAATTCAAAGCTGTTAACTGTCAAGGTCACATGAACAATAATAAGTTCATACAAAGAGATATGAATGTTAGAAATCATTGTTTTTATTTTTTATTAAAATTCTTAAAATAAAATTAATGACGTATTTGATTATAATAATTAAATTTATATTTATTTATTTACTTACAATATGATTGTAAAATTTATTACGTATATGTTCAATATTGAACCATAAAATATAACCTTCAAATTATCACAAATACATAGTAGCCTGCCTATTTATGGGCTTGTAATTTTCATTTTAAAATCTGTGTTGTTCAATATACGACAAACAACTTCCCGTAGTCGATGGTTATCTTCGGGTTTGCCCAAATTTTTGTGTGAATTAATTACCTTCTAAATTCAAATTTCAAGAACACTTAGCTCAGCCCAGTTTGCTTTATAATTGAAGAAATTCGAGAATCTTTCTATAATTAAAATATAAAACGAAGCAGTAAGTATTGCAAATTTTGTATTTAAAACTGGGTTATCTGACGGTAGTTATATTTTACAATAAACTTAATACTTTAACAAAATTTGAATGAATTAAAACTGATTTGAAAGTGAAGAAGTTTAAGTAAGTTCTTAAAAATTATTTTCTATCTTCTTCTTGCAAAAAGAAGATTCATATGTAATCACTTTGGAGATGAATATCATCGACGTCATTCCTATCATGTTAATATTGAAATTCAATACATTTAAACTACTTGTTTTTGTTTTTTAATTCTTGGATCTTTCTAACACGATATTGACCAACGATATTAACACAACCATCTCTTTAGCATAATCCAATTATAAGACGTATAGTTAATATTTGATAAACTGTATGTACTTTGTGTACTTTATCATTATAAATAATTACAGTCCAAATATTAATATTGATAATATGCATAATGTTTAAACAAAGTCAAGCCGGTCAAGACCGGTACTGCAACCAGAATTTAATAAGAATTGAGATATAAGAGTTTTTTAGAAAAATATATATATAATTTTTTGTAGCAATAAATATCAATTGCAGCTAGTGTAATAATGTATGACATGAAAACAGAGTAATTTAAAAAAATTATATGATATTATTATTATTATTATTATACGTGCTTCCTTTTACGGCAATAACAATTTTAATTATAATGAGCCTATTTATAACAATTGGTTTGATTGAAAATAAACATTAAGTTTACTTGGACTAAAAAGAAAAATATTGCTGCTAAAATAATGCGTGTATCTTGTTGAAACAATGTGTAAAATATGGGTCAAGTAAATATGAATTACAATAAAATTACACTGCCAATAATGGACACTGAACTTCCTCATTATGTAAATGTTTACTTAAAAGCTATCAACTGTACATAATATTTATAAATTTTAATTAAGTTTTCAGTGAAAATAAACTGATTTTATTTAAAGTGAATCTACTTTATTATCGTAATGATTTGAATCTCGATGAAACGAATAAGGAGCAGTAAAAAAAGACAACCACATACATCTATAGGATATAACGTGTGGTATTATGAGATTGAAATATTTATAGGCAGTTAACGAGCGCGAGAGAACAGTGTTTATTACAATGTAAATATGTGTGTCTGCCCGCACCTGTAGGTATCATCACAACACATCTACTCACGTATTTTCGTCTGTATTTATAAAGGCAAAGTATTTTACACATTAATTTGTTGTAAAGGCATCATAAATATTATAAATCATTTTCCTACTACGAAATTCTATACTTGCATCCTTATCATACATATTTTTACTTTTGCTTTTATGATATCAATATTCTAGAAATATTCGATTTTAATAAAATGATATTTTTAATGATTTACGTAAGGTATTACACATATATACACACAAAATTTCATCAAAATCGAATAAATAGCTTACGGGATATCGCAATTTGTATCATCGGAACGCTAATTGATTGGTAAGTCATTTGCAAAATGGAATAACTTTTAATTACCATTTAACAAAAATTTATATCCAACCAGAAATTAGTTTTGAACTGGCATAAATTTTCTAAATAGGTGTCAAAATAACGATGTATATGAAAATATATGTTTTTTGCTGATAAACCAAAAAGTGTGAATGTGTAAATGAGACAGTTTTAAGTATTGGAATTATATTTCGATTTATGTGTTATGAAATGTTTGTTGTGTAATATTAATTAGTGCCTCCTACATGAAGAAAAACACACAAAACCGTTAAAATCGGGATATTTTTAATTATTAACTTTTAATATTTTATAAAGCAACTTAAACTTTTTTCTTGGCAAAAATTTTGTCTCTGAATCTTTATTTGAGAAAACATTCGTGAAATGTATATTTCTGTAAAAAAGACGTTTTCGTTAAATCTACGGCTCTGCAGCATCATATTTTTGCGTTAAATTTATACTATTCGTAAACAATTGTGTTTCTCCTAAATTTGTTAACTACCGTGCTTTTTCATTTCATTGAATGATCGTTAAAATATATTATATTGTTTATAAAATGAATGGAAATAATGGGAAACACATTTACTAAAATTAAGATTTATTCCAACTATTTGAAAAACTATTAAGGCGTCTCTGATTTTTAATAATAGCAAAATAGGCAAAGGAACTTTTGTATATAAAATTTTATAATCCTTTTGACACAACTCAAATCTCATCCCTTTCAAATGCCTAAAAACCGATACAGAGCTGATTCCTGTCAGAATGTGCTTTCTGTATAATTTCCATACAATGATTCATCACTAAAAAAACTTACAGCCTTACAGAAAGAATCTTAAAACCTCCTTATAGTCATTAGATCCACATAAGGGAAAATTAAAATAATAATATCTTAGTTTTCAAAAACTTTGTCATCATTGCCACATAGACTAAGGACAACAGAATATTGAGTAGAAAATTTAAAATTGTGTTAGCTTATTTTAACGAAAAATCTACTACTTGAATTTAGAGTGTTGATACGCCAGTGCCGCTAGACGATAACATTTATCCGAACATAAGAAGGTTTGCAACATATATTTCTTTATTCACTTAAACTAATTAATTAAAATGTCACTTAAATGAATGGGTTGTAACTCAAGTAATGTCATTATCTTATTTATTCCTATTTAATACAACGTCATCTATAAATGGTTTATTTTTCAAAGTATCTTAGTTAAGTCGTCAGAATATATGAAACAATAGATAAAAACATATAAAATAAATACTCTTGTAATTAATGGCGTATTATTATATTATAAGATTATAATTATTTTATAGTAGACTCAGGGCCTTTGAATAAAATATAGTATAGCAGCGAAAAGCAATCTAAAATATATTGGTTTATTACTATCCTTACAATACTTTTAAATTATTTTGTATATTGCCATATACAAAAAAAATAGACGTACGGTCAGGTCAAAAAAAGATTGGATTTACTAAAGCTGATCATATATCCCTCCAAGTAAAAAAAATTACAAATCTGTTTTAAATGGTGTAGTTCTTAATTGAGAATCTTTTTCTTTTTTGAAATCGGTTAGAAACGTTCATCAATATCAGTAAAATTTTGCCAGGAAATTAATCTATCTCGCACAACACTAGTTGGTAACACTTAACAATCAATTTCTAATAAATTTATTAAGCTTCCGAAAAGGTATTTTGAAATTAAGACATTAATATTTTTGAATGGACCATTTCCATATGTTTCAGTTGTGTTTAAACAACGTTTCACTTGCTAAATTTACACTCATGAATAAAGAAACAAAAGAAACAAGAAAGCAACTAGAGAAAAATCATTCAATATTTCTCATACTAAACTGGGTCTGTAATTAAGATATATTCGAGCGTGTCGATTTTTGTATCCTAACTGTATCGATTCTTGGATTTTATAATTTTTACATCTTTAATCAATGAAAAGAGAAATTTCACAGACTTTCCACAATCCAAACATAAATCTGTTAACAGGCAAGTGAAAATAATAACTAACAGTGTTAATTGCTTATATATTCGGAAAATGGTTCAGTATCAATTTTTGAACTTTTGTAAAAGATTTTCGTTTATAAAATATCTTAAACATGTAGTTCATACAATTATAAATAAATATATAATCATTATTAGTATTGCAATTATGGACCGAATTTGTGGCGGATTGAACAGTTTACAAAAAAATGTACATCAGTTCTTTGTATTCAAAAAAACAATTTTTTTTTAATTTTTCTTCTTTATTTATGATTTAAAAGTTGGGTCATGGATCCATTAGATTCACGACCTTAAAATCACTATTTATAATTTAAACATGTCATCAAAATTTCCGCGTCTATCTCTTTCATTTTTGAGTAAGTTTTATTACCAACAGACAAACAGATGTACCTACGGATGGATATGCGCAAATGAAGTGATTCTATGAACACTTATTCTAAAATATTGTTTGTGGCTTCAATATTTTCTGATGTTACAAACTTTAGACTTAAATTAATTTATTCTGACATATTCTATATGTTTCGAGTATAAAAAAGCATGTTGCTATTATTATAACGCTATTATTATAATTTAGATGAAATAGTGGAAAAATTGTTGTTATACCTTTCGTCTACGCTGATGAGGAAACAATTATATTTAAATGCATATTTTAAAACATAAAATTTTTGATTAGATAAATAAATCTATATACATATATATCTTTGCTGCCTAAGCTACGAGTATCTGTAGCTAATATACTATAAATAAAAATTTCTTAATCACAATATAAAAAATAATCTGAATTGCTTTGTTTTTATTTCAGACTATTCAGTCACTATAATGTATGCAAATGGAATAATTAAATGTCAGATTATCAGATAATACATTCAGTTAAATTAATTTAAAAACAAGTTGAAATTGTCACTTAATGACACTTAACGTCCATTAAAAAAATTATGCGTTGTAATGTATAGATAAAGTTATTAAAAATTATTCCTCATACATTCGTAGCTAAAAGTTTTAGGAATCATCTTTTTTATACAATTTTTCTTTAAAATGGAATATAGAATCTCTTTAAAATGGAATAAGAATCTCGCTTTAAATATTTCTAGATAAATTAAGAAGTTGCATTAACATTTAAATTTTCTTTCATTACATTCAAAATTTCTTTTTTTCACTGTCTGTCTGTGTTTTCAATAATCTCGCAAAGTTCTGAAGATGATTTTTGTGTATAATTCATGAATCTTATTTCGATATTGTTCGGAGAAACGATATTGTTTTTTTCGTATACTCCCTTATTATAATAATAAATATAAGACTTAGTCAGCCCTAATGTCGGGCAAAGGTCTCCGCTAACAGCTTCCAATTTCACCAATTTTTTGTCTTGCACATACACTAACCTCTTTCACATTTACCAATGTAGGATCATAAATATTATTATACATATATATTTTATTATATAACAAACTGTTACAAACAATCATAAATACTTGGGTTGACTATTTAGTGTATTTTGTGAATTTTTATGATTATAAATAAATAATTGATACTCAACCATGTATCGAATATTTAATCAGTTAAGCTTGTTAATTTATATTTTCACTTGTAATGTGAATATTATTCAAGAGAACTGTAGGATTTTTCGAATATATTTAGATTTTTTGCCCCAATTTCCTAGATCATTTAGTTTTTTATTTTATAAATACGTATTAAGACTACAAAGTATTCACCCTCAGTATTAATTAGCTAGTCGTAATAATTCTCCAAGGAGATGTTGGCCGTTGCTAATTTAGTAACGATTTGCATAAACCGTCTTTTGACATTTTGGAGATTTTCAAAGGACGATTTAAAGAATTAATCCGACTAGCTAATTCATACTGATGATGACTAAATGTACGTATTTACAAAATACGTATTTATTAAATAAAAAAATTGTTTGATTTAGATTTATTTAGGAAATTGGTGCAAAAAATTGAAATCTATTCATCTGCCATATTTATATTAAGTCTGTCATAATGTTATGAGTTTTAACCCTTTCATCTATACAGCTTAAACCACCAAAAAACTTGGACAACTAAGTTTCTGAATTACTTTCTGAAGTAGAAAATAATTAAACATACTTAACCAGTTCACTTTTATCATACTAAGATGGAAGTTGTTACTATTAATTAATTAATCAAAAAGACGACAACAAAATAAGAAAATTAATGAGAAATTATATTGAATTTAAAATGTATTTAAACAGTGACAGAAATATATGAAGTAATTATTTAAAATTACGGATTAGGATCCTAAATAAAATAATTAATTAAAAAAAAACCCGACTGCAAAAAAGTAAAATTTTAAAGTAATGCATTAAATTGACCGAATCATGGTTGAGTAAATTAAAATGAAAATTTAAAGCTTAAATTAAATACCCGCATTGAGTAGCTGGCAAAATTCAATTTCAAATTATAAACTGAAAGAAAATTAATGGTTACCGCGTGTTACTCAACTTAATGAGGGGATTTAACTTAGGTTTTAAATTTTCATTTCAATTTAATCAATCTTAATTCTATTGCTTTAGTGCATTACTTTTAAATTTTAGTTTTTGTAGTCGGGTTTTTGATTTTCTTATTATTTATCTATTTTTTTAGTGTCACACTCTTATGAACACAATACATAGGTTCATAAATTTTTGTTATGCCATTTTGATTAAGTTTCTTTTGATACCTTACTCGATAGGTTTGATTAATTTTTTGATATTAGGGTATTACTATTTAGCGACAAAAATTTGACAAACACTTGATGCAACTTATCGATACATTAACTTCAATCCTTCAAACCGATTGGGTGGTATGAGGTAATAAAGAAATTTACAAATAACACATACGTAGGTAAAACATAACTATCGTTGACACTTTGTAAAAACGTTTTAAGGTAACAAAATATATACAGCTGTTATTTAAAAACGCACCTTACAAAAAACAGACAATCTTTAAAACCAATTAATCAAATCAATATCTATAGTTAATACGAAACAAATACTTAGTTGATTTTCAGAATGACAGAAATAATAATGATCATTATTGCCATTGAAATTCATTAAAAAATTTATTATTAAGACGATAGCGAGCTTATTTGACAACTGATAGAACGAGGAGGGCTTATACGACGATCATAACTAAATCTTAGCTGAAATCTATCCACGAAATATGGTACGAAAGAAATTTACAAACATAAACATAAGCGAAAAACATAACCTTCCTTGACAGTCGGTAATAAAAAGGTTTTCAGGTTCGAAGTTTTAATATAAATCGTGAACAGTCAGTACTCCGAAATCTTTTCAAAAACAAAATGCAGCAGAGTAAGTGATGTAATTTTTTCAATGAACAGTACAAAACATCCGTAAACAATTTTTTGCAGTTATTTAATTTTTTTTTTAAGTTTAACTGCGAGGTTCAGAGTACAAAGATTATAAATAATTGAAAAAATTTTGTAAATTTTTTTATCAATTTTGTGGGAGTATTACTGAGTGTCCCATGAGAATAATCTATAATAAATATCACTCTATCTTTATCAAACAGAGAAACATTATTTAACACACATAGTGGGAGTGACTAGAAGCTCCATTGATTTATAGAACTCACTCAGTGTAGCACCCAATTTAAAACAGGAAGAAAACATAGGCCATACCTCTTATCGTCAGTGATAAATGGAGGAACAAACATAAATAGGATAGATACGAATAAAACGTAAACGAAATAACGTAAATGCAAAATCGTCGAGTTGTACCACAGTCTAAGCATTTTGCATGCCGTGTGTCTGTATCTATCTATATTTGTTCCGTTTTAACTTTCGGACACATGGTCCAATTCTGATTAAATTTCCTACACATTGTTGTTTAAATTTACGAAATTTAATTTTTAGGGAAAATTTCATTCTGCTTTTTAAACACAATCTCCTTTAAATACCAATTTAAATCCCTGCAAGCTAGGAAGATGAGCTATTTTGCATCCGATGTGAAATAATCAGGAAATTTAATAAAATTTCAAGTTCTTTATTGCATTCTTTTCTTTGGAAAACTTTCTTGAAATATATTTTTTTATACAAAAATATATATAATAATTTTTAGAACCCTTTTTTAAATTTTGAGGGAACATAGGAAACTGTAGTTATTTTGAACTCCTCGCCTATTTTGGAATATCATTAAATACATCAACTGTCTATACAATGTGTGAAATGAAATGAACAGGGTAGATAGGAAGCATTAGTTTTTACTTTAATTACCTTTATTTTTGTACAAGCTAAAACGAGTAGTATAATTTTTGGCCTTGGAAATACAATTCAAAATTTGTTTAGTATAAAATTGACACAACGGAAATTTTATTTCATATTTGTCATATGAAATAGTGCTCTTATTGGCTAATTAATACATTTGCTAAGGTGGATTCATTATATTGCATCGTGGCTTGACAAGTTCAAGTTTGTATGTTGCACAAAATCCACTTCTGTATTTATTGGCACATCAAGTACGTATTATTTTAAGAAAGATATTTTGGGTAAAATTAGGAAAAACTCATTATGTTTTTCGACTTTATTTAGGATTCATTTACATAATTTGTAATGTACTCATTGAATACTCTGTAAATAAAAAAAAAAACTAACAAATATTTTGTCTATCAATTGATCTAATTTTTTTTAAAACTAAATTGCATATCACACTTCAAAAAACACCAAAAAAAAAAAATGTCAAGGACCTTTTTAGGAATGCATTTTAATCTTCATATTTTCTTTCATTTTTTGTTAAAAAGTTTTACAAAAATATATTTTAAATGTGATAATCGAATATTGAGATGTTATAGTATTTCAGTCGTTTTGCAGCATAATATTTAAAGACTTTTTTTTCCAGAAACAAATTCATTGAGCAATTATATGAGCACAGTTTGCTCAACGATGTAGTTTGACCAAAGAAAAATTTTTATTTTATTTTATTTAATATTTCAAAAATGTTGTGAAATAAAATAAATAATGAATACTTTTTGAATAAAGTTACCACTTTTAAAATGTCTTAATTCATATTTGGAAAATTTGAAATTAAAAATTATTGGAATTTGTAAGGAAGAGATTCATAAAAAATGTAATCAATTTTCATCTAGCATACAACACTTCTAAATCAATAATGACGGTTATCACAAAGAAGCCGAAAAAAAAAAAATAAAAAAAATAAAATAAAATAGAAAAGAGAAATATGAAAATTTGAAATTAATTTTTAAAAGCGATATTATTGACAGGATGATTTTAATTTTGAATAAGTTGGTCTGTTAAAACTTTTCTATTCGCACTGTAGGTAAATATTTCATACAATTTAGACGATTGGAGCACTGCAAGTTACAAGAATGAACAATAAAACATTTGTATTCTTAAATATAATCATTGGCATGTTCAATGTCTTCCACGTTCAATTTCTATGGTATTTTATAAATTTTTCAGTTTACAATGAATAGATGAGATAAATAAATAAAATTACATTAATAAACAACTCAACACAAACATAGCAATCAGGTATTTAATTACTTTTGTTTTTTGAGTATATAAAGTGTATTTATGTATAATGAATGGTTTAATGAAATAATTTCTTATTGTAGATTTTTTCGGTGGATATATTAATTGTTTATATTAATCACAAAAAATAAGGTAGTAAACACATTTGATATCATTTGATAAACAAGTTAAAAAATTTATCTGTAATCGAAATAGAATATTTATTTCCACTTACAAATTATTGGTGATTTTTAAATTGGATTAATTTTCGAACTTGTACACACCTGAAAATAAAATAATTATGTATTAACTATAATAAATTAAACTTTAAGTCATATAAGACATTAGCTCCATGCATTGAAAAAAATACTAGACTAGTTATATAACCAAAAAAATAATTTATAAATTTATGTACTTATGATAGCTTATAAAATAAAATATTTATTGGTCAAGCATTTATTGGTTATTTTCCCAAAATATACGAGGTTAATTCAATATTGTTATTCAAAGATTAGAAATTTTAGCTGATTTTCAAAACACGCCATTTCTTTTTAAGTCCATATGTAAAAAAAAATAAACACTACGACTTATTATTTTTATGTTTCACAAAGATAGCGTAATTCTGATGTTGTGTAAAATTTGTAAAACTCCATACGCGTATTTAAGATGTTTCAAAAACAAAAAAACAAAAATTGAATTTATAGAAGTATTTTTCTACTTATCCATGGTATTATAAAAAATAAGAAAGGAAATCTCCTTAAGGGATTACTATTTAAACATTTGAAGATAATGGAACAAAGATGGGATAATTAATCAGATGAATCAAAGTAAATGATATGTCAAATCACATAATCGTTCGATAAAAAAAAAGTATAGATAAAAAATATTTATTTTTATATAGTTTTATTTTGTGTACCACATTTTGAATACGATATTATCAACCTTAATACTATTGCTTGGGATTTTTTGAATGATCAAGCTCCTTTAAGTATCTTCACCTATGTCCCTTGTGTATTAAAAAGTGCGGCAGAGATCATATTTACGTTTTGGGAGAAAATTAAAGTAAAAAATATAAAAAAAAAATTATACCATGTTACTTATTGATTATTTAGTCCTAATAGTAAATTACCACAAGTAAAATAAATTAACTTATGTATGAAGTCTCAAAAAATTTATTTCTTCAATACATTTAATTTATAATCAAGTGTTTTTTCCATCAATCTTTTTGTTTTTTGGCTTTTGGCTATGGGTCTAATTGTTTGGATATTTTGCTTAATCTCTCTATTTACTTTTTGTTCTGTTTTGGGGTTGTACTTTTTTTATATTTTGTTTTTTTATTTATTTATTAAATTTTTTTTTTTTTAACTGTGCTACTTGTTTTCTATACAAATCAAATAATTATAACGTGTATTTTATTAATTTAAATTTAATAATATAATATCAACCAATTATAATCAATTTCATTAATTTCATCTTTATTTAGTGGTTAAAGCTTTGATTGTTTTAAGTAGCCATCAGTCTCTGTTTTAACAGCAGTTGGCTGCTGACACTTCAACCAGCCGCTAGTAGGCCTATAAACCTGTATAATATGACGACCAGTATAATATTGTCGATTTATATTTATCTGGCAATCAATTCATTATTCGATAAATATTCGCAAATTTAACTAATTAACTCCATATAACCAAATTTCACTATGGTATTTCTATTAATAGAATAAAGACGTACATCACGATAAACATATCAATTATAATTATTATTATTATTTTTTAATTATGAGATTTAAATAATATAAATTCTCTGTATTTAGTTCCTGATATTTTCAAGACTTGCATTTTAGCCTCGCCACAACCTGTGATTTAATTAGACGTGCTAATTTTGGCATCCAATAAAGAAGCAATAAAATATTATTTTTTATTTATTGAATTTTGAAAAAGCAACATATCAACAATCTTATGGATAAAATAATAATATTTATATTAAAAGAAACAAAGAAGCTTACTTATATTATTATAAAGACAAATATATACCTAACAAATAATTTTTAATTTAAACACTAATTACAGAGAATTGATGTTTAATTTGAAGCGTTGTTCCTGTCACAAATACGAAATAAACCTGCTGTGATATGAAGTTGAGCTAATGACCACAAGTCAGTAACCATTAAGTGATTTATTGATATTACTATATATATGGTACTATCAAGAAGGTTGGTAGATGACGGTTATGAGAGGTAAACCACAAGTCAAGCAAGAAATTCATTTATAATGATTGTGCGTCATTAATATGTAATCTATTCATAGTACAGAAGTATTAAATAATTTATTTACTTGTTACATTTAATGATTTTATAATAATGAACAATTATGTACGTTTGATGTATGATGCCATCTCTATCTTATGAAATATTATATATGTAAGTCACGCGAAAATGAATACAAATTATCGGAAAACGAACTGCAGAAAAAGATCGGATGTAGATGAAATCGATTATTCAATTATTTAAAAAATTAATGATAATTCAATTTTTATCATTTTCTTACGAAGTTCTTTTATACGGGTAACGCAGAGTGAATTGGCGTAACGTAACGAAAAAGATTAATATCCTCTCCAGTAAAAATAAAATGTATATGTATATAATACTGTATGACTTAGAAACGACTACTATATAATAAGTAAAATTTAGGTGTTATACGCAATTAGAATTTAAAAAAAAAAATCGATTTTTTCTGGCAATTCCAATATTTAACTCATAATATTTCCTGAATATATTTATAAATACAAATCTATCCGAAAAATATTTTCCAATTAAGACGTGTGTAAAAATGTTTAGCACTTAGCACTGAGCGGAGTACAGACAGTTTAAACGCGTTTTTCTAAAAACTCTTTTTTCAAGTCGATGATAGAATATACTAATTTAATCAATAGAAATCTACAAATTAAATTACATTTAGAAAACTATCGTAAAGAACTTCGTTGTTGACGGAAATTCCCAGACCGTAATATTTTTTATTTTTACTTTTATAAAAAATAGCTATTTATATTATATTTAAAGAAAAAGTTTCGAAAACATATTTTATTCTGCACAAAATGTTTACAAATTTATGTTATTTACTCACAATATAACACTTCAGTTATTGACATTGAACTTTATGATTCGATGTTATATAAGAAAGAAAATTATTAAGTTTTTTAGATTCCTTATAAGAGAAGTTAATGAAATTAAAAAACCGCAAATAACACCAGATTTTCATGTTTCCAGATCACCTAAGTTTGTTTTGTAACATTTCACAAAAATAATGGGTGAATGGGAATACTTACCTGTGAACAATTGATTAGGTAGACAAGATTAGGTAGGTGTCCGTTCAGAATCGAGATTATTAGATAAGTGAAATTAGGTTTTTACTTCGGAACGCAATTGTAGTGGATGGATTTCAAGGTTCAAGGGTTTTTTCAATTTCTTATACTATTAAATTAATAGTTTACCATTTAAAACTTTCCAGTTAAATTTTTTTTTGCATGGGTTTCTCCATTGAGATAAGTTGTATAACCGAATTGTAAGGAAATGAAAATCATTTTGCAGAGAATTTTAAGGACTTTAAGGACGTCTAAAATAAAATTATTCGGATTCTTAATTTTTGAACAATTCGAAAAGGTTTAACTTTTAAGAAACATTTTTGGCAATTCAATAAAATACTATAGACATACTTTGCGATATATTTAAATATTTGGAAGAATTTAAGCAATAAATCCGTAAAACGTTTAAAGTACTTTCGAAATAGTGCAACGAGCTATTTCCAGATGATTCCTAAAGAATTTTAAGATCAAAACAAATCTATTTTCTAAATATTGAATGCTCAGCAAAAACGCAAAGTTTTTATTTTTCAATTTTTAATTAATAAGAAATATTCTACGCATCTGCCAGTATATTGTTTTATAAGTATTCAAAGTTTACAATTATTGAAATACGTATATTCCGTATATGATTGCGTGCTATTACATGAAATTCAACGGTCCAATTGTGTTAGACACTGCTACCTGTACTTTTGTTGACGTCAACCTGTAGTTAATAAATATATCCGTAACTAAGAATGTATTTTTACTGATGTTCACAGAAATCACTTGCTTCACTTACGTATGTAATATCGTCACCAAATTAACTGATTGCCAATGTACATAGTATTCAATAAGTGAATTTTAAAAAAAATGCAACAATATTTATTCAAACAAATACAACTATTTAAGATTCTTTCTGTATCTATAATGACTTGAATAAAATACAAAAAAATATGTAAGAAATATATTGTTATTGTTGTTATTGCTTCAAACGAAATGAGGCAATCAAAAATTTTATTATTTCTAATAATAACAGAGAAATTTCATTTTTAACTTTGTGTTACATAATAATAAGTGATGATTCTAAGGCTAGTTTGCACGAGTGTTTATTAGCGCAATTAGATGTAGTTGACTGACGCCTGGTTGTTAGTATATTACTGTGGTTATCAATAATCTGAAATTATATTTTTAATTAAACATCACACTTGAGTTAAGATACTAATTTCGTCATAATTGTGGTATGCAATCATAAAGTATTACTTATAATATTCTTTAAAAAAATTAATTTTTTTTTTTTTTTTTTTTTGTCAAAATAAATTATCCTTTGAAAGTTATTTATAAAGGGCGGTTCGTTAATTTTCTTTCAGTAATAAAACTCCATTTCTATTGACTGTTTATTATGTTTTATTACATTCAATTTTGCTAAAATTAAACCGAAAAGTCGGTACAGTGGATTCATAATATTATTAATTGATTAATAATAAAAAAGATAATTTATTAACAATATCACTGAAGATTAATATTTAAAAAAAATTGTTTTTGTCAGGAGTTTTTCATTAAATAATATCAAATTTTTGTTCTAATATTTAAATTAATAAATAGTATACATAAGCATATTTACCAACTTTCTTTTCAAAACAAAATTGTGTTTTCTGTAAAGTTTAAAAATATTGCATTTGTTTTTAAATCTAAACTAAAATTTACTTTTAAACAATTTTGCGCTTTTTTATTTTTAAACAATTCAAATAATAAAATTTAATTTTTTCACCAATCACTAAGTAAAATGCTACAAATCTATATTTTCTACAGTAGAATTTAAAACACTGTACGAATATAAAAATTTCGAATTCGTCCCAACGCTTTTCAAAAAATTTCAAACAATTCATAAAACATTTAAAATCTGTAATTGAGACTATGCAAACAAAACTAATATAAGATAATCCGAAATGATTACACAGCCCTAACCATATTCGAATATATAATATTACTCCGGTATAATACACAAAATACAAATATTTATCCAAATGATTCGGTACACACAATATTGACGGTGGGCATACCTTTCTTTTTTTTGCAAAAACAATTTTGATTTAGACTTTTTAAAATTTTTTTCACAGATTATTGACTTTGTGCTGTTTGAAGCTCCTTAAATTATTTTCTTTTGTAACAAAGCGGGTGTATTCGATATTTAGAATTATAGTTATCCCACAATTATTGTTAACATCAATAAATGAATTCAAAAACAAAATATAAAACTTAAACTACATATTGTAGTTTAGTTATTGTTGAATAAATATAATTCCATATTTGTTAGTGAATTCTGTGAATTTCAAGACATACTTGGATACTTTTTTTTTCAAGTTCAGAATATTTTATGCTTGACCATAAATGTATATTAAAATGATCGATCCTATCATATGTAATAAAATTATCAAGGCAATAAATTTTAGATAATAATGACTACCCAAGTAGAATTTTTACTAATTTTTCTGAGATACAGCCAATGTTTGGGTTAGAAATATAGTTTAGGAAAAACAAGGTCATAGTGAGCTCATTTATTTTCTATCATAATTATTTTAGCTTACCATGTCCTTCCTCATGATTGGCTACTGTTACTTATTACATTTAGAATAAAAAAATAAAAAAACTGGCTAATCAGTAGATAGGTTTTATACCATTATTCAATTTTGGCTCACTGCTGGCATAGAATTATTCTTTTTTTACTGATATCATTTGACTCTAGTTACATAGTAGCTCATGGCGAGTTAATATTTTACATTTGGAGATGATTTTTATTTGAATATTGTGTCAAAATTTTGACGATGTTATGAGTGTTTAGGCAGCTGTCCACTGTTTAGCTGTCGTATAAGCCGAGGAAAACAAGAAGCCAACAAACAAACTTAAGAATGAAGAATTCGGCAAGTAGATGATTTAGACATAATCTTTAATGGAAATATCTTTTATAGACTTAGCATTGATTATTCAGTGTGAGATAACTCGCTGAACGTTTATTTAAAATTTTTTATAAAGCTGCTTATTCAAAATTTTTTAGAGCGTCAAAGCGTTTTTCTCACAACTCCATGTTTTCAAGTCGGTGCTCATCATAACTGTAAAACTGCGACATCGATCCTTTTGAAATTTTGGACTCTATTTCTGTATACAATTTACGAGGTTACGCCGGAGTGTTTTTTTTTCCAAATTCATTAATATTTTTTACTTTGAAACAAAAAATTTGTCGATTTTTTTCGCAAAAATAGCGTTTATCACGTAAAAGTATTTCCAAAAAGTGATAAATTTAAATTTCAAAATACCTCTTCGGCGTTATATATTTGGGGAAACGATTATCCAGGAAAATAACCTTCAGTTTTTAATTTCGGGTCATCCAGCGCTGTGTTATGAGGGGTACCCCAATTTTACTTTATTCTGGGACGTTTTCAAATAATTGTTACCTTTGTTATATTTTTTATAATTTGTTCATGAAAAATTTTACAGAATATTGTGTCATAAAATAAATTTATAAAAATGTGCCTTTCTGTACGACTTATTCATATTCCCCTCTGAATAGTGCCTATACACTAACATTCATTTGAACTTCAATATTATAAACAATTGTATGTGATTTCACGATTAGGATGTAAATTATTACGTCAAAGATTTCATTTTGTGTATTTTTAATGTGTTTAATAATTTCTTAATTTTTGTTTAGTGTTAAATAAAAGTAACCATTTACAGAGTAAATGATTAAATGGTTAATCGCAGAGTGCCCTACATTTTAACTAACGTATATATCGTAAAGACTAAGTAACTTCATTTTTATTCAACACTAGAAACAAATTTATTTTCAAATTATTAAGGATGAAACGATTTTCAATATCTGTGAATTAATGGTTTAAAGTGTAGTTATGTTATACTCATTAATAATAATATATTACCTATCTTTTGTAGTACTTAAAAGTTATTTCTAAGACAACATCAAATGAAACACAGATTCTTTTCATTACTAATTTTTAAAAAAAATTGCATTACACCACTTGAGATAAGAATGAAAATATAATTCTGTATGAACTAAAGATTAACATTGAACCAAATTTAATGAAAATTAATAACGTCTAAAAAATACTTACAATTTATTTATATGAATAGAATTTTTATTTATTTTATTTACAGATAATAAAGTGTAAGACATAATTTAAATTTAGTGCCGTTAACCCGATTGTCGTTACGATAGAAATAGCCTAATGCTAGCCTAATGCTTGATATGACAATATAAATTTAAAGCTAAACATACAAATTGGACGACGATTAACAAAGGAATCGTAGGCCTGAAATTTATAAAAAAGTTTCCCAAAAACCCTATCTATCTATATCTATGGTCTACCTATGTTGGATAACCTATAAAAGTAAACATGTTGAATAAGTAAAATATTTGTTCAGTTTCGTAAAATTAATGCTTAGTTTTACAAATATGAATAGAATTAGACATTGGAGGCAGTATGTAAGAAAATAAAGTTTCTAAATTGAATGTTCCAATGTTGCCATAATTTGATAAAAATCGACACACAATCAGATGAAGAGTACTGACAATTTTGGTAATTTTCTCATTGATATTTAGATTAAAAAGTTTATAAGTTTAATCTCGGAAACTAATGATAAAAAATACAGATTTATTTACTTGCTCATATTTTCGAATGGATAATAATAAAAACCACTAATGTGAATAAGGAAGATTGTAAAATTGAAAAATATTTAAAGGGTAATCAGAAATAACATAAGAGGTTTTTCACGCATATAGCAATCATAGATTCATTGAATTTGAGCTTCTTTCTAATCGAAAGTTGATTTTTCATTAAAAAATACTATCGATTTTTCTTGAATAGCATGCAAATGCAACTTGTAAAAACAACGTCATGTAAAACAACAATTTTTGCCAAAAAAATATATCGTTTTTAAATAACTCATTAGAACTAGTTAAATATAATTATTTTTAAATGAAAAATCTACCTTTTATTCGCGGATAACTCAAAAATGGACAACATGATAGAGTACAATAAATTTTATAGAATTCTTATTTTTTTGGTATAATTCAAATTTTTAAGAATAAATTAAATTTATCATCTTATGTTACCATTTAGTATTATCATACGATTTCCGCGAGTTAGACGCATAAAAAATGTTTATTTTACACTTTTAATTTTTCTTTTTAAATCAATAAACAAACTAACAAAGGAAATTTTAATTTACTTAACTACAAGTACATCTTACTTATTAAAAATATCTACTTAAACTAATTTATATAAAATTAAAAGCAAAGCATATTTTTATCGATTGTAAATTTTTTTTAAATGTCCCACTTCAGCGAAAAACACTCACCACATTTTAAATTGATTGTCTGAAATATGCAAAACATAACTGGAATTACTTAGATGATATTCACCCTAAATTCACAAGTTTTAAAAATGTTATTAATGATTGAAAAACTGAAATAATTTATTATTACACAAGAGTTTTGACTTTCCTATTAAATTAATTGTAAAATATTATAAAACAAACCTTTGACGTTGTTACAGGAGCATCAGGAACATCAGAATCCCATTCTGAACTTAAATCATCACTAGATGCATCACCATAATCATTCGACCATGGCACTTCTAACAAACTCATTTGATATTGTTCATAGCCCGTTGCCGGATATGTAATGGACCCTCGCCGTGATCCATAGCCAGGAGGCAATGGGGATTGTGATCGTCGATACGGTGATGGAGTACGTCTATTATATGCATAATTTGGTGATGGACTACGTCTTGGTGACAACGGAGAAGGTGTCCTCGGTCGTGTTAGTGCAGCGTGTAAACTATCTACATGATGAAGTGATATCGGTGATGGATTTGGTGAACTTTCACCATCACCTAGTAACAATCCTTGATGCTGTTGGTCGCATTCATTCGGTGATGGTGTTGTTGATGTCATTGTATTTGTTGTAATATCCGGTATAATTAAACGACAACCGTTGCAATATATTTCACAAATAGGCATGCTTCACGAATTTTCAATAGAAATTTTGAACAATGGATTAAATGATTCACATTGAACATATTCAAAATAAATATAAACACCAATTACTCGACATAATCTCTGTTGACATCTTTAAGTTTTCCATTTACACAGTATTATGCACATTACAAAGAGTTTACATTATTTAACTTTATATCACATTATTGCTGTAAACTAAATTAACACAGTTAGTGTATTAAGGAATCAGTAGGTGTTTTTGATCAAAAAGTTTAGATTGCGGATTCAAAGTTTTTTGACTTTGTTCATAGTATTAAAACAACCCGAGAATAGCTTAAATATTGTTGATTTGGCATAGACAGGCAGATACGGGTATGCAAACTCTCTAAGCTTCTGGCAAGCAAATTTTTGGTCGAAATTTCTAGCTCCATCAAATAATGGTTGAAGTGGTGGGATAATTAATAACCGATATTTGCGTGTATATAATTTTTGGCAGGCAACCCTATACCACCGTGTTTATAATCAAATAATCTTTAATTACTTTTAATTTTCATTCAATAATCAGGCCGGTGCAAAATGCTAATATCGAGTTACCTGTTTATACCTGGCAACCCGAGGGTTGTGACCAGAAAAGAATAGGCAACCTAACGTTTTCATATTCTATGGGCTTCATACTTTCGATTGGTATAGAATTTATCTAATAAGCATACCGGTGAAATTTAAAAAAAAAATATTTTTTTAAAATTATTAATTAATCATACTCTGGACTGAAATTTTTTAGGCAACCCATATGCAATATATTTATAGATATATTAAATTTCGTATAAAATACGTTTCATCAAATAAACATCTCGGTTAAGGCCGTCTTTGATCGGGATCTTATACTATTATACAATGATTAAACATGTTGTGTAGAGTGTATAAGAAACGCTAGTATGACTGTTTCTATTTGACACCATACATTTCTAAAAGGAACGTAAAACGCACGTTAGTTTAAATGATAATGTGATCACACACCAAATCACATTTAAACAGGATTGTAACCTGTGTAACAAGCACATAAATCAATGTAATAAATTTTAATTTTCTCACACAAATACTATCTAAATGTTATGAAATTTGGTATGCATATAGTTTTTATATATATTTTCTACATTCTCGAAAAAACATTTTTAAATCAAATTTTGATTATACCGTAAAATTTTTTCCAGGAAAAACTCTTCGACAATCTTGGTTTTCATTTCAATATTGTGCATATCGAATTTCATAGCATTTGGATTGTTATTCCATAATATTTGGAGTTATTGGTTCGAGAAAAATGAAAAATATTATATTAAGATAAGGTTACATTATCACTTAAGGCGGTCACACAATACACGATTTTCTGATGAGAAATTCATTCTTATAAGAAAAACAAAACGCGCATTATTAGGCAGTTTTATAAGTTCGTATAAGAAACTCTGATTATACATAAGGCAGCTTTTGAACAAACTTACCAATAAACAACTGTCAATTTTTATTCATAACTTATTAACTTTGACTAATAGATATTTTGACCAACATCAGATCGCTGACTTTGTTCACCGCACACAGTTAGACAGTCATTAAGAAATTTTGATAAAAAATCTGATGATCCATGAGAGCAACCATTCAATGTACAACCAAAGATTTTTCTCAAAATAATTGATTATAAGAAAATCCGATGCCTTTGAAGAGAAACTCTTACAGTGGGGCGCTAATGCGGAATATATGTTTGACGTGATATCAGATTTTCTGAACGTATCCAAATATATTACCTTCTGCACCCGTCCTTAAAATATTAGATGATGGGAAAATTAATATTGTGCCAAATATACCGAAAATTAAAATAATGTACCAACAGCATGGCATATTATTCTGTACTTTGACAATTAAAATACATTGTCCAATTCAAATACAGTTTTATTTTGACAATTAAAACTTTTTGATCAACGATTTTGTATTATTTATTGATAATTATAATATTAAATTAAATTTAAGCAATATACACTAAATTAATTTTAAATATAGGATAATTAAAAAAAAATTTTAAAAATTTACATTTTTCTTTTCACAAAAACACTACACACAAAATGTCTTTACTCAATTAAATATTTTAAAAATTACGACAACAAATAATATATTTTATGCAAAAAGAATAAATTATAATTTGAATACAATATTTAAATTGAATTGTTACAACAATAAAATATGATTGTTAATGAACTGTATAAAGTTACTACTGAATAAAATATTTTAAACTAGAACTTCTTCAATAAAAAAAATTTTTTCTATAATATTACAATAATAATTATCTAATCAAAATTTAATGACGTCATTGTTTTATCATTTTACTGTTGTAAGTTTGTTTGGATATCAATTTAATGACTACGTTGTGGCTATATAAGAAGTGTAAATTAATTTTTTTTTGTACATTACTCTGATAGAAAGCTATTGTTTTCACTCTGAAAAGCGAATTTAATATTAATGTTATTTTATACCCGACATGATGTGAACGGTGTTTCCCGATGATACTATCCGGTTAGCTTGATGTTGAATGAGCAATTAAAATAGTTTATAATGTGGGTTCCAAAACATGATGTTGTAAATGGGAAATAGAAAGGTATGATGTCATCAATATTTTGATATTAGCATAGTTAAAATATGTTGATATCATACTTAACTGCTCAGTAACAATATCAGGGTTTTGAAACACACACAATATACCAATAAAAAAAATATTACGCGAAAAGCTCTATCAGATTGTATGATAATAAATTTTTATACTAGACATGTAAAGTGATCATATATAAGAGAATATTTATAGTCTATGTAGCAAATCTGTACTCATAAAAATGCATTGTCCTGAATGACTCCTTGGCGGATAAACGCACAGCCAAAACCGCTGATCGTAGAGATCTTAAATTTGGAGGGTGTGTTCTTTGTATGACAAAAGCATCCAATTAGAATGAATTTTCAATTCTACCTCTAGGGGCTGAAAAATGGAGAAAATTTTTTTTATTTATTTATTTCTTCTCACTAGTAGTATGACTAATTTTAAACTATATAAAGTTTGCATATCGATAGATTCAAGTATCACTGGAACCAGTCGGGTATTTAGCGAATCATAAACTTTTCGGCAAGTGTATGAGTATCACAACTCCCAGGAGGTGTTAAATTTTCCTTACCAAATACCCGGTATACGATAAGAAAGGATTTTAAAGAGGGGCAAATGTATGACACAACGTAGTTTCTTTGTCCAATTTACTAATAATTTTGCATAGACCTTCTTTGACGAAATTGATGGAGAACGTGTTTCGTATTTTATTGCAACTAATCGCCTAAAGGGGTGGGCTGTTATCCCCTAATTGTATCCTGTGTCAGTGGTCGAAGTAAAAGAAACAAAACGAAAATGGCATTTAAAATAAATATTATTTGATACGTTATGGTAGTTTTACGGTAGCGAAGCGGCGAGTACCAGCTAGTATGTATAAAAAGTTTATTTATGTATTTATAACTTCATGGACTGCATTTTCAGAGAATTTTATGAATTTAAATGATTATATATACATCAATCATTGATACACAACCATAAATCGAGTATATAAGCAATTAGCTCTGTAAGTTGTTTTCAAGGCATTATAAAATGATAGCCGAATCGATTTTTCTCATTCATTATATATCGTTTTCAACACGTAGGTTTCACACGAAATAACTCCAAATACAGGATTATTCAAAATTATTGTCTTGTTTAGAGCAGAAAACGAAAAAAAACATCTTAACAATGAAACTGATCTTAAATTGCTTAAGGTGCTTAAACACTAGTTACATACAGGTTTCCTGGTTTTTGGTAACATTTATTCTCAGCAGGCCATTGGATAGAGGACTCCGAGTAGTACATTTTGGATATTTATATAAATTATTTTATCAGTTATCACTACTCCCAAATAAAAAGGTGGTTTTTCTGGAACTGAGACATACTGTATATCTTATATCTTTAAATGAGCAATTCTTGTATATATATATATAAATATATATATTTATATATATATAATTGGAATCTCGGAATCGGCTCCAACGATTTTCATGAAATTCAGTATATAGGGGGTTTCGGGGGCGATAAATCGATCTAGCGAGGAATCATTTTTAGAAAATGTCAATAATGTTTCATGAGTTCATCATTTTCTAAAGTGTCATGACATTTAGAAAATGTCATGTTTATAATGAAATGATATATTTGTTTAATATTTATAGTCATATAGTCATAGCAGTGGCTTAGTGGTAGCGTGCGAGGCTCTTATACAGAGATCCCGACGAATAATATTAATTTTTTTTACATTTTAAAGTGAATACATTTTAATTTTTTAGTTTTAAATACATTTTAATTTTTTAAAGTGAATAATATTTTTCAAATAATATTTTGTTATTATAATTGTATAATTTTTTATAATGCAATGATATATTTGTTTAATATTTAAAGTCATTGGAGTGGCTAAGTGTTAGCGTGCTGGAATCGTCTTCCGCCTCGACGTAATATAATTTCCAAAAAACACAATTTATAAAAAAAAAAAAAAAAAAAATACCGAGCAAAGCTCGGTCATCCAGGTACTGAATACATAAGAGGCTATTCATATAATCAATCGCTAAATTTTATCTATTTGACTTTCTGTGTATGAGTCTGTCCGTCAAGATAACTAAAAAAGAAAAAGTTATGTAAAGGAAATAAATTAACCTTTTTCGTCTAAAGAATTATAAAAATTCGCTAGAAAGCTTCACTAATCACATACATTTTACTCTTACAGATTTCTATTTTCACTTGAACTTAAAATTAACATTAAATATGTTTAAATTGGTATAGACATTTAAAATTTTTATTATTAAGCAATTCCAAACACTTTTACCTACCGACAAGTAAGGCCATCTAGAGATTTAAAAAAAAAGTTAATAAGAAATAGGCTCACCGAAGTATTATAAACCCAAATAATGATTTAAAGTTTGTAAATGGTCAATTTTGGTCAATTGGGTCGAATGGAAATCTCATTTTTAAACCAAACATTAAACCAAAAATGAAAAGTTCAATTACAAAAAGTTTCTCAAAACCAAATCACCTGTGTTTGAAAATTTTTCATATTGGTTAATTTTTTTTTTAAAACTTATATATTATTTAACACATAATATATAATTATTATAATTCATATTATTAATATATTATAATTAATATAATATAAACTCTTCATAACTGGGTGGTTCATATATTTTATAAGAGTAATTAATACTAGTTCAAGCTTTGATATTCAACCATGTATCACGTATTATCTTCACTTGAATATAAGATGCATAAAATGCACCCAAACTTATAACCAAATAGTTGAACTATCTGGAAGTTATGCATATGTTACTAATTCCTATAGATCTTATTTACCACGGCTTGTCACGGTTTTTAAATGATATATGTTATATTTTTTAGTCATTCATAATTTTTAATAAAAAAAAAATGACAAAGGCATATAAGGTGACATATTTTGAGAACATTTCGAAGTATTGCGTACGTCTCTTTTGGAATTTCAGATTATTAACTATCTTTTACATTATATTATGTATTAAACATTACTTTTTTTATGATAGTAAAATTTTTCTACACCTTATAATGATGAATGTGGCAGTGGGTGTGGAAGATGACATTCACATAAAATAATAATCCACGAGGAAAGATCAATCAAAAAGTCTTAAACATTATATATATATATATATATATATATATATATATATATATATATATATATATATATATATATATATATATATATATATATATATATATATATATATATATATATATATATATATATATATATATATATATATATATATATATATATATATATATACATATATTCATTAATGTTTATTCTTCAAGAGTGCAACTCACACCCGATAGCAATGAAGCTTTATGATAAGGAGAAAACTTGTATAATTTATTTCTGATAGTACTTTTTTTTTTTTAAATGACAACGATGTTAAAGAAGATTTACTTCAAAAAACTTTAATTTTCCAAGACTTGCCATCAAATCTTCCAATCGTGTTCTATTCTAACTAAAATAATCTGGGTAAACTATTTTATTATAACATTAAAATACAATTTGAATAAAAAAGTGTCTTTCTAAGAAATTATATTCGTTAGGATGGCACCAAGAAGATAGTTTCGACGCAAGTTGAAAAATGAATAGGAAATTTTTTTCAACATAAATGTATTCTATATTATTTATAAATTTATATATTGTTGATTGCTGTAAAGAGAGCAGAGCCAAAGGGAAATTTAATGGTAGTATATACGTAGTCTTGTTTGCCACTTGCGCATAATCAATATATCTTAAACTTTTTTACTGGATATTATTAAGCTCAAAATTATTTTTAAAAAAAATAATTAAACCGTTCTTTTGGTTTTTTATTAAAATTATCGTACAAATTCATGAAAATCGTTGAAAATATCCCTGTTTGTGTTTAATTTTTTTATTGAAATCTCAAACTAAAAAAAAACTAGCTCAGAGAAAATCATGAATTTCAATTTTTTTTTTAAATTGTAAATAAACATTTACAGTCATAAAACGCGATAATTTAGAAACAATACTGTTCTGTGTATTGAGTTAAACATGCTTGGCCCTGGTCTATCCCATGTAAGAATAATAATAGATTAATATATAGATTCTTTACTGAAAAGACTTTGATATGTTATATCATCGGAAATGAGATAATTCAACAGATAAAGTGGTCAAAATATATAAAAATATGGATACACGTTAATTTTCAGTTTCAAAGTAATGGATTAGTTATAGGCAAATAAATCTAGACGAGTAAAGAAACGCTAAAATATGTGTGTTTGTACCGAAGATAAAAAAAAAAACTGTGGAAAATGTTACCTTAAATTGATTCAAAGTTTGAAAGCGAGTTCAAATATTTAATCACGAGAAATTGAATAAAGTTCCATTCCTCAAGATCAACCCTTGATATTCTGTGTGGGAGAGGGGGTGAAACAATTCGGGTGAAATTTTGACTGTGGCTTTCAGAAACATCAAATAAAGATAAACAATTAAAGATACTAATTTCGTACTTGAACTAGCTATTGAAGTTAGAAAAAAATAAATTAAAACAGAAAAAATTACCACTTAAATGTAAAAAACACGCGAGGACGCTTTTATGAGAGGCGGGGGTTAGTTAAAAAGGGTATTGATCAAATCTAACGGAGGGAAACTGAGAAAAAAAAACACATTTTTTCATATTAAATTCAATCACTCAAAATATTCGATCAAATCCTAGGGTTACCTTACCTTACTACTTGTTTAATATCCTATGGACTATTTCTTACAGAATTTGATCACAGTTAACAGTTAACGATTCATTTAATAATATTAAGATTGGCACCATCATGCTATGTTAGTGTATACTGCGAACTAATCAACGTTAATTATTCTTAGAATTACGAATTCATTGTAAAACATAAAATTAATATTCATTAACGACATCTCTGGAAAAACAAATTATTAATTGTTTCATTTAAATAGTTTATATCTCGCCTGAGGTTAAATCTGTCAAATGCAATAAAATCGCGAACTGACTTAGTTTATTATTATGATTTTCTCATATAAAAAGTAAAATCAGTTGTAAAATGTGTTTTATGAGAGTTGAGAATTTAAAAGAATTCCATACTCAGTAGTTCCGAAATGTTATTTATGACCATGAGATAACTTATGTGGAAATATTATCGAAACTAGAGGCAATATTTGAGATATTTAATCATGAAATGTGTTTCAGAATGTAATGTTGATTTACAGTTATTTTAAGATGTTGTAGAAATTGTACGCAAGAAGATTTTGACTAATTTTTGTGAGATAGAGGCAATAGAAATACAGTTAGAAAATACAAGGTCATAGTGAGCTCATAGTAGTTTTTATCATAATTATTTTAGCTTACCATGGTCTAATGATTGGCTACTGATACTTAATAACAAATTAGAATTAAATATATAAATAAATAAAAACTGGCTTGCCATTCGATAAATTTTGTATCATTATTAAATTTTCGCTCACAGCTGGCATAAAATAATTTTTTTACAGATATTTGATTCTAGTTACATAATAAGGTAATGGCTGACCAGTGTCACTTGCAAACGGTGAGCTTAAATTCTACTCTTTTTATGACCATATTTTTATATAAGTCTATATATAAAAATAATTCTAAGCATAAAAAAGATAAATTATTGTATAGAATCCCGTTATTAACCGACACAAAAAAAAAAAACAACAAGTTTAATTTTGGGGGGTTTTGGAGGAGAATAATAAGTGAATTTTATTATGCAAAGTATTTTGTGTGCAGCTCAATATTATTCGTTGAATTTCATTGTTTTATTGAAATTTCCCCAGATAAATGTTTCAAATAAAAGTTGTAGGTTACTGAAAAAAATGTTTGAAGAAAATCATTGGAGCTGTTTGTGAGACAAACCTCAAATACCTCATGATCAGTAGTATAAAGTAGACCGCTTGGTTATTCAATTTTTGAAATGATATTTTTTGTCTTTGGATAAGCCGAAGCTTAAATCTATATATGTTAACTACAAATCTTTAGGCTAGAAGAAAAACCGATTTCTATAAACCAGTTTTTTGGACTTAAGACCTCAAAAAGTGCATTTCCAGTAAAAAGTCGGTATTAAAAATTAAATTTGAAAACATACAGCTTCATCCAGGAAATTTTTTTAGTAAACCGCTTGAATCCTGTATATTTATTCGAAAAATTTAAGATACAAAGAAAAATTAAACATTTGAATATAATAGACGTTATATAAACTTCACCCTTGACATTAAATTTTAAAAATATTCGTTTAAAATGTTCATTCATAGAATATGTATTGTTAAATATATTCATTATTCATAATAGACTAGACAATTTATATATTGCATGTGTTATTACAAATTCTAATAATTATGTGACTAAAATATATTTTGATTGAAGTTCAATGCTTACATTCATATTGCATCCTAGTCCGGAAGCTAGAGTGATTTCAGTAGATGTCTTAAAAAAATATATTCAGATTTGTTATATTTTATTCGTTGAAACTGAATTCTACAACCACAATAACTTCCAAAAAAATTATTCGAGCATTAACAAAAATAGTATTTCAATTTTTTATCTCAACTTAAAGAAAGAATATCTAATATAATTTTTCCAAAATTTTTCAATAGAAAAATTCACATTGTGAACATTTTTCGAATATCAATGTCGATTACTCGAAGAGGTCTTAAGATCTGGAAACTGAAATTTTTAGATTGAAAACCATCAAGAAATACTTCTCTTTAATAGCTGTCTCCTAAAATCGGCTTCACTTACTCCAATAGAACCCTATAGTTAGGCTCGAACTATATTTCGAAAGTTTTTTTAAATTATTTTAGTATCATTATCTAAGCTTGTAAATATATGTTCTATTTAATTGATGTTGGAAAGTTTTATTAGTAAAGCCTCGAAAAACCGTAAGAAAAAGTGTTTTTTAATTCGTTATTCCAATATACGTTTACGAGTCCTAAGTGACTAGAAGATTAAAAAAACGAAAATTTTTAGAAAACAATACCAAATTATTCAAAAAACGACTCTTCTTAGTTTCTCAAAATTAAAATTTCTTGTCAATCTAATCTCTTTGGCGTCGTGACTATATAGATACGACTCGACTGACTTATTTAATTCAATTATATTTTAATATAATACTATTTATTATATTATAATAAAGTATACAATGTTAGAATACACTTAAATGTTACACAATCAAATACAACCTCTAAAAAATGGCATCGTGAGATGAAGCGGTCTTAGATTTGATGACATAAGAACTGCACCGGATCGTAAATTTTTGAGCCACATCGTTTTTGAATTATTTGTTTAAATTTAAACTTTAAAAGTGTTTTATACATAAAAATTTGTTGCCTGGAGCTTGGTAAGAACATACAAGATATAAGTAATATATAAAAGAGATAATTTAATCCTTCGCAAAAGTGGATTTTTGCGCTTAAAAAGTGATGTAAACATTCCATAATGAGTAAAGTATTTACATAATAATATTTTAGAATATAACAATGAGTTCGTGACTATAAAATTCAGTTAAATAAATCCACCATCTTCGCTATTTATTTAAATCATCCTATCTAATCCATTTTAGGGGAAGATATTTCAAATTTTATTTTAAAACCAATGTTTTTCTAGGTTAGCTATACAATCAGTTGGAAAATTATTCATTTTTTGATTTGAGATTATTTCATTTTTGAAATTGAAAATTCTGCAACACATGATTAACAAAAGAAAGTATAAAACGACAATTGTCTTGCATGCAGAACAAAGTCTCAAAGTGGATTTACATGCAGGTGCAATTTCTGCCAGTTGGCTTGTACTAATTTGCACAATTAAATCACAATTCAACTAAAAACTAACTTGAGCGTGTAAGCTCCCGATAAGACAAAACGAGAAATATTAGATGTAACAAATTAAAACCAAAGCGAAGGACAATATTGCAAAACATATGAGTGTTTCACTTAAATAGAACTCGAAAAATTTTGGCATTATAGGAAACATGCTTATTTGTAATGTAGTCAAAAAGGTTGAAATTATCCAATTTGATTTTGGTATCTGAAGACTGGCTCTCATATTAACTCACATTTATTGTATACTCATTTTCTTACATTTATTAAATATAATATTATTTAGTGATTGTTATCATACTGCGTGGTGGTAAACCATCCTCAATTTAATATAGAATATATTCAACCTTTGACCTCACGCTTAAAAGTAATGTTGTTATTTATTAAATAAATAAATAACTTCCTCAATACAAACTTTTATTAATTTGAAGTAATATAGATCAGTAAGTGCACATACATGATGATCCTTTTCTATTTGATGCAAGGATTCTACTTTCAATGGATTATGGGTATAATAATGCATATATGTATTCGTGATGCAATTTTATCCTAAATTCACCAAACTTAGCATTCTGTCTTCATATTATCTCTCGTTGTACCACGGAGCTTATGGCTAAAATTATACCGGTTGTCCCCCACTTTATACAACTGATTTAAAATTTTTCTCGTTTTACTTTAAGAAAACTTTTCAAAAACTTTTTTGAAAAAATTATGTTTCGCGGAATTTAAACAAATTTGTTTGTAAAATATGAAAATAAATGCCAATATTTTATTTTTAAATCCAAAACCAATTGTAAAACACATTTAAAATTAACATAAAATTTTATATAAATTACTAAATTAATTTTAGTATCTAAGATACCTTTATGCTACTCTAATGTTACTTTAGTAGGTCGAATATTCCAGGATAGATGTTCACAAAAACTTAAGTCGGATATAGATATTCGCATATTTTTAAATGATTCTCGTAAGATTTTAAAAAGAAGTATGGTTGGCAAGATAAATCATAGCTTATATCTTTTTCGTTTTTGAATTTCTCATCAGTTAATTTTCTAGTTTTTTATGAAATTGAGTGTAATTTCACATTTTGATGCGTAATTTGATGATTTAGTATGAGTCAACTATTTAATACATTATTTAATCCCGTTAGTAACAAAACGATAGTTAATAAATGTATAGAAATAATTGTATTTATTGTAATATGGAATTCATTATGTGATCAGATTACTTGTAAAATGACAAGTTTACAAATATAATACCACACACGTATTCAGCCATCGTTGTTGTAGTTGAAATTTTTTTTTCGTTTTAGATTGTATAAATAATCTTGTAAATATAGATTGATTTGGTATTATAAAAAACTAAATTCAAACAGACATTAAAAAAATTACAAGCTGACTCGTATAATTACATCGAATAGGTGATTTATAATGTTTCTATCAGTTTGGATGTGAGAAGAAAGAGACACAGCAAAAACTTAACTGGTATGTATAAGGTGATATAAGTTTTTAGAGTTTTTAGCAGAAACAGATAGTCTGTATGGAGTGTTTAATAATTCGAGAAAAATTACTGGATTTATATTTATAGTTACTGGATTTATATTTCTAGGTTTATTATATGCTCTTTATTAAAGCCATCTAGTAGTAAAACAATTTTTTTATGCATTTAGTATGGAGTTTTCCCTTGTAATTAACCGAGCAGTGACTGTATTGATATATAACACTACAAGCTACCAAAATTTTAACAAAGTTTATGAGTTACCAAACGAAAAAAAATGCATGCTAGAATATCATATAAGTTTAATATAAAATTTTATTCATGTTGGGTTTTGCAGAGCATCAAAATTAATCGATATTAAAAGAGACTTTTGGTTGGTCGAATTTAACCACTAGCTTCGCAGCACAATTTGGGATATTGTGAAGACCAAAAAACAAGTTTGGTGAACTAGATGATAATATCATTAATTCAAAAAATGGAAATTTTTGACTTATTAATAACATCTAGTCAAAGAAAATTTGAATAAAATTTTTCTGTTCAAATCGAGATATTTTATGGTACAGCTTAATGTATTTGTGGCATAAGATGAGGCTCTTTAAATTTTAAATTTTATTCACATACGAAACTTATGAAAATGGAAAAATATAAAACACCAAACTACAAAGTATGTAAAAAGAGGACAGTTACAAAAAGTCTAATATTTAAAAATGTAATTGCATTTAATGTTGATAATATTTTTTTCTGATTGTATAATATTATAAAATTGAACTAACAAAACTTTCAAGTTCCAAGTTTCCTCCAAGTTTCATTATAAAATGCATGTGTCTTTAGTGGCCCAACCTGTATACGTTTTAGTAAATGTAATAAATGTGAAACAAAACTAAAACACTAAATATTGATAAAACCGTGAGGTATTTAGTCTTGAATGAGTGATTATGTGAAAACATCAACATAAACAATGATGCAAGCAAGCTACCGAATAAATAAATTTAAACTACCTATCAAAACTTTTTACATTAATCTTATAACAACGCTTAAGTTTTAAATATATAAGTTCTGATCTCCAAAATCGTTTAAATCATTCTTATTTCATATACTCTTTCGATACCTTTTGTAACATCAAATTATCTTGGTGAACTTGAACAAAAGTGTTATCAGGGATGTCATTCCATATATATATATATATATATATATATATATATATATATATATATATATATATATATATATATATATATATATATATATATATATATATATATATATATATATATATATATATATATAACATTCATTTTCTTCAGGTATCGAAAGAGTATATGAAATGAGAATGATTTAAACGATATTGGAGATCAGAACTTGTATTGAAATATAAATCAATATAAATCTCTTAAATCTTACTTTGAGAACCGAAAATTTTATAAATTTTATCTTCTTAAAAATTACCAAATTTAATGCGCAGGCGATTAACTTACAACATCATATTTCCGATATATGAAAATAAAGAAGAATAATTAAGATTCAAGTCAAAATTTCGCTGCTTTTATATTGAGCCATTTTAATTATTAAAATTTTGATGGCCATATGGTACCTTACAGTGTAAAAAACAATGTTTTATCGACTAAAAATGTAAAAAAATTTACTTAAATAATTTTTATATTTCAAGTAAAAAGTAATACAACTCAAAAAGTATTCGAAATTTAAAAAAATATTTTTTTTTTTTTTGGATGTGAATTCATTTTAGTGTGTACTGGTAGAAATTTTAAGGTATCTATCAATCAGTAAAGATTTTCTAAAATGAGTATGAAATTTTATATAGACTTTGTCCAGTTTTTTTACCACGCAGTTATTTATTACTTCCTTGACGGGAATATTTATTTAGAAATGTTTTTTCAAGGAAAACTTTTTAATAAGCATCCTTATGAATGTTTAAAAAACCTTATTCCAGAAAGGGAACAAATAACATTTATTTGCATATGCTATGATTATTTTAATGAATTTGTTGTGATACATCAATTTTATCGTTAAATATTGATTGTATGAATAAATATTATATTATTTTTATTATTGTCTTCTACAATCCTGGATTTAACATATCAATCTTGGAAATATCAAATTGCATAACATTTTGATAGTTATTTTGTGAGGAGTATGAAAGATAGAATTGTGGTTATTACAGAGGCTACATTGCCTCTTAATCATTGGTTAATAAACAGTGAAATATTTTATAAATGAAATTCAACACTTTAAAAAAAGAATAATTACAATTAAAAAGAGCTAAAGTTAAAATATTGATTTACAAAAAACATTCACGTTTGGAATTATAAAGACTTACAGTATATTTTTAATTGCTAAATGAAAACAATTATAATTACAAATAAAATATGAAATACATGATTAATTAAAATTTGTGAATGTTAAGAATAAAATTACAACACACTTTAAAAACAAGTCACATCTCTAGTAAAATGTCTATCAATCACTGTTTCAATTAATAATATTAAATATAAATTTACAACACTTGTTTACAGTTTCATTAAAACAGAAAACTTGAACATTCTAAGTAGCAATAAATGCTACGAGCCAGTTAATTTTTATGGCTACCACCAATCATTTTAAAGTTTTTTACCTTCTTCTGGTCAGCGTAAATAAGCAAATATCTTACCCACATATTATCCTATTATCCTCGTTGACCAAAATAGATTTGGTGGTCAGCCATCAAAATCGTTTACAGTTTCTTATAACTATTTCTAAATATTATTAAAACTAAGGATATCATTAAACTCTATCGCTAAAATAATATCGCTAAAATAACGCTATTATCACTGGAAACTGTGTTGCCAGGATTATTTCTAAAATATTGGAGTTTACAAGTGGCAACTTTTACGTAGACTTCGATAAGGAGCAAGAAACAATAGAGAATTTGGTGTTTCGACTTCTGCAGATAGAAATGCGTTTTAGTGGGGACAAATCTGTTTTAGTGATCAAATGATCAGAAAGAGATAGCGTATATAGACCGAAATATTGTAATGGGCTATACAAAAAGGTATCAATATTTCAAAGAATAAATTTACGAGACATTCTTGTTTATTTTTTAACATAGGCCACCATAATGCCCAAAACTAACCAAACAAAAATAGCTTTCATTGGAGAAATAAAACTATAATACTATATTTAATACTATATTATTGGTGTATATTAATTCTACGAGATGATTATTTTTTGTTAATCCCAATTATTCATGTACCCAAATTTACTAATACATTCGAGCAGAGCTTGGTATCGACCTAGCAAAAATACAATACATTACATTAATAACACGGCGTAAGTAAATAAGAAACTCAAAATCTCAAAGAGAAAACATATAAAGATATTTAATTCCATTAGATCTTAGTTGTTCTAAGCGTTTTTATTATTAGAAAATACCCACGTACAAAAATGAAAGCTCGAAAATTCGTATTTTAAAGAGTTGCTATTTCTTCAAAATATTTGTAAAATTCCGAACGTGTTTTTCAAGATAAACAATAAAATAAGCATTAAATTTTTCATTTATAATTAATAAATTAATATATTTAAGCTGCGTGTACTAACTTTGAAGCTCTGGATACATGCATTTCGGAAGATATCAATAAGAACAATTTTGTATCATTTATTTTTATTTATATATAAGTTATAGGTATGTCTTTTTTTTAATTAATTTTTATTTTTTGTTAAAAAGCTTTAAACTACCTTTTTGAACCTTAATTTCCCTTTAATCTTTTAGACATTTGTAAAAACAGTCTCGCTAATTACACTGGTTCTGATAATATTTTAATTTGAATTTTTGAATCTAATGATACCGAATGAATTCGAAATTCTGTCTAGTTTCTAAAAACAATATTTTACAAACTCCCTAACATTTTACATACTTTTTATTATTGTGCTTAACTTACAAATAAAACAATATTTTATATGATTAAATAAAATGATTTGCTAACAATTCTTGATAAAAAAGATCTTTAAAGCGGTTGTCGTGCTAGTAGTTACCCACCATATTATATTTGTACCTATTATTCCAACTCCAATATATGTATTTCTATATTCGGATTTAATCATAGTCTATTGTGTATATTTATTTTATAAACGTGATAAAATTAACAAATGTTTATATAAGTAACGTCTCTCTAACTCTAATCATTACTGATACATCATTGTTTATGTTAAATAAACTTTTTACAATATGGTTAACGTGTTCGGTAACTCTTTTTAATAATTATTGATTTCTTGTTTTCATCAATTTTTATACAAAGATGATTATTTAATCGCTATTTATAACTGTGTGGTGTAAAGCTTTACCTTTTATAAAGGAAGTGTAACGACGGGGCCATTTCGAGCCATTTTGATCTAATTATTGAGTTAATTAATAATTGTAAGATGGTCAGATCTACATAAAATAACTTAGATACAATCCTGTAACAAATTCATTCAATAAACTGTTAAAATTCAAATTGATAAGTTTATATATTTTTTATCCGTATTTCAATTCTGATTGGAATTAATTCAGAGTGTACCATCGTTAGACAAAATGGTTCCTCAACGGAATCACTTCAAATTTCTTCTTCACATTTCTGACAACATTCAGACATTTTGGCATATTAATTTTTTTTTTGTAATTTATATGCATAAATTTGTTACAGAAATGAATAATAGAAATTGAAATAGAATTAATTCTAATTTAAATGCATCAAAACAATTTTCCGAATTTATGAATTTCGTATCCATGATGTCGAACTTGGAATCGAAATAATTTTTCGGTTTATAATACTGGTGATTATTTAAATTTTGCACCAGATTCATAATACTGGTGATTATTTAAAATTTTATCTCTGTTTGCTTATTCTAAAAGAATACAATTCACAGTTCAGAGATACTATTACAAAAACCAAAATAAATATTTCGCATTAAAAAATTCTATGCAAGAAGCTTTCGGATCACCTTATAAGAGTCATCTAAATAAATTTTTTTCACTAAATCAAAAAGATTTTCAATTATTACTTTAAGATAATCAATATCTCCGTGGATATTTTATTGGTTAACTCGACAAACACATCCAGATTCAATTTGCCAAACTTAATGATGTATCTGAAATATATTGTAAAGTTTGCTAATCGAATTCACGAATTATATAAATCGAATAACATTTGCATATTTTTCATTTTAAAATCAAAATAAGATTAATTAAAAAAAATTAAATAATAATGTTAAAAATTGGATAAAAGATGTAAAATTACGAAAATTTTAAAAATCAATGCAAAGAATAGCTTCAAAGAGGAAATAGTTCCCAAATGTGAAGAGCATTTTCATTTATCTAATTCACGTAAAAATTATAAACGAATTCAAAAAATTAGTTAATGGTTTAGTAATTTCACGCGAAACATCCAAAATCAAATTTAATTTTGTAAACCATCAAATAACTTCTCATAAGTTTCTGATTGATCCAGGTTCTGCCCTTTCCGTGGTTTCACAAAGTTTTTGAAAACGTACAAATTGTTTAAATCATATTTTTGTTATTTGTAGCTAATAATAACAAAATCAATGAACGGTTAAACCAAATATTGATAATTTGTGTATTAAATTTATCCCTATTCACTTCCGATTGGAATTCATTAAAAGTGTATCATCGTTACAGAGGACTATCGATTACGCTTGAAACTGTTTTTACATCAGGACTATAAGTACACATTTTATGGATTATGAGTTCATAGAATCCCCGATTAATTAGTTTAATTCTGCCTGTCCATCCCTTCACCCATCATCAAGGTAAAGTAAAAACAATAGCGACAAGAAATTTTGGTTGCGTATTTTATTATACCGAAAAGTCAGTGAGTGTAGTTCGTCAAAAAAAATCGAGCAATTGAGTCTAATCAATCAATGACTCAATTTTCAAACTATCCGAGATTTGAAGAAGGAAAATTGGAACACTTCAAAACAAGCAAGTTTTGTTTAAAATATATATATATTTTTTTTTATCTGCTTAAACTCGTCACACTTTCAACTCAAGATCAGGTTCCAAACATATTTTTATTATAATAGTTAATAATATATTATATAAGAAATTATTACTAATTATGTAAACCGCACAGTTAGCATCTTTTATAAATTTTCACAATGAAAAGTATTTCAATTGTTTAAATATGAAGTATGCAGTATATTTGAATAAGGATAGCCAAGGAATTTTTTTCTAAAACTTTGCGCACTGTCTAATTGCGTTTATAACGAAGCATCCTATATATAACATTCAATCAAAATGTACACCTGATATAATAACCATGTCTGTACGAAGGAATTATCATCAATATAGAACATATACCAGAAGAATCATTTTCTTTAATAAGATTTTTATTTTCTAATTAAAATCGTTATTTAATGTTGTTCAACTTGCTTGCATGTCGATTTTATCTCTTCATATCATTGAAAAATGTCGTTGATGTAACTATTTGAAAATTTTAATTCAATTTTTTTTTATCCATATGGCTTTTCGAACAAGTTCTAGAACAAATCATCTTATTTGTAAGCATAGATAGGTAGATATAACTATATAGTTTTTTGTTGTATTTGCTAATATGTTGTTTTCATTATTAATTTTAATCTATTGATTAATTCGAATTGTATCAAGTTATTTTCTTTTGTTACAGGTTATCAAAGAATTCGTTTTTTTTGTAATGGAAAATGCGAATAATCAGTCAGCCAAAATAACTAGTTGCTAGGTCGTTTAGAAATGTTAACAAACATTTCTAAATCAATCAGCAATTAATATCTTACTAAACTGTCCTAAAATTATTTTTAAATTGTATGTGAATGATAAGCACTCAGATAGTAAGTACAGTATTTATAGATCAATATTCGGCAAATAAATATATCAAGAATCCTTTCTTATATTCTGAATTACAACATCTGCAAAAATGATATTACAAAATTGACCTAACTCGGAGTGCTTGTACTAGCTCTACACCAAATATCAACCTAAATCAGTGTCTAGTGGTAACTCAACAACATATATGCAAACCTCTGCTAAATGGACCCTAAATTTGGACTAGATAATTTATTAACATTAAATGTAAGGGCGAAGAAACTCAGATCTTGCTACCTTTAACCCTAAATAAAACTGACACAACCAACGAACGTACCTAAGTCGGTTTGATGAACTTAATTTTTACAGAATCTTTTGTTACTTACTTTTGAAATAATTTATGAAAAATCTACATTAGAAATACAAAGGAAGTATTCGATTTTATCTGCATAATATTGCATATTTAGTTTAAAGGTACTTGTATCTTTATATTATAAAGATACAATTGTAAAATACACGGTAAAAAAATACAACTTTGAAATTTTTGAAGTTAGAAGTAATTATTTGTATAAAATATAAATAATTACAAACAATAATTATTCATCGTTGAAACAAGAGAGGCATTTCATTGAAAATATTGAAATAATCGCAAAATGTTAAGAATAAACAAAAGTTATCGATTGATTTTATACTGCAGTGCATATTATTAATAATCAGAGAATTCAAATTTAAGTATGAACTTTTCTGAATGAATCATCACACATTCATATATAGTATTATACAATATTGAATGATTGAGATTCATTGATAAAAATTTTGTGTATCTCAAAACTGGGTTTATGCGTTTTTCAATCTTTACGCTTACTCTGGCAATTATGTTTGCAAGATTTTGACTCATTCCATATCTCGTATGAGATATGATCGACGTAATTTTTCAAGTATTTATTGTAAATATTTTAGATATATCGGTGTCATAAATTCAAAAAAGTTAATTTCTTAAAATAGAAAGGTAGCTACTGTTAGATTAAAATACCCAGATGAAACTACACATAGAATGGGACTGTTGATTTTTTTACCTTCATGTTTCCTCTGTGAATAAAAATATAATTCAAAAATTTAAAAATTGAGAAAAAGGTCTTCTTTAAGATGTGCTACTTTCACAGTCATTATTTGCATAATGTTATTATCAAACACTTTTTGTATTTGAGATAATTTTGACGAGGGATTGTTTTTATAAGGTGGGATTAATTTATAAGTGTGATGTTTTGCCTCTGGTATTTTTTATCGTTCGGATATTTTGACGTCTTCTTTTATAACGTAAATATTTAAGAAATATTTAAGTATAATATCCATTTTAATAAAAGGTACATACCCAGTTATATAAATTACAATCAAAACTGTATCATAGTGGCGACGCTATAAGCAGTTTAATATTTTTTCAATTATTAACAAACTGGTTTTCTTGTTATATTGGAAGAACGAACGCCTCTCAAGTGCAAGTAAATTAAACTTTTTTTTTTTTTTAAATTTTATAATAATTAATTATTTTACAATATAATTAATGAGTCGAGTAATAAAATTTTGCATGCTTACCTACAGCATGGTCCACCAATTTTTATTACAACAGAATTAAAACCACTCAAGCTTATTTGAAATTGTAACAAATTGAATTAACAAATTCTAAAAAGTTATTAACCCTTTACTAAACAAAAGAAACGGCATTAGTGTTTTCTATTTTAAAATTTAAAAGAAAAATTAAAGAAGGAACGTCGGTGGTTCCCAAGTGGAAATGATAACAAAGTACGCGAGAAAATAGTTACTTCCGCTACGTTTTTCATGGAATCTTTAATTCATTGAATGGGTATGTTTTTTAATTTATAGTATTTTATAAGCATGTGTTTTTCCGATGCATACATTTATTTAAGAATCTCTTTGGATTCCATAACTCATCGAACATATATTTCAATTAAGGTTGAAATTGAAGAAGCCAAGATCTTCTTCTTTATATTAAAAATCCTATTGTATCATTATTTGTCTTTGAAAATTGGCTAATAATGGCTTTTTAATAGCTGCAAATGGAACAAAGAATATTAACAAAACTATAAGGTTTTACTGTTGTTATACCAAATTTAATATCTTTATATATATATATATATATATATATATATATATATATATATATATATATATATATATATATATATATATATATATATATATATATATATATATATATATATATATATATATATATATATATATATATATATATATAAATATATATATATATATATATATGTGCGTGTGTTTATGTGTGCGTGTGTATGTCACTGAACTCCTCCTAGACGGCTGGACCGATTTTGTTGAAATTTTTTGTGTGAGTTCAAGGGGATTCCAGGATGGTTTAGAATTACAATTCGGTCATATAAATCAATTGCTGTTCGTTAGTCTTCGTAAAATTCGAGAATAGCTGGATCGATTTTGCTAATTTTGATCTTGAAATATTTGTGGAAGTTCAGGGAAGGTTTAAACGGTCAGAAATATAAATAATAAGTAACGAAAAATACTATAAACGACAATTTAATTTTCGAATACAAAATGTTCCTAGCTGTGAAACAATTTTTGTCTTTTTTCTCACATGTTACAAATCCTATTAGCATCATTTCCATAGAAACCAAAATCTAAATTTGAAATTCAAAATAAACTTCTTTATCTCTTCTCACTGGCAGTATGTTGAACTGTAAACTGAATTAAGTGTACATTTCGTATTGTTCAAGTATTACCGGAATCATTCGTGGTTCAGGAGTTCCATATATCTTTCATGAAGTGTATGAGTACCACAGTACAAATTATCGGGTGATCGCGGTACCGGGTGTACCTCACCAAATATCGGGTAAATATTGGGTACATATAAAGTACCGGGTGCACACTAAATACCGGGATTTCGATAAGAAAGGATTTTCTGAAATTATACCCCTAAGGGTAGAATTCCATCCGCATGTAATCGATGTAATATCATTTAATAAAATGGGAAAATTAAAATAGCAACCAATGAACCGGGCGGGTCTGCTCTAAAATATAAATTTATATCATTATTTATTCTGATTTGTCTCAGCTATTCATTATTTAGAAATAGAGTGTTGAGAATATGTTGTTATACTTAGAAAATGTTGATGTTGGTTAGAAATATATGGCAAAACGACGTTTGTCGGGCCAGCTATTTTCTTATAAATTCTTGAGTGTAAAAATGTAAAAGGTACACTCAACTGAAAATGGCTAAAAGAATGCGTTCTCCTTAAACTTTTCTAACTGAAACACGAAGGAATCAATGATGTTCACACATTTTTATGGTTTATATGTAAGTTATACGTCTGATCATGGTAAAATTAAAAGTATTCTATTCGTAGAAGACTATGTTTTTGAGAGTCGATCGTCTTTAAAATTTTTCAAACCGAAAAATTCAATTCCATTGTAACATTTGCGGTATATAAGGAAGTAGTAAGAAACGGTGTACAACATACTTTCAGGTGTATATAGATAAGACGAAAATGTTCTAGGTATTTATTTTTACCCAAATATTATACGTATAAATTGTGTTTGTTCGAAAATTAAAACGATTATCATGGTACACCCTATACATTAATTATAGATTGTCGGAAATTTATCTTTGAATATTAGATATATTGTCTAATCAAAATTAAATAAAAAAATCTTTTGATGTGAAATGTAAATAGATTTATAAAAATGATAAAGAATAAACAATTAAACAAAGAATACATGACACTGTGAGATATATTCTTATTTTATAAAAATATTAATTAAAATTATTAAGATGCTTTCATTTTATTACAATTATATTATTAAGCATAAACCTATTTCTGAATCTGTATTGTACATTACGCTGATTATTTCTTAATCAAATGAATTGCGTTTCTTTTCAAAAGATATACAACATGCTTACATAATAATAAGCCGACTCAAGACTGGGAGGTTACGAATATTGAATCTCGACGGCGGGTGTTCGGTCAATTATAATTAAAGAAGTGAATAATTGATTAGACACGTATTACTTGGGTCATAACGCATTAATCGGTTCCATCCGATCACGATTTTAATATAATATCGGAAGTAAAATAAACATAGTTTTAGATTAAAAATAATCTTGCGGATGGTCTCTATATTGGACGCAACGTCTGGCAAACGGAGATAAATCCCCATTATTATTATAAAAATGAAATTTAATTATTCCAAAGTATAAAAAGTTTAAGAATCTTGTTTTTTTTTTTTTTTTAATTAATCAAAAATAATTTTTTTGTTTAAATAACGTCAAACTATTTTTATACAATTCTATTAAAAAATATTCCAAAGCATTAGTTACATCAAATTTAAGAATTTTTTGGCAAATTTGTGGTATTTCATTTTGTATAGAGAAAGCAAAGTGTTTCGTCCCGAATTTTATGAAGTCCACGAATTTTCTAAATTTAAATAAATCCATAATTGTGTATCTACATTTGCAATTTTTTGTGTAGCAATCCCTAATTTAATGGTAGATCTAATAAACAAAGTTAAATAGTATTTAATATTAACAATTATTTCATTCAAAACGTATAATCCGATCCCCGTTTTAAGAAATAGGAAATAAATTTTCAAGAATCTTTTCTTATTTTTTTCATAGAAAAAAAAAAAAAATTCAAGTAAAAAGTTTCCGAGGCAGTATTAAAAACGAAAAAATAAAAATGACACTTCTGATACAACATAAATAAGTTCACTATAAATCGCGGTCACATTATACCAATATAAAATGATCTGCTAGTAGCAAATAACTGGTAGCACTGGTACACCAGCAAAGTGAAGGATTTGTATTAAGAACACTAGCCGACGGATTTTAGCAGCAGCTGGTGAAGTTGCAACTGCTATCTTCAACTTCGGTAACACTGTTGATAGCCACAAGTGAGTAAGCCCACTAATAGTGAGAATTTATTCATTGAGGTAATAAATTTTGACAGATGTCATGTGTTGGAAGGACTGAAAATCCACAATCAATAAAAATGGGCCAAATATCTTTTTGAATAAAGACATTAAATATTTTACATCAATTTATTTTCTAAATTTATTATGAATAGTTATATATTTTGAGTTATTAATAGAAATTATTATCAATATTTTTATTTTTTAAATTTGATTTATTTAATGAAGGTGTGTTTTTCAAGGTCGGAAGATACAGTTATGGAATATTTTGGTTTAAATTTATTTGCAGTTAATTGATTTTATTGCTTTCAATTACTTTATTATATTTATTATACTTTATTTTTCGAAACATCTGTATACAAAATATATAAAAAAATTTTCGATTATGGGATAAAACCTGGAACATAACATTATTTTTAATAATTATATAAAATATAATTAGAAAATAAAAAACAAAAAACAAAAAGAAATAAAATAAAATTTTATTTTATTCGAAAACGAGTAAATTTTAATCTGGAGCAGAAAGCTCCACGATCTAACTTTATAGATTCATAATTGGTAAAACGAGCTTTTAAAATAATATTTTGTCGACATTTTGAATAGTACATCTTGTAAACTGCAGATATATACATATAATTTTCATATTTTATAGTTTTTAATTTATTGGTTACAGTTATTTAGCTAGAGGTGACAATATTTATGACAAACTTTCACATTTATTGAATTAAATTAACGTTTCTATTTAGTGGATAGGTACTTTTATACAAGTGAGTAGGTATGTATATAATACCCAGCTAATGAGTATGTCAAATAAATTAATAACTGTTAAAACATGAATGAAACATCGCGCTACTCTAAAAACATATATCACCACATTATAATAACATTCAACCCTCAAAAAGGAAGTTCGATAATAATTAAGTCACTCAAAAATTCCAAACTAGGGATTATGATTGTTTTTGCTTTGGATTATTTGATACCTGGTTTTTAATTTTGTAAAAAACATAAATAAATACAGAAAGTTTAATTATTTATTGTTTATTATCGTCAAAAATACAAACAATTCAACATTCGAAATATTAATATCTGTGCTATTAGCGGGATGCACGATTTTTTCATACTCAAGTACCTCCAAATAATAATTTGTATGAATAAAAGATAACAGTTAATGTAATTTGAAAGAAAAATAATAATGAATGTTAATTAAAAATACACTTCAATTAGTTTAAGTTCGTGTAAACAGACACTAAAATAGATATATACTTATTATCACAGTAGATTTAACCCTGAAGCTAAGTAATTAATAGCATAATTAAAATTTAAGATGTTTTCAAAATTCTGTTACAAAAATATTAAACACAAACTGTTTATTTCAATATAGACTGGGAATAAAATTTAGATGAAATTAGATGAATATCGCTTCGTTGACGGAAAGTCAGTTTATTGACCATACAACAATGAGTAAATAATATTAAAATTTACTGTTAAAACAATGACAAATGATTTTAATTTTTTTAAACCCTGCGCTATGTAAATCAATAAGAAATCGGATGTTTGCTTTCCTTAGAAATTATAGAACTTATGCATGTAAGTCAATAGTCTTGGTACACATAAACATATAATACGAAAATAATATTTTGAAAAGTGTGTCGTTGTCTTGTTAGAAGTAAAAAAATTTTTCACTTATGAAATTATTTCTCCTTTGTAATAATTAATCAGAGAAACAAACAAAAATATATTTATATTTATTAAAAAAAAAAACTCTCTCTGATGAGAAAGCAAATAAAATCCATTATTCAATTCAATAATTTTAATTACTTGTAAATAAGATGCTATCTTCTTTATGACGGCTTACTGAATTTACATAATCATTAATCGTTTGTAAGAATAAAACTGCACATTCCTTATAATTTCATTTTTATACGAAAACATTTATTTTCATCAAAAAATAAGAGCTATTATTAAGCAGAATGAAAACAATGAACAAAAATACATCCAAAATTAAGGCTCCAATGTAACATACATTGAGTTTCTTTCTATTTTCGCGTACATATAATTCAAAAAAAATTTTTACCCAAATGTTATGTAATTCAGAATCTCAAATTGAAAATGGAAAGCTTGAAAGGAAACTGATTACAAAATAAGAGTTTTTTTCTTTAGCCTTTAAATAAATCAAACAAGTCGGTGTGAAAGCAACTGAGATGTGCCAGCCAAAAATAAACTATGTAAACAGAGGTAAGTTCAAAAAAATTTCCATGGCAAAAGGTAGGGTAATAAAATTTTTAATTTTTTAAAAAAATTTTTTGTTATTTTGATATCTAAAGAATATTATGTGATAATTTCAAGTCAAGGAAGCTGAACAATACATTTAAAGAAGGCACAATTCAAAGTCCCTAATAACTACAAGGCTGTTATGTGCCTTAACTGTTATTAAGTTTATGTGCATCAATACTTCATGTCAGTTAAACGTTTTGTGAAAATTTAAGACTAATTACCATCTCGAATACGACCATCTAGAAGATTGTCTCAAAATTATTTTACACAATAACTATCAATCTTAATTACTCAATTCAATATTCCTCTGCACCCGTTGTTCCTAATCAATGATTCTCATCCCAACTCTTGTTAGTTAAATAATCCTATACACTCTTCAAGACAATTCTTATTATAAACAACCGAATCTGAATATATAATATCTAAATGATAAAAAACAGAAGTATCACAGGCTAAAATTATACTGCGAGTGATAAACTATGTGGCAAAATTGAATATACCTACTCTGTATTTTTTTTTCAATTATCCCGTGCAAAGAACTATAATGGGTAAATAAAAATATTTATCTATTAGTTTTTGCGTTATTCACCTCTGAAAATTGAAATAATAATTTGTATTTTACATTACATATGCTTTTACTAAAGACATCTCATAGCCCTCCTTAAGATAATCATTTACTTATAGGGATTTCTATTAAAAAGATTAGATAAGTATCGATCACAATATGAAATAATTTATTAATTTTTTCATTCTATCATTGACAGTATGTTGTCAATTCTTTAAAATAAAACACTAATCATATGAATTACAAAAAATAAAATAAATTTCATCAACTACTAATCTCCGACTTAAGACGAAAGAAGAGACGATTACATTGTCTTGATAACTTGTTTTTATATTTTAAAAAAATCGGTCACGGTTAAATAACATTAAATAAATATTTGGAAAATATTTATAGAATTTTTTAAAGATATTTTTATATGGGTCACTAATTACATAAATTAGCTTAAACAAGACATAAAGATTCCATCATTATTTTTTTACACATGATTGCTGTAGACGAACATACCATGATACTAAAAGTATAAATTAAAGAAAAATATTCAGTAGTTATGTAACAATAACCTCACATACAATTCATTATTATAAAAATTTCAACCTATTTTCAAAGACTTCTTCTATATCTAGAAATTTAATATAAAAAACTTATTCATATCCTAAATGTTTGTATTTATCGACGCTGTGGAACCAGTTGAACAATTTTAAATTAATGTCTATCTGTCAGTAAGTCGGTCTGTCGGTCTAGCAATATCACTCAGGATACTGGAATAGTATATATATATATATATATATATATATATATATATATATATATATATATATATATATATATATATATATATATATATATATATATATATATATATATATATATATATATATATATATATATATATATATATATATATATATATATATATATATATATATATATATATATATATATATATATATATATATATATATATATATATATATATATATATATATATATATATACACTACTCCAGTATCCTACAGTTTTTACCAATTGGATTTAAATTGAAGTATTGCAAATATGTATTTATTATTAAAAAAATGCACTTTCTACACTCCGATAAAATAGAATTATCTGTAGGCGTAAGAAAATTTTTTCTTCGCAATTAGCTGTGTCAACTTTTGCTTTTTCCTAATAAGCGATTGACTGAAATAAATGATTTTTATAAAATTTAAAAGACAAATATCAAACAAAATTAAATTCATTAAAATTAAATTACTAATTCTCCAAATTCTGATGTTTATGTGAAAAATTACAAATTAGTTTCAAGCACTACAGTTCCACAACAGTAATTGAGGTAATTGGAAAGATGTATGTACAATAGGACAATCACGAAGACTTTGTCAACAAACTGCCATGCCGATTGACTGACAGACCGACTAACAGGAATACAATACTTTATATCGGTAAATTTAACTCGGAAGTAAAATTAACTTTTAATTTCAATTTGTTTATTTTTCACCGAATGTTTATTTCTTCATGAAATGAATTAAAATTAAAAATGATGTTTCGTAACCATCAAACATTTTTACAAATCCATTATAAAGCAACAATAATTTATGTATGTTACAACATATGTTTAGAATAATTTTTTTTTTTTCAAATAAAAAATATATATTTAATCATCTTTAAAACATTCTGTTGCAGACAAAAAAATAATATAAAAATAAAATGCCATATCTACGAAGAATTCAATGTCTCAAAATATTTACAATTAGATAGCCTCTCTTCTCCCAAAGTTTTAAAGTTATTATTAAATTACTAGTTTTTATATATCTAATTCATAATTCAACTTATTCTGGAAATAAAGAACGGTTTTGTTGTTCTAAGCTGAACACTTCAAACGGGCTAAACTTAATATATATTTTTGAAACTTAAAAATAAAATAATCTTAACATGCGACAAATTTCCACATTTGCGAGACGCCAGTGGCTGAAATACTCATCTTAAAGGTATAAAATGTAGTAAACAATATTACTTCCTTTAGTTTTCAAGCTAATCATTTTAACTACTTTTAAATAACTTTTTTAGTACTTGAGAAAAGATACTTCATATGATTTTTCTCTAAATTATTATTCATTTTTGTGTTGTTGGACACAACATGCCAGTATTTTAATGTCACTTTACTAAACTTAAATGTCACTTTCAACGATTTTATCTACTATTTTTTATAAAGCTTAATTTTTTTACGTATATTTCTGTCGATTATATAAAAGGTTTTCGAAACATCTTGAAAAATTATGAGTTTTCAATTTCTGAGGCCATATTTTTGTTGAAACTTCTCTCATTTTCAAATTCGCGGCAATGTTCAATTGGTAAACTGTGACTTTAGAAATTCGAAACAACAAATTCATTCGAATCCATTCACTCTAACTCAATTCCGTCATTTTGCACTTAAATATACTAATTGCACTGGACTAATAGATTCAGTAATTTTCTAATAATATATGAGCAATGCAATAGAAAAGCATAAAATCATTGAACAAATAGCTAATTACATAATCTTACGTATTAAATATGTTTGTTAATAAGGGGAATTACAATGAGAAAAATACCCTAATAGCGATAATTATATTAATTTGATTTGACAACACACCAGAAATTTGTATGAGGCAGGCTTGATAATACTTATTCTTGTTTTGAATTTGTTTACTACGAAAATTTTAGTTATTTCTCACAGAACCTGTAATTTTTTAGATTGTGTGCACAAGCTTTACGATTTTCGTTTTTGTAATTCTACTGTATTTTTGGAAACGAGGTTAATTAAGATGGTGACAAACCTCACAATTTATCTCCGGTATTCCGACTTAACATTAATTTTGTTTATAGGTTAAATTGTATTTTTAATTATAAAAATAAAATATAATTTACAGAAACGGAAATTATCATTCGAAAAGAATTTTGTTTGAGTTTGAAAAGGAGACAATGAAATTAATAAGAAGCTTTGTTCTCTAGAATCATCCTTATTAAATGGAAAAACATCATTGAAAAAACTTCTTGTAATTTATTAAATTACATTTTACACTTTACACAATGCAATACGATTTACATTATCTACACGATTCGTCACATTTAGTAAGCTCAATTTTAGCATATTTCTTTTTGTTGTTAGTGTTTTATTGTTATTCCGATATTGTTTCGTTTATTCAATAATTTATACTCCATTTAAATTTATTTATAATAGACTAGATTACTGGAATAATCAATATTAACCAAATTTTAAAAGTTACGTTAATTCCCACAAAAAATTAAATAAGCATTTGATGTATTGGATCAAATTTTCGTCACATCGTGTAGCAGGTCCCATGCCATTAACAATCGTCAAATATTTGATCAAACGTGTGGCAGCAACTATACACTGACAAATAAAGAGAAGTCTTCGAGAGAAAATGATTCATAGAAATTTCTATTTTTCACTTTTTGAGGTTATAGATGGGTATATTTCTAAATGGCTGGAATTAAAATTACTCTCATGTCTACAGTTTTTATAATTAGTTATTGGTAATTTCTTATTCAATCTGATTTTTAATGTATTTTGTTTCGAAAGTGTTGTAAAGTCATATCCGCATATACTCTTTATAGAAATTAATGTATCCAGTTTATTGCATCCTGGAAGTGTATTTAAACGAAATGAATGATTTAGTTTAATTCCACCACCGTTAGATGTTTGTGATTGATTTGAGAAATTTTAAATTGTAAAGCATTGATTTGTTTATATTTTCACATGAATCAAGTAAAATTTCGAACTACTGTTAAATAAATACAATGTTATGATTGACTACTAGCATATCAATCAATTGACAAGTATTAAGTTTAGTATGTAAAATAGACATTAACGAAGTATTCTAGTTACAAAATTTTTAATATTGATCTACATATTTATTGATGTATCATTTATTTATGTCAATGAAATGTTTTTATTATATCAATAAACATATTTTATACTATAAACATCGTGCATCAAATTGTTTTCTTTCGTTACTACGGTTACAAAAAACTTTATCAATCAAATAATATATGAATCTGTGAACGGTATATGATTTAACATTTCAAACATTTCAAAAATAACAAAATTTCTCGAAATTAACATAAACATTTAAATAATTAATTATTTACATTTGCAATAAAAAATAATTACTAATTCAATTTCTTCAATCGTTCTTACAATGTTCAACCTAATCGATTAAATAGTCCTGTACACGTACCATGCACGGTACTGTGTATCGGATAACAAAAATTTGGAAGTTCTGAAATTATTTCATTAGGTCAGTTTGTACTTCGACAGAGTGTGTGAACGTAAATAAACTTGTTTTTACGTATGGGTATCAAATCATAGAACTTCAAAAAATTTACATAATTGATTAAAGGATTTTTCAAAAGATATTTTTTGAATGAAGCAAATTTAAAATAACGACTTAAACGTGGTGGTTTCTTTTCAATTTTTAAAATAGATTTAAAATAAAAATTGTATTTCCTGTAAAAAAACAGTAAAATTTGAAATCTTTTTAATTTTTTCTAACTATAAAATATATTTTTTCCATCAAAATATTTTAAAGATGAGATGAGGACATAAACGAATTTAAGTATTCAGCTGTGACACAACTTCTAGGGGAAGATATGATTGCAAACTAATGGGTTTTTAGTTAATGACATCTTCGTATTGAGGAAAAACACCAAAAACTCATGTGACATGCGATAAATTGGAATTCTTTAAAGAATATTAAATCTAATAAATTTATCTTGGTACATAGCTGATCACACTACACCAAGAGCTGTTGGTTTAATTCAGATGCATTTTAATCACAGTATCAGTCATAAAATTTTAGGAAATTGCTTTTGACAATATTTTGTAATCATATATTTTTTGTCTGAACATTTATATCCCTCCTAATTATTAACAGAACGCTATGCATATTTATAAAAATAACTGTCAAGTTTCTCATTTTATCAGTCTCCAAATTTTAATTGAATAAATAAAATCGTGTAAAATCTGTCTGAGCTTAAAACTTAGTTTCTATGCAAGTGCCGCAATATGGCAAACTATGGGCTAGAAACATAACACATATAGAGAGTATATCATAAAAGCAAATTATGTGAATATCAAAGGTAAGCGTTGTTTATGGAATTATTTAGTTAATTAATTATCTTCCTCGAGTGCACTATCATTTTGGTCACCGTTATTTTCAGTAAATAAAGAATCGTTTGAATCTATTATCAAATGATTTTATATTCATTGAAGATAACGGCAACAAATACGATAGTGCACTCGAGGAAGAAAATTATTAAACAATTGAATAATTGAATAAAACAACATAGATTTTCTATTATTTAATATTAAATACAAAATTTTTCAGAATAATGAAAAGTTTTAACTTTGTCTAATTTTCAATGAATAATTGTTTAATATTACGAGTATACTTTCGACTGATAAAGTCATTAGCAAGTACTGATAATGATTTGATATTGACTTTATAAGTCGAAAGAGCACTTTAAAAAAAATTTAAAAGCGAAAATTAGACAAAGTTAAAATTTTCCATTATTTTATAAAAATAGATTTTCACAAAATAAATAATACATCTATTAATGTTTTTTTACTAAATGTATATATTCAATTTTTCTAAATGTATATATGTATTTAATATTCACATATTGCTATCTCACTTGCACTTGCACTGACACGTTTCTCGTTTTGGCAAATTATTAGTGATGTAGTTACCTTTCAGTCTTTTATTTTACATATATCTTATTTATTCTACTAACATTTGAAGACTGATAAATTGTCAAAAATGACAGCTTTTGTGTGAGGTTTCAATGCTTTTGAAATGACCTACAACTCTTACCCATTTAATCAGCCTATTAATAAATAATTATCGTAGAATATAGTAGAATAAAAATAAATATATCGTAATAAGTACCTTAAGGGAAGCGTATGTATTGCACACCTACATAAATTACACAACAAGAAAATAATATACCATATGCTAAACACTATACAGTACAGTTGGTGCGGTATGTACGCCCGCCTCTTTAATAACAAACAATTATTTTAATAATAATTTTAAACATGGAAAATGTATATAAAAGTATTTACTTATGATAATACTGTTGTACACAGTCCATACAATTATGATTATTATAATAATACAGCACACGAAAAACTCGTTAAAAATCAGCAGAATGTTTTGCTATTCAGCCATTAGTTACAAGCAGTTATGATATAATTTCTGCCTTTTCTATCATTTTCACTTCTGTAACAAGTATTATATGTTAATACAACAATAGTTGTTAAAATTAAACATGGCAGAACTTATGTAATAATCGCACACAATTGACTAAAACGATTACGTTGTATTTATAATGACATTTAATAAAATTATTAAAATTTCATTGTTATTAAAAGGAATTGGTATACAAAATGAGACACCTACAATAAGGACAATGTATAATGCACTATAATGTAGTAATATACATTATATTCCTTTAAATTTTCACAAAGTTACAAAATAATCTTAATATGAAAACGGACGAAATGTCGAAGAGTTTTTCTCGAATAAACATTTCTAAATATAAAATAATATTTTTATTTTTAAATAATACTTTTTTTTTTTTTAATATAACATTGGTACATAATTTTATTAATTTTAATCTAAAGTTTGTAATGCTAGAAAATATTGAACGCATCTACAAAAATTTTGGTATAGATGTTCATAGAATCACCTAATTAGTCAATTTTCACAACTCTGCCGATTAGTCCGTCTGCCTGCAACCAAGATAACTTATGAACGTAAGGGAATAGCGAGTTGAAATTTTGGAAACGTACTTTAGATATAACAAGTAGGATCTCGTTCGAGAATAAACAAAATCGGTTCATTGGAATCAATGGACCGATGAAGATTTATGATCCACCAACTTTTGAACCATTAAAGATAAAGAAAAAAACCAAACACAAAAAAACATTTGTTATTTTAAAACAAGCAAAATTTTTTGCCAAACTTTTGTTTAGTTTCAGCTGTCCAGTTGTTTGGCTGTAGTCAAATATTGATAGCTAACTTTGTCACACTTCACATTTGCGCGATTGAGCTACAATTGGGCATACATATGTAAATCGAATGACAAATCAAGATTATGACAGCATGAAATACAAAAAAATACGGTAAAATTGAAAAACTTTGTTCTTTATTTCATTGCGCTTCCACCATTTAATATTAAATTTTGATACTAAAAATTCAAAATCTAAACTAAAACTTACATAATAAGTTGTTTCAAACATTCGTAAACTGATTTGATTCTCCACAATTCTAGCAAAAATTTAGCTTACAAGAACATATAGAATAATTGCAATATATATTATAATTATTTTACAATTTTCGTAATCACTTTCCATAGGACAGAAGAGGGAAGCCAACATTCAAATATACATACATACAAAAAAAATTATGCATGGCAACTTAGCGCATCAACTTTCCCAATTAAATTCGAAACAGGCTCATAACTATCCATAATAATTCGTTAATTAATTGTGAGAATTAAGTGTCAAATTACCGAAACAACCTTTTTCCGATCAACTTAAAAATAAGTTGGTATTATTATCTTCGTTTTGATTATGGTCGAAAATTTGTGTATATGTCTATAGTGCAAAATAAATATTTCTTGAACTATCGACAGTTTTTGTGAGGCCCGTAAATAGGTGCGATACGCAGCAAAAATTTTGATGAACTGATTTGAAAGAAATTATTTTTAATCCTTAAGACTTTGACACTTCTTCAATTTATTTTCAATACAATTTCTTTTCCAAATATAATTATCTCCAACTTAGTCTCAAACTAAGTTTAAACTAATTTTATTAAAAATAAAAACATTAAAAAAAATTAGAACCGAAAATAAAAACTATACAAAATATCTGAATTGTGTAAGTAAATATAAAAATAATTTCATTGAGATCAATTACCATTCGGCTGTAATCATATTGTTAGCAAAAATATATTCGTTGTTGCCAAATTCAATTGGTAATTGCTAACTAGGAAATTATTTGTAAAAGTATGTTAAAATTTTTATTCTTCATTTGCTTAACATATTTATATTCTTTCATGTTTCTTGATCTTTGTGAATAAAAATTATCGCCTATTATCAGATCCTATTTAAAAGTTTTCCAAGCATACTTCTCCATTCGTGCATAAATCCGTGAAAATATTGCACTTCCTAGATCTTATTGAGATTACTGACATCGGATATTCGAATTCAAACATACTAACATCTATACTTTTACGGATACAAACATGTATTGCTCACAGCTGTTGTTAAAGGGATATGACGTCAAACAGAACGTCATTATAGCCATACTTGTAGTTTATTATTTATTTAGGTTCGTTGCATTTTAAAATGAATATATCCTTTTATTCTATTTTAAATAATAACATAAACAATACAATGAATGATAAGAACAATAACTAAACTGTTTTTAACTCACATTACTCACATACTTTGTATGTACTACCATGTATTGAATTCAAAATACAGTAGAACCTTGATAAATTAAAGTTCAAGGAAAATGTAAAAATATTTTGAATTGTATAGTTTTGTAACTTTAAAAAAATGTGAAATGGATTCTTTTTTTAAATTTTAGCCATTAATTCACTTAAATAGTAAAAATACTTCGTAAAAGATTATAAAAACGGTTTTTATTCCCATTTTATACATTTCTAGCTGATATGCGCAAATTGATACGTGACAGGTTCATAGTATGTGTAGAATAATACTTTAAATTTCCCTTTAAAATGGAAACGACGTTTTCCTACAGTTCATGCAAATCTACAGTATACGATTAGTATTTAAATATTTTCGTAGTCATCAATATTTCTTCTCAAGATTTATAAAAGATTATAGAAGATTTATCTTCTTCTAAAGATTTATAAAAAAAATTGGTAGATGGCATCAAGTCGATGGTTATAAGACATGACAGGTCACGTATGTGACATTGACCAAAAATTTTAATTAAATTTTTAGATGTTTATTTAGAAACGCTGTTGATTGGCAATTCTAAATATTTTCATTTACCGACCAGTGCTCTCATTTTCCATTTCTTAAAATTTTTCAGAAGAATTAATTTTAAAGTTTTGTGGTTATAAGTGCTATCTTTTTTCATAACTAACAGGATATTTTTTTGTTTAATTTCGATTTAAAATCAAGCATTTTTTTGTTTTTACTTTTACGCGTGAATGAGTAGAGTACTTTTTACTTAAGAACTAAATGTGACCATTGTTTCACTATAATTCTTACAACCATAAAGCTTTTCGGCTTCGGAGTAATAACAGTTATAAGTGACATGTAACTTGTTCTTCTATTGATCGGAATAAGATTGTTCACAGCTTCACTGACTATTCTCTAAATTTTTATCACAATTTAAATAATTTTGTATATTTTTATTATTCTTTTTTGTTGCTGCTTTACTTTTTCATAAAAGTTGTATACTAAGTTTTGCCAAATGTATGTACATATTTATAACAGCGGTATAAAACATGTTAAAATAGATCGGGAAGTGGAAGGGGGTGAGTTTTTTAGTTTTTAGGGGTAAAACAGGGCTCATCTCAATTTCCAGCAAAACTAAAAGTCCTGTCGAAAAAAGTTAAATGACGCAAAACTTCGTTTCTTTCTTGTTCCAAGTACCCTGTATATATTTTTTTTTTTTTTAATTTTTTTTCACCTTATTTGGTGTAAATATCGAAAAAGCATCTTAATTTTTAAGCGTAAATAGAAAAGTTGTAGATCCATCTATTATCTACAACTTTAATTTTGCGATTTTACTTTTTTCTATAGGCCTTGTTGTTTTCCGGCAAACGAGATTAACAGTGTGTTACCCTTAAAAACTCACTCTCTTAATTATTTTTGCCTCATTTTTGTTATATTCTCTTTCGTTTTCAATGGACTTCATCCTAATATAAATTTTTTCCCTTTTTTACCATTTTTAAAGACTAATTTAATATAATAATCATCAAGAAAATAAATCATCAAAAGCTCATGGAACTTATAGATTTTAAAAATAAAAATATAAACACACAATTTTTGAATAATTCTTTAGTATTTTTCATGAATTTCAATTTTAATTCATTGGAAATTTTGTAAATAAAACTTAATTTTTCCTGATGGAAAAAAGTAATTATTATTATTATTTTAGTAACATATAAAAAAATTTGAATTGTTTTATAAATAACGTCATGCAACAACAAAACATGAGCTTAAAAAAGTAAAAGAACAATTTCATATAAAATCGATAAATTGTAAATATTATTTTTTCTACCATTCGCATAAAGAACGATTCAAGCGAACAAAATAAAATTAATCACTGTATTCGGTAAACTGAGCATTTCTTATCGAATAAAAAAATCATTTCGTATATTGGAAAATCGTTATTTCATTTACAATCCTTTTTCTATGAGCACGTCTTCACATTCTAAAGCAATTACTATTAAGAATTGTTATTAATTATAAGCATTCATAAAATACAAATTGTACATATATGTGCATTTTCCATAAATTTTAAGTGAAATTGTGGCAAATCTAAACAGTTTACGAAGAAATATTCCATTCAAAAGTTTTCAAAAAAAAATCTTTTTTATTATTGAATTTTTCTTGAATCTTTTATGATTAGACTCAATGGATTTTTCTTCTTCCCAAATTCATATTCTATATACTTTTCATAACTTATATTTTTCACCAAAATTTCTTTTCGTTTTTGAGTTATCTTTATGATGATCGAACAGACATGAGAAAATGGACTAATTTAGTTGATTCTATAAACACCTTACCAAAATTTTGTTTGTACCTTCAATATTTTCTAGCGTTACAAACTTTAGACTTAGTTTAATATAATCAGGCATATTTTGTATATGTCGAGTGTAAAAATTTTGAATGAAAAATCAAAACAAAATTTTAATATCTTTAAACTTTGCCTATTGATTTCACTTTAAAATTCGAATTTCACATTTTATCCTTCATTAATACAATTATAATTTATAAAATCAAACATCATTTATCATATTTGATTTATTTTGATATACAAAAAATGCTTATGATTTCATTAAGCTCATGGAAAAATTCATGGAAATATACACATTAAACTTATATTACAATGTAAACATCTTCAAAATATCAACCAATCTGTTTAAATTTTAATATTTTTTTCTGTTTTTTCGTTCAAATAATTTTTGCACAAACCATTTTTATGTGAGTCAACATGTATTTTATCATTTCATAAATAATAATTTACCCTAATTATCATTTTTGAGGAAAATTTTTGGTTCAATTAAGCAGGAAATGTTGAATTGATTTGTAGTATACCGAAAACCTTTAACAAAATATACAAATTTAAAGTTATAAAAATAATTTTTATAACAAGTTTTTAATTTTCATTTCGACTTCAAAAGAGGTATCAAATAATGATGAAAAACAAAATTTTCAACTGATAAAAAATTACTAGTTATTATTGAATTTATACTCAATTTTGCCTTTGATTGTAAATTTAAATAATTTTATATGAACAAACTTAATACTTACATTGACTAATATTATATAAACAAAAAAAAAAGTACTTTTTAATTTTCTATAAAATATATTTCAATTTATTTTAATTCAAAACACTTTCCGGTTTAGATGGAAGCACTTTATAAAAAGATTCGCTTGATTGCTTCCAAAGTGCTAAAATTCTTCTTTTCAGGCATATCATGACAATGTATAATAACAACCACTATTTCGTAGATAGTCAAAGAATTGAGAGACTTTACTTTTATACACTTTATAATGCTATTAAACTTTATTATTAAAATATGTTGAAAATGCCACATAATAAATTAAAAAACAATCAAATAAAAATATTAACATTAAAACAACTTATTAAAAGATTAGATACTATTGTCAACACTTATTACTTTCTTTTGCCACACAATAATAATGCGAAAATTTTTGCATCAAATTTTCGATATCAAGTATTGGCTAGAAATACACGCTTTGGTGTGCTCCAGTTTTGAGAAAAAGAAAGGTTTCTGGAAAGTGGTTTGATAATCTATCTTTCTTTCAAGATATCTTCCGAATCAAGAGAGATATTAAAAAACAAAATTATAGAAAGTTTTGTGAAAAAAAATACTTGCGTTGCTTAAGAGATAAAGTTCTGCACGACATTTAGCAATAAGATATCGTTTTATACAAATAAAACGAAAAATATTTTTGATATTTCTTCTTGATAGCCAAATGACTAAAAGATAACCCAATATTTTTTTGTGTTTATCATAAAGATTTTAATTAAAGGCAGTTATAGAAAAAAACAACAGATTTTTTTATCACATCGTTTAAGAGATATAATTAATTAAAGTTTAGCAAAAATATACGAGCTTTTATGAGTGTCCTTGTCCAATAATACCGGAAATGGAAGGTTTGTAGAAAATTGGCATAGATGACCCCGCAAAAAACTTTTAAATTGATAGAACTATATCTCAAATATATGCTGAAAAAATTTCAGAATAATTTACCAAGTACTTTCCATGTAATTTTTCAATATTGACTTGTGGCTTCACCAATTTCAAATAGTTACTAGCGTTTTTAATGGTATATAACAACAAAAGGGTATTGAGCATCAATAAATATAAAAAATTTTTTTTATAATATTAAATTTATTTTCTAATGAAATAATTTATTTATTAATATTAAAATTAAAAAAAAAAAAAAAAAAAAAAAATTTAACGATATAAAAAATAAAGTTGGCAGTTCGGGGTTTTGTTTTGAAAATTTAAAGTTGGTATTATCTAGTGACAGTTGAGTACTAGTCAAATAATATTTTATTTATTACGTTATTTTTATTATTTAATTATAATCCGTGCTAAATTAAATCAATTAAATTCATATGTAAATTTTTATCAATTATTATAGCATACTTCGTATATTTATTAGTAAAAATAAAAATAAAAAAGTCTTTTAGGAATAAATTTTTTTATTACATTAATCGAAGTATCTCCATTTCCCGTACATGAATCTAAGGATATTTTTAACATCCTTAAAAATAAGCAAATTATGGACATTCAAAATTCGTGATTAAACAAAAAGGTCAATACTAAATTATGACGTCACTTGTTAGTATTTCCAAATTAATTACATATTATGCAACTTGTTCACAAGAAATGTGAATTAAAATAGGTTATAACTTCTTTGTATTGGAATCAATTTTAATTTAATTTTCAAGTTTTGTTTTTGTTATGGTATTCAATCTAGTTTCACATTTGATATGAAAAAGTGTGTGTATATTTAAAATCAGTTCAATACCTACCCTATTGTAAATGCGATAATATAATTTTAATTTATCTCAGCTAACAAAGAGTCCGAAGAGTAAGTACCTACTTGTACAAAATTGGGGTTCGTAGAATACAATTATAAACTAGATACTCATCATAAATGAAATTATACGCATGTTGAGGCGCAGTTTACTTGCAACCTACACATGTGTGCATATTATACATTTAATATAAATTTATGACATAAAATTTATAACCAGTTTTTATTAATTCTTCAGACATGTCATATTTTTATTTTATTATTATTCCATTTATGAATGGAGTTGAGTGGCTTGCTATAGTACATTTAGTTGTATATTAATTATTAACAATAAAAATTTTTTTTTTATTTTTTATTTTTATTTTTTTATTTTTAAACAAACATTTTGAATTCCTTTGCTTTTTGTATTTATTTATGGTCTTATTTTAGAATTCTTTAAAATTAGCATAAATATAATTTGAAACATACACGTCAGAGATTTCGAAATAATTTGGAAAAAAGAATACAATTTAATCTCGTACAACATTTTTGATGTCACAAACTTGAAATTGAATTTACAATAGTCAAGAAAATATGGTTTAATCACGTATCTTGTATACCCTAACAAACTTCGTGCAGATAAGAATTGGATTTTTAAAAAAAAAAAGCGCTGAATTATTGAAATATATGTATAACAAAATAATGTTCTTTAAATACTCGATATGGCTGAGTATCAATCAATCTTTCAGGTTTTTTAACTCTTAATTAAAAATATACTAAATTCCTAATCCATGTAGTAATGCAGGGGAGACTATATCATACTGTGTATTATAATTGATATAATATGAATTATATAACATGTTAAATAATAGTTTATATAATAATTATACAGGTGTTGATTTAATAAGCTACATTTTAGCTAAAACTGTAGCGAATCTAATCAGTTGCTGAAAAAATTATTCTTATAATAGTTCTTTGTATATTGTATTTTTAAAAATTTTCTGTCTCTTATAGTTAAAAAAAAGAGGGTTTCCATAGAACTCAGCCGTAGAACATAGCCGATTTAGCTCAATTGGTTGTTATGCTGTCTTGATGGACAAAAAAACGGTCAGGTGAGGCGTGCAGATAAACAAACTATTGAAATTGGACCAAGTGATTCTATGAACATTATACATAGAATCATACATTACGTTACGTTTCGTTAGTAAAACAATTTATTTTACAGATTCGAAATTTTTAGTAAGATTTATTTGCCTGTTTAAATAACAAAAGTAAATAGGAAGATTGATTTTCAATCTTAAAAAGTTATTTTTGGGAGCAAATTTTTATTTCGTATTGTAGTTTTCTAAAAGTTAAAATGAAATCAAATACTAAATATAAAAAATAAACATGTTTAAGATAAAAAAATATTTATTATCCACTGTTTAATTATATTAAATTAATTCATATATTCAAATAATTTAATAGAAATATGTAAAAAACAATCCAATCCTTAAACACTGTTGTAACGCATTTTGTTACAAGTACGTTTTCATTCTGGGGTACTACCTTCATAGGGGTACATTCGAAGTGAGTGTGTACCTTCTAGCTAGTTAATTATTACGGAATACCTATTCCAAGTAAAAAATTTTGAAAAATTTTCTGTTGAAAATTCCAATAAGTAATTACTATAAAAATAGTAACACTCATTGCTGTATCTTGTAACTAATAACTATACTTGATACATTTGCATCTATCAAATAAGAAAGTATCAAATTTTATAGCTCTTAATTATAGTCCTAAAAGTATTGAAATAAATATACAAAAAACAAACAAAAAATAACATTTTAGGTTTAATACTATATGGATTTCATAAATTATCACGGAAAAATCAACAATTATTTAAATCAAAAAATTTTTACTTTTTAACACTTTAGTGGAAATTTTGTAATGATTTTCATTTCATATAGTAGAAAATGTATGTAAACAGACGACACTTGATAAGTTTTCTATAAATCCACATTTATAATTTGTACATCGTGCTGATAGCTTGCACTGAAGGTCGTAATAACTGATTTAAGTTTTAAGTTTTACACCATTTTTCGTATATCGATAACAATAACCAATATATTACAAAAATTGGAAATTTCCGAAATATTTTAAAATTGATATTTTTTAAAATTGCGCATACATTACTCCATTTAAATATAACAGTACATTAACTAATTAATGCGGTAATAAGATGATTACTTCAATTAATATGTTACCATATTTCTCACACAATTTTACTAATATATTATAATATGAAATAATTCATCATGTAAAATAAAAAAATATTTAAACTTTCGTTAATTTTAATTAATTAGTTAAAATCAATATGACTCTTCACTTTCACTTTAAATATGTGCAGACAACAGTAGCGATAATTATTTCAAAATTAACATAATTCCATAGTGAATGATCGAGGAGCCAGGCACTTTTACTTTTAATTTTGACTAATCTAATCGACTGTTACCATTAGTGAAGTTACTCGTGGAAGTACATGATACAAAGCAAGACTTTGTTTGAGTACAAAACGCTGTGCTTATCGAGCTGTACATTAGCTTAAAATATTTTTTCAGTTTTTTCAACATGTTGTATTGGCTGTTTAAATTGAACAATTAAGATAGATAGATAACCCATTGAAAAATCTATTTTTACTGATTATTTCAGGTTCTATTTTATTCTGAGAAGTTGACTGTAGGATCATTTTCATGCACGTTAAGGTAAAATGATCATAGCTAGTGATGAGTTGGTAACTACTTAAATTAATGCTGCTATGGAATTCGAATCCATGATCGCAAGTATACTGTGTACACCTCCAAGCGTATTACAGGCTCTTAGACTGATCAACAATATTTTAAATATTAATTTCACTGATAAATAACACCGACTCCGCTAAGTTATTATCAAATACTAAGTAAATATTTTTCATGATAATGTTTACTTTTCATTATATTAAAAATAAACTGATGCGCGCTTATATACTTTGTTTGCATTAACTTCATAATTTTAGTAGTATATAAGGTATACCCGTGATTTCACCTCGAGAAATGAGTATTTGTTGATTTTAAAAGGATCCGAAAAAAAAATTGATATACAAACTTTTATCACTATCCCAATTATTATTATTCAGATCTCATATAATAGTAAATTTTTAATTAATATTCATTCCATCCAGGTAAAATATTGTCAATTAATGTTTTAAACCTCACTGATTAAGAAAAACATAGCAAAAACTACTCTATCCCGAGATATCTCAAAGAAGTTAATAGTTACACAACAAAACTTGAAGTGCATACACATTCATATCCATACATTTATACAAATACATGTATAGAAATCTCAACTTCTAGATGCTCTGGCTCACTTATCTTTACTTTAATACAAAGCTAAAAGCGACAAAAAACCTTTTCATCCCGTTGCGGTCCCACCTCCAGATACTATCGTTACGATCACATAGTGTCCAGTAGACCCCACCAAGAAAAACAGTTTAAGTAAATACTTTTTTTTGTGTAAATTATAACTTAATTATAAGTAAAAAAAAAAAAAAACAATAAAAATTTAAAAAAAAAAAAAAACGCCATTTTACGCGGAAAGCAATATATTTTCATGAAAAAATTACAATTTTAATGAATTTTGAAAAAAAAAAAGTATAATTGTTTTTAAATAATAGCCTTTAAGTCTGGGGTCCACTGAACCCCATGACACCGTAACGGGTAAATGTAAAATTTTATTCTCTATATTTTTGTATTATTCTCTAAAGTCTAGAGTTATCAATTGGATCAATAAAAAAATTTCGTATCCTGAACTAATAAATCTTCAACGTTAACATTTTAAACATATGTTATATATTAAAGTCAGAGCTTTACTTTTTTTGAAAATCCCTGTTATTTTAACAGAGTAATATAGTGTCTATGAGTGATGAGTGATCGGAAAAAAAAGTAGTTTATAAGGAAATCAATTTTTGTTTTTTAAATGTAAGATTTGAGATATTTTCTTGTAAGTGGATCGATCATTAGTACAGTCTTATATAAGTTAAAACAAAAATTGGCTCCATCTCTCCATCCCTTGATCCAACCGGAGATCAAGGGATGGCCCTCCATCTCTTGATCCAACCGGAGATCAAGAGATGTCCTGTTGGCCAATTTTTCATATTAATTACCCATCATTTTGTGAAATCCATATAAAAATCAGATAAGTCGTTTTGGAGACGTTCGTCAACTAACAAATAGATAATAAATCCAAAATTCATTATTTTGGTATTTGTATCATATTTAACAAATTGAAACTGCTCTTTTATTTATTTATTTTTCACATACAGATTCTTTTGATTACTTTTATAAAATATGAAGTTGCCAACAAAATATTAAAAAAAAAAGGTTTAGATAAAAATAAAAAAATTATAAAAAATAATTATGAAATATTATATTAAAACAAAGATATGCGATAAGTATTTTTATACACTATTTTATCTTCGGTTTCTAAAATAAATTCATTAAAAAATGAAAACACGTGAGATAAATAATTTGTTGTTTTTCATCAATTTTATGAATGTTCGATAAAAAAAATTTTTTCTTTAGAAAATATATCAGTAACAATTACATAAGTGATAATCATAACAAAGTCTAAAAATCGTTAGAAAAGTCGTTAGAAAAGTATTAAAATCAAAACAGAAGTCAAGAAGAGAAGCTCCCCTCACAACGACTGATTAGTATTATTAATTATAGAACTAGTCATTTTTAAGAAAAATATTTTTCTTTAAGAATCCTTTTCCCATTTAAAATATCACATTTGAGTACCATTCTGATAATATTTTCTTAAATAGCAACATAAAATATTTCATTGAAAAAATATTTAAAATAATAATATAAAATAATAGTCCAGGTTAGAAGACTTTAAAAATGGTAAAAAGTGAAGGAAAATTATAGTATGATGAAACCTATTGGAAACCGAAGAGAATATAACAAAAATGAAAGAAAAAATAATTTACGGGTACATTTACAAAATACAAAAATAGTAGATCTTTTTATTACCTACAATTTTACCTTTTAACTTTTTTCCATAGGACTTGTAGTTTTGCAGAAAATCGAGATAACCGTGTTTCCACTTACTTTTTTTTTTAATTATCGACCCTGGTCTATATTATGTACAAGTAAGAACGGACAATTTACACGATCTTAAGGTACGTTATATTAAGTATTATGTTACTTCACTTGCTCCGATAATGCCGTATCATTTTATTATTTCTTGGATATTACGAAAAAAAACATGCAAAAATTATGCTTCCTGGATTGTTCAAGTTCGGTTTTTACAATAATGTAAGGTAAAAATAAATATAAAGGGGATACATTTAAAAAAAAAATTGAGATTGATCCTCATTTTGGTCTTGGTCTAGGTGTTGCATGCTCAGTTTTGGTCTTGGTCTTGCTCAAATACTTTGAGTCTTGGTCTTGGTTTTGCTTTTGCTTATATAATTTTGGTCTTGGTCTTGCTTACTCTTGCTTATCTGACGTTTTTATTTTATGTATTATATATAATCATTATGGAGACTATTAAAAATATAAATTATAAATGACTAACAATTAATAATTAACTCATGAAACAATTTCAGCAATCATAATGCTGCATGGCTACAACTCTGTAACTTCCTGATGAAAGACACAATTAATGCGCTTTACTCAATATGTACCTGACACTTTCTGTTGCATGTTGCATGTTTCGTGCATGATATTCTCTCGCTACGCCCGTTATTTTGTTATGATTTGAAACTTAACGCTACATACACAACGCATATAAGTTAGGTCGACATAAAATGTCCATGTAGGTTTTTATATATTTAGTATTAAAATTAAATAAGGAAAACAAAAAATTTCAAATATAAAAACGTTATGAGCCACGATAAGAACATTTTGAAGTTGCTACGTATATTTTGACTCATGTATTTATGGAAATTTATTTGTTACTTTTTGGCTTAGTCTGCCATTTAGTTTTGGTCTGGCATACTCGATCTTACTGGTGTATAGATAATCTTGGTTTTGGGCTTAGTCTTGTTAATATCCCTAAGGGGCGAGAAGATGTAAAATTTATTTTTAGTGATACATTTCAAAAGAAAAAATTTTTATGGTTGTTTGCAATGCTCAAATGAAAAAAATTAAAAAGATTCAAAAAAAAGAAAGGGCCATAAAAAAAATAAACTAAAAAGGAAAAATAAAAATTCATTTTAATTAAAAACTTGTGACCAATTACCTTAACCAAGGATGAGATTCGAGCTTATTTTTAGCTAATTTTTTGAAATTATTTTTATTTTTTTTGAAAAATTTATATATATATTTTTTTTTATGCTGTATACAATCACGAAAATTTTTTTTTTGAAAAGTATTTTAATTCGGTCCATAATCTAAGTTTGCGCCAAAAAATAGAAACAGGCGAATTGATAATCTTTATCTTTTCAGGTAAAAAAATAGCATCCTAGCCAGTTAAAAAATAGCATCCTGCTATTCAAAATTTAAAACTGCATTAAAAAGTCATTGTTTAAAAATCTTTAATGGTAAAAGTAGAAATCATAACAATTAAAATTGTTTAAAAAGAAAGTAGATTCGTAAGGTATAATTCGGAAGTATTATATATTTCGAAAGATGTATACTTTTTATAAAATAGATATATTAAAATAGCAATAAAATTAAATAAATTAGAATAAAAAAGTAATTAAAAATTTTAAGCTTGCAAATTTTATTAAAGTAACAATATTATAGGTAAACAGAACGAATTTAGTGAGATAATACCTGTAGTGCATATATTAACATATATGCATTCAAAAATATTTCGTGTCTGAAATAATATTACGTGTCGGAAATAATTATAATGCAAATAATATTTGTTTTCAGAAAATAACCACAAATACTTTTTGACAGAATTTTTAATAATTTTGTGTTGGCATATAAAAAAACTTCAACCTACACAGATAAACAACAATATAAAATATAATTGCTAGACGTAATTTTTCAAATATTATGAGTACATCTTAATAAGACTAGGTAGTATAGTATCAATTTTAATGTACTAATTTCCAGTATTATACTGGTTACGAAAATATAAATAAACGATAATTAGGATCATGAACAACAAATATTCCATAACACTTTTCGTAATTTCCACATTTTTCTTGGATTTACTTATAAATTTAAGTTATCGATTTATTACACCTTCTACTTAGAAATTTTCAATAATATTTTATAGTTTTTTAACTAATATCTTTTGGAACACAAAACTACAAATTATGTAAAAATAAAAGGCTAAGAGTTTAAATTGTAAAATTTTAAGAACATTGGGTGAAATATTCTGGAAAAAACACTTTTCTCACGCATGTTTTTTTATGGCTTTAAAACTTAAATTGAACAAATAATTGAAAAGTTCAAAAAGAAATAAGTACTAAATAATAAAAACATGTAATATTAAAATGTGACGCATTTGATTTTCATAGAAGGCTAAATTTTAAATTCCTTTCTAATATTTATTACAAGTTCTTTGAATAATTATTCTCTTCAGTTTTTTGAGCTGATTATGTTTATTGGATTTTCTACACATTTGTGTCTCGTGAACTTTTGGATCAATAAGTCACGTTCAAAATCACTTAGGTTTAGAGCATGCTTTATAGATCTAGAACATGCAAATCAAACTATTTTTGATTTTGAATATGGAAGGATGGATGGGCAGTAAATAGCATAATAAAAAGCCTTTTGAACACTTTTCGTGAACTCTATTTAAACTATAAATTTTTGTAATTTTCATAAACTTAACTAAATTTAATATCCTCCTTATATAAATAAAACTAACTAAATTTGCAATAAAAAATCAGAAACTTTTTTTAAAAAGTTTAAAAGTTTAATCAATGTTTACATTATTTCTGTGTGTTTTTCAGAATGTACATATGATATCAAAATATGTACAAAAAAACAATCAAAAAATGTTTTTTTTTCTATTTACAGAATACTGATTACCTAACTGACCGTCTAGTAACATTAATTTTCTTAATTTCGCAATTTTGGGAAAAAATTTATTTTAAGAATACACTATCTATCTATTCTACCTAGTTTAAAATCTCAAGTCGTAATTTTTAAAATATAAGTAAAAATAAAAATATGAGTAAAATTTTTTCTTAAATCATTACTTCAAGAAAAATTACCTTGATTATTATATTAAAACCATAATTAAACAGAATAAAAACAAAACAATATTTTATATTACAACAGAAGACAAAAAAACATCTCCTACGAAATATGTTAATTATCTTTAAGCGAAGGTCGTTCTATAGCAGAAAAAAAAAACACTAAATAAATTTTGTCGTATAAACATTGGAATCTTTGTGATGAAATAAAACACACTTTTACACTAATCACAACATTCACCAGAAGAAAACACGCACAAAACGCTTAACCATCACAAAATCACCAATAATGCACAAACGGAAATAATACTCGAAGTTTGGGTGGGATCGATTTATTTGTTGATAAACAAAATTATTTAAATGTATACATTAGAATAATAATTATTTTAACAATAAAACGTCGACGGCAACAAGTATATTATCCGCGGGTCGCGGTCGACAATGTGGCGTGCAAGACGACCGCTAGATGTGCACTAGAGCGCGTGGAGTTCTCTGATGACGAGACCCACACCATAACTTAGATATCAACAATATTTATTTATCTATACATATAGACATGTTATACATAATCATATATGTATGTATATTTTATATTTATATACATATGTACAGTGAAAATTGTTTATAATTAAAAGGCTAACAAATTGGCATCTTTACTGCGAATTACTTGATTATATAAGATGATTATGGACGTATGAAACAGATTATCAATAAAATATTTGTAGCGTTTTTAGGTTTACTTGTGGTAGAATCTTGTATTTTATACGTTGAATATTTTATTATTAAATGAAATGAAACAACTTGAAATATTTTAACATTATTTTATTTGCGTGGCTTAAAATGTACTAGTTGTGCCACTACATATTAATTTAAATTCATTTATTTCTTAATTTAGTAATAGCTATACTACCTTACTGACAGCCTGTTTTGTAAAGTTACCGGGTAACAAATGAAAAGAAATGTATTTCACGAAGCCCGCATTTTGATTAAGCCCGTTCTTCATAGTCGGTAGTCGTTTGACGGATGGTCGTACATACGCGCATTCAAAGGAATTTTTTGAATTTATGTTTTAATATGGCAAATATAATAGTAATGCGTTCACTTACACTAATTCGTCAAACGACCCAACTACCTTTCCATTTTTCCAGGGGGGGTGTTAATGCATTTAGGGTTATTGGGGTGTACTACTAAGCAGTTCTAGGGACCTAACTTAAAAAATAGATATTATCCTATCCGACTATGTAGATCAAGCCTTTGAACGTTTGTTATAATGAGCATACATTTACATGTTGATTCAACAGCAATACGTTCAAAAGTATCATTTATAAAAATGTTCATGATACACAGAGCTTTACTTGAGGTATTGTTTCCTTCAGTAAAGCTGATGTTTTTTTAATACTTTGTAAATGCAAATTATGTATGTTTCCTTATGCATACGTTTTTTTCTTATCACTATACGAAATACGAAATATTGTTGCCCAAAAATTTTAAAACGTATATACCACTGCTTCTACAACTGCATTATATTTCATTCTATGGACTTCAAGTATCTGAATCTTTGAATAAAAATATTAAATTAACACAAATTTTTTATCTAAGGATGATGTGTGTCAACTGCGAAAAATAAATTGGACACAATAATATTATTTCTTGAAGTTTTTAATTTAAAATTGTTTGTTACTTATTGTTCATTTTTTGAAGACGGTTTCTTCAAAAACAACTTTTTCTATACCATCACAAAAATATACGCACTAATTATATATATATATATATATATATCGGAATTGACACTGCATACTATCATAAGAAATTTGACAATTACATATTTTTGTTTAGCAATATTTATCGATATTCTCACCTTTGTCATCGCAACGTAATCGTAATTATAATAAATTCTAATAATTACCCATTCAAGTTATATCTGGATAGTAAAACGTGATTAATTCTCACAGGAAAATATATTTTTTTTAATAAGTGTACAAAGGATCATCCGTTGTTTCCGTTTTGAATAAAAACTGTTGAACGAGATTTAACTGTACTATATATACAAGTAAGATAGTTTTATGTACGTCATTACTTGAGGCAATGTGGTCACGGCTCGGCGGGTGGATAAAAGATAACTTGTAAGTTATCAAATGAAAGTGTAAAGCTATATAAAATATGTAAAAAGAAAATATTTATCACCATGTACTTACAAAAGCAAAGGTAAAAAGGTCATCATTTGTAGAGCAAAAATAAAATATCAAAATATATTATCTTAAGTATCATGTATTATTTTAAATTATAGTAATATCAAAATATTATTGAATATAATAAAATATCAATATTTATTGTCTTAGTACAGCGGCACATACATAAACAGGCGTCGACCACGGAGATATGCCAGGATACAACTTTGTATATGATGAGATCACCGGAACCAAACCCATTGAAACATTGGGTCACGTTTTGGTGTCACCCTATCGGCATCTAGAATAAACATACATAACTCCATCGTTCCATCCTAGCCTATGAGTTGAGGATGCAATATTATGTAAAAGAAGAGGTTGCTAGCATGGTATCTGATGGTAGCTTACGGAGGGATGACATTAAGGAAAATGATCGCCGAAATAAGACTGAAGTAATCGTAGACGCAGTAATGCGCTGGAAAATAGAAGACAAATATACCTTTGAAGAAGATTAACAAAAAAAAAACAATAACTACAACAGCACCATATTTTTATTTAAGCAATATGAAGTAACATGAAAGTGTTTATAAATTGTTAATTGGGTAAGTGCGGAAATAATATATTAGCGAAGCATTTCACAATACATTCTTTTAAAAAAAATTCATGCTGGCACTCCTCCATAAGCGGACATGTTGATGATCTTTTTGAACGCAACTTCACACTACATTCTTAGGAAAATTTCATCAAGACTCCCAACCATGTTCGCTCATCTTAAAATTAAATGCATTTTATTAATATTTCGTCGTTTAACTATTATTGTTGATAGAATAGAGAACGATTGAGGCAAACAATTTGTTCGCTACATGTAAATAAAATATTAAAATTTTTGTGTGAGGCGCCTAAAATAAGCTTCATATTTAAATATTTTAGAATCTTATGCGGAAAAGTTATGTAATTTTTAAATGAAAAATGTTTTTTGATAAGAATTTTCTAACATAAAATTTTTTTCTCTGTAATAAATAGTTTGATAACAGTATGTTTTTATTCATAATAATTTTGATCTAAGATGAATGTTTGCCAAATGTCAATTATGCATTTATACCGATAACTGAAAATTACAAACGATTTCAGAAAGCAAATAGAATATGTTATTTTATTCTCCAATTTTTTACACTCTCTTCTCATTTATAAAGGGAATAAACAGAATATTGGCTCTGTAGTGATTAAATTACAGGTTATATATGTATGAACGTATTTGGTGTATTTCAACAATGTTAATGAATATAAACAGTTAAATAATTAATATTCAATCACGATAATTAATAGATAATAAATTAAACGATTATCTTAGATACTTAAAATCTTTAATTTTTTTAATTTCAATGTTAAAGTGAATTAATATGTGAACATATTAAATTTTGTTGTTTCTTTGATCGACCGTGTCAACAAAATTATACAGTAGGCGTTTCTAAAATAGAAAATAGAAAATAAATTATTTATAAACAATCGCCTACACTTGCTTACAATTGCATACTTATTGACGTATGGATGAACAGTAAATTTACAAATTTCTTCAAGTACAACAGGTTTTAGTGAACTTGCTTCAATGTGGGAGAAATTGATCATCCTATCAACCAGAGAGATGTTTTGCATGACCAATTACCAAAGCAATAATCAATACAGTATTATTTATGTATATAGGTATTTAATTGATATTTGCTCGCGGAAAATTGTGTAATTTCTTTAAACAGAACGCCTCACTTATTAAACCTTTACATAGAATACGGATTTGTTGGACTTACCATAAATAGAGTAAGAGGCGTGAAAAAATAAGCTTTTAGCGGTGATACCGCTTCCTTCTACTTTATTGGAAATCAATCAAATCAAGTTTAATTGTAAATCTTATCCTTTTTTTTTAAATTTACAAAATAGTAGCTCATGTCACTTTACTCGCTGATTTTCTAGTAAAAAAAGCTCAAATCCCACCAATAGTTTTGAGATAGCTGTTGAAACTAGTAGACGGATTATGATGGAACATAGCTTATTATTGTAGGAATAAATAAGTCATTCATCGAAGACTTTAATTTGTTTTAACAATAAACTAGAAGTTTTTTTGCTCATAAATCCATGAATAATCATTTTGAAGCGGCCGTTTAGAAAATTAAAAAAAAAAAAAGCTTTGATTTAGGATATTATTAACTATCAAACTAATGATAACCTTGATTAGATTAATTTCTATCCAACCAGTTAGACCGTGTGATAATGATTCACTTAAAATCGATCATTTTTTCCCAACTAAGAACAAAATGATGAATTAAGTTTACTGAATAGGTGAAATTGTTGCAAATTTATTTCTGTTTTGTTTAATATAATTAAATTTACGATTTAACCGTAAATTCTATATACATTAAAAATCTCAATTATCAATCAATTTCTGAAAGAAGTAATGACAAAGAATTTCGAATTTACTATATACAATAATAAAAATTATATTGTCCTGAAGTATCTTCTCAAATAGAATTGTGAACGAGGATTCTTTATTATTGAAAAAATGTAATCGAATAAAGGTTTATAACTAAATAAAAAAATTTACTGAAATTTATTGAAATCATTACTTGATGATTAATAAATAAAAATATTTTAATTTGCAACGTATTTAATACCATAATTAATAATAACCATTTAAAAGTATTATTTCTATAGAAGTATTTACTCATTCAAAATATATTTAAATATTATGTTTTGTAACACTTAATATCCCTAACGAAATGTTATTTAGCTTTTGGTTATATTTTGTTGTAATCATTTAATTCCATATCAAAGTAATCTATCTATAGGTAGTATCTTTAGTATGATAAAATATCTTTGATTAATAAAATGTTGATAAATTATACGAATCTCTTTTCAGTCCTTCTGATAATCAATTTTTGGAACTTGTTGAGAAAATTTTATTTCGTGTTCTGTCATTCGAAACACACATAAAACAGCTGCTCGGATATAAAAAAAATTTTGAAAACTTCTCATCGTACACTGTCCGCTCCGGGAATACATCCTTCGACTGTGAATTTAATATTTTGATTGAATTGCCCATACCTCGTGAATCTGGCTATTACGGCGCGTGTGAGACACGTTCTATACAACGCCTCAAGTTCAAATTACAAAGAGTTTAGTGAATCAAACAAGTTTTCGAAAAAATGTTTCAAACATAGATTCTTTTATTATGGAACTACAAACATTTTTTACCAAATAGTCCATCAATTTGTAATTCGTGATCTTTATTATTTTTGTGATTTATGTTGATGGCGGGCAGGCGAGCCAGATGAACGTATGGAATTGGATTAATTAGGTGGTTCTTTGAACACAACATTTTTTTGAGCGGTTACTATTGGATAGCTTTATAAGTTTTAGAATTAAATGAATATTATATGGAATATTCTGTATCTATTGAGTGTAAAAAAATAGCATCGGTTTAAAGTTTTATATTTATTTAAAATTATAAAAAAAACTCGAATTTTATGGTGTATTTTAAAATTAGTGGCTAAAATATATTATTCATTTTGTATGTACTAAATATAATAATTATACGCAAAAAGAACATCGATCTTAGCACATACTAATTTTGATTGAGTACAGGCAGAAAAAAATCAACTTCTTACATTCTTAGTAGCCCCAATATTATTCACATACCTCCCCCTTTTTTTTAATACATACTTCGAAAGTTTTAAATTTGAAATGAGACATATATACTGGAGTACCGGACTAATTCTTTATTTATTATATATCATATTAAAATGCGAAATTAGGCTCAGTAGCTGAACAAAACTTAAAAATTAAATTAAAATTGACTCAACGATGTTTAACATGTAATTTATATGGATATACTTACATTGGTCGCCAAACATAGGTATTTTCTACATTGTTTTATTATGAATTTTAAATGTCCTTCCTCGTACTTATTTGATTTCAATTGTAGTAATAAATTTAGTCCGATATTTTATTGTTTAATGAAATATACATTGTGTTTCTTTCAATTTTCATTAACAAATAGATCAAAAAATAACGCAGAGCATAAATACGGAGGGTTCTTCAAAATGTTTTACTCAAAAAAAAAACATTTCTAAAATAAAAATCAAACATTTTTTTTTTTATGTAGACATGTTTAGAAAAACTTATTCGAATATTAAATGAAATACAATGTATACAATAATAGACATTGCGTTTATTAGGTATGGATCTCTTTTTGGTTTTTAATAAAGTGATTTAAATAAACATTTTTACACACTTCGCATTTACTGCCTCCAGATTTACTGCCTCAGACCTCTCGGACATTTACTTACGTGGACCTCGCAGACAATGATAACTATAGCATGAGGTATTTCTATATTAATTTTATTTTAAATTAACTGATGAGCTTGATACCTTTAGCATGGACATAGAAATTTTCAACAAAGTTCAGAGCTTGATGAAAATATAATATAATGAAATAATAATTAAAAAAATATTTTTTTTAGTTACTTAATAGTGAAATAAACCTGGCAAAATAAGCTCGACTTTCGAAAATTGGAGAGATTTAATCTAATTATATGAAAACTGTTTGTTTAATTGTGAAGAACCATAATCTCGGAGAACCATAACTCAATAATTAACCGACCACCTTTTTTAATCCACCTCTAAAAAAAACCTAAAAACCTCAAAATCCTTTTAAAAATCTTCCCGTATCCTTTTCCGGAAATCAGCGAACTGGGTCAATTGGACCCACGTGTATTGATTTTCAGGAAAATATTTGCCATACCAGACGATGTCGATTACACCTGATTCCGGTGTAATCTTAATTGATGAAAAAAATTCGAACATAAGTTAAATTAAATATATAGTGATTTATGTGTGGTATTTGATTCGAATTACCGTTCAAAGTTTATCCGAGGTAAATTTAAAAGTCTTCGTGTGATGGTAGCTCATGCCAGTATATTACATTATTTATTTTCATTAAATTGTATATAACTTGCATCCACCGCATATGCTAAGAAATGTCTATTAATAACCTATCTTTCTGCAACACGTAGATGATGTGAAAAATCAAATTGTACTTCATAATTCACTTCATAATTTGCTCAATTATAAAGTGAAAATCCCTTTCGAAGTGCACAACAAAAATTATGTAAATTAACATGACCGATTTTTGGGCTATCAAAGAATTTAGCTAAGAAATAAATTTATGGCACTCATATTTAATGCCGGATATTTTAGCCTTTTTGTACATTTCACTTCTAAAACAAAACAGTATATGAGTAAAGAAGTGAAACATAGGTACATATAAGTGAAACAATAACAAGTTATTTTATGGTATTTAAACGTAGTTTGAACAGAATTTTAATATCCTTGACCATGATTGTATCAGACATAAATATCAATAACATGACGTTTGTTTGTACCTCAGTCCTCAATAATATATTGTTTTATAGTCTCTTATAATATAACGTAGTACTAATAGAATACTATAACATGGAAAATATATGATATCAGCTTGATCCGCAATTATTCTAAGCATTAAAATTACAACAACTAATATGCATAGTCTGGAGTATGAATTTTATTACACCTATAAGGCATGATCACAGTCACCTTATAGTTTATATTTAAGGTTATGTGTTCAAAGATGTCATAATGTGTTTTAATAATAATGATATTTTAAAATTATCAGAAATTTAATTCAGAAATGTTTACAATACAAAGTTTATGGTAAGTAAAATTTTGCCAAGATGCGGATCATTTATAAAGTCAGTACTTTTGACACACTTGTAGCAGCGCTTTGCATTGTAGAATTAGAATAGTATTTATATGTCATCTTATTTTGGTTGAGAGAACTGCTTGGGAATATGCGTTTGCCAACACAACGCGCCATGTCGCGTTGCACTGTGCCAGAAGCACCGCAATATGCGCCTATTACTTATAATTTTGGAGAAATTATCAATTAAACAAGTGAAGATAACATATAAAAGAGTAAATTGTTTAGACGCTCGACATATGATTGACAGTCAAATTTTTTATCATTGGTTAGAATAAGTATATTAGTATGGTGACAATATTTTATGAATGCGAATGATTCAAAACTTGAATTATATGTCGAGCGTCTAAATAATTAACTCTATTAGTTGTTTTCTTCACATGTTTAATTGATAATTTCTTCAAAATTATATATATATATATATATATATATATATATATATATATATATATATATATATATATATATATATATATATATATATATATATATGTATATATATATATATATATATATTATAGGTACTTATATTAAAATTGATACTCCAGACTTTGACTTATTAATTAAAATTTTTTATAATTCTTGTTATTTATAATCATTTAAGTTTTGAAATTAAATTTTGATTTCATCAGGGTTCGTGTGTATATTTTATTAGTAGCAATACAAAAAATAAATTTAATAAATATTAATTATATTTGCTTAACATTTTATTTTATCAGAACTAGTTTGAAGTTTATGAGATCTAATAGCTGGATATTCAATTTTTAAAGATATGCACATTGTTCCCTAACAGCAAATACGCAATGAGATTATAAAATTTAAAAAAAAATTAACATCACTTATTTTATGTTTATAAAACTTTAAAAAAATACTTGTTTAAAATAAGCAAACAAGTTTTAAATGACGTTTTCGCTTACAAATTTTAAATCACGTTGTTTTTTTCCAAAGTAAATAAACAAACCTATGTTATTTATTTGTATATATTACAAATCTAATACAAATGTTTCATATAACTGAATACAAAAGGATCGGGGTTAAATATAAAACTTTAAATGAATACATTTACAATTAAAAATAAAAACTAATGCAATTACATTATACAATTTTCAATCCTAATTACAATTAAATGTTATTTTTTTGTAATACAATAATTTTTGTTTGACATACAATTCACATACTACTAATTGATTATCTGGAATGTGAATGATTCATTACAAATTTTAGCTACTCTTGGCGCATCAAGCTATTATAATATCACGATACTAGTGGTAAATATATCTTGACTACCTTGCACAATGATTGAAAAATACATAAATATTTTATACCTAGATATATTATTTATCATATCTACACGACGTAATTTTCAAAAGTAAAAACAGTTTCAATGTTTAATTTTAAATGTTGTCAAATTAGTTGAATAATTGGTGATGTATGTGATGCCAACTAATACATTTAGATCACGGTAAAAATAAAATAAATATTTATGTGACATATGTTTCGACTATTTGTTAAAATCTTTTTCAAACAATACGTTCATAAATATTTGTTTTTATATTTTATAAAATAAAATATAATATAAATAAACTTGTGGTTGAATATCGCAAAGTGTTTTGTTTTTATTTTGTTATTTAACTTAAGAATCATATTCCACAAAGTGAAATTACGAACAATACAAATAAATATATTGGTTGTAATAAAGAAAAATACAAAAATTTGGTAAATAATAGAAACGATTTAAAAAAAATAGATTAAAAAGCAAGAAATAATTTTAAATTAAATACATACTTCTACAAATAATTTCTTTGCGTTCAATGAAAATTTACGTGAGCGACAACGAATCTATTTTCTGGTAACAATATGATTAGCGTCGATTTCAAATAGTAATCGGTCACAGGAAACTAATTTGTAGAAATGTTTATTTAATTTAAAATTATTTTAATTTTTTTATCCTGTTTTAATGAAGTCAGTACTTTTAATTTGTACAAAATGTTTGGTCTGTAGGAATGGATTTACGACAGAAAAATTATACTAATAGTATCAAAAATACTTTACTAAAAGTATCAAAACACTTTAATTCTTTTTAGAAATGGTATTTCCATTTTAAAATAAAAGTATGTATTTTGTAGTGTACTTTAAATACATTTCTAAGTTTAGTAAGTTCTTAGATTATCTGCGAGATGATGGTAGTAGATTTTAGTCGAAGTTAAAGTCATATTCATAACGTATTCTCGGTATCAGTTTAAGAAAAAAACTTGTGTTTGTTTAAAAAAATGGAATGCCATGAGTTCAGAACGGTGATTAAACATTTCTATTTAAAAAGCTCAAAAGCAAAAAATAAAATAATTATAATTATAATAATAATAATAATAAGCTGAGTTAGATTCATTTTACGACACATCTGCTCCTCTTTTTGAAACAGTTTATAATTAAATTTAAAATTAATATAACATTAAATGAGATTGTATAACAAGGGACGATCGTCCCTTGGAAGATCGTTCAAGACGTCTCGTAGTTGTGAATATCCCAGAAATGATCGAAAAATAAAATTACGCAATATAGTTGAAGGTTAATGGATTTTCCATTTTGCATAAGAAATTCAGAATGAAAAAATATCTGAAAGATGGGTGCTATAAATGCTTTGAGCTGAGATATTGCGCAACCACAGTTGCAATGACTAAAATTGAGAAATTAAAGTTTGAATTTATAGAACATCCATCATATTTACTAGATCTTGGACAGAGCAGGCATCGATGCAGTGAGTCCATTTGCTGCATTCAGCACATGCAGTCCAGCCTTCATCTGACTCCAAATAACAATTACATTACAACTATGGTCTTTGAAAATCATAGTCTTTGCTCAATATTTTGTACTTCACCTACATCATGAATGTATCGGAAGTAGTTTATTAATAAATATTAAAACAAATGATGTCAGTGACTTAAATTACTTTTCTCACACTTAAAGAAACAAGTGCTTATTTGAAGTATGATTATTGACGCATGTAAATAACAATATTTGTATTTGTAAAATAAGATTGTTACAGAACAATTACGTTTCAAAAAAGGTAAAAAAACTCTAAGCAAATTACTAAAACGAATTTTTCACAGGAATCAAGTGGTGCTTTCGTACTGTAACACTGATGACTATTACCAATTCGTTATTCCGTCTATACTGGCCTCCTCTCCCTTATACTGTGTTTCTTATATTGTTAACACATTGTCAGTTAAAATGTAATCCATACCAAAATGTAAGAGTTGTATTCTTGTATATGTAGTTATAAATTTTATTCATGATATACAAAAGTATTTATTTGAAAGATCAGATTGATGAGTCCAGTCTGACTGATGATTGATGCCATAAAATTTTGTTATTTCAACACTCCTCTATACATATTTACTTTTACGATGATTTTCCATAATACAAATTCTTTTGTTCTAGCTTCACATTTTTTAATAAATTTTATCAATCTGGCAATAGTTCAAGGTGAAATATACTTATATGTTTTTATAAAAGCTTCTTCTATTAATTAATTAATTCGTTAAGAAAATAATTTAACAAAACGAATTGTGGAAGTACAAAAACATAGAAGACTTAATGATACTACTTTGAATTGCTAGTCTCTCTTTTGTTGCTTTTTATTCGAACGCTTACATGGTATGGTCTTCAGCCAAAAAAGCTCACTTCGCTCGCAAATTAACTCCGCCCTTAGTTTATGTTTTCAAACCAACGGCCAGACATGAGACGTTAGCATTCTGACTCAGTCCTCGACTCACATAAGGAAGGTGTGACAGAGACAAATCCAACAAATCATAAAATAAAATCATAAGATCATAAAAGTAGGTCCAAGTGTATAAGTGAGGTAACTAAACCGACTTTGTTTTATATTTTAAGATATATGTATAAAGTTTTTGTATGATGTGTGTTATAATTAATTTGCGCTTGATTCTATTACGTAAGTTTGTTGGGTTTTGGTTCTGTTGTATCGTCTCATAACCAATCAAAATTCGTGTTAATAGAGTACATAACTATAAAATATCAAAATAAATATAAAATTGTGATACTATACCATTTTTATAGGAATCGTATTCAAAATGGAAGAAATTGGAAAAAAAGATTAACCACGGCAAATTTTTGGAGAGAGATTTTGGATTAAACCATTCAGAAATAAGAGATAAACGTATAGTTTTGGGGTGTTTCTTTCTTGCATTTGTACCAATGATCAAAGAAAGGAAAATATTGTACTATTAAGAACTTTGAATGGGCTGAGTGTTAAGAACTGTTAAAGTAGAATTTTATAGATGTGTATTCATTTTACAATTTTTATCGTTAGCGCATAATCCTATAACAAAACGTAATTAAAACTTTTCAATCGTAGCTGTAAAGTAAGCCGTTTCTTCGCTTATTGTCGAATTTAAAATATTATTTGAATGTTATCATTTACTGCATATTTAAACTTTTAATTTTATGACTTTATTTTTATGAAAACATTTAACATTTTTAATGATTTAAAAAATTTTATCATATAGACAGATACGTGTACTATAATTACGAAATAATGTTTAATAAACAGACTCATCAATTGCCGGTGTTTTAATTTATAACATCACTCTGATTTTCATGACAAAAAAACATTTAATGCATGCTGAAATGTGATTGGAGTTTTTTATTGTGATTAATTTATTCGTCGCAAGTAATATCAATGAGAAAGTAATAATAATGCGGGTATGTGACATAATTATTTTTGCTTCAATATGTATACTCAATAGGTGAATAAATTATTGATAAAATTTATTCTTGACGTCAGAGTTGTTTGTCTATACTTGTGTTGAACTTCCTAACATAATACCAATGTTTTATGATTATTAAACCATTTTTAGAATTTTAAAATAATATTCAAGGCTATACACCTTTATTTCCATCCGATTATTTTGTGATATATCTACCAAAATTACACATTAGAAAAACTGATAAATGTGATACATAACTTTGAGTTAAAATAAGTGTAAATTTTATTTATTGTTTGTATCAAGGCAAACATTTGTGAACAGGTTATCCGTACATAGCTCGAGAATATGGCGCAAACGTGCCCTACAAAAGACGTATTTTTTAGTAAGAATGGCATTTTTTAGTTTTGAATATACTCTAAAATTTTGTAATTTTCAATTGTATACTTTTTTAATAATGAAACTTGAAGGATATCCAAGGAAGGGAAATTTCTTATTCTTTTATGCCAGGAAAAATATTGTATTTCAAAACAGAAAAAATTTAATTAAGGAATACCCTAAAGGATAAACCTACTCTACTAGGCATTGAATCACTTAATCACTTATTGCAGAACAATTTACGAGTGCCTTTCGCGAAGCGATTATTGTTTTTTAAATGATTTATTATTTTTGTAAAACGACCTTACAACACTTGAAATGTTGAGTAATTATTGAAATTGATCTAATTATATTAAAATATAGACCCCTTAAATTAAACTAGAAAATAATATTTCATAAAGTTAACACTTAGAAATAATATTTTTGAGTCTTAAATAAACATTCGAAATATACAAACAGCTGGTTTAACATATTCATTTAAGTATGAGTACGTTTTAAAATTAGTGGTAGCGTGATGGTATACGCTACCAAGCTCGATATGATGCCATCGACAGTATATTATGCATTTAATATTCTAAATTACATATTTATGGTGACTAGTGATGTAAAGCCGGCGAGATGTTATTAACTTTGAATCGCAAGCTTTTTAGAATCAAATGTATAATCTATTATAATATATTTCTTTATTGATGTATTGTGTTTTGAAATAAAAGTGGATTTGAAATAAAAGTGGAACGATAATGAGCACTTGTATACCTTAACTTATATAATACATATTGCTGTGAATCATTTTATTGTAAACTCTTATTTTTATAGTCGCTATATATTCTAATAATATATCAGAATATATTTAATTTAGTCTTAAGTTTGTAACTTTCAAAAATTTTGAAGCCATTTTCAATTTCAGTTTTATTTCTGCGTGTCTGCTCATTCGTTCATCCGTCCTTCCATCATTAAGGTGAGTAAAAGTGAGTTTAAATTTGTGAACTAGCAAAATCGGTTTATCGTGATCATGAAAATTCGGAACCAAAAGAGAATGTTGAAATTTTAGTGGCGTTTATTTGACATAAACTTGTATTTTTTATCTTTTATGGTTTAAAGTTGGGTCATGAATAAATCCATGACCCAAATTTTAACCAATGAAGATAAAAAATAGAATACATGAAGGGGTATACAGAATGCACTAATTAAGTGATTATATGAATCCATACAAAAATTTTGTTAATGGATTCAATATTTTCCAGCAAAAGAAAAATTGATAAGGAGGTACTACTCTAGCATACTCTAGTCGAGTACAAAAATATAAAAAATTGTACAAACTTGAACAATGAACTTTCCATTATTTAGATGCTTCATCCCAAAATCACTGGATTATGAAATATATGCTAAATGATGAACAAACTATAAAATAATTACTGTTGAATAAATCACTTTAAATTTATGATTAGTTACTTCTTACTATATATGAAAACAGAATGTGACGTCTGTTCAGAGTGAATTATAATTACCTGAAAACCAATTATTTATATACAACAGATGTATTCGTAGGTTGATAGGATAACACTATTCGTTATATTCGATATACAAGTAATTTACTACAGTAAGTTTATTCATCTGCCAGTGGAACTGATTTCAAAACCCGAATTAATGCAATCGGATGTTGACTACATTTGTTTAATTAATTCGATTAAAATGCATTTTCTAGTCTCCGATTGTTTGTTTTTTAATTGAATATTTTGAGTTGCCGCAATGGAACACGAAGAATTTTCTGGTATGTTTAAAGATATCCAAACACCTTTAAACCGGTTTTAAGTGTTCTAAATGGTATTGAAGTAATTCGTTTCCTAGAGAATTGCATGAAACGTCCATACACAAGCTCGAAAACTTTTTTATTAAAAAAATTGATGTTTCATATCGTTTGTGATACAAATAGTCTTTACGAATTTGTTAGTTATTGTTCTAGAATTCTAAAAATTGGAAAAACAAACACGAAAAAATATACATTCCAAGGTTTTTCGACAGTGATAAGAAGGTATAATACAAATATTCAAACTACAAATTGTAAATCTACATGTAACAATAAATTTAATAGTAAAAACTTATGTCAATTTTTAAGCTATTGCATAGCTTCTATCGCGGGCCTTGAGCGCGGGGACCGAATCCAGAAATTCCGTAACGAAAAAACCTGATATGTTACAAATCATCATTTCCATAGAAACCAAAATCTAATTTTGAAATTCAAAATAAAACTTCTTTATCTATTCAAAATAAAACTTCTTTATCTCTTCAGCAGTATGACGAACTGTCAACTATATAAAGTGTGTATATCGCATTGTTCAAGTATTACCGGAATCATTGCATAGCTTCTCTCGCGGGCCTTGAGCGAGGGGAGCGAATCCAAAAATTCCGTAACGAAAAAACCTCACGCTGCCCACTCCGACGGGCAAGTTGGTGTGGCTTGACGAATCGAGACGGATACATAAGCAGCTGTTTATGAGAAAGTATATAGGTGTATAGGTGTAAGAAAAAGCAATACTGCATGAATAAAATAAATAAATAAATAAATAAATATAATTGCATAAGTTGATAGAAAATGCTATGCAATAGCTTTACCGCGGCAGTCCCCGAGTGCCACACGATTTTTCTTTAAATCTCCTGCGAAGACATTTCAGCCTAAAGCTGATATAAACTAATTTTATTAAATTGTTTTAATAAATTTTGTTAAATTTTTATTAAATTGTTTAATCTGAGTAAATGTGTCTTAAATGTTAGCTTTTATTCAAGAGATCCATCAGTATACAACAATATCTTTATTCCCATCTGAAAATATAAAAAAAATCAGCTGAAGATAACCACTAATTGTCTGAATTGTTTAGATGCTCGATATACCGTTGAAAATTAATGATTGAACTATTTTTAATGACAAGCATTTATAAAATATATTTAATATTTAGTCCATACATATAAGGTCCATTGGACCAAATAGAATCATTTAGCACTTTCACAAACTGAAACAAACATTATCATTATCATCATTATCTCTTTTTGTTTTTCAGTTATCTTGATGATAGACGAGAGGACGGACAAACGAAAATGGATTAATTTGATTCTATGATCACAGATACTAAAATTTCATAAGTGCGTTCAATTTGCCAGCGTTGTTAACTTAAGCCTAAAAATAATATAACCCATATGTTGTATATGTCGAGCATAATAAACATTTTATATAAATAAATTTGATATTAGACTACAGAACGCTGCGCCATTTTATTAATGATAAATAATCAGCTAAAACTTCATTATCGTGTTTTTTAATGAGATTAGAAAACGAAAATATCCCACTTTTCAGAATCTTTGTTGGATAAATAGCAAGCAACTCGGGAAGTTTAAACTGGTTAATAATAATTAAAAAAAAACCGTAGGCTATTTAAACAACTCATGTCTGAACTTTTTCAAATTTATTATCATTCCCAAGAAAATGGTAAAATGAAATCCATAAAAATTTGTAAATAATATTTTTATAATAAGTAATTTGCTACAACTTGTACAAGAAACTTTTAACAAGTTTATTATATTTCTTGAGATTTCAATTTTCTTTACCACTTGATAAAATCAAGTGATATGAAAACAAAATGATATAGATATTTGGGCCTTGAAAAATCAAAAAACCTATGTCCTAAAGGATTTTATTCTAAATTCGGGTTTTGATTCAAATGAATTAAACAATTCTAGATGTAAATAAATTAGTATTTCTTATTAAATGTTGCTAGCTTATTAATTATATTCCTACTATATTATTTCAATTTAGCACATATTAGATATGTTCAAATAGAGCAGTTTATTATATAATCCATACTAGGAATGCATATCAGATCAACATATCATTTTTATTTTTTATTAAATACTTCAATATTATTTAATATTCACATTATTGATCGGAGCCATTGAAATAAGAAAATAAACTGACAATAATAGACATAGAGCTTCTGCGTGATGAATGTCTACACCGAATGAGCTTCCATTTGGATATAAGGAGAAAGAAGGTAGTTTCTACATTTCAAATACATTTTTTGGACCAATAAGATGAGAAAGTTAAATTCATTAGTTGTTTATGATATCAATAACATTCAAATCAACGATGTGAAACTATATAATGCGTTTGTTATATAATTTATTAAAATCAAATTAAAGGTTCTTGATACATTGGCAATTAAGTGAAAATACTCAGTATTGAATACATTTATTTTAATACTAGCTGGCCCGGCAAACGTCGTTTTGCCACATATTTCTAATTACCTTCAACATTTTCTAAGTATAATAACATATTCTAAACAACTTTCCTCTATTTCTTAATACTGAAAGCTAAGGCAAATTAGAATAAATAATGATATTAATATATATTTTAAACCATACCCGGACACGTTGCGGTGACAATTGATATTACATCGATTGCATGCCGAATTTGTAGCAGATTGGACGAAGGAATTCCGTTACAAACCCAGTCCCAGTCCCATACAAACTTTGCCTCGGCTTTTCATCCCATTAGGGGTAAAATTTCAGAAAATCTTTTCTTATGGGATGCCCGGTAATTGATGTGTAACCCACTATTTGGTGTGGGATACCCGTGACCCGAAATATTTATATATACACTCGTGTTTGATGTGGGACACCCGGTACCTCGTGCACCCACAATTCGTATATATATATTGTGCTGTTGTTCTAATATACTTGATGAAAAATAGTAAAAGGAAGTCCAGAACCACTAAAATAGGAAATAAAGATAAATAAATAAATTCTATTTTGAATATCTGACCAGGGTAAACATTGTTTTGTTATATAAATTATTTCTAACCAACATCAATATCTCTCTCCTAAATATAAACATATTCTCAACTGTCTATAACTAAATAATGAAGCTGCGGCAAATCAGAATAAATTATGATATTATTTTATATTTTGAAGCATACCCACCCGGTTTACGCGTTGCTGTGTTATTTTTCACATTTTAATAAATGATATTACATCGTTTACATGCGAATGCAATTCCACCCTTAGGATAAGAATTTCAAATCCTTTCTTATCGGATTCCCGGTATTTAGTGTGCACCCAGTACATTATATGCACCCGGTATTTACCTGGTATTTGCTGGGGTACACCCGGGATCGCGTTAACCCGATAATTTTTGGTGTGGTACACATACACTTGATGAAAGATATATGGACCTCCTGAACCAAGAATGATTCCGGTAATACTTGAACAATGCGATATGCACACTTTTTATAGTTGACAGTTCGTCATACTGCTAGTGAGAAGGGATAAAGAAGTTTTATTTTGAATAGATAAAGAAGTTTTATTTTGAATTTCAAAATTATATTTTGGTTTCTATGAAAATGATTTGTAACATGTGAGAAAAAAAAAGGACAAAATATGTTCACAGCTAGGAACATTTTGTATTCGAAAATTAAATTGTCGTTTATAGTGTTTTCCTTTACTTATTATTTATGTTTCTCACCGTTAAAACCTTCCCTGAACTTTCACGAATATTTCAAGACCAAAATTAGCCAAATCGGTCCAGTCATTCTCGAGTTATGCGCTTACCAACACATTTTGCAATTCATTTTGCAAGATTTTGTGATGACTTGTCTGAATGAGTTGAAATTGGGATAGGTAAAGAAAGAATAATCAATTTTAATAAAATTTTAAAGTTTTATGTAAATCTTTAATACCCATGTACATACAAAATTTCAGCAAGAACGGTATTTATAGCAAATAAGTACGGTATTATGATGAAAAAGAAACTAACTTTCGAATGCTATATCCGCGTAACGATAACTGATGCAGGCTTACGGTGGAAGTGGTTTTGAATGCATAGAACTATTTTTATTAGTATTAATGTATTCAAAAACCATCCCGCCATAAAAATGAAAAAATGATATGTAGTGTGTAACGATTACACATACACAATTATCATGTTTATATGTAAATATTAAATATTTAATATAGTATATTAAAAAATTGTATATCCTGTATCCAAACGTACAGAAAATAACAGAAAAACAATCGAATAACAAATACATAGAAAACTTCAATCACATATTGTGATATTCACTCTAAAATACTATTCAAATAGTCGGATTTTACAGTTGATTTCCCAAAAAGTTTTATTACCAACAGTCCTATTACGAACATAGATTACGAACATAAAAACAAAATAGCCAAAATCGTTTGACTCGATCTTAAGGGATGCTTACATGCATGAGTGAAATCATTTTAGCTCGAATATCAGAAACGCCGAATTCGAATGCTGAATTATTTCTCGTCTTTATATACAAGTTGTAACGTTCGTTTATTTATTCAGATATAAATATCCGTTGTTAAAAATACCTAAGAATATGAATACTGGCTACAACAGATCAGATGAAATAAAACCTTTTTGACGCCGAAACGGTTTTATCTTTATCTGTGACGATCGATCTTTCATTCAGATTTTACTCGCCTAACATTATCGAAAGATATTGGAATGGAAATATATGCCAACCAATATGTGGAATTGACTTGACAATGACTTATATATTACAGTTTCGGGCACGATATCATGGAAATTTACAATTGTGGTCATCGGACAGTTAACAGTTATCTGACAGTTATCTGTCGTATATCACGTGCTTTAAAAATCCAAATATGGAAAATAATTTTTTACTGATTCGTTTACAATACGTTTCTACCATTATTATTTTGTTAAAAGTCATAATTGAAAATTTAGGTATTAAATGTGCTGTTAAATTTCAAATTTCTAAGCACAATCAAAATATTGATATAAACTTAACTCTTTTATTTTTATTATCATATATAAAATTATTTTTTATTATAATTCAATATTTACTTTAGCTTCATGCATTTTAATACTGCGTTTTTACAGGTGGGTACATAAGTAAGTATCCCTTATAGAAGTGTAATTAATATATCTGGTTTCATAGAGATTCTGGAGTGAAGGGCTGATTATTAGAGTAGTAAATGTAAGTGTTTTCCTTGGGTGCTTTCTGTAGCATGTGAAACAGAAAATATTTAGAATAACCACAAACCTCCAGTTAGATATAAATGATCCAATAATATTGCAAAAAAAATGAATATATCTTCGAAAAATTATTGAATAAAATTAAGCTTGAGTACTTAACCAAAAAAGATTAAACAAATGAGCTATCTATATTACAATAGATGGAGTTTGCCTGTGATAACCTTAAGGAACTGAATATTTAACAACTATAGAAACATAAAAGAATGGAACTAAACAGCAAACGAAGAAAATGCAGAGTATTAAAGATAAAAGCTTTGTCTTGAAATACGCGGGTAGCAAGAAGAAAGTATAAGAGGTTATGGTTAGTTAGAAAAACTGAATATGATAATGAATATATTACGATTATTATCGAAGTATTAAAAAGTAAGAATATGAAGAAAACATGGAATTTTGTAGGGGCGAAATTTGAATTCGCTTGTTAGAAACGATGCTTTCTATACCATTGGATAAAAGCCATATCGTATAGATTTCCATCGTCAAATGAAAATTCTTTCATTAACAAACAAAACAATTTAAAAAAAAAAAAAATACAAAAATAAATGTACGCAATACAATATCCATGCAATAAATATTGTCATGTCATTGACTAAAACAGCGAATTTCGAGAATAGAAGAGTATAAAACTCAATTTATGGGTACTACTTTCCATGGTTAAGTTTCTTCAATTTATAAAAACAATTTTCTTATCTGTTGACGCAAGCTAATGTATTTTATATAAAGTTACAAATGTTCCACAGGCATAATATAGGTAGAATGCGCAATATGTTAATATCAATTACAGACACTGATAGACATTTTTTAATTAGAAAACGATGTAAAAGTCCTTCTAATGATTAGGAAATACGCAAAAATTTTCTATATTGATTCTAAAACAAATAATTTAAAAAAATAATAAAATGTAGAAAATAAATATGTTAATCACTACATAGTTTTTAATAATATCATTCTCTGAAAAACACTATTGACACTAATATATAGCTAAATTTTAATCCAATAATTTATAATTTTTTGCTTACCTGCATTATATAGGTAAAACACATAAGGTACCACTTATTCTTTTTAATATCTTTTCAAATCTCTTTATTCTTTTTTATTTCTCTTCATAATCCCTAACAAAATATTAGGGTATAGTAAGGAAACCTATTAATTTAATACATCAAAATAAGCGTCTCTACTTCACAAACAGAGGACTAAAGTTTGTGAAAAATCTTTAAAAACAAACAAAATATGGACGTTTATTAAAAATAAACGTTTACATTCATAAAACGTGAAATTCTCATACAATACTAAACACATGCAATGTATATTACAATAAAAAGTTGTCCTTAGATACATGTATGTCTCTTTTAAAAACATAGACCACCTTCAGGCAAAATGGATTTCAGTAGTTTATCTATGTTTTATAAATAGCATACAAAATATAATTCAAATATGGAGATAAAAAATTTTAAGAATAACATCAATTTTATAATGCCTAAGGAATACAATATAATACGTAATCTCGGTTAATAATCTTTAATCCTAACGTTTTATTCGGAAAGAAAAAAAGAAAACAATGAAATGCAATTACAAGTAAACTAAATAATGTTTTATAAAAATATTGGATGTGGTTTAATGTTAGAAAAGATTGAAAGTGAAACACTCACACGACCTCTATAGTATGATATTAAATACAAAATATTGATCTATTGAAACAAATATCTCTAGAAAAATGTTTCAATATCAATTTTTACCTATTACCTTTTATCTAGACAGATTTTTCTTATTTACTTGACGTTCATTAAAAATAAGTTAATTTCCACTTCAAAAACTTTTTTCACAAGAAATAAATGTATACATTTATTTTTTTTTTTTGGATAATGGTTTTTCTAGAATAACTAACTCTTGAAGACAACATCTCGAATTTTTGGATGATGAATTTTTTGTACGTGAAAACAGAAAATAATACAACGTTACTGCATCAGAAACTGTTTTCATATACATGTCTCATTTTTTGATTTCAATTCCCTCTAAATACTTTACAAGCAGTTTAAGACCATTTATCTTTCATGAAGATGTTAAATTATAAAATTTCGGCTGGTTGAAAATATGCTGATATCGATTATAAAAATAGTGTTATTCTCAATTTTCAGAATTCATTTGGACTATGTTGTAAGTTTAAAAGAAAATATGATCAATATCTGTTAGTTTTAATAATATAAGCGGGTATATACAATTTAATATGAAGTTTGTAACGCAGTAAAACGTTAAAATCAGTCTTTGATTCAGTATATTTTTTTAAACTATTTTATGTTAGTCTATTGTACTCTACAATAACGTAGGTGTAATAAGGTAGTAGTTATTCTGTTTAATAAGCTAGAAAAAGAGCTTATTAAACGAGCCTCTAGAAAAATGCACACATCTAACTCTTCCTGCTATTTCTAAACCATTGGCGCGGATTTATACCACGTCGTGCTCTAGGACCTGTACAATGTGTGTGCCGCCTTTTACACTTTACGGATGATAAAAAAAATTATTACATTTTGAAATATTTAAATTCTTGTTTTTCAAAATCAAATAATTAATTCAATTTTATAACTTATCTCTATAGTTTCACAGTAGTTTCACACATCACAATAGTTCCTTTTTAATTGCTTTGGCTTGAATATTTAGAAGATATCCATTACATAATCATACTCAATTTCTTGCACCAAGTTACCTTCTATAGACCTCAATGCAAGTTTATTAAATTTGTTTTATAATTTTTATAATTAAATTATGTTCCACATAATTTTTCAGTCTTTTGATGGTGCAAAAAGATCGTTGTCCTGGACCATTCGTAGCTGGAGACAATTAGTATATTGCATACGGGAAAAAGCCAAGATTTTGACATTGGGGTATATTCCATATTTTATGAGCCGGGCACAGATCTTCATTATTTGCTAATAGAGATGATAATGATTTTGAACAAATTATCAAAAATAAATAATATTTACATATAGCTGCTTATACACTTTCCAGCTATTCAACCTGTCAAAATATAACTGCCCAGGCATCAAATGTCAAAACACTAATCCTACGTAACGACTTGGTATTACATATATAATTTTAATACTGTAAAACAAATTACATTATATATTTAGTGTATATTAATAATGATAATAATTAAAGACTATTCCAAACATTAATATAAAAGATACCTTAGTAAAATCAAAAAGTTGATACAGTAGGTGTATCTGATATCTTCACATACTCTAATTCGAAAAATCTTGTTTTGAAGACATTTTAAAAATACAAAATTTGTAAATTTTTTTAATTACATACTTAATGTGTATGAGAGTTGATAGTGAGAATATTTTCTTATCAGCAATTTTTAATTTTAAGATTCCATGTTTGTTTCCATGTTTTCTTGATATAGAGGTAATAAAAGCAACGAAGGTAAATGTAGAAATAAAAGAAAAAAAAATAGTATAATGTAAAAACCTTATATGAATCAGACGATTATATTCGCAGTTAGAGCGATTGTTATCTGTAGGATTGTTAACTGAACTGAATTAAACCACTAAACCCAATTAAGTTAAGTAATTGAATGGGCAACAAAATATCATTATAACATTATTACTATGCTGTCTTAGATAATTGCCAATTGTATCACATTGCGATGGTACAGTTTTATTATTTTAACACATTTGTTAACATTTTTTATTATAATTTATAGTTAGAATAGACATGTGTTCATAGTGTTAAACTAACGCAACAAAAATAAAAATTTAATATGATTAGGTTAAAAAAAGCTGCAGAGTATATAATAAAGGCTTGTTTCTAAACATAAAAAGAAAATAAAGAAATTAATATTTTCTATAGGCTGGTGTTTGTAAAAATGTTATATTCTTTCAGGAGGAAATGTAAATCATCTTACTTTCAGAGTCACAATCTGCGGACAAAGCTCATGGAGATGTTGTTATCTTTATTATGTTAGTATGAAAAATGAACAAAAAATCAAATTGGCATAGAAAAACGATGAATTATTTTAGATATCTTATTTTAAACTTTTTCACAAAGAAGTATATTTTTAATCATTCGTCAACTCCTAGATATTCAACTTCTGTAATGTATCGAACTAAATATTTAATTATTTAATACATATAAGTTATATGATATAACACATAACATACTCATTTCAAAACATTAACACCTCGATAAAATTATAATCTTTGCACTTAATTGTTTCGACACTCTATACAATTATAAATTTATTTAAGGTTTTATATTATTATAAAGTGGAGCGCCGTAAGACATAAAAATGGTAAAATCTCGGAACCCAGGGCCAGTCAATGAATCTGTATAACAAGTGTTTGACTGCATTATTAAAACCGCAAATAAAAAAGTTAAAAAAAAAAAATTGGCCGATCTCGATTACAACAATTTTTATAAACAATTTACTGAAAAATGAAAGGCGCAAGGGGGAAAAAATGTTTACAGTAAAGATATTAATTTTATATGTAATAAATTATGTTTGCAGAGTAAATTCAATGTTAATTTATTAGATTTTCGTAAAAAAATTATTTACAAAAGAAAATTTAACCTTAACTATATACATTATTGTTCATTATTGTCGTCGTCGTCGTCGATTTCGTTGATGTATAAATGAACGAGGCCTTACTGCAGATATTATCGCATGAGCTATTGAGGCGCATTTCGTTTGATAATGATTTATAAACTCTGGTTTACCTCTTTTGTCATTTAAAATTATTTCTGATAACAAAAATGACAGAGATTTTGGTATTGTCTCATGAACATGGTTAAACATTTTATCACTAGCCGGATACATTTTATTATCATAAACCTGCGTCCGAATGTGTCGTCGTAAAATTTCACCAGCAGCCTTCAAAATACGATATTCTTCTTCTTCATCATCTTTTGACCTCTGACTGTACCAGTTATCGGACAATATTTCATATTGTTGTTTTTTAAAACATATGATTGTATTAGATCCAAATTTACTGGAGAATACAATATTATCCTCATAATGGTTCATTAACCTCTTTTTTATCGTTTTATCATCAGGAATATGATCAATTGTCACAATACTTTTTAATTCTGCCAGTGAAAACTGGCAGTCATCATTTTCTTCAATATATTTGAAAATCTGCTCCATTGCTGCATCTACTTGTATTGTGACTGGATGAATTTTTTTATCTCTCTGGGTCTGTTTTACGGTAGTTTTCAAACGCATATAACAATCCGCGTGATACTTAGCGTCCTGAGCTACTAGATCTAACACACCTACAATTTTTTTATGGATATTGCGACAATATTCGCTTTTCTCTTCGCTTACCAAATTTAAAATAGTTTGCTTGAACTCAGAAGTAGTTACGTAGCTGATTTGCTGTCTTACCGATTTGGACTTTCTTCTTTCCTTCATTTCATCCGCTTCTTTTTCACATAAAAAGCACTTATTTCTCCAATCAAAATCAATAGAAGTAGCCGTTCGCAGTTTTTTTTTAGGTGGAGAACATGTTGATGTGGTGTTCTTTTTTTTTAAATAAGCATTAATACATCCTTTATTGATATATTTTTGTCTGCATACTGAATGCACGTAAACAAATTCGCAAGTATTTAAATACTGAGAAAGTCCATCCCCTCTTTCCACAGAAGCAGCTTTCAGTGTTGGTATTCCTCTAGTGACTTTTATAATATCTCTTAGCTCAGAGCTTAATTCAGAGCTACATCCAATTTTGTCACAAATGAGGCAATCATTATTTATATTATCACTATTGCATGGTTCACCCATTTTGATACGAGGCTGTAACAACAAATATTACTAATATCAATAACTAACCTTTATATCACAATTAATTAAAATTTCAGATGTAAGGATTGGAAATTTTTTTTTTTTTAAACAAAAATGTGAAAAAATCGGAATATTCACTATTTTCCAATAAATTAAATTATTATTTCTGCATAAAATACATAAAAATAAATCAACTGTTTGCGTAAGCACTATCTTATAGGAAATTTCATGCAGATTCCAAATATATATTAAATTTTACCATTACATTCGAACTTTTAAGATCGATCTATTATAAAATATACTATTGGATATTCACAGTTGTTTTCAAAAGCATGTAATATAAATAATAAACAAATACTTACTATTTATGCCACTATTTTCAAAGTTTGTAAAACTCAGTAATTAACTTTTATCACACTCACTCCACAATAATATATTTATTTTTTAATTATTTTCTTTTTTTTTTTTTTCGAAGCAAACAACAACTACATATGAAGCCTAGTAAGTTGTCACGTGTACTATTCTGCTAGGGCCCGCGTTAACAACACCCAACAGCTGCTGTTGCCCCCTCTATTCCCCTCCCCACCCTTCATCGTTATACCTGCAGTCCCTTGAGACCCAACATGAAGTTTGTAATAGTTCTTCTTTTTAAAATCTAATTTTACACTAATATAACTTAAGGAAAACTCCAAAAAAATAATAATTATTTATAATAATAATTATTAAAAAATTAAGATCGGACAAAATATTTTTTTTAACATTTTTCTATATGCTATTAAAAACACATTGCCATAGTTTATAAAAAGATTTATTTACTGGCCCTGGATTCCGAGGTATAAACCTTACGGCGCTCCACAATTAATAATATGAAGCCAAAGAACATCGCTAAGAGGCAGTAAAATCAATTTTTAAGTAATATTCAAATATTATAATAATATATATATATATATATATATATATATATATATATATATATATATATATATATATATATATAATGATAAAAAAAAATTTTAATAATATATATATATATATATATATATATATATATATATATATATATATATATATATATATATATATATATATATATATATATATATATATATATATATTAAAATTTTTTTTTATCATTATATATATATTTTTAAAAATTGACTAAAAATTTTAGTATGACAGTTCGAGTTTCAATTTTCAAGCTGTAAGAAAATTTTTAGTCAATTTTTAAAAATATATATATAATGATAAAAAAAAATTTTAATAATATATATATATATATATATATATATATATATATATATATATATATATATATATATATATATATATATTATATATATATATATATATATATATATATATATATATTATTAAAAATTTTTTTTGTCATTATATATATATTTTTAAAAAATATGTCATACTAAAATTTCTTTTGAGGGTAATTCAAAAATTAAAATTACAAATTAAAGTCAATATTTTTGCGATTACTTGAAATCCGAAGTATACGAAATCGAAATGCCTATGGCAAATTCTTAGTAATAATGGATCAAGTCAAATACTACCTTACAATTGGCGTGGGGAGAATCAAATTACCTACATTAAGGCTTATATAATCCTATAAAAGGCTGTTTATTTAAAATAAAACGGAATTAAATATTGTTATCAACCGACTATAAGGAAGATTATTTATGCAATAAATAACCCATACCTATTGATAGTTTTTCTTATGTGGTTTTGAAACCTTTTCTGTTAAAATTGCAAAGCAAATAACTTTTGCAATTGTGGAACGATAATCTATAAGGATGCGATTAATATATTAAAATTTGATACGTCAAAACTGCCCTCTGCATCGGCCTCGATTGTTCACGTTCCTCTGCTTTTTTACATCGACTAATTACTGTTATTTTTTTGTCTTTAGTTTTACTGACACAAAATTATGTGTAATTATGATTTTTGTGTGATTCGGAATTTGCATATATATTTCCTAAGATATCCTTAGAAAATAGAAAAAGCTTATACGAAAAGAATTATTAATAAAACTTCATCTCACACTAATGCAAATAGATTTACAATTATTGCAGGACATTATGTTTTTGTAGAATGAAATTAAAGAGCCTTCAATAAATGGTGTGGTTTAACATGTCACAGTGAATGGTTAAGTTAACAATTATTAATTTTACATACGTCAATGTTTTATATTGAAATTTAAATAAGAGTTTTGTTTTTTTCAATGTTTTATAACATGCAATAATTATTTTGCGTATAAAGATTTCCTATATCTTATTATTACGTTTGCATATGACATACAAAAAATAGTTCATTAACACTTTTCAAAACATGTTTTGATGGTAGAAAGTAAACTGGACATTTTGTTAAGCTAAGAATATTTAAAAGCTAAGAATATATTATTTTTAGGTTTAATTATTATTTAAAATTTTTATAAACATTCTATAAGAAAAAAAAATATCGAATAAAAACTATTGCTTTTTAACCAAATATTATTAGCTACAAATCGAAAAATAATTTTTGCTTCATATAATAATATACTAAGTGGCAAATATATATGCATACATACTCTTTTTAATTTTAATTACATTTTTTTCCTTTATATAAGAAAATGTAGTAGTTCTCTTTCAAAAATATGACTCAAATAATAAGTTAAACATAATATTTTTATTTTTCTGAATTACGGTTAACCTACTATCCAAATGTTTCGCCGATTGTTACAAAAAATTTTTTATTTTGTTTATATTTGGTATAAAAATTCACTGCCAATAATGGACAAAAACTTAAAATAACTTTATGTACGGTATGTCATCAACGAATAAGTTACAACAGAAGATAAAAAAATGCAAATCCACTTATCAATCATATAAAAATTTTCTGTACCTTTAAGTTCATGAAGCTTACATCATTTTTATAACATTTTCTATCAAAACTTTTTTCCCTCAATATCCAGAATAATCAATTTCAATAAAATCACTGATCAACTGCATCCATCGTACATCTTCTACATTTCATCCGAATCAGTAGAATAGTTCACGGTATATCGACATTAATGTTAATAAACCGATAATACAAATATATTTTTTTTAAAGTCATATCTCTGGAACGACTTCACCGATTGAGTTAAAACTTGAATATAAGATAAACAAATATATTCTACATGTTTATAATATATTCTACATTTTCACAATGAATGGTTCACAATATAGCGGCAATTATGTGCCATCTGAAATCCCCGGAAATCCTTGGTCCCTTGTCATAAACATGTACGAAACATGTGACACGAAGTTTTTATATATACACACGGTATTTGATATGGGAGACCCGGTATTTGGTGTGGGACCCCTGGTAACTCGGTCATTTGAATCACGGGGCGGTCTTCGGCGTTGGCCCCGCATCAGAGAAATTTTGTAATAGATGACGGTGTTTTTTCTAATCATACATAGTTCTACTACACATTCCGGTACAGTTTGTAAAATATTATTTTAGAATTGTTAAAATTTGATAACCTTCGGCGAACTGTGAACACTCCGTCAATTGGGCCAAAGTCGATTCTAAACTAAGGCAGTGCGCGCACAAAAATGTATTCAAATTTTGCGAAAAAAAAAATTGTACTTTATACAATTATAATATATATTGTCGCGATAATAACCTTCCTTGGAGTATAACGCATATTTAAAAAAAATTAGCCGAATTGGTACAGCCGTTTCCAGGATTTATGCTTAGCAACGTTTTTGGCAACTTATTTTTATATTATAGATAAGTTTACCTGGAACAGTAGAGTGGCTTTATTATTTTCGATTATACAATCCGATTTTCGATTTTGCTTGAATACCGTGAATCGATTTTCTTAAAAATGTACACGCTCTATCTTTATTACTCTCATGCAAAGTATCCGTTCATATGCGTTCTGCAGCCAACTTCAGAGAGTTACCTACAGACAAACAAACATACGAGTGAAGCTAATAAAAGCGTGTTAAAAAGGACCATCCTGAACGTCTCGTCTCCACTATTGTTTACCACAAATTTATAAATATTCGTTCAATAATTGAGGAGTTATGCTCGAACGTCAGAATTAGTAACATAGACTGACTGACAGATGCACACGAAGCGAAAATTAATAAGAGGTTCAAAACGTCGACATTTTAATTCAGCGACACATGTAGTTAAAAGTTATCCTTATTAATGGGATATACCATATAGAACTGAAGGTATTGAAAAAAACAAATATCGGAGCAGAAATGGGCCTTTATATGGAAAACAGTGAACTTTTAAACTTTAAATTCACTTTATACTTGGAAAATATTGCTAGTTAACTAGAAAGGCTTTTTGACATGTATTTATTTTTTTCCTCCTTTAGTATTGGTCCAGAATATTCCCCCATCAAAAGTATCAAATAAATAATAATTATTATTGTTTTGTTCAAAAACATTTCCTGGGACTAATTACTTTATAAAAGTACCCGATTTACTTACATCTATATTGACCTGCCCAATTTTAAGCAGACATAAATTATCAGACATTCAACACTTAAATGATTACCTTTGTGTAATGTATGTACGCCTCCTTGGAGCAATAAACATTTAAGGATATTATAACTGTCAAATTTTATATTATGTAAATGTTGAAGTATAAACTGCCCGAATTGAATGACAGAATATAATAAAATAATAATTATCAACACTTTAGTATTTCGCGACTATAAAATTCTGTTTGATTTACTCTCATTTTGCCGACTGTTTATAAACAATGAAATGCAGCCATGAAATGAAAAACATTCTTTTTAAAGTTTTAGAAGTTGTTGTTTAAATAACTTCAAAAAAAAAAAAATTTGAAACTGATCTAAAAATCAAAGTTAAAACGTTAAGAAAATTAAGTTTTCATAGTGATAGACAGTTTCCTAATCCTCACAGAGAAATAATTATCAGCAATATATATAATTTGAAATACCAATCATTACGGGATCTATAAAACTATTCACCCGATTGACTTGGAATTTAGCATAGTTACTCATTTCATGATGTAATAGTTCTCATTATGAGCAAAATAATTGTTAATCTTATATATAAAAATGAATTGCAAAATGTGTTGGTAAGCGCATAACTCGAGAATGGCTGGACCGATTTGGCTAATTTTGGTCTTGAAATATTCGTGAAAGTTCAGGGAAGGTTTTAGCGGTGAGAAACATAAATAATAAGTAAAGGAAAATACTATAAACGACAATTTAATTTTCGAATACAAAATGTTCCTAGCTGTGAAACATATTTTGTCTTTTTTTTTTCTCACATGTTACAAATCATCATTTCCATAGAAACCAAAATATAATTTTGAAATTCAAAATAAAACTTCTTTATCTATTCAAAATAAAACTTCTTTATCTCTTCTCACTAGCAGTATGACGAACTGTCAACTATATAAAGTGTGCATATCGCATTGTTCAAGTATTACCGGAATCATTATTGGTTCAGGAGGTCCATGTACCTTTCATCAAGTGTATGTGTACCACACCAAAAATTATCGGGTTAACGCGGTCCCGGGTGTACCCCAGCAAATAACAGGTAAATACCGGGTGCATATAATGTACTGGGTGCACACTAAATACCGGGAATCCGATAAGAAAGGATTTGAAATTCTTATCCTAAGGGTAGAATTGCATTCGCATGTAAACGATGTAATATCATTTATTAAAATGTGAAAAATAACACAGCAACGCGTAAACCGGGTGGGTATGCTTCAAAATATAAAATAATATCATAATTTATTCTGATTTGCCGCAGCTTCATTATTTAGTTATAGACAGTTGAGAATATGTTATTATATTTAGGAGATATTGATGTTGATTAGAAATAACTTATATAACAAAACAATGTTTACCCGGGTCAGCTATTCAAAATAGAATTTATTTATCTATTCTTTTCTATATTAGTGATTCTGGATTTCCTTTTACTATTTTTCATGAAGTAAGTATATGAGAACCACAGCACAATATACACGAATTGTGGGTGCACGAGGTACCGGGTGTCCCACATCAAACACGAGTGTATATATAAATATTTCGTGTCACGGGTATCCCACACCAAATAGTGGGTTAAACATCAAATACCGGGCATCTCATAAGAAAAAATTTTCTGAAATTCTACCCCTAATGTGATGAAAAGAAGAGGCAAAGTTTGTATGGGACAACGGAATTCCTTCGTCCAATCTGCTTCAAATTTTGCATGCAATCGATATAATATCAATTGTCACCGCAACGTGTCCGGGTATGCTTTAAAATATATATTAATATCATTATTTATTCTAATTTGCCTTAGCTTTCAGCCTTAAGAAATACAGGAAAGTTGTTAAGAATATGTTATTATACTTAGAAAATGTTGAAGTTAATTAGAAATATGTGGCAAAACGACGTTTGCCGGGCCAGCTAGTTTTATAAATAAAAATGTATTTCTAAATTTGTTGTTAAGCGCAATCGGATGGACAGGTTGGCTTTTTTTTATTAATTAAATTTTACTTAAGGTTCGAAAAAGGTTCTTAAGAAGATAAAAACTGGAAAAATCACGTTAATTGCCTCTTCAAAATCATTTTTTTTAACCATTTGAAAAAAGTGGATTTGAATCGAAGGTATATAATGTATGGAAGGCATTCGGTCAGATTTTCATTTCTTTATTTTTTTCCATATGTTGTTTCCCATAAATGATTTCAACCATATGTGGAGTATTTTAATAGTTACAATTTAAATAGTTACAGTTCTTATTTTAACTTATTGGTTCTTATTTTCTTAATTCACTTAATAGACACTATAATCAATTTATTGAAAAGCTTAGGCAATTTTTAAATCATACATGTAATAGCCATGGCATAAAACAATAATAAAACTATTTATCAACGTTAGTTTCTGAATCAAAACATTTTTTCGATTTATATTGTTTCCCACGGAAATGAGATGGCACTGAAGGTTAGTTAAAAATTCTATAAAATGTTGCATTGTTTTTACAAAACAGGATGAGTCATAAAATATCTTGAAAATAGAAGTTTATACCTTGTCTTGCAATTAAATGAAATGATATATATATATATATATATATATATATATATATATATATAGTCGATAATTTTAGATTTTATTGAGTAAAAACTAAACGTTTAGAATGGCTCAAAATCGTTTTCGCTTAGTATTTGATTATATATATTTTCGGTTAGTATTATTGTTCGATTATCCTTGACAGTTTCTAAATAAGAGTCCTCTATTCGACACAATGAAAAAAGAACCATTATATTTTTATTTTCTCAATTTATGATGAAAATCTTTAGAACAAAAATAAGAAAATTGTAAGTAAATATTTCTATTTGAGATTGTTTTTCAAAAAAATAAGTCGAAATAGATTAAAAGACATGTACACAATGTTCCCCCATTATATATCCATTTAAATATTTATATGATGGTTTAATTACAACATAGCTAAAATTACAACATAGACAGACAGATATATAGGTACGGACAAACCAAATACAAAATCGAATAAACTGAAAATTATTCGAATATTAAGCTTCAATTTATTCAGTATAAGAAACTTGGTCTTAGATCACTTGAAGTATTTTTATATAAAAACTGTCTAATTATAAATCAACAACCGAAAATTGTTTGTTCAAAGCGAAAAAAAATTAAAAATTCAATAAAAAAATTTCGTTAGCAAATTCTCGGTTTTTGAACTTTATTAGTGCATATTTCGTTGTAGTCTCAAATTTAAAAAAAAGTGTCAATTTTTTTACGACAATCGTCAAATACGCGAAGAGGAACAACGTCCAAATAGTAAAAATATAGTAATAATTTACCTCATTTACTGGTACACAGAAGAATAAAATAAACAGGTAAAATGGCTTAATTTCCATATTATTCTCACCTGGAATATAAAACAAAATTATAAGTAAAATAAAATTTATTTATTTGTAAAATTTATTTGGATTTTGTAATTAAAAAATTCCAACTTAAAATAGACAATGGAATAAAACTAGCAACAAGTATCAATAAATAAAGCTGAAATGAATATATTTTCAAAGATAAATCTAAGATTTTCCAATAAATTTCGTTTTTGCTGTAAATTGTTTTGAGATTCACCGCTCGCCAGTTAGCAACGAATAGAATCTATTCGGAGAAAAATTATGATTAGCTAGTTCGTACTGACGTGTTCGTATAAGACCACTTTGTAGTCGAATACCGAAACCGAAATCCGGAATAACGAAATTTAAATTTATATAAATAAAATGAAAGCTGTTTTTTTTTTTCGAATGTTTTGTTTTACATCATACTCGAAAACATTTTTTTAGTTTTAATTCTCAGACCAATAATCGTTATCCAAAAATTATTATCAATCATCAAGATAACTTCATTTAATGTAATCAAAATGTCTGAATAAGCTAAACTTATTTTAATGAAACATCAAAAACAAGAATGAGTGGTTATCGGAAACGATCTTGGCTACTTTTTCGCAATTCCTTCCACAGACAAAGAAATCAATCTTAGTGTGACATGAATTGGGAATCTTCAAACTCACAAACACAAAATAAACTACTAATGTTTAAAAATTCTGAAATTTGATCAAACGGCCGTTCAGAACTTTACTGCCAATATTTGAGCAGTTAACTGTCAAGAAGTGCCCGGAATTGGTCAGTAGATAGGGCGATGTGCTCTATCACGTCAACGCCAGACCCTCACATCTTTGAACACTCGCCTAAAAATTTACCCAGCATGCGTAACAAATGTTGGTGCACACACCGTAAATCTCGGACCTCATATGATACTCTTGATAAGTAAAGAAAAAAAAAAAAAAAGTAAAATTTTGATTTTCTTTAAAATGTCCCTATTTATGTTTTATGTTTAGGAGGATACACTGTATTTTGATAGACATACATCACTGATCCTACCGACCCATCGTATCCATTTTGAATTTTAAGTAGTACTTTAAGTAGATGCCCTTCATTGTCTAACGTCCTGTTTACATGTAGTGTCCAATTAGTTTATACTTGTTAAAATGCACATATTTATTGCACTTATATGGCTAGTGAGTAGAGTGATTGAAATCACTGTCCAACTCCAGTGATTGCTTTGTACCTTCTAAACAGTTAAATGAATTATTTATCAAAATTGAGATTCCGCTATTCAAATCAATTCAAATTGATAAACGAATGATTGATGGCAGTGGCTGATAATAAATGAATTCATAAATACAATAAAAGATAGTTTTACTTAAACGTTAGCGTGTAAATAATTTCAAAAACAAAGACTCTAAATAACGTTGTATTTACCCAAATGATTTCTCGAACGTATTACTATATTCCCCCTTTAGCTCCTCTAATACTTCATCAAAAATAATGAATGAAGTATTGTCCTCAATCTTGGATTTGCTCGTCTAAGATATAAAAAAATTTGTTTATTTTTATTATTTTTTTTTTTTTAAATAAATATAAGGGAATAATCTATGGCAGAGACATAAATAAATATTATCTAAATCCGAATAACAACTAGGAGAAAGTATGTTACAAATTTAAATTAGTTGAATGTTATCTAATTATTTAAAGTATGCCGTTAATTTTAAAATGGCCCACAAAATTAGCAATTAAAACAATGCAATTTATGCCATCGTTGTTGGTTTAATTTACATATTAAAAAACCTGATCTTTGTCACAAATTTCAAATAAAAATGAGGTAGATATATTTTCTACAGAAAATAATATGGATCCTGGACCACACCCTAATCTTCTAAAACAAATAACATATCTTGGACAACAATTAACCGGATAAATATACCCGGTTATTACGGTATATAAACTTAAAGCTGACCATAGAGGCCATTGTGGAAATAGACGAGAAGTTAAAAGTTTTCATCAAGATATCACAGATCTTACTAGTGTTGCGATCCAAAAATATTCGAAGGACCCTTTGATGCAATGCTTAATCAAAGTAAACGAGTTTTTAGAGATAATGATTACTGGTCAAAACACATTACAATATTTACATGATACTACTTCTGTTTCAAGTTTAAATAAAAGTGAATTATAGTACTTAAGACTTAACTCCTTACATAAAGCTCAGACCTTTATGTAAGAAGTGTGCGTCTAACAAGCTATTTGCTTAAATTTTGAAATTATTTTATGAAATTTGGTGTACGTAATATTGACATAAGATTGATATGGCTTACCAAAAAATTTTTCTCGAAAAAAATTTCTAGTATAAATCAAAATTAGTTTTTATATTTAGAAATTTTTTCGACTCTTCGACGAGCCCCCCGTTGGATTCATATTTTTTGGGTTATTTTCTGACCCCCCTTAAAATTTAAGTATTTAACGTCTGTCGTTATCAAATGCTAAATAGTCCAATCATCTTAGTCAAATAAATGGGTCAACCTCGGAATCTAACTGAATCAGAAGAATTTTTGTATAAACCTTTATTTTGGAATTATAACGCTTGCCCTAAAATGCACAATTGGTCACGTGAAAGAAACCTTAGATATAAAGCTTAAGTCCCAAAAATCAATTTATTTCTTTTTTTCAGCCTCCAATCGAATATGTGATTATTATAAAATTTGTAAAAGATAAAATTATCTATAAGTTTTGCCAAAAAGCTATTTGTATACGTTAAACCGTTTTCGAGAGATGCGCGGAAAATGGAACGTTTGATGGAATCGTAAATACCAAATTATACGGTTTTTTTTACTTCATTATTCATTTAATATTACTTACCTAAGTACTAAGTAATATACTTACCTAAGAATATCTTAAATTTATAAATATTCCTCATAAGTCAAGTAGTCATTTAATCTTCTTTACATTTTGCATACAAATAATAAAATAATGTAGTGAATCAATCTAACTTTATTTTGAGCTTAATGTAAACCTTAAATATCTTATATTTCAATCTAATTCTTATTAAGAATAATTGAATTTCTTTAAGTGTTGTTTTTATCATGGGTATCATCATCTTCCTTTCGACCATCAATTTCAGACGAATACTCATAATCTATTTCTTCGCTGTCATAAATATTAATTATAGCTAAGCGCTCCCTCGTCTGCGCCCTCAATCTCGAAAACGGTTCAACGTAATGAAAAAGGATTCAGACAAAAATTGTAGACAATTTTATTTTCTACAACTATGATAATAATTACAAATGCAATTGGAGGCAGAGAAATCTAATGGAATAAATTAGTACGCACCTATTTTGATATATATCTCATCTATATTTAATAAATTTAAAATTTAATGGGTCATGTCTATTATGCAAATGAGCTTATGGAAAGCAAAAGAAATTTACTTTCTTGAAGAAACCATGTACAACCATGACAGTTTCACAAATTTTTATTCTATAAAATAGACAAAAGACAAAATATATGAAGGCATATTATGACACTTTAAATATTTATAATCACACAGTATTTTCACTATCAGTTACTCAATAAAAAAATTTAATCACTAATTTTTATAAAATTTTCATGCATTTTGTGTTGAAAAATTTTAATGGTTCCTTTCTAAAAAAAAGTACAACATATAACGATCTTAAATTAAAATTAACAATTGTTCGCAAATCGAGTGTCTTTGTATAAATTTCTAATTATTTATCAATCACGCTGTTGGTTTTTTATACACCAGCGTGTGAATATATTTTTTTTCAAACAAATCCCCTTATTGTTATTTGTTGTTTGTCAATTTTAATCATCCTATAAGCAAATAAATAGATCGAAGAACCTCTTCTCGATCTAATGAACTAGAAATTATCATATAAAACAAAACAATGGCAATTTAATCAATTATATTTATCAACATGCTCAATGTAAGTTTTATTTTAAGATGCATTTGTATTGTAATAAAGACTAGTTTACAATAGTTAACTTTAGACAACGTGCATAAAATTATTTTCTTTTGCTGCTACAGTAACGAAATACTACTTTATCACTCATATGATTGGCATATAAGTCTGTGAATAGTGTACGAAAAATTACTTATATTTGCAATTAGAATTTCACGAGGTGGCACCATCTAGGGGGGTACACGTGTTTTAAATTACCAATTAACAGGAACTTTAAATGTACGGATTAAGCAATTAAATTAAAATATTTTATTTTACTATTAATTTCAGGTTAAAATAGAACTATTCAAGAGTAGAATGGCTTTTTCAAAATAAAAATCTGAGAATCTAAAACTTAGGAATTTGAGGAAGGTTTATAGAAGATGTCTTTTAATATAAATAATGGAGTTCATAAAAAACGATGCTACTACAAAATCTCTATAAGTGACCAAAATAATGGATTCTGAGACATAAATAGTTTCTTAGGAACTCTATTTTTTATATTAATAGATAGTATCCTTAAACCTGAATTCCCCAGTTCGAGGTAATCCGATTTTTATTTTGATATGTCCATTCTACTCTTCTGTTTTGTGAGTTCTGTTTTGACAAAATTTAATTTTAACATTTGTTTGGCCTTAGTATAAAACAAAACATTAATTCACCATGAATGATATACCGAATCTTCGCTCGACGGCTCGCCATCCTGCGGTACGGCGGTGTCCGAATGTCTTCTCAAGCTATGGCTACACTTTTCGTAGGTCCAGACTTAATCTTACTTAAAATATTTAAGCCTAGCGTATATTTAATTAGAACTTCGCGGTCTCGAGCTGCGATGATTCTAGTTGCTGGATTCCGTTAGAGCTCCACAATCGCGGCGAAACTTAACAGTCCGGTCAATGTTCCCGTTCTAGCGTGGACAGGCTCATGGCACAATATATATATATATATATATATATATATATATATATATATATATATATATATATATATATATGTATATATATATATATATATATATATGTATATATATATATATATATATATATATATATATATATATATATATATATATATATATATATATATATATATATATACATACTATTACAAAAACAAAAGGGCGCTTTTTCATCTCGGGCCTAGAGCGTCCATCAATTTAAGGTGCATATTTCAATGTACTTTATTTCATTCTTTTTGATGTTGCGAAAAAATTAACATTTTCGAACCTGTAATCTAAATAATTCATCACATATAGGCATAAATATATTCGAGAAAAAAATGCTTAGTATCGCAGTCGGTTAGTTAATTAACATTTTAGATTAACATTTATCGCAATCGGTTAGTTAATTAACAAATTAAACATACCTTTACTATTATTGAATGGTACGGTTATGTAATCAAATTTAAAATCTTCAAAAAATTGCTTCTTATAAATTTTTTGAGTATTTATTTGTTCATGAAAACCGAATTTTAAAGAAAACTTATTTTCTAAAATAATTATGTTCACGTTTGATATTATCTAAAAAAAAAAAAATGAGTTATGTTCAAACTTTATAGTGTGTAAATAAAATACATTGGTAAATAAAATTAGAAAAATTTAAGAATTTGGCCAAAAGTTAAATAAATGAGTTTCATCGTTTGATATTAAATTTATTCAATTTTCATTATTTTTTTTCTGAAAGAAGGCTCTACCATAAATTCTTGTTTTTCGTACAATGAATTCAAAATCTTATAATACTTTTTTTAATGTAGAATCTACATTTTACTTAACCATCCGTTACGCTTTACAATTCCAATTTAAACAAATACTTAATAAAACATCGTTCTGGTTTTTAATACAAAAAATTGTTATGAAAGTTTCAATTTTTGTTTAGTGTGAGTTGCATTAAAATTAAGCTTACAAATATACCGTCAGCAATATTATTTGTTAATTTTATTTTTTACGATATATCATGATTTTAAATAAAAACAATATGATTACATGTAATTTCACTTATTCTCTACAAACCGACTACTGCGCAGGTCTTAAATTCTAGTTTTCCAAAAATGCTGCCACCAAAAAATAAGTAATAATAAGGAAATCACAAGTTCAAAAGCCTATAAGAATTCTTTTATTTAGTTCAAATTTAAGAATTTCAATTTCATTAAATCACTAATAAAAATAAAATTATAATTAACTATTTATTTTCTTTATCAACAATTCGAATTTGAATTAGAGAATGAATTTTCCAAATTAAAAAACATAAACTAGTATTTTACTTACAAAATATACAAAATGGATTAAAAAACTGTCACGTAATTTGGTTAAACACAAATGAAAATGTATTATTTATCATAGTTTTCTTGCCACAAATGAAAATAACCTGGGAAGTGGGAAGTCAATATAAATGAAGTTGAGAAACACACACCAAGCAAATATATGTGCACTATGTTTAAGTAGTGAGTAGTAGAATCTTTTATTAACGATCATCAGTTTTTAAACAACAATAATAGATGGCACTACAATACATTTCTCTTTTTATAGGCAATATTATATGAGTAATGTTTTAGTTGTTGCATAAAACACATTTATTATTGTGGTATAGAATGTATTATTTATTCAGTTTTTACATAAAATTCAATTTCATTGTAATTTATAATAAATTCCCAATAATAATTATTAAACATTGTATCTTTTAATAAATAAATCAATTATATCTGAAAATCAATAGTAACTGTCTGGAAATAAACAATTTGTACGAAAAATATTCAAGGATCACGTATATTTTGAGTCCAAGAATATAAAAGTAATACGAACAGCCAAGACATGCTTAATTATAATCTAATTTTAAACATCGCAAGATAGTACAATTGGTTAAAAAATATTTTTTTTGGTATAGATAGTCTATTAGACCAAGTTTTGTAAGAAGTTGGAATTTTTTCTCAATATTATTTGTTATGTGAACAATGAAACATTTTTATAATATATGATATAAACTAATTAACTTAATATTTAAATATTTTATCTGTTTTCATAGTATATATATAGCATTGTTACAGCCGTAATACTTCCCATTTATCTTATTAAAAAAATGCTGTCATAGGTGAAAGTATTGATAGATATACTGTCTAATTAATTATCATAACTTGGTTTGTCGTTTGACATAATCGTTTTTCAATTTATTGAAAATAATTTCAAATGCAATAAAAATTTCGTAAGAATTATCTTGGACCATGCAATTATCATGTAAGATATATCGAGCATACACAGGTTGTTTTTCATTTGTTCTATTTATTACATAATTAAATACAACAAAAAATTGATACATAATTAAATGTCTTTTTTCTAGTTTTGTGTTTAAATTTAGAGCCCTCAGAAGTAAAAGAATGACAAATATTGATATTTTTCAATAGTAAGATTAATAAAAAATTTTTTAGGGACCCAATACATTTACATCCCACCCTGTGCTTTAAAGTTGTATTTTTTTCTCAGGCTACGAAACTGATTTAAGGGCAACGTTTTAATTTTCATGAGCATGTTGCATGTTCATCCCAGTAGAAAGACCATTATATTTTACTAACTACGACTTACGAAGTCTGCTTTTTGACATTCGAGTTATTCAGTATAAAAGTATAAAAGTATGTACTATATAATTACTTCTCGAGGAAATCACATTTTATTCGAGTTACAAAGTCTAAATAATTCGAGATATCGCAAAATTAGGGGTTAAGCGGAAGAAAGTTTCATTTTGTTTCGACTTACTTAGAATAATGAAAGAGGATGACGAGTTCAGAGATAAAGAGATTCCATTTTATATTTATATTATTAGTCTAGTTTTCTTCTTTATAGTATCGAAATCTACAAAAAAACATACATGGTTATTTTTAAACAAATGTAGTTGAACCTCATTTACCCTAGAATACTTCGTCTATGTACTTCAGACTAATCAGGCTTTTTAAAAAAATAAAATTAATATGAAAGAACTTTTTCAATTCATTTTATTCGAGTTTTTTGCATATATCAATTTAAATAAATCATATTGTATAAGCAAAATAAGAAATTAACTAGGACCATGTTGAAAATCATATTGGTTATCCTCGATAATGCATACTAGTGATAACACATTACATTTGACACTGATTTTACGTTGTCAACAATAGTAGCTCTTAGAAAATTTAATATGTGAGCTCTGTAACGATAATAAATTATACGATTTAAAATTTAAGTAAAAGAAGAATATTTAAAAAAACTACATCAAAATGGACTAATAAGTAAACACTTCTAAAAATATTTGCCTTGCGACCAATAACTATTCGAAGTCATCACTAATCATATTGTTACCAAAAAACAGATTCGTTGACTCTGATTAGAATGATACCACAAAGAATTTATTTGTCGAATTATTTATTTAATGGGACATTTTTGAGTCCATTTTTTAAGCAGGTTCTATTTTTTTGAGAATTTTTATTTTACTTTTTCTTTTTGTTATTTTAGTTTTTATTTTACTTAATTACAAAATGAAACCATTTACAATAAATCTTATCTTAGAACCTTAAAATCCGGAAGGATATGCGCATAATTTTGTATAAGATATAAACATAGAAAAAAAAAACATAGAATTTAAGTACTTACAACACTTTTTATATTTAGAACAATAGACAATAAAAATTAAATAATATTTAAATATTAAAAACTTTCAATATTACACAATAATCAATAATTGCAATAATAAAAATCAAATCGAATCGAAGTGTATCTTAACACACAACAGTGACTACACGACATTACATTATTTTTAAAAACAAACAAAAAATAATTTGGTGTGGATGTGACACATTACATCCATATTTATGCTACTCTATCGGCTAAACCTCTTTATTTTGCATATAATATCAACAATTTTTACTAATATTTATAGAATCTTTTAGAATTGTATTCCAGGATTTAATGCGTGACTTGCGGCGTTAAAAAATCCCTATAAACAAATATACTAAATTACTATGTTTTAGAAAAAACTGATGGGTTATGGGCTATCTTACATTTATTCGTACGCTCGTAGGCAGCATTTACATAAGAGTATTTGCGCGTGCATCATAGTAAGAACCATCACAAGAGAAGTATCCAGGGCCCTTTTATAGGAAAATCTGGCAAAATGCGTAGAATTTCTAATCCGAGCTTAGAAATTTGAAAAAATTCTAAATTCAGTTAAAAACTTATTGTGTGGAAAAAAGACGTGCATGAAACAACATAAAGACCATTCGCGTTTTTTACGATTCAATCCCTTATAATAAAATTAAAAGAGTTTTAAAAACAATATGCTTTAATGTATCAAACATTTACAATTACATTTACTAAACAAAACTTTAAAATACAAATATTCTTGGTAAACAGTGACATATTATTTTAATTTCGAAGACCTTCTGATTATTAGAACCTCATTCGATAGAGAAAGCATATATGAAAATTGTATCGTTTTTGTTTCATAATTAATTAAAATAAGTTATCGTAATTAAATGCATCTACTAAATTCAATATACGAATTTAGAATGACATTCACGAACTTAAATTTAATTTTTAAGCCTTTAATACGACACTATTATTTTATTCCACTGTCTCTTTTTGTTTCATAGTTATCTTGGTGAATGGGCCAATTAGGTGATTTTATGAACGCCTATACAAAAATTTTGTTAGTGCGACATATTAAAATAAAGCATAAACGGAGACAGTATATTGGTTGGTTTATTGTGATCATAGAGGATTTATCAGGTTCTTTCTGTCTTCTTCGACGTTAGTATATAGACGTTAAAATGTTACATTACAAAGTTAGTTGCGGTATTAAGAGAGACTTTACTTAATTTTGTTATAAATAGCAACCACATTTTAAACACGGAGCGCATTCAACTAGTTAGTTCAACTTTGTGTGATTAACATTTCACACAGAAAAAATGAATCGTGAGCCAAACATTATTGTATCAATGATACTAAAATTAGGTGTATTAGGACTCTTAGGAATATGTTTATTAACTGTAGTCGAGGCACGTGAAATAGGGAATAGTAGAGAACGACGTGAATTAAGTCCCGAATTAGTGGAAATTGTGTTCCGTGGAAAAAATAACAATCAAGATGGTTTAATTGGCGATTTAGATTCGGCTGGTAGTGAAATCGTTGAAGATTTAGTTGGAGCAGCTAGTGGTCATCATTGGAAGAAAGGAGGTGGTAAAGAACATCATTCCGATCATCATTCCAAGCATGGTGATAAGGCTGATAAAGGATACAAAGGTATGAATTATACTTAGCATCAAATAATTTATATTGAAAAACGATATATAAAAACGATAGGTTTTTTGGTGGAAATATCTATGAAATCAAAATGATATGCAAGATTTGCTTTGACGCTCCATTTGTTATATGCAATGATAACGAAACAGTATCAACATCAAATACACACATACTTCATAAGATCAGAGTCAAATTAGAATTTCAACATAAATATAAATCCAACTGATTCATAATCGGAATGAAATATTATTATTTAGAAACCTTAATAAACACTTTAATGTTTATTAAGGTTTTTTAAGGTCAACATCAGTCAAAATTGATATAATAGCATGATATTATCATTTGATTCCTCGTAGACGGTAATACAAGGAATCACCTTCAACCAAATTTTTGACAAATTTATATTATTTTATAAAATGCATAATATACCGAACTGTATAAAAATGTCGAATATAAGTAGGCAATATGCTTATAATTGTTGGCGTAATTAAATTATGAATACTGTGAATTAGATACACATAGTTATATACAAAATATATTCTATAAAATTCTTTGTATGATGGGAATATTAAACTCCTTAGAATTTTGTAAGCAAGGTCTAAAGGATTTTTGTCCCTTGCATTCACACTCCCTTGCATTAAAATACCCATGTGATTGATATTCAGGTTAAAGTTGTCATGTGTCTGCCATTTTGGCAATAGTTTTCGTACTTTTTAAACCTTACGTCCATCTGATGATAAACCTGCTTTTGGATAAGCAATATTTAGAATTATACCAGCGCAGATGTGCGTAGTTTGTGTCAGTTACCACGGGTCTATGGGGTTTTCGGTCATTACATCACCCTTGAACTAAGTTTCTAGACGATACTTGAAATCCAGTTAACATGAGTATAATTATCAAGAGGTTGTGGATTTTTTGTACTTATTTCGTATAATAAAAATACTGCGACGATATTAGGATTGACTAGCACTTGTCGCATGCTTGCTAATGTTCCCTATGCTCTGCCTAATGTATCAATGATCAACTTGTCTATTATGAATTTTAATTTTCATAATGACCCAACACTGTTATAAATAATGAAGACTTAATAGTCACTTGGTCTAATTTAACTTGAGATTATTCATACTATCCGGATATTATAATTCACGCCCTCATAATTACTTGGTCCAAAATTGAAAATAATACAAAATTTCCTCAGAATTTTTGCAGTGTTTTCGATTTGCAATTAATAAATTGTTTTGGTGGTGAACCAAATTTATTTGATGCACTCAATTTCCATTTCATCAGATTGTCCAAAGTGAAATTCGTCTAGTTATTTATTATCCACTAGGTGATAAAACTCGAGTTGGTAATATAAAATTATCGACCGATGTAACTTTTTCATTTGTGTTATATTTTATAGATGATATCAAAGTAATTTCATAATATGTTGTTAGAAATCAAATCAATTTGGTGTTTTCTCAGTTTTCAAAGAAAGTTACATGTAGATGTATGTAAATTGATTACATTGAAGTTGGAACATGGATAACGGTCAAATGATCTCCTCATAAATTGGTGCATATTTTGTAATTTTTGTTGATGATTTTTCATCAATGGCTTTCAAAATTTGCAACGTTTATGATTTGCTGTGGTAAAAAACTAAGCCCATAATGAAGAAATCTGGAAATATTAGATCTGATATTGTCTTCAGAATTGACTTGCAATTTTCAACAGACAAGAATTTCTCGTAGTAAAAAGCCACCAAATCATATGACACCACACTTTTTTCGGGGATTTTTGTTTAACCAACGTGAAGAAATAATTTATTTATACCATAACTCAAAATTGCAAAAAAGCACAACTTGGCTGATATCAGTTTTTCAACTGAATGTAATTAATTTCAAACTTTTCAATAAACTTTCCATGAATACAAAATCAATGTTCTTTGCATTTATAACAAAATGACCGTCAATTCACTATCTTGTATTGATTTTCAAATTAAAAATTCTTTTTTTTTCTCGTTTATTTTATGTTACTTGAAATAGATATTTGTAACAAAAATTAAATTAGGAGAGGTGAGAAATTTATCGAACTGGCAAAGTGTTTTTGATATTTTTAATTCTCTTCGGCACAACTTTATCCGTCAATATTATCGTAATACAACTAAAAAAATGATTTCGATTTGAGCACACATTAAAAATTTCTTTTTACTTTGTAGGTGACCATCATCATTACAAAGGACACAAAGGACATCATGACAAAGAAGGTCATAAAGGACATTACAGTGATCACGGTGGTCATAAAAAGAAACACCATCACGATGATGGATACTATTCAGAACATCATAAGGGTGAGAAAGGTGAAAAAGGACACAAATATGCAGAGAAAGGTAGCTACAAAAAGGGACATAGCACAAAAGGTGGACACGATGTACATAAATTGGACGAATTCAAAAAAGAGAAACACTTCTACGATGAAGATCATGACGAAGGACATCATTCCAAACATGGTGGCTATCACCATGAAAGTGGTGGTCATAAAGGCGGTTCACATAAAGGCGGTCACCATAAATCTGCATATCATGATGATCATAAAGGTGCCAAAGGTAAAAAATCACACGGTGGACATTATCACGATGAGAAGGGTTACAAACATGCTGGTGGACATGATGAACATTACGGACACAAATCCGATTATGGAAAGAAAGGTGAACATGAAGATCATAAGAAATGGGGATTTAAAAAGGGACATTAAAGTCCTATGGGAATTGATCCCGTGTTATAGCATTTTTTTTGTTTTGATAAATACGGTTACGTATTATGTTTATTATTTTTACATTTTACATTTTTGTATGATTTTTATTGTTTTTTGTTATCAGTTTATAATTTTAAGCAGCTTGTTTTCTTTATTTTATGTATCAAAAAATTTGTTTCCAATAAAAACAAACATTTGACAGTTAATTAATAATAATTTTAATAAAAATTTGAATAGAAATTGAATTAACATTATTGGCGACACTGTTGAATCTAATTACATCTCTTGCAATTCATTAAAGACCAAGTGTGAAATCGAAATATAAATATTTATCATTGCTTATAAAGAAATCCGCAAAAAATTTCCAGCCATACAGTCAAAGAGCTGACAATGTAATATTATTTGGAAAGCCAATTTTAGATTTCAACTAATACTATAAACTACTATGCAAACTACGTAAAAGTATGTACTTCCACTACAATTCAGTCCTTATGAGATAGAATGTTACGTGCCCCTATCGTGATAGCACTTTCACAAAATTATAAATCAAATTCAGTATAAGTTTATTTTTTATCAAAATAAACTTTCCAAAGGTATTTGTTTTAAAATTAACACCACTAAAACATGCCGAATAATAATACATATTCTGAATTACAAGTGGCATGCATCCACGATTATCCTGTGAACATCCCTTTATTTAATTTCCAATAAGAATATTTGTTTTGTATTGTACTTTTAAGAGCACATTGTCGTAGGGGAATTATATTTATATTATACTTATTTCTTTATTTAAAATATGTTGTAGTTAAGTTATCGCAATTAAATTAAGTGCTATATATATTCATGAAATGTAATAATTGAGCTCTTTCAATTGCCACTCGTACTTTTTTAAATGTAACATCCGCGATATTGACTCTATTCTTATAAAATATATGCTTTTGTCACACGGAGTGACAAACCAAATCCATTGACATGCCATTTTTCAAAATCGAATCGTTGCACACAGGTGAAAGGTAACCAAAAGTCGGACAATATTATGTAAATATAAACGATTTAATATAAATTGCGATGGAATATAAACTTTTTGCTATGAGAAAAAAAATTAAATGATATAGTTTAGTATAGTCTGGTGATAAAAACAACAAATCTTTACAAATGTAAATGTTTTAGTTCTTTATTAATAATTTAATAAAGAACTAAAATGGGTAATTATATATGGGTATAATAAGTGGGTAATTATAAGTGGGTAATTAAATATAAAGTGTGAAATGTGGGAGAGGTTACTCATAGGTGGCGTCACATGTTTTGTTACAAATTTAGGAATGTACTTCATAGTCAGAGTTACATAATTGTGATCAACGTTAGTCATAAATTACGTGAATTTAACCTCTGTGCTTTGGTTTAACCGCTACAATGTAACATATGCGTACACAAATATAAAAGAGTTAAAATCGAGTTAAAAAACATAAAATGTTTTTTATGTATTTCATGGAAAATATGAGATTTTATAATAACAAAAATCTTAGGTCTGTGAAAAGGTTGGAAGACGATATGTAAAATTTGTGGCCAGTTATGTCTAACAAAACCGTTGTTCAAGAACAAATATACGAACAGAACGATTGTAATATTTTCTCAAACATCATAATGTCTAAAGTCTAAGAAAAGAATATCATTCTTTTTGGATCAATCTAATGGATACGTATATATACCAATATATATCTAATTAATATTTCTCTTTAATATATTATTATATTCTAAAAATTAATAACCACTTTTATAATTTCAAAAACAAAATATCAAAATCAAAACAATATTAAACATGTATGTGGTAGCAAAACGTGCTTATCTTGCAAGGAATAAAATAACAATATTTATTTTTATCGGTTTTTATTTTTATCGTTTTTTATTTTTATTAAAACATCTTAATTTTTACAGAAATATTTTATTAATGAATAAAAGAATACTTAAGATACTTAAAATCTATGAAAATTATAAAAATTTAGTCATCTGTATGTTAAAATAAACATAAACTTTAGAAATATTTGACTTATTTTTTGGCATAATACCAATATTAAGTATAATATCAACCATTTCTTCTTTTTATTTATAAAAAAAATTAGATGATATAAATTTATGTAGTTGTTAAACAAACCAAACATCAGAGGAGAAAAAATGGTTTCATGTGAAATATAAAACCACATGATTTTATAAAATTAAACTAGTAGTACCCGATCCGACGTCGCACGGAGATTATAAAATAATCTATAAATTTAATTAATAATATTAAGAAAATTACAAATGATATAATTTATTATTATAATATATGGAATTATAGTTGCTTTTTAAGTATACTTAAATATAAAAAGTAATTTTTTAACGAATATTTAGCATAAAATACCCAAATTTGGCTTAAAGTATTGCCGTAGATATTCTATTTGATCTAAAGGTGTAGAAGAGCTCAAGTAGTAGTGCTTGTTTTCGACTTAGTTGAGAAAAATTAAAAATATATTCAACGGAAATTAAAGATGCTTAAATTAAAATGGTAAAACTGTAGGGATTATAAGTATATGTGAATTTTGCGCAAGTTTGATCAATTGATGGTTCAGTGATCGATTATAATTTAATGACGTAATCTATAGCATATAATAGAAATAAAATAAACGAAATGAAAAAAAAGATAAACATATATCCATCTTTTCGGAAAAACGTTTTAACTTTCTCCAAGATTCCCTTACAATTTTCATATTTTTCTTCCAAAGAAACCGTTACTAACCTTTTACGAATATTTAAAAAAATTGTTGTTATTTGTTAAAACAAATAGTCAAATCGATACAACCGTCCTGGAGTACGCCGATCTTTATTCTATATTGAAAATCAAATCTAATTTTATTATTGTAAAAACTGTATTACATTAATATTATATAGATATAATTCTTTTGGCGCTTTAAGCCATTAGGAAGAAGTGTTATAAAAACCAAATATTTTTGTTAATCAAATTTTTTCACATCGGTTATGAAAAACTGCATCAAGGAACTCACATTCAAAGTGTATCTTTGTCTAATAGAGAAGGCGTAAGATTAAAAACTATCAATTTTTCATTTAATCAAACCAATTCACATCGAATACAAAAAATCACATCTCCATCGTAGCTCACAAAGTAAAAATTTTGTATTATTGACGGTTTACCCTATAACAAAAATGGATAATTAATTACATGTAAATACCTATCTCATATATCTAAAATATTCAACATCGAACACAAAGGATTGCATGTCTCTATCATGCGTAGAACACTTGTTAGGATTTGCGTAAAATCGTGTGCTAATTGAGTACCTACGCTGAATTTCAAGTTAATCGGTTGTATAGTTTTAGCGATGTCGTGATGAGTGGCATTTTATATATACATATATATATATATATATATATATATATATATATATATATATATATATATATATATATATATATATATATATATATATTAGCGGCCCGGTACGTGCTTCGCTACGTATTTAGTGAAATAAAAAAAAAATTTAATTGGAATATCAAATTTATTTATTCAAACAAAAAAATATTTTATTAATTGCTAGCTATTTTTAAACTTAATCCAAAACATTTGGATAAACAATATATTTTGTTTTTTCATTTTGAGCATCAATAAACTAACGGCTGGGGGTACTGACTCTGGAACAGGCAACATAAAGTTGGCTATGTGAAAAACATGATTCCTCCAAATTCACACCTCAAACGTTTGTCCTTGGGCCTTATTGATGGACATCGCAAATGATAAACACACAGGATATTGTAATCATTTGTACTCAAATGGCATATCCGTTGGAATCATAGGGATACGCGGTATCAAACAAACTTCTCCTTTTGATTTAGCAGTTAAGATCATAGCTTCAATCAAATTTAGCAATAACTTTTTCACTGCCAATCTGGTGCCATTACACAGTTTTGGTGGATTAATATTTCGGAATAATATAATCAATGAACCAATTGTCAGATTTAAGCAATACGGTGTCATACCAGCCGGTTCCAATGAATTAATAAATTCATTGTCTCATTTAGATTCATAACGCTGTCAATTGATTATATGCAGTGACTACACCTGGCAGTTTCACTTGAATTTGAAAATTAATGGCATTGATATGAATGTTCTTCGGTGCTAAAATGGCGCGTTCTCTCAACTAATCATTATTTCTGTAATTCTGAAGAATATATGGAAAAACACATTCAATCAAGTCATCTATCGATTGCAGACATGTACAAAAATTGTTCCGTACAGCGATCAGTCCGTTGGTACTGTTTATTTGTATTTTACCATCACCAATTTCTAACAATTATTTTAAAAACTCAGGCAGCTGAACCATATTAGTGTTCAGTATCAATTTTTGTACATGTCTCCAAATAACTGAAGACTTCAAACAGGCATTTATTTCATCAGCAGGAATTGATCGAGGAATGACAGGCAGTGTTTGACGAATAACCCCTGACAGTAATATCAAAACACCACAAAAAAGCTATTGATTACCACGGAAATCTTGCATTGTTCGATTTAATGCTTCTAGTGATTTTTTATCACCTGATAAGTTAATCGCCATTGTACACTCATCCCATAAAATAATTGACGTTTATCTCAGAACATTTGCCATAGCAGAATTTCTCGAAATATTGCAAGTTGGAGTTTCAATCACCTGTACACATTCAATAGCAATTCAAATGCAGAGTGTGCGGTCCGACCACCTTCTAATAATGTAGCAGCAATTCCCGAAGATGCAAGTACCAATAAAATTTTCTGTTCCGATCGAATATTCGCTAAAATCAACGATATAACGAACCTTTTGCATGTATCACCAAGTGCATCCAAGAAATATAGTCCACCTGCATTATTGGAATATGTCATATACATGGTTTTGCTTAATATTCAATTTGGTTATATTCGATTGTACAAATAAACGCAAATCATTAGAATTGAATTCCTGCTCACGTCACAATTCACGGCAAAACAAATCATACATCTCACGATTTGGTGCGATTATACCCAATTAAACTAATGCTTCATTTGCAATCGTTAGACACATATCTTCAATTATTATTATCAAATATCTTCAATTATTATTCGTTGTACATTTCCAAGGTAATCAACAAATTTTGACAGCAAAATGCCCATTAACAAAATGATCCGCCATTTATTGAATTCATTTCATACAAAAAAAGTGATAAATGAAGAACCGCTGGACCGATTTTGTGCAAACTTCACATAAACTAAATAGTCCGAACAAAGCCTTAACATTTGGTTTGGATAGGTGAGCCCGTTCTTGAGTTATAAAATTACATCGAAAAGTGGCATTGATTTATATATATATAGATATATATTATCATTATTTGGAATATTTAAAGTGTTCTAAACAGATGTTTATGGTTCAAAGTGTTTCTTATTTTAAGGATTACTATTATTTTAAGTAGCTTAAAAACTTAGATTTAGAAATTTCTTAAATATTTAATAAACTATTGAAGAAAGGAATACTCAAATCTAAAAAAGAATACACCAACCTAAATCTTTTATTTTTATTCAAATTTAAAAAATAGTTTACAATGAATGCTTAACTTAGATAAATCAAAAATTAAAGATAAACATATTTATATTAAGGATATACATCCTTAATTCTAATTAATGGTATACAAATTGGTTCAGGTCCCGATTCTAGTTATTTAATTGTTTATTTATTATTATTTCAGTATAACATGTTATATATAAATGATCATCGATCGATTCATCGCTGTGGACGACAAATATACATTAACATATATGTTTTTATATTAATGCTAGGGTAGATTCAAGAGTAATTTTAAAATGGGAAAAAAATTTTTCTAGTTATATATTTACCGATATACTACACTAGTTGTCAAGTTTCTCTTTTTTTCTCAAAATGTTTAAAAGGTAATTTATATAATGCATAGCTCCAATATAAAATAATTTAAAAGTATAAAACTTGCTCTCTTTTAGTATTTATGTGATATATATTTTAAATATTGTTAAGTAATATTGCTAAAGTTTGTACACAAATTACGCAAAAAAAAATCCGCCAATTCTATGACAAAAGTATTGACGATTTTATTGATATTTATGAAAAGAAAGAGGTGAAAAAGTTGTTAACAAATGAAATATTCACATGACTTCTTTTACGTTCCTTTTATATCAATTAACACAAATAAATTGTATATCCAAATTGTTAATCGTTAATTATAAAGAACTCAGAAGGTACACAATCATTACAAGAATTTAAAAATCCGGTTTTTATATCACATTAATAAAGCAGACAGTTGTAATGACAAAAATATTTCAGTGCTAAAAATGCTGTAATTATGTGACAATAGTGCAATTATAATCACCAAAAATAATTATGTAATGCTTTACAAACCCATATAAATACTATTAGTCCAATTGAAATAGTAGTATACTGGAATTACAAGAAATAGTGACAGTTCAATCAAATCTATGTTTAAACTAAACAACCTGAATGATTACCCGAAAAAAAAATACTTTTCCAGTATGTATGAATATTTAACATTGAAAATAAAAACTAAAGTTTTCGTTGCCAGAACGTACTAAATACCATTTTCGCCACATAATGCATATTTAACACACAAGAAGTAAATTTTGTTTAAGAAAACAAAATGTTAAATGAACACAATTAAATTGTTTTTATTTTGCTTAACCACTTTATTTTATTTTAATTACGCGACATGTTTCGGATGTTACTCCATATTCAAATTCATTTGAAAAGAAATTTAAGTGTGTAAATTTATTTATCCACCTAATATAATTAATACTATGGAATACCACAAATTAAAGCTCTCTACCATTAACAGTTAAATGAACGTTATTACTTGCAAGATGCGTAGAACCCCCTAAAATACTTTTAACTTTTGTCTTACTAAAATTACTTAAGAAAATTTAATAGTTTATTATGTAATTTTTAATTAATCAATAAGCTTAATAGCCGATGGAAAATATTAAAAAAACTGGATGGATAATATCAACAAAATCAAGAAGAAAAATGAAACATAATTTTAATTCATGTAGTCAATCATATAATAATATTAAAATAATGTTAAAATATTTTTAAAATATAAAAACATTCCTATTTTTAAAGTTTGTTAGTGACATACATAATAGAGAGAAATGGAATGCTGATCTTAACATTAACAGCACTTTATATTAATTTTTATCAATTATCATTAGGTTAGATCTGTTATACTTTCTGAGAAAGTTTTGAGATATATTGATATTTCTGATAAAAGCAAGAATAAATGAATTCCTACACCACGAAATTTTCAGGAGTTTCAACACGGCATGTCCCTTTTCATCTTTTGTAAACACTCTCATAGCTGGACTATATAAATACACATGCATCTGTTTATCAATAACAGATAAATAAAAAAAGTGCTACAAATAAAAAAAAACAGTGGCAGCCTAGCACAAGTGAAAACAATCATGTGTTTTACAAAAATTACAATCTATTCCTTAAAATTTTTTATTTCATTGTTACGTTATATGTTCATTAATGAATTATTTTTCCAAATTTTTATTACTTAATGGAGTATTTACAGATCTCTCTATGAATCATTGAGTTAAAAAAAGCCAAAGTGGTATATGTGTACGTTGGTTTTCTATAAATATCAAGTACAAAATGGTCATTTAATTTGGTTATTTTCAGTTGCAAAATCTTTTGAGTGAATTTCAATTTGGAATGTTATAAATGTGTTTGGAAACATTCCAAATAAGGATTTTATTTAGGATATTTTTGAACCCCACAGCTAGATGGCAATTCTCAAAGCAAAGTTTATTTCTGCCGACGTGTTACGTAATAGTAGTAGCCTACGTCGACAGAAGAGAACTCATCTCAGAATATTTGCATTTCGCTATAGGTTCCGAAAATAATTAGAATGGTCATCTCTCCCATACGACGGACGGGCAAATTAACATATGAAAATTAACTTATCAGGTGATTTATTCTCTGATTGAATTTAAAATACTATCATATATTTCATTTTATTATTTTAAAAAAAAATAAAGACTGTATGATAAAAGTATACATAAATTTAATAATTTTTCTTAAATAATAAATGTAAAGTATGTGGGTTTATTAAATTCAATTACAGGAATCAATCAATCACCTGATATGTTATTTACGCTGAGATACGCTGTTGCAACAAACCTAGCGAAGCAGTTTTATCGACCGTTAAATATTCATTTAGAAATACTAAATATGCTTACAGAGATGCATAATTTCTATGTGATAGGTGTATAAAACTTATCGACTAATAATTATTACATTTTAAGCATATTTTAGTCAATATCTGAATGCATAATTATACTTTCATTTTTACAATCATTTTTTAATTGAGCAAATTACAATTTTTTAATTTAATCGAAAAGTTTTTTAGGCTAGTTTATATATATATATATATATATATATATATATATATATATATGTACCATATGTAGATATATATAGATATATGTATATATATATATATATATGTATATACATATACATATATATATATACATATATCTATATGATATACATATATATATATGGATATATATATATATATATATATATATATATAAATATATATTTATGGCAGCATTACCATATTTGCCTTTGTAGTCAACGGATCTCAGTTGAAATAATAACTGCATTCATTTAAATATTTTTGTTAATTTTTTTATTATGTATCCAAAAATAATTTACAATTGATTGCATTTTATTTCTTCTCATCTACTAATTTTCGTATAAACAAACATTTAACATAGCAATGAAACAAAATAAAAAATTTAAAGCAATAGAATGTATCTAAGTGCCACTGTTTTTTTTTTAATGTGTATATATATATATATATATATATATATATATATATATATATATATATATATATACATTAACAGTAGGAGGTTATATCATTTTGCTAAAAGTACAGCCATGACGTTTTATGGCAATATATCTTACAAAATTAAAAAAAATTTTAAATCTCATGGAGTTAATATAGCTTTTAAACCTTATGTGAATTTGTCCAATTTCTTAGGCACATCGCACACGACGCGATTTGTGTGAAATCGGCGATATCATACATATGATTTGCTTATGAAAACCAATGTATAGTCGCACACGACGTGATTTTCGTGATTTGAAATACATGTGATAAAAAAATCGTTGTTAAAATCCTTCGTTCTTAAAATCATATGGGCAACTTTTTTTTTATTCTTGTTTATACAGTCATATAAATCAATGTTTATGACAAAGATAGAGAGTTAAATAATGTTTTTATTATTATTTAAAAATAAAAACTTGTCAATGCTTGTTTATATACAAAAAAAAACGGTAGATTCATTTCCTGAACCATATAGAACAGGCTTAATAGGTGCATCTTATAAAGCAGATCATAAATTTTTTTAAATACCTACATATGATATCGGCGACGATTTCGCCGATTTCACCTAAATCACCTCATGTGCGATGTGCCTTATAGAGCAACAAAACAAAAGTGGACAAAATTACAAAATCAGGTATTTACAAGCTAACCTTTAATGATTATACAAGCGCGAGACCGATAGAAATTTTGTAATGAGGGAAAGGAAACAATTAAGATCTTACTGAAACAGTACTGATAAATCTCCCTTTTTTTAAATCACCTATTAGATTCTGGGCATAATCCAAACTAGAGGCTCTGGAAATCCTTAGCCATGATATGGATGGAATATTAGTACTAAATGATCAAATCTTGCTGGTTCAATCGTATTCTCTATATTTATAGCCTTCTAAATTTTCTCTTAAATTGACGTCAGTTTTTTATTTTTTACTTTAATCTTTTTATTATATTTTAATCTATCATGACGAATTTTTCTATATTATATTTTAATCTATTAACGATCTTGGATCATTTAATATATTTTATTTATATTTTTTATTATAAATTATTGTTCTGATAATGACTAAAACAAATCGAAATGTATACATAAATTTGATTGATAAAATCTTAAAAATAATTTGGACTTTATGAAAGACAAAAATGTGTTTAATTAATGTTTTAAGTTCCACAATTAACACACTTAAATTTACTATTAAAATTACCTATTAAAAAATTAATCTTTGGTAATAATTACAAAATATTTTTTTAACATCAATAAAGCTTATTAACAATTTAAAATTTCTTTTAATTAATGCAATTATCACAAATTTTTTTTTTATTTTTGTCATTAATTACCTTTTAAAAGTAAAAATTGTTTATATATAAAATACGAATTTTATTATCTAAATAAAAAACATTTTAAAAAGTTCCATCTACGTCCCGTAACGAAAACGGTGATATCTGTTATTCTGCTAGTAGTATTCTTTTTGTCCTCGTTATAACTCTTCAAGAGGAGTTGATAAACTTGTAATAATACGTGACTGTGCCCAATGTATTCGCGACCCAACTTCTAACTAACATATGAAAATATAACACATAAATATTGTTCGCCATATTTTTAGATCAAATTCAGCAGACAAACGATAACATCCAACCGTTTTGAAAAAGAAAATCGTCACGTTTTTTGTACTAAAGGGCTCTGAAACAAATCCAATCATATCTTTGAAAACCTACTCACATTTTCAACAACAAAATAGGTAGTTGTTCACCACAAAACAACTATCATATTTTATTTCAACTAAATACGGTTTTCCATATTTTTTTATCTCAAATTTTAACGTAAAATTTCTCAATAACATCATTTACATAATTGAATCAGCTCAAATACAATAAATTTGTAACAGTTTAATTAGATTAGAAGTAGGAAATTTAATAAGATTTTCAACGATATGATTGTTGGTGCTCTAATCAAACGGAAGCTATAAGAGGAACTTCAGTATGAAAAATATAAACAACCGAATATTAGAATTGTGTCCAAAGTCATTAACTTTAGAAAACACACTTATCTTCTAAACTATTTGTTAATATAGTAAATATTATTAGAATTATGTAGGTATCAGAATTTTTTAATTTAATACGTATTATTTATAAATACTAACAATAAGATGAATATATGTAGCGCATATATTTAATGCATTTCACGAGTGCGAATTATTAAAAATAGTTCTAACATAGATACTCAACAATTTTTTTAATGTAAATCAATGTAAACAAAATACTTTTATTGAAATTATTTTACAATATTATCTGTTCTGTTTTTGTCTTTCGTTGTTTCTTTTTATATTATCCCATGTCGTTTTATAACCACCCCTCCCCAATATTATTCACCTTTTCATATGACAGAATGCGGATATTTCTAATAGGGATTCATCTCTTTTAATTTTACGAAAAAGTCAGAATATTCACTTTTCCAAACAAAATTACCCAAAAATACGTTAAATTCACTTCTAGTGATACAATAAAACGAGTAAGATATTTTATATACGACGTCTGTTATTAGACTGTAAGATAAAAGTAGAAAACATTTCAAAAGGAAATCACCCTTGAGATTAGTCTATAACTAGCTAGCCGTTTGAATCATTGTTTTATTTATTTAATTTTTCTCAACGGAAAAGGAAGTGTAGAACCGTTTTTTGTTTCTATAGGTAATAATGAATAGCATTTCAGTCATAAGGAAAACGAAGATAAAGAGTTAGAAAATTCTTAAATAGTGTGTACTCGGGAAAGATATTACGATACAATTACCATTAAAATGTGAATTCGATTGACTATCTGAAATTTAAGTTATTTATTATCAAAGTTCAGATAATGTACATTGTAATGCGTTTTAAGTAACGTTTGCGATTATAATAAAAAAACTACCAGTCAGAAACTTTCGAAAAACTAATCGAATATTAATAAATGATTTCTGAATTAAAAGAAAGAAAAATTATTCACCGTTTATTAAGATGTAGCAACTGAAAGTTTAACAATACGTGAAAAAATAATACTAATTTTACAGTATGTCTGTTAGTTAACCATACTCATTTTTGTTAAATATGCTAATATCAGACTAAAGTATAGTCCATAGTAATAATAATACATTTCTTTTATAATTTACAAGCGGTTAACGATTTAAAATGTTTGTAATTTTATGAATTGTTAAAATTTTGTATTATATCATTTTGAAGAAGTATGGCATTTTTGAAATTTAATTTATATCTGTCCCATGCCTATAACTTATTTAAAATACTTTTGTGTATGATAGACGCAAGTAAACATGTAACGTACCTCTTCATAAAACTTAAATTTTCAACCTCACTTAAAATCATAAACATTTTTTTCGAGTTTTCGATAATAAACCACGTCGCCTAGAAAAATAAACATTTTCAAAACAAAATAGTGAAAATAACGACTAATAGTGTAATTTGTTTAGATACTCGATATATAGTTTAGAATTAATGTTTGAACTATTTTTAATGATTAGTATTCATAAAATACGCTAAAAATGCAGTCTCTATACAGTTATAATACGTGTTATAATGCAGTCTCTATACAGTTATAATAATAATAATAATCATAATATGTATTGCAAATATGTCCTTATTATTATTAGTTAAATTTGAGTTGATATTGTGGCTTAATTTAAACAGTTTACGAAAAAAATTTTCAAACAAAGGAAATGAAGTGAATTTTTGGAACTTTTAAAAAAACAAATCGTTTTTTTTATTTCAATTTTACGTGTAACAATAATGATTTTAAAATTGGGTCATAGGCTTCATTGGACTGAACGTATCGTTTTGCTCATTCCGAACTTAAAGTCACATTTAATGCGTTGAATAATTTACCAAACTTGCAGCTGGCTATATCCTTCGTTTTTGAGTTATCTGGATAATGGACCGATAGTCTGATGGATGAATATTGCGGAAATGGACTAATTGAGTAACGTTCCGAAATTTTATGGTTATTTCAATATTATTAGAGTTACAAACTTTAGACTTTAATTAATATTCTCTATTGTATATATGTTATATCAAATATAAAAGAAAACGTTCTCAACAACAATATAGTGAATTCATTAATTCATTTAAATTTTATCTTATTGATTATTAATATTATAAACTATATAAAATCAATAAATGCAGTGTACTTTTAGTTTAGTCTACTTTATATATATATATATATATATATATATATATATATATATATATATATATATATATATATATATATATATATATATATATATATATATATATATATATATATACGAAATTACACAAACAATTCATACTATAAATTTCTACTGGGTGTATGAAATTTGCGTCCCTTTTGTCTGTGTACAATATTTAACTAATATTTTAATATAATCCTTTTGTTATAATTTGTAATCATTGGACGATTACGTTTTTTCTTGCTGATAATGCTCTCTTCTGAAGACAACCAGTCACTATTTCCAGAAAGCTTTGCTTGTCTGCATAGTACAATTTGTAACGAGCTGACATATTGTTTTCGGAACAATTTTTCTTATAGTTTACAATTTTTAAATAATGGGTATACATATGCATGGGATCACTTTCGCCTGCCCGCCATGAAAAACGTGTTGAAATATTGGTAACGTATTTTATCTAGAAAGGCTGAGTTAATATTCGTGAATGAACAAAATCGGTCCATTGAGTCCAAAGGGTCCATGAACCATAAAAGATAGAAGAAAAATTCAAAAACAAAAAATGTTTATTTTTTTAAAACAAACAACTTTTGTATGAGAAAACTAAAAGTATTTTAGTGTTCATCATTTTAAACAGTTTTAGCATACAAGTTTTGAAGAGTAGATTTCCCTTGAAGTAGAACTCTTAAAACTTTGAGATATCCAAAATATATAATGCAGTACCAATTTAAGCTTTGGTGGGAACCGTAGACATTACAAAAGTAGGGAGCCTATGTAAATGTCAAATTTTTACTATTCGTGAAATTAAAGTTTCGGATGCCAATTATCAATAAGCTTATTTTAACACTTACACAGTTTATTATCCAGCATTTACATAAACTTTCTCAAATCTGCACCCATATTTACACACATTTGGAAAACAAATAATCCAGTATAAAACCCAAAGTGAAATATTCCAACACATGGACTGTGTGTGTTAACAAAATAGCAAAATTTTACAGTTCTTTAACTTTTTTGTTTAAAAAACGTCAAACAATAGAATTTTTCTAGACAATTTGTAAAGACTAACTTTTTTAGGAAATTTTCAATAGCCCTAACCTAAAATAATTTTAGTACTCCCATAACTTTTAATAACGTTCAGTAAAATTTTTAATATATATACATATATATATATATATATATATATATATATATATATATATATATATATATATATTTTATCTGAATATTCAAAAGAGTAATTACTAGTCATTTTTAAAATTTATAACATTTTTTATCATAAAATTTGAATTTTCAAAAATTTAATAATTTATTTTTTGTTTGGAACAGTGCTTATTCAGCTTTAAATAGCGATAAAGAATAATTTATAGAAAAACACTAGTTTTAAAAAATTTATAAATTTTAATATACATTGAATATTAAGTATTATAATTGCAATATGCAATTGGTGACCAATTTTTTCTTTTGGTGAGCTCATAGAGTTATGTCATATGCTAAATGGGCTTATGCTATGAAACGGCTCTGGTAGAATCAAGACTTTATAGTTAATCATTTATATTTTACATATTATTCACTTCTAGGTGATTCAAACGTTTGATTTGCCCAATATGGTCATGAACACATTTTAATGTTGAAGAAGAAGATTTTCCTTTCGTGTTTGTGATCATCAAACTCAAGTAAATACTCTACACTGTGCATTTGGAAAAAACATATCTAATAATTTTTATGTCAGGAGTTTATAATATTTTTGGCTTTTAACTTTGGTATACATATGGAAATATGAATCGGATTACTTTGTTTCCTTTAGCATTTACAGCCTTCTATTACGTAACTGAGTAGAATAGTAGTAGAACAGTATTACGGCAAATTCATTAATCATAATATAATAATAATTTGGGACGCAACTTTCATTCTTCATTTCTGTTATTGTGTAACAATAATAATAATAATAATGTATTACGATTTAAAAAAAAAAGTTGTTTAAAGTGAACATTTTTATTATTTAATTGAATTAAGTAGGTATTTTATTTAAAGTTTATTTATGTGATAAACTTACATTTTTATTTTCAACAATTCATTATACTTTTAATAAGTACACATATTGTGGCTTATAAAATCGATGATTATTATTGATAATTGAGTTTAATAATATATATAATTATTTTTTGTTTGTTGGTTTTTGTATAAATGACATTATTTTAAACGAAAAGAATCTGAAGGTACTTGAGTTTCTAAAAATCGAGTACGGTATTCTAACAAAAGAATTGTGTTAAGAATAGCTTAAATATTAAGGAGCCGAATGTCGCTAAACCAATTTTGTCTCAATTTTTTTTAAGGACCCTTCCTCGTTTTTTTTGACGGACTACAAGGTTTGAAGTGGTTGTTTCTTTTAAAATGGATAATAAAAAACACATTTCAACTTTTGTGCTTTTTATGGTAAAATGCTACGGTTTTCAGCTGTTAGTTACTTTAGATTGAAAAACATGCTTTTTTAAACATGGTTTTCTTCGCTTGAACTTGTAATTTTTAATTTTTATTAATTGAAAATGTATCTTATGGGTTATATTTTTATACAATATGAATTTTTTCTCATCTTCAGATGTTTGCCAAACATCTGAATGCTTGATATTTGGTCTTTTCTTAACAAAGTTCCATTGTCTGAATGTGGTAGTCAATTTTTGCATACTCAAGTACCTCTAGATCTTGTTCTATAATACGAGTTTAATTTGTAAAAAGAAATATATCTGGAATATTTTTAATTAGTCCGTAATTTTGTGAAAACAATAGGTGGTCCTAAGATTTAATTTATACTTATATTAAATATTTTTAACTAATTGGGTATTTGCGTTAATAAGATTTACTAGCAAATTGGAATTGTTTATAGTAATTCTTATCGGAACACTAACTTTATGGTTTGTAAATACTTATTTATTAACTAATAAACAGAAATTGAATGAAACCAATTTGATTATAAATTATATGTATATAAAATAGTTCCATAACGACTTTATTACTATAGTATGGAACTTTATACAGGAACAGAGATACATATTCAATTAATTATTAAGTTAAGTGTGTGAATTTGTATATGTGGATACTGTAGAGAAAAAAAAACATTGTCAACTTATTCCATTCAATGCACTAATTTCTATTTTCCATAGGAAATATTTAAAAAAATAATCGAATTCTCTGTTGTTTAGAGGTTATATTTTTCTTTCGGTCTTCTTATATTGATACACCAACAGCGGTTTGTATTTAAGAAATGCACAGTGAATAAAAATTATAATAGTTATTCAATCCATTTTTAAAATATATATCCCCTTAAAAACCCACAATACAAAATTTTACAAAATAATATAAATTAAAATTTTACTAGACCGGGTTTCGATTATTTTAACAACCAACTCCAGTAGAACTTAAACATAACTGAACCTATTAATAAATACCAAAATATATGCACTCACGTAAAGAAAATAAAATGTATCAAAATTGAAAAAATTCCGTTGAACCAGAAAAGCAAGAAATAGCACCTTGGCAATTAATATAAATAAAATTTATTTATGTTTATGGTCAATTTAAAAATGATCATTTAAAGCGAAATATGTTTTCAATAGATTTATCGTAGCAGAATATATACTAGCAAAAATACAAGGAAAAATACTTTTTTTTTGGTCTAAAAGCAATAGTGATTGTTGTTATAACAATTTATTTTTGTTTATTTTCATGTTGTTAATGTTTGCAAGACTTCTACGATGCTTATTTTACGAGGTCACTACGAGAAAATACAAACTATCAATTTTTGGGTTCATCACGATTTATCAAATAAAGATTCTGATACCTTTCGATAGGATAACTTCGAATTCATATACCGCTAGAAACGTTACCAAATTCTTTTTTTTTTTACCATGCAATTAAATTAAAATTAAGTAAAAAACTTTTTAAAATGTCGAATCCTATCACAATTCCTTTTTTTCTATACGTTTTTATGGTTTTAATTCTAAACTATCTTTAACTTCTGTAGAATTAAAAGATTGAATATATAATTAAATTTTCCATTTAAAAAAACCTATTTGAGTTAATTTTTCTTGAAACTTAGAAATATCGAAAAGTAAACCTTTCTCAATTTTAAACTTTATCGAGCCCATACCATCACAACTTCATCGAACTTTTCCATGTGTAATATTATTTTTGGAATTGAATTGTTCATACGTGTGCATTTTAAATATTAAAAGAAACAATTCAATATCATTATGTAATATATTCTTTTAAGGCATCCATGTGACCGTAATTGATGATTAAAGACGTAATTTTAACATCAATCGATACGTATATCAGTGATTTAAGAAATTTAAAATTACTAACAATCAAAACATAAATATCATTAAAAAAAAATGTAAAAATTTAATATAAAATAACAAATTAACATTTATTATAAGTAAATACAAAAGGTCACTATCAAGAAATAAATATGTATACAGGTAAATTAGGCGACAATTACCACGTGGCAAAAATAATGAAAATTACTTGTATAAATGTAAAAAGGAATACTTAACCTAAGTTAAAATTATCAATTAAAATAAATACATCAAATCGAATAAATTAACTAAAGTTTCGTTATGTTTTCAATGGATAATCGAAACGAAAAATTTGAACACGCATGCTCATACTCTCGCCCACGCACACCTAGAGATATCACTTTAAAAACAATAAATTTACGTTCTAGTTACATTTGATCAAAATTTTGGATTCACAAGATCCATTACAAGAACTATCCATTGGAAATTAAATAAAAGTTGCCATACATCACGGTCTTAAAAAATCACTTTTAAAAAGTAAACCAATAAAGGATTTAGTTAAAAATACAAAACAATATCATAGTAACGAATTACACATACACATTTCAAAAAGATAGATAATAATATATGTTTTTGTAACATTAATAAACAAAAAGTTATTTAGTATTTACCAATATTTATTGGACTCGGAATTTCATTGTAGTTTGAAGATAATACACACCTGAAAAAAACAAAAACAAGTATAAAATTTTATATAAATAATTTATTCACCTTAAACAAAATGTAAAGTAGTTTTTAGTTGAAAAAATTTTAGTATTTATTGAAACAATAACTTTTTATTTAAATAATAACAATTTTCACTCTTAAATCATAAAACACAATTACGATGATTTAAGTTATAATTATAATTTGAAGAAAATATTTCGATAACAAATATATATTAAGAGTTCGAAACATAGTATACATATTATACAATACCAAAAATTCAATTATATGAAAATTAAACAGCAAATTGTATGAAAATTCTACCTTCGTTAGCTTCAGAAACTTATTAAGCGATTATTGCATTAGGTAACTTAAAACAATCATAAAAATTTGACTAAACGAAAAATTTTAATAAGATATTAATTTCCTCAAACTATATGTGTAGTTATACATTTCTTATTTTCTTGAAGGATTTAATACCAATTATTTGGTGAAAAAATATAATTTTTCTGGAATTTTTATTACAAAAATAAAAGTCCTGCAAACAAAAGTAGAATTTACTATCAAAATAGAGTGGAAGCGCACTGAAGTTATAAAGTTTTACAACGCTACTATATTATTTTTCTGTCATATTATTGTATTGTCATCTTATTTACAAATGAATGCTTATTTCAGATCAATCCGATACCTAAAAGTGAGTTTACTTGTGGATTAAATTTATGATTTGATTATTGAAAGATACCACCAGCAGATGAAACTTATTAAAAATCTTGTTAAAAATAAGTTTGATAAATTAATAAGTCAATAAATAAATAAACATCTGTAAAATCTTATACGGATACTCGAACTTTCAGAAATATAAAAATAAATTAAAACATAGACGTACACAATAAATGCTCTTGTACATTGTAGAGTAAAGCAAGGAACCAAATTAAATCAAATTAAAAATTAACATTGCTTACGGGCTTTCACATGTCTTAATCCGATCCTGTTACTAAGATTTTATTTTGTAAAGAATGACGTAATTACTTGCCTATGCTTTTAAAAACAACAATAAAACATGCATGAATACATTATTGACGACCACCCAGAGGACATTTGATTATTATTTCCAATCAATAAATTGTCTTTTAATATATATTTATAGGTAATGCATGTACATAATATGATAGATACGATTACAAATTTACATAAATATGAAATCATATTATGCACTTTAGTTCTCCATATTGCAATTTACGTAAATACATACCTACATACTGTTCAATAATGTTTATAGTTAGTTGATAGTTTGCTTATAAACAGTACATAAAATATCAAAAAAATTATTATAAATAGTACCCATATACTGGTGGGGATTAAATAGCTCTGCCAACACAAATACTAACCACTTCGGCGTAAAACAACTCGGTCCAAAACCAATCGGCATATAATTAACTCGCAGTTTGCTCGATCAAATCAGCAGTGTAGGTTACACACAGGGTGGACACTAGGGCCAAATAGCCTGCAGGCCCGTATTAACTCGACCCCATATATCATTTGGATTGTTTAATCACAGTTATTGAACGTAGGGTCAAATTACCTACATATCCATATATCACTTGGGTAGTTTAATTGCAGGATATATGTACAGGACTAAAAATAGCGTATAACCATATAAACTCGAATTCTAATATTATTTTGGTAGTTGAATCACAGGTTGGAAGTAAGGGCTAAAATACCTGCAGACATGTACTAACTCGACCCCCAATATCCTCTATGTATTTTCATGACAGACTGTAAAAACGAGGGTAAATGTTACAGGAAAGGTTTTTGCAACACGTGGCAAATAGTGTATAGTAAAAACAGACAGCATAATTGCCAATAAACGTATAACGGCAGCAAATTCAAAATAAACAGAATTACCGACTTGCAACAAGAATCAATAATAAATCAACACAAACATAGCTTACATCTTATTTATATATTATGAACAATACGAGTTGTAGTGACGAGTGGTTTTGGGCGGAGAGGCGTCGAGTTGCTTTTGTCATGGTGATTTTTACCGAAGTATTTTTGAGCTGTCCCACACTGGTTGTATTAAATATGAAAATCGTAATATATACATAGAAATATTTTATTAGATAATAGCATAGAAATATAATACATACAAAGAAATACTTTATTTAGAATATTTTATGGAAATACATTCATAATCAATCATCAGCCTGATTTGTATTTTTCCTTATTAGGTTCCCAGAGGGATTTCCAAATTGGGACACAAATGACATTGCCCAGCATGACCCGGACGGAGCTTTGCGTGATATTCCTATAGTCGGCCCCAATGGGGTCCCGATAGGTCCACATCAAAATTTCTAGTCAGAGAGTAATATATAAAAACATAGATACATTGACTAACTTACATTTATACTTATTAGAAGTCTCGTGACAAGGAACTGTTAAATTTACGTCCTTTATCCTTTTATAATGTTTCGAACTCACTGTGGCATGCAAGTACTTACTTTACTTACACATACAATAAGTAGACTTAACTAATTGTTATATACATACATCAATTATGTTGAATAAATAATGTCAATTTTAATTAAAACAAGTATTATTAAGTTTTAATATATACAATTAAATTAATTTACAATATAAGACTTAAAATTAATTTTATTATAAATATAAAGTGAACGTTGTTGCCTTAAGATTCATCTTATTTATGTCTCAAAGATGTGTATTTCTAACCTATGTTAATAAATATTATTGTAAATAAATAATATTCAAGTTCCCTATCGCATAGTACCGTTATACTAGCATAATTTCGTAATACGAAAAAATCTCGTTTTAATTCTAATTGAGGTTTTGTATATGCTTTTGAATTCCGCTATTCCACCAACTAGAAATCACCAAACGAATTTTTTTTAAACTAAGATATTTATAAAAAAAACGGTTTTAATGTAAAACTTATTTCAACGTTTTCTGATTTTGAAAGTTTTCTAAAAAAAAATCAACCAAGAACTATTTAAGAACAGGGAAAGAAACGAATATAGCTCAATAATCATTTGCCGATTTTGATGAAATTTGAATATATTAGTTATTGACATATATTTACTTGAGGAACTAAATTTAAGATAAATTATACTAAGGGCTTTTCTGCCGTACGACCCTTATTAAATAAGTATTGACAGGTATTGGGAATAAATTAGAAAAACGACGCTTTTTTCAAAACAATTTACTTTTTGAGTTTTTTTTACAGGAAATGGAATGTACCGACTTAATATAATTTTGATTTTAAACTCTGAGTATCCGCCTATGCTTGAGGTTTTATACAGTTTTCTTCGCATAACTCCGAACATACGGTGGCATATTTATTTTCAAAAGACGGCTTTATCCAATATCTTTACCGCCACACACATTATTAATTTAAAGTATCGGAAGTAGTGTAATAAATGAAGATTAAAAATAATGATTTGGGTGACCTGTGTATGTTTTAAAAACTGCATTATTATTAATAAAATATAATCATTTAGCAGAGACTATCCCCCTCCCACTAAATTTCGGTATGGATTCGCCCCTCGTATAGCTTCATTTAGTCCTGGATAATTTTTAAGGTATGAATATTTCTTTCCCATACATAATTAAAAATAAATTTGGTAATATAAAAAGAAAATTTTAAAAACTAATCTGGGTTTTTGATTTTTTGATTCGATTAAACAAATTTTGAAAATACGGCAAATTTCGCATCACAAAATGTGTTGGGATTACATTAAAAACTGCATCGAAGTTCTTGATGAGAAAGTTGACCATATTGTAGGCCCTACTAACTTTCTTCATTTATAACCTACGTAAATTCTAAATATATTGTTTAATCCAGGAAGTTCTGATCATTATACACAACTTTGGTATTTCTATGAATTAAGTTAGGTTGATTTTTTTTTTCAAACATTATATTAACATCGAAATGAACGTAGATTTCATTTTAGCAGTGTAACTGCTGAGCTAATTTGGATACATGGGATCTCAAACGATTCGACTTTTTTGATGATATATGCTATGCATTATAACAATTAAATCAATAGTAACGATGTTAATAAGGGTATTTGAAAAATTATTTTATCGAAATGTTGGATGTTAAATGAAAAACCTTTATTAATTAATTTCAAAAACACGTATATTAAAAGTATTTTCAGAAACAAGTTTTGACCCTTTCACAAACTTGTATGAATGATACTCTTAATTTTTAAGTCTTAAGTACGTCACTAAATTTTTAGCTCGGTATCTCTTGTCGTCTTAGATTTATCATGATTAATTAGATGAAAGTATGAATACTTACACCCAACTTTTGTATTTCATTTGCGCGGTCAATATTTTCTAGTGTTAAATACTTTAGACTCAAATTAATATACTCTGATAAAATATCGAGTGTAAAAAATAAGTCATAAACAACTAACTGCCTGCTAGGGAAATATATTCTTGAAAGTATGAAACGAGATAGGATTCTTGCTTAAAATTGCATAATGTTCAAATCACAGTTGTTGACCGTATGCGACCTTACACCCTTAATATTTATTGTTTAGCATAAAAAAACATAAACGGAAATGCTGCAAACGCCCTGTGTTATCATCTAAACATTTTATATCTAATCTTTGAAAGGATATCCAATCCCATTATTGTCTAGTACTCTTAAGAGCACATTCCCTTAATCAAGTTTTACTGCTTTTAATCTCTTCGTTAAAAACAGTTTGTAATGACACAAAAATAATGAACATATAATAAAGAAAATACACTGAATCGACGTAGACTATGAGCTTAAGAACTATAAAATTTTTCTTATAATTAAATTTTTGTCTTAAAGGATTTTTTATCCTACAGGATGGAAGTTGCTGCCAGCTGTCTCTGGTACATCTACGAGAGATATATAATAATGTATTATTAATTGAATTATTGTCTTTTTTAAACTAAAAACAAACAAAATTGTTTTAAGAAATTGTACAGATGTGTTTTTACAGAGATAAAATAAAATAATTCATATGTTGTTATCTACGTCAATGCATGGTGTTGATGCTTGAAATGACATTTCAAGGATTGCCATTTACATTAAAATTTTAGATATTTATGTTCTTTACAGAATGACTCAGTAATATATAGTCATATGGGAGTAGTCCGTGACCCTGAAAGTACCGTCATCGTGAAATGCAATTTGTATCGAATTTGATAGTTATTAGTCTAACAAACAAGATGCGTCTGGTAACTCTTCATTTAATTTGCCAAATATGTGTAATTAATCTAAATTTTTTTAAAAACAAAAATGTTTTACCATTATTGCAGATCTCAATAAATAGTAGGTACTGTATTCTATAGGAAATTTTGTAATTTAAAACAAAAAATTGACTCTCCAACTTTATTTGGCCGAAATAATCTGCCTTATCTATTTGAATGAGGTATTATCTTAATTTTTTATAGATATATAATTGCTATACCATCAGTTAATGATTATTTGAAGTACAATCGTAAGAAAATTGCTTTTGTTGTCTAATAAAGCATTCGTTTCAAAATCGACCAAAATAAGAACCACGTGTTTCATATGCAATCTTTAACAGACAATTTTTCAAAAATTAGTGTCGTAAGGTACGAAAAAATACTGTTTATAAAGTAAGTTTTCTAAAAGATTTTCTATGCTCAACTATTCTAAAGAATTTTTTGAACATACATAACTTTAGGTAGGTTCATGATGTAATTCATAACAGAATTCCACAGGGAAATACTAGCAAAATTTTAATATATTCATAACACTTTGATTATTAATTATAATAATGTAATTTAGTAATTTAATAAGTACCAATATTCATTACCATAAATTTCACTTCAGATTTAAGAAAGCAGAATTTATTTAGACTTTGGTGCCCAAACAAGAAAAAAACATTATTGTAATTTAAAACATGGAAAAAGTTTTCTTCACATTATCAATTAATTTTGTCAAGTAGCAAGTAGTTTCGTTATTTGTCGTGTGTGAATAGCAACATTTTAGTCAAATGTATAGTAAAGTTTTCTAGTCAAGTAGTTTCGTGAAATTATATTTTGTGTGTGCTTATTGTACTATTATCCCCACTACTGTTTAATCACAAATATATAATCACCAACAAATGAAGTAAACTGTTTTACATTTAATTATTGTTCCGATGAATATTCATTGTTCATAGTATATTCGTAAAGACATACTCATATAGTATTAACAATTTAATTATATTAAATTATATTACATAACTGTGACTGTTTACAGTATGAATTTAACTACCACTGAATATCGGAACATAATTTTAATAAATTGTTGCTTAACTAAATTATCAAATTAAAGTTCTGAACGATTTGTTGTCAAGAGTTAAGTATTAAGTGTAAACTAGCTCCAACTCCAAGTATATAAGAATCGATGGAAATATGGTCAGTACAGTATGTATGATCAGAGTTCAGAGATTCTTTTGACACTGGCTTACTACTAGGAAACTCTAGCCGTTGAAAATTAAATCAACACATGCGACGATCACTGGAAACAATGTATGTACAACTTTTCATAATGAGAAGGAAAGCATAATTCGTACTTATTCCTCTTTTCCAAACCAAATGTATATTAATGTACACTAAGCGTTACGGGTTGTTGAAATGTTTTAAGCTAGTTATCGCTGTTTTTGTTTAATATTTCTATTAGAATAATTATTTTGTGTAAATTTTTGAACGTTGTATCTCCTCTAGCTCAAAAACTAGAATGTATATTTTACTTAAAACTGTTCAGTTGGTGAAATTATTTATTGAAAACGGATCGGAAAAAAAATGTGTTACGTTCGTTAAGTAATGATAGAAGGGTTCAGTTTCCATCAACAATTAATGTAAAATTTTAATGTAAAAAAATTAAAAAAATAATAAAATATTTAAAATCAATAGGTTTAAATAAAATTATTCTATTGATAATATCATTTTGAACAATTATACTCAAATATTACACGTAATATTAGATTGATAAACAAAATTAATTCTATTCATCAACTCAACACAACACAATAATCGGGTTTTTAATTTTTTAAAGTATAAAATTCAAGTGTCGTTTTTTTTCATTTATTGAACTTTCGAAGACGGTGACAACGTTTCAATTTTTTGGCTAAGAATATGTTTTGGCCTTCGAAAGGAAATTGATCATTCGGAAATTAATTATAGAATTATGTAATTTAAAATTGTATTTTAGAAGTTTTCAATTTAAAGGTATTTTGTGGAACATACAATCACCAAAAATGTGATTTGACTTCCTTTTCCTTAGGACTAAAATTTTTATTGATAATTATAAATATTTAAATTCATTTTTTCCAATACCGGTTTAAATTGTTTTTTAAATCCTCTTCTATAGCAAAAAACAAACCACAAAAAAATTATATATGCATCTACAATTTGTTTTTTGTATAGATATATAATATAAATATCAAGCTAGTTTTTTACTAGCTACTGTAAAATCAGATAGTATTATTTTGTAAAATTTTTATTGCTGGGCATTAAGGGAACCAACTATATATTATAGAATTAAGAATAAGATAATGTTATAATGATCACACCCAACATGAATATTATGAATATTTACATTAAAATTATTATTTAATTATCTATTATTAAAAACATACATATATGAGCCACTCCATTCATAACATTTTTATGATGGATATATATTTAATTAAAAATTTAATTAGTTATCTATTAAGGTTTTAACTATTATAATTATATTTTTATAATAAATTTAATTATAATTACTATTTATTTATTTATTGTTCTTAAGAATAATTACACCATAAAAGGCGATTCAATCAAAACATCAATTTAAATTGTGAATGGGTCGATACCTGACGTAAAACCATAAATAAATAAAAAATGCCAAAGTCTTTTTGATTTTAGCAATATAAGTATTTACAATTACAATACAAAACATAAAAAACTAACTTCGTAATATAAATTTCAAGTTTTTATTTATTTATGCATAATTTTTAAAGAAATCTAAAAAGAACTTGATAAACGTTGAATCTCAGAAATTATTCATTTGAGAATCTCAGTACAACCTGAGTACAATTGGATGTATACAACAAAAAGCATCGTTAAATACTTCTGAGTCGGATTAAATGCTTTGTAAAACGTTGAAGGTCTAATGGCCATAATAAATGCAACATCAATACATTACTTATTTGAAATTTCTAGGCATTTTTATGTGTAACTCTTATGTATGGGTATAAAAAAATTAACTAATAAGGTAATGTATCCTAATAAGGTTTAAATTTAAGCACTGCATTGATTTCTGAAGGGCTAAGTTAGTTATCAGACGTTTAATTACTCCTCATGATCGACTGTCAACTACAGTTAGATATTTTACGTAATTGCCAACCCTGCACTAAGTATCCGATCCAATTTTTTTTACATAAGGTTTTTGGTGAATATCTTGGAATATTTGCAATTAAGAGCAATACAATAGTTACTATGAACATTATCGTACAGAATAAAATTTGACATATTTTGTTTCCTTCAATCTCTTTTTTTTGTAAAACGTAACCGTTTTTAATTTAAGCCAATTTATTGAACCGGTTTTTATAAATCGGGCGATAACTCTTAAAATTTTGGATTAATCAATAAAATGCGAAATTTTATTCTGTACAATGATTTTTTCACTAAGGTGCATAGTTTCCGATATAAAATTCCAGCCAAAAACGATTTTTCAAGATGGCGCCTGAAGCGGAATCAATCAGCATTTTGTGATTTTATACTCAGTAACTGGAACTAAACCTTATAATTAAAAAAATTGGATCATAATTTTAGTACGAGGTTAAATTCTATTTTTATTGTAGTAAATGGTTTTTTATAAAGATATTATGATATAAGAGTTCATTTATTAACGAAAAATTTAATTTAAGACATGGTAAACTCCAACACATAAACACAATTTTATTAATCCAAGGTAAATAAATAATATTTATAAAAAAATGTTCAACTATTGTTATTTTTTATTGAATATTCTTCCAATTCAACAATTATCCCTTGATTGTTTTATTCTATTTCGTATTATTATTTTAGTTTTTAATTACTCTTTGTCATGTAGTACTGCGCAAAAAGTTTCCTATACTGTTTTTTAATATATTTTTTTTTAAATCAGAAAAAACATTTATTTCATAGCTGGTTTGTAGAAAATAATATATATTACATTTCTATCACAACTTTCATACTTAGTCTAATACCATTCTCCTAGCAATAAAACAAATTGTGAAGATTTTTCCGTCCTTTCAAATTTCTCAACAAAAACTTATTATAATTTTCTGCAAAATTTCATGAAAATTAATGGGGTCAGAGTACTCAATAATGGGTAGTGGGGTTGTTGAACATTTTCAAACAAATGCAGTTTTTGTCGAGATTTGTCAATTTAGTTAAATAATAGAATTCCCGAAACATAAAATGGGCTGATCAATTTTTGTTTACACATTTACACAAATTGGAATCTTATTCAAGAAATCTACCATCCTCTTCAATTCTGTAAGTTCTCGATCATATATTAACCCATATTCACTTTTCTTATCTCTTCAAATAATTATTCAATTGAGTCTTAATCGCTTCTTTTTTAGAAAAACGTGTACTGTATTAAAATAGTTCAAATCAATTTCCATGCAGTTGCAGAAAAAACATTCTTTCTCGCATAAAATAGAGAGAACAAATGGAAAATAATTATTCGAAAGAGATAGCTACTGAAAGAAACCTAAATTTAATCACGTGCATGAAAATAATATTAATATTACCTTTTTTCGAGCTTTTGCACTGGCTTGTTCAGCTGGCCCTTGTACATATAGATCAGCAATACCCAATAAACAATCATCACATCTACACACATCACTACCAATAGATGAGCTAAATGATCCAATGGAACTAGCAGAATCCATTGAATCCGTACGCATTAAAATACGTGACGGTGGACAGCCTAATGCAGCTTGTTCCATTTTAGCAACAAGCAGTTGTTCCATTAATGATCGATGTCGAGGACTGGCTGGCGGTGGTATCATATTCATATTGGACATTTGTTGAGAATTTGTTGTGGTAGACAGTGGGGTAACAGGCGGTGGTGTTAATGGCGGCTGTTGTTGCCTATTTGCACAGCACCGTCTGCTACCCTCTGTTACCACCATTGTTGATTGATTGTCCTCTGTTGTTATTTTTGAATCATTTGTTTTTACTGACTTATTTGAAGTATCCAGATTTACTTTTTCTTGGATCAAAATGAACTGTTTAATTGCCCATTTTTAAACAACACAGCTTAAATCACAATGCCACAAAATTAATTATTTTTTTAGTTTCAGTTTTTTTAATTAAAAAAATTTTAAGCTTTTTGTAATTTCTGAATAAGGTACCGAAAAATGGATATCTAAATATCTATTATTTGATTTAGGATATCAAATTGTATAATGACACCTGAAACAAATTATTTAAAATTAACAATAATATTCATTATATTCAAAAATCTTGTTTCATTTTAGAATTTCATAGTACATTTTAGAAGATATTTAGAAGATATCAGCATACACTTCAGTATATTAATTTTAGTCGTATTCACTAAATTTAAATTTTATTTATATTCACGTTGAAATTTTGCAGAGATTTTTTATTAAGTTAACAAGTATATTTAATATTATTCTAACAAATGACTGGTTACAATTTGAGATTCCTTTTATATAAATAAAAAAACAAAAGGTCCTAAACTAAGAAGGTTTTATATGCATGCCAGTAATACTAAATTCTGCAGGTGGCTAATATAGGTGGATTTATATGTAGCTCTTAGTCGTTTGTGTAATCTATTGTTTGTTTCTATAAATTTTCGACTTCATTAATACAAATTGCACCCAAAATTTCTTTTAAAAGTGTTAAAAATTATTGCATTTTAAATGATAAAATGATAATATATTGACTCATATTAAAACGGTTATTAAGAGATAAAATATTCCCATTTTAAAAATTTTATACATTTTTTAAATATTTTGACATTGCAAATAATTAAATGCCATAGCCATCTTGTAAACCAAAAAAATTCAAGTATAGGAAACGATCACATGATAAAATGTCAAAATCGATTTTTAAAGTCAAATAGTCATTTCAAAATTTTAAATTATATATACTATAATAAAATTAGGAACCATCCTAATTGATAGGGTTACTCCTTGATTTTTTGTAATTGATTTGATTAAATATACATTTAGACTGGCGTAACGTAATGACAGGCTTAGACCAGTCAATAAAGTTAAGCAACAGCAGTCACAATCTGTATTTGGATGGGTGGCCACCTAGCAGTACTGTGTACTGTTGTTATATAAAAATAATATTAATAATAATAATAATAATAATAATCCCCTTTGGTTAATGGCCATATAGCTAAAAGTAGCTGAAGCCAGAAAATTAAAAAAAAAAAAAAAAAAAAATACATATATACATTTTAATTTGGTTAAAAAGTCGAGAAATATAAAAAAGTATTTCTTGAAGGAAAAAGTAATGATTTTGTAAATATGGCCCGGCCAGTCAGTAATTGAAAAGTTAATAAGCACGTTAAATTATTTATTCTAATTGAACATCTGAAATTTTTTATTAAAATTATAATCTTCATGCAATCAATAAAGTAAGAAATGTGACATAGTGAAACATTTTCATAAAAAGGTCATATAGTCTAGCATCTATCGGCCAAAATATTCATATTTGTTTTTAGGGTTTCAATACACATCGATAAAAAAACTTGATGTAAATACGTAAAAGTATTTTATAAAAGAAATTACGTTTTTTATGAAAAACTCTGTATAGGATATTAATGCTTGTAATTTTAGCATGACATATAAGCATAAGTTATAAATTTAATTGTAGCATAATAAAAGAGATGAATTTTATTATCTACTTTAATACTTTTAATACATTCTGTATATGTAACGACAATAGTAATCTTTTGACAAGGTACTCGAATATTCGAACATAAATTGTTTCTGTTTTAATGAATATTAAATTTTATAATGTTCTTTTTAAGCAAATAATCGTTGAACCGTAAAAACTAAAAACTCGAAAAGGAACCATATAAGTCTTTATTAAACCAAAACTTACAAAATTATACCAAAAATTTGTGTAAGTGTGAAAATATGGATGTCCCTTTAAACAGCTTATTCTAAGTTATATTTACGTTAAAACCTTTAATTTAGTTGTTCATGTAACATTTATGTAAACTAAGTGATTTTATAATAAAAAATAAATAAAGAATTTGATCCAACCCAGGGTCTCTGGTACCTGGAGGAACTTTATAAACAATATATTAATACTCGAAGACCCAAATGTTTCTCCAAGTTCTAAATCTAAAAGCGAAAAGTACCTATGCACTACGTGATATCTAACCTAAAATACTTTGCTACATGCTACGACTATGCTATCGATGAAAAATATAACCTAGTTTCAAATTCAAAATTTTATCTTTAGTCTTAAGTCCCAAAGGTGAATTATAAAATTAGAGTATATAGAATATATAGAATATATTTCTTCCTTCACTTTGTAACGCTAGTAAATATTGAAGGATAACAATTTTTATTTGAAACATTTGTTCACTGTTTGGATTCGCCACGATTTCAGGTCATATTTAGCTAATAAACTATAATACATATTATATATTTATATTATATTCTATGCATTTATGCTGCATGAAAAAATAATAATCAAAGGAATATGCTTTTTTAAGCCCAAAGCCCTCTGTCAACTTCCACAGTATATTAAAAGTATATTAACGACACATTAACAGACCCACCGAGAACACCACAGTAACTTGTAAATAACTTATTCCAATTTATATACAGATTTCTTTTCAAGACAAATTCCTTTTATGTAAAATAAAATTACGATAAATTTTTGGGTGTCGAGTTACTTCATTTACAACTTCTGTGACATTACATTATGGACACCTAAATTTCATAAAATATTTAACCGGATAATTAATTATGTATACGTTGGCATTATATTGATAATAAAATATAAATAATAAATGATAATTGATTTCATAGTTGCATGACATGATATAAAATGCAGATTCCTATAATATGATGAAAAAATAAAATGAAAACAATATGCATTTTTTTCAATCATGCAGCTCTCACAACGATAAACTCGATACACGAAAACCTTATGTTGGTTGAAATAATACAATTTAAAAAAAAAATTATATGTCAGCATTATTTTAATATTAGTAGCACTGACAATCTTATTCTTCAATTAGAATACTATTATATATATTATTATTATTATTAGTATATTATTAGAATATTAGTCTCATCTTACTCTGTTTCGGAGTATATTGAAAAAGAAAAAAGATTATAGTTTTTTAGCGAAAAATTACAACTAGAAGTCTACTCATATCTGAAAACGTTCATTTCCAATTTATTAATTTTTCCTCAGATTAAAATTTTTCTCTCAAATTTTTTTGAATACTGAGGAACATAAAAACGTAAATAACGTCAAATCAAATATTTTCCACCTTTAAGCCAGTTTATAGCAAGGTAGAGTAAACAGTTGTTAGCTCATGTGAAAATTAAAAAAAAAAATAATAAACTAACGAGATAAAATACTGAAAAAAAAAAAATTACAAAAAATAAAAAGGAATTTCTTCGTTAGTAAGAATTATAAAAAGAATAACAAAATTATATAAAGTTTAAATAAAAGAAATAATAATGAATCTATTGACGTGTTAAATAAAACTGATCAAGTGTATGGATAGAAGTATTCTAAGGGTGCAGGCATGGTAGTAATTATCATTTACCTTTTTTTTTTAAATAATGATTGCGAAGTTATTTTTGGTTTTAAGTTATTTTAATTATAAGCTTTTAATTACCTTTAACTCCAAAAGTTTTGAGAAGAGAAACCAAAACAATATTTTAACATTTTTAAAATTCGATCACTTATTATGTATTTTTAGTAATTTTAACAGTAAAAAACTATTAATTTAGCTTAAAAATTCGAGTTTGACATTTTATCATTAAATACTACGATTAATAGTATCACTTCTCGCATTTGAATTTTTTTAAACATACCAGATATTCACAGTTTGACAACGAATATTTAAAATTCAAAATATTTTCCTGAATTTAAGTTCAAATTATTTCGATAATAATGATGACATTTCTCAAAAATCACCTAAAATGAGCCTGTTCTGGAAACCTATTGAATAACTTCTATAGTTTTTAGTTTTCAATTCTTCGTTCAAATTACGATAATAAAACTGACAATGTCGACAAGTAAAAACGTCCTGATTTAGATTTTCTATAGGTAAGCAAACAGTTGTTGATGGGACAAATTTCACAAAATTTACAAAACTTTTTTGAATCTCCTGAAATTTGTGATACAACAACATTTTTGATACAAAACCCTTACAAACTTATAATAAGACTAAAAAGAATGTGTATCAAATTGATCTCCGTATGGTAGAAATTAACTAAAGATAAATGAAACATAACTTATTGATTAAAGTCAAATAAATTCTAGTACATTAAAAATAATGTTGCGTTGAATTCTTATCTATATTTACAATATTTTGTTTCACAATAATCATTAATGAAATCTTTTAGTAATTAGCAAATCGATACAAATGTTTTCTTTTAATTAGCATTTCAATATCAAAATAATGTATCAACGATTTAATGAATATTTATGAGAAGTCTTAAAAAAAATATTGCATGATTTAAAAACATTAAAAAGTATAATAAGAGTTGTTTTTAAACTATTTGACATTATTTTCGTCAATAAATTCTATGTAGAACAAATTCAGGTTTTCATGATGAACGACAAATGTCAGGTATGTAGTTTATTATAAAGAATAATTGAGATATTATTGTTATTAAATAGTCGAATTGAAACACAATAAAAATACAGAAAATAGATAGGTATGAGTTAAAAAAACTTAAAAGTAAAAAATTATTTTTAAATAAAAATTTTTATGATTATGTTCTATGTCACCATTTTAATTCAAAACTTGGAACCTGTCATATTCTTGGTAAAAAATTAAAACGTTGGTAATAGAAATTTTTATTCAAATTTTTATTTAAAAATAATTTTTCACTTTTTTGTTACTTTTTTAAAACATCAGTTTTTTTTTTTTGTGACAAATTTTTCTTTTTTACTTTTTAGAGTTGTATCAAACCACTACAGGTTGACTTTTTTTTTACTTTCAATTTTTATGAGGACATTCTCAAGAATATCTCCTTACCAATGAAACAACAGTCATTGTAATAGGTTATTATGTAAAATTGATGTGAAAACATATTTAAAATTAAAATCTATAAAGGTGAAAATATGACTTCGCCCTTCTTTGAAGTTTAACGAAAATTTTTTATATTAAATTAAGATTCTTTTATTTAAATATTCATGAAAGATCATTTATAAATGATGTGAAATATTCTTGTACACTTTTTTGTGCATAGACAACTTGTTAAACAACGATTCACCAAAATTATTTAAAAAGAAATCAGTTTTAATAGTAGAATCGTAGTATATTATGTAGAACAGAATGCATAGAACATTAAATAATACTAAAATGAAAATATTATGTATGTCAGCTTAGTGAAACAACCTATTCCTAATTCTTATTTCTTATTAAATTCGAATTGAACTCATAATTAGCCGTTAATTAATCGTTAATTAATTTTGGAAAAAAAAATTTTGGTTTTTACTATAACGGAGAAAAATGTAAGTTGACAGATAACTTAGCGAAACAGAAATTTTATCCGTAATGATTAGAGCAAAAAAATTTTCTTTTCCACTAGTAATTCACGATTAAATAGCGGATAATTAAGAACCTATTTCGAAGTTGATCAGAAAAACTGCTAATTATGAGCAGACTCTCAAAAAACTTGGTGTTTCGCTAAGTTGACAGTAAACTTAATGAAATATCAATTTTCTCCGTTATAGTTAGAGCGATTAATTTGTTTTTTCCACAACTAATTAACGATTAATTAACAGCTAATTATGAACCCATTTCTAATTTAATTAGGAAAAAATTTGTTTCGTTAAGTTTACATACATGAAAATATTTATCACAGACAACGTATAACAAATTCTATTTATGTCGAGTATAAAAATAATATATATTCAAAATTAAAATTATCTTACGAAATATCAGAAAAGTAAAAATAATCTATTGATTTAAAAACTGATATTTTAAAATTGATCTTAGAACACAAAAATATTAATACACACCGAGCGCGCGCGCTAGCAATCAATTGTGTGCTATCGTAGACTAACGAGAACTATTATAATGTAAATAACGTGCGTAGTTTGTAAAACGCGAGCCTAAAACGTATTTGTTATAGTAGCGTTTCTTGTCGAAAACTAAATAATCATGCACAATAAAATATTATTTCACTCACTTGTTAAACGTTCATTATATGTTATACGATTGAACGATATAAAACGAACAACTGTTGTTATTCATGAACAGCGTCTATAGAGCTACTGAAGAAGAGCTCGATAATGCTCCGTCGTAATATACTAACCAGGGCCTCCTGCAGTACTATACATATGAGTATGCAATACGTATATATTCGTTTTACACACGCAAATAGTTCACACTTACAAATTTTTTTCAAATGTGTACTAAATATATTTTACAAAAGGATAAGAAGAATCTTTATCAATCATATAATCTGTTTGAATATAATGGGGAAGTTACCTAATCTAATGCGGGGTTTAAAATAAAACGAAGCTTAATGATTTTCGTGTTTTTTGGACATTTCTTATTTACGCAGTATTTGGTAAAGAAAGTCATTAAAAATACTACAAGTGTTAAGTTCCGTAATTAATCGCTATAAAGAAAAAAATTATTTTCAACTTCCAATCTTCACTTTGGTTTATAATAAAACTCCAAAATTTCTAAAGAACGTGATAAATGAAGACCACTTGCTGTATTTCAGGTCAACATTCATATAACAATAAAGCTCTTGATTGAAAAATGCAATTCATTTTTAAAACAAAAATATTATTTACAAAAATTGGGATAGATTTAAATAAGAAGTCAGGAAAAGGCGTAGGATTTCCGGAGAGCCCAACCCGCTCAAATCAGGAGAAGCCAAGCTATTATTTTGTATAATGTACTCTTTTAAGGAGACTGTATTACATATCGTACAAAGTACATTCATTCATTTTAGTATTTTAATATACAAACAAACTGATACTAAGAATTCTTCATTTCCAAGAAAATAAAACTTTCTACTTTATTATGGCAGCAATTATTCAAATAAAAATTTTTAATAGCCTTTTTAATACTTCTATATTTTAATTTTCTTTTTTTTTTTTAAAGTTTTCTAAATAATGTTTAAGGAATAATCAACGATTTCCAATTTTATTATAATTAAGATTATAATAAAATTATTATAATTAAGATTTTTTAAAATAATTATTTTATATCAATATTCACCACTTTAATGGTTGAAAGTTTTAAATTTAAGATTTTGGAATATATTTTTGAATTCGGTAGGAAAACTAAAGAGAAGTGATCTCTGATCTTCCCCAACACATACTACAAAATTTTCCAGTACTGTGATTTATCACCAACCTTGATGTTTCATTTTACTATACAATAATTATATTTAAAGTTTGACACACGTGTAGAAATTTCATCATCATTACTGGAGAAATATCGCTGTTTTAATATAAATAAATATACAATAGACATAAATCATGTTTAAATTTATTTCTAATTAAATAAACAATTTTTAAATTTATATTAAAATAATATTTAAAAAAAAAATCCTATAAGTGATTTCACAAAATTATTCGTATACATTTTGTATTTGTTCTCTATAAATAGTTGTCAAAATTAATTGTTTCATTTTGAAAAAATAAATATTTGATTCTTTTAACACTAATTTATTTAATACTCCTTTAATTTTATGCATCAGTGGTTGTGCCATTCAAATTCGACTGTATTTCAAATACAATTGAAAATAAATTGTAGCTTATTAAATTAGATCCCTATATTTATTTTAACAAAAAAAAAAATACCTTTAACAGAAAAAAAAAAAAAAACAAACAAAGAAAATACACAAATCAAAAAAACAAAGCGAAAACTAAACTACTTTCGTGATTTTCGAAGGTTAGATAATCGTTTTTGCAAAACGATTTCAATACTAAAAGCTTCAAGCTTCTAAAGTATTAGTTGTCTTGAAGACTTTTGTAATGTAAATGCAAATTTTCAAAAAATGTATGAAGTTCCTTTTTAAATGAAATGAATGCTGTAGTAACTCTAGGTATTTGAAAGTTTCATTTAATCATCAGACTAGCCGCATAGATTATGTTCAAAAAATTGATATAGAGAAACTAAACTGAAAGCTAAATGAAACTTAATAAACGAACCACCTTTATCATACAATGGTTTGAATATTCGAAATTGGTCACTCTGTAACAAACATTATTGTACAGCCTGTAATAATTATAAATTTTTATGTTTTAGCGACTTTCATTGTATTAAATACATTCATCAAACATGAAGAAGAAATTAATATTTTATGAAGAAAAACATTTGATATGAGGAGGTGAGCTCCAACTGTCATTTTGACAAACGTTGTTAAAATTTCTTATTTAGTCATACTTACTATATATATTATATTATATTAACATGGACTGAAAAGTCCCGGGCATAACAAAGAAAACACAGTTTTTTTTCCATGTATTATATTATATGTATAATTTGTTAAATCATTGCTTGTGAATTCTCAAGAAAATTTTCATTTCAAATTATTAAGTTATTAGTTAAAATGAATGCATTGAGATGGAACGGACATAGATCCAATATTAGTTCTAATAGTATGTGATAATCAAGTGAAGAAAACAACTAACAGAGTTAATTATTTAGATACTCGGCATATGATTCAATATCATTGTTTGGACTATTTTTATTTAGCATTAAAAAAATTCTATAAATATCCAATTTATACAGTATATAAATTTACATAATTGAGCCCAATTTGTGGCGAATCCTAAAATTTTACGAATAAAACTTTCAAACAAATCAAAAAATGTTTCAAAGAAATAAATATTTTTTATATTCGAATTTTTATTTTATCTTTTATAGTTTGAAAGTTGAGTCAGGGATTTATTGAACTTAAAGGACCGATTTTGCTGATTCTCGAACTTTAACTCACTTTTTATGTTTAGAATACGTCACGAAAATTCAGCACGTTAACTTTTTTGTTTTTGAGTTATTGTGATCACGGACGGATAAATAACTGAAAATAAACTAATTAGGACACTTGCATCAAAATTTTGTTTGCGCGGTCAATATTTCCTAGCGTTACAAACTTTAGAGAAAAAATAATAAACGACATATTATGTATGTCGAGTATAAAAAGTAATGTTTTAAAAGCAAACTCGTTGAAAAATCAGATAGTTTTGTAACCAATGGGAGTGCATATGTCAGCCAGCGCAACCAATTCACTTATAATCCATCATTCTATGAAATTCTGAAAATATGGACGACAGTTTTGGAACCTTAGCTATTCATGTAGTTTACTATTTCTGATGAAACTGGTTATGGCCATTATAATAGGTTTTTATAAGTTATTGACGTTATAGCTAAAAGACCAACATTTCAATATCAAAGTCTTAATAGCAAAGTTACTATCAATAACGTTCCCAATTTTATAAAATTTAACTGATTCCATTGGTAAAATAAAATATTTTGTCAAATTTAACGTTTTTATTTTTGTATTCATAAACGTAAATTAATGAGAAAAGTTGTTGGAATTGTTAAAGAAACAATAAAAAACTTACAATTTACACGAACCATTTTGTACTGAGTTAAGATTCATAATTAGTTAAAAGATTTTATATCTTTCAAGATGTTTATTACCCACTCATTTGAAAGAATATTATAGTGTTCGAATCAATGTCTAAGTATATTCATTTTTTGAATAATAATACCAATTACAGAGTGTTTCACTTGATATTAATGTTAAAAACAATAAATGAAAATCGTGTAAACTGTATCGTTTGTACGAAAGCTCGGCCTGATTTGGCTTATACGAACAAATCAATCATTTTCGGATCAAGTATTTTATTGTATTTATTACTGAAATGTACCTACTAATATTTGGTTTTCCGTAAAATATTTACTAATCGGTCTATTTATGCTTTAGATGAGAAAGAACCATATTGTGAATTTTAGAACATAAAACTCGAGAATAGGATTATTATTACAATAAAATTTACCGAGCTTTTGTGTTACAATAGAGGATACAGAGGGATGAGGAATTCCCCACATACTTGTATTGAATTAATTGGCAACCAAATACCGGTATGTGGACCCTAATTTTAATATTCGACTTCAGTGCGTACTTCATAAACAAGATTGGGGAATGAGACTTTAATGAAAGAATCTATTATCTATTCCAGATAATTATTTATTTTTGATTGTATGTTGTAGGTTTTGATAGAGCTCTGATAAATTGAACCAATATATATGCATAACAAAGAAAATCTTGTTGTCTTATAATGGGAAAAATAAGATATTGTTTCCAGAAATATTTTCCTTGAAAGTGTTTTTCCTGATGTTCTTTATGGCACAAATAAAGAATGCACCATCGACTTGTAATTAGATTTTTTCCCCGACGAAATCTGCTAGATCATCATATCTGTTAGGATCACAATCTTTTTAGACCAGGGTAAAAACCATTAAAAATAGTAAAAAGTGAAAAAAATTAAATCTATTGGAAAGAGAAGAAAATGTAACAAAAATGAAACGAAAAATAATTTACGGGCGATCTGTTGTCGGGAAGTGGAAGGGGGTGAGTTTTTAAGGGTAAAACACGGTTTAACTTGATTTCTGGCAAGACCTAACGAAAAAAGTGAACTGGTAAAGTTGTGGGTAGGACCCCGGACTGACGTAACGTAATGACAGGCTTAGACCAATCAATAAAGTCAAGCAACAGCAGTCACAATCTGTATTTGGATGGGTGACCACCTAGCAGTACTGTGTACTGTTGTATAAAAATAATAATGATAATAATAATAAAATAATCGCCTTTGGTTAATGGCTATATAGCTGAAAGTAGCTGAAGCCAAAATTAAAAAAAAAAAAAGTTGTAGGTAATAAAAAGATCTACCACTTTTCTATTTACACTTTAAAAAATTAGGGTGCTTTTTTGATATTTATTCAAAATAAGGTGAAAAAATTAATATTTTATATCAAAATAATTACAATTTCGTGAAAAATAAATTTTTTTTTTTTGTAAAAGAGGGAAATAAAAAACCAAAAATTTCCATTTTTCATATAAAATTGTAAATTCAAAGTTGTCTTTTTATTACCTACAACTTTGCCATTTAATTTTTGTCCATAGGACTTGTACCGTTTGCAATGAGTTTCGTTCTAATAGAAGTTTTTTTGGATTCCAAATTTATCGACCCTGCTCTATTTATGTAATATACATCTGAGTCATATCATCTTTTCAACATATGGCAGAAAATTTTATAGATTCAAGGAAACTTTTACTAAAATCAGAAGCCAGTTTTTAATAAAATTGAAGTCAATGAAAACTATTTACGCCACCTTATATAAATTTCGACTGTTCAAGATATGTGAATCTCTCTGTTATAAGTATTATAAATATTTAAGTCGTAAATACTTGACAAACATTAATGGTCGTCTTTGGTATTTTGTAAAATAAATACAAAAACTTTTATTTGCACTTTATTAAACTAATAAAAATATAATAAAATTAACATGTGTATAAATTATAAAAGAAACATAAGTTTTTTGAAATTTATTCATTATTTGTATGATTCCATAATCTTTATTCAACGCCTCACCCATGAACTTTTTCACCTACTTCATGACACAACAGAAATTTACAAAATCAAAGACACCTCCGATGTAAAACAGAAATTATCTAACTATATTTTTGATATACGACCCATAAGAGGGTATATTAGTCTTAAACCTGTAACGGTAAATGATATTGAATACACAAATAACTCTTTGGTATAGGTTTTCAAAAAATCACCTAATAATTAATCCATTGTTCCTTGAACATCAGCTTATCATAAACCTACCGTATTACAGATTTAAGACCATAAACCAACGTTTCAACCATAAGGGCTAGAAGATAAGTTTAATTACAAAAAAATTTTTCATAAAATATTTAAATTCCCCACAATTTTAAATTCAACTAGGAAATCCGTCTATATAACTAAAACATAAAATTATATGATAAACTTTTATAAATAGATAAGCTGCATTTTTAATATATTTTTAGAATCCTAATGATTCAATTCCATTGTTCATTTAACTTTTTAAATACCGTTTTCATTAAAAGCCAAATGCAAAATATGTAATAGACCGTTTGAAATATTTTCTACTCTTGTGTAAATGTACACAAATTTTTTACAGTACAAAAAAATGTTTCAAACAAAAGTTAAAAAAGGTATCTACAGTTTATCTATATCTTTCACTGCAGTTTAGATGTTGTATTTTAATATATGGATACTTTTTCAAAGGTTGGAATACTCTGGATCAAGTCACCAAACAAATAAGCTAAATCAAAATGGGCTCGTACGTTTAGGAAATACGATGTTACAGACACGCACACAGATACACAGATACGTATGATAAACTTATATCTTCCCTCTTTTTTGAAGGGGGGAGGGTAAAATATAAACCTGTAAAAGGTTCGAAGTGGGGAAAAAATTTACTTTGTTACTTTTAAGAAAATGGACTCCGTTTTCAAATTTTACTGCAAAATCTCTTGAAAATATTAAATCTCTTTAAAATATAGTGAATTTCTAAAGTTATTACGCAAGTGATGATAATCTTTAATCATAAATTCCCTTTTCGAATAAAAGTTGGAAAATTTTCTTAATTTACTACAACTGAACTTGTGATGAATTATTTAGATATTATTAAAATGACTCACTCATATTTATGAATTTCGCTATCAAATACAAAAGCAAAACAGATACTAACATTTTGATTTTTTTTTCTTTCTAAGCAGAATGCAAATATCCCGTTTTCATTGCTTTATATTAAATTTATTTTGATTACAGAACCATTTTTTGACTATCTTAAGTTTGACTGTTTTTCCTAATAAAAATTCCATTTACTTTGATAAACAATAAATTTTTTATGGTTTTGCACATTAAAAACACTTATGTAATAACTTAAGTAGCATTATCAACTTATTTTTGAGAAAAATATATTTCAAATTTGCAACATCAGTTTATACAGCTATTGAGAAACTATATAAAATTTTTAAAAAATGAAGTTTTGAATAATTTTTATCTTTTAAAAGGTATTCACACAAGTCAGTCGCGTCCCAATTCAGTCACAGTTCAGCCATTCTCAACCAGAAATAATATTCTTCAGTGGAATCAAATGGATGGTATCAAATACTTGTACGTCACAGTTCATTATTAAAATCATGCATGATTTTATAAACATAATGACAAGGACTAATCTTATTAATAAACTATAATTAATCAGGACTCAATAAATCATAGTTTTCATTTTTTATATTTTAGACTGTGTAATGACCATGATGTTAACACAGTATAAAAAAAAAAAAAAAAAAAAAAAAAAAAAAAAAAAAAAAACATAATGACAAAGAATAATTTTTGTTGTCTTGGAAATTTATTAAAAATTTTTTAAATCATATTAGTGGGCTAAATGGTTCTAAAATAGTATAGAATGATAGTTTCAAACACTGATTTTCATCATTCTAAGAGATGGAACAAAAAGTCACATACGCTTAGTTTCCACTCTAGTCGAATTCTCTTTGTAAAAACATGTTAACTGTTTGAGGGTAGTAACTACTTCCGCTTCTGATGCAGGGTAAGTTGTAAAAAAAAAGTTTACTAGCTTTCAATATACGGACTATTCTCAATATCGATGAGTCCCTAACTAAATTAAATGGCATAGATACATGTTTTTTTATTATAAAAGTTCACTCATAACTTGTAATCAAAAAGTAAAATTTCGTTAATTTAAAGAAAAAAGGTGGAAGTTGTAAACCGCATTTTTAATGTACACAACACTAAAAAGTAAAAATTTTCCTAAACAATAAAACCAACTGCTAAACAATTAACTAAAAACTAAAAAATAAATTTAAATTTAATAAATACTGTTTCAAATAATTTTCAAATGACCAATTACAACTCGAAGTTGATCATATAGTTAGCAAAACATGAATTAATTAGCGCCGACTTCGAATGATAATTGATCATAACGAAATTATTTATACACAACTTTTAGTTCATTTTTTTAAGTTTTTTAATTCGAATCTATTTTTGTTGAGTTTATATTTTATTTAAACATATAGATAATATAAACTCCTTATTAATCGATACTGTTCCAGTGATTCGATCATAGTACGTGCTTGATGATTGTAAGAAATAAAAGAATTTATTGAACAATTGTAATAAAATAATTAAACAGCGCACGTATATAAGATCATTATTCATTCCTTAGATTTCTATTTAAGTAGTTTGACTCAGATGACAAAACAATTTACTCTATTTTATTTATATACCTATCCAAATATGTCGGCTTCTTATTAACATTTTTCAAATTAAAACTTATCATATCATATCTTTGATCATAGATTCGAATCAAATGAAATATCTCAAATAACATTCATATTAATCATTCATATTAAAATATTTATATATTCAGAGATTTTTTAGAAGTGAAAACTTTTTTATACACGTTGAGCACTTTTTTGAGTTGGGAAAAAATCATTGAACTGGCAACATTGTTACGATACCACATATAAGTTGTGAAACAACTTTTTTTTTATAAAAAAAGTGGACTCTTTTCTTTTCCGTAAAATTTTCGATTGTCACCACAGACCTCAGATTGATATGATTTTTTTGTTACTATAATTGGAAGATCTATTGATAACAATGCGTTTTTGTTTTGGTTATTATAGTTGGAGAATCATTTAATAGCAAATTTGAAAACCATTTTGTCCACCACGTAATAATACCAAATGTAAACCAAATTTCAATTTAAAGCAAGAGGGGTAAATCGAAAATTTTACGAGCTCCGAAAAAGAAAACGCCCCACTACTTAGTTTCTAATTCCTCACTTGACATATTATATAAATGTAGGTGATAAACGAAATTCTATAAGTAAGCATCAATTAATGGGTAGCATCGATACAATGGTTAATCATATGGCTTTGTAATCTAAAACAAGAATGCATTAACTCTCTAAAACTATTTTCATATTCTAATACGATTAGTTTATTTCTCTAATATAATTTTGTTGCCGAAAAACAGCACCATAGTAATAAAAGAAATATATAAATTAAAAAAAAAAAAAAAAAAAAACACACCATAATGGACATGTAACTTCCACGAATAAGGAATGAAAATGATTACTTAAATAGTTTTAATTATTTATAAAGCTATTATTTTAAAGAGAAAAATTAAAAAAAAATTAAATAATTACACAAATTTAATCATTCACTAGTTTGAAACTTTAATTTTAACTACTAATTAATTAAATTTTAACTTCACATTTGTCTTGCTATTTTTGTATTTAAATAAGTAAAATTCGTCAACAGACTTGTTTATTTTGATTTTTTTTCCAATATATTTAAATATTTATTTATTTTTAATTAATTTAGTTCATAATTATAGAAGCTTTTCGAACAAATAAATAATGCTATATCATTAAATAACTTAATTCGAGATAGATCTGAAAGAATAAAGCAAATGCTGTTTAGATAAACGGTTCTAATCAGTTCTAATTATGCAAAAAAATAATTATTTATCTGGAACATTCTAAAAATGGGTATTTTAGCGTCAGGCTGATATGTCGTTTAATCAGTGACGAAGCTGGCACCGTTTGACACCGTTTGACTATACTTGCATTAATTATCACACAGCTTTTACTTACTAATTGAACGACATGTCAGCATCACGCTTAAATAGCATTTTTTAGAATGTTCCAGAGAAATATAATTAGAACTGATTAGAACCATTTATCCAAACAACATTAAGTTTGTTCTTTCAGATATATCTCGAATTAAGTCTATTAATGATAAAGCATTATCTGTTTGTTCGAAAAGCTTCTATAAATATAAACTAAATTAATTAAAAATGAACAAGCAATTAAATATTTTGGAAAAAAATATCAAAATAAAAAATTCTGTGTTGACGAAATTTAATCCGTGTTATATAACTTTAGTAAGTAAAAAAAAATGTTTATAAAATAGTAAACATAGACATAAATAATTTTTGATAAGAACCTTGAGGTCCATCAACGATTTATGGTTTTTTTATTTACCACTCAATAATTCATCTTTCTTTTCTTCATATGTTCATATAGAAGTAAAAAGAAGTTATATCTTATTATTCCTTTATAAAATTCAAAAATATACAGCATACCTTTAAATAAGAGTTCTTCTATAAAATCATTAGAATCAGATAATTCTTTATTTTTCTACCATAATCTAAAATTGGAAGACATATAGGCATACCTCTGTCAGTACAGTATTCGATAAATGGATAATCGTTATTAAATTGTTTTGATATGGTTTCAAATAGAAAATAATAAATAAATATATAAAAAAAAAAAATAAATTAAAACAATTCTAGAAAGTACTAAAAATGGGTAAGCCACCAATAGGGTGCGTTCAAGATATAATAGATAGATGTCAAGGTGATAAAACATTTGAAATGTTGTTAACTCCGTCTTACTCGGTTGGAGTTTGAATTGAGTGTGGTTGGTACATTGCAGTTGATATGTGTCGTTTCCACTTCACTGTGTTGATTCTTAATATAAAAGAAATATTTTATCCCATTTATGGTGGATTGACGTTAATATTCTATGATTTAAAAAAAGTTCCTACCATATTAAATTAACTTTACTATATATTTCTATATTAGATATTTGTACTTATAAATAAAACAATGTTAATTGTTACTCCCGATATAATGTAATATTATTGAAAGAACTAGTTCTACAATTGATAACTTGTAACAAGGAAGAAAATTTTTTATCTACAGAATACTTATTTGAAGAGCTATCTATGCTTACAGAGTTTGATAGCAAGTTCTAATTCAAGAATTTATATTCGTGAACGAACAAAATCGGCTAATGCATTCAAGACCAATCGTTTAGTCGAGACTAAATACATATTTTTTTAAATTTTTAATCGAATCAATTTCCACAATTTCAATTTAATTTTTTGAAACATAAATCCCTTCAAGCACCCGCAATAGAAATAAATATTATTTACCGATTTTGTTCGTAATGAACATAAACTCTAAGAATATAACACGCTATAAATTGTAGTTACTAACTCGAAGAGTAATACTCTCTAAGAAAGTACTTTTTATTCTTAATGCATTCTTAATAATTTGTTAATTTTGTATGCATGGCTAATAAAAATAAATTTTTTCTTCAATATATATATATATATATATATATATATATATATATATATATATATATATATATATATATATATATATATATATATCGAAAACATTACGTTTTTTAATACACTTTTTATTTCTAACGATTATTGTCTTTTTACACTCTGTACTTTGTATAAAATAGCCATAATAAATGTTTAAGATAGTTGCTATTTCTTCTAAACATTAAACAGTAAACATTTACATGTACGTACTGTAACAATTACAATTACATCAATAAAATACGTTCATTTTTATGGTTACAAATTTATTGTATTTGGTTGTATATTAAATAAATATATATTTTTAACATTTTACAATTTATACAATTGAATCTAATTATTATCAGTTATTTCACGTAATATTTTGTTTTGACTCTCTACAAATACCACAGACCAAGCCGAGTATGAAACGATACATGCAAGTTTCATTTTTCTTTTACGTTCCTCACAATATTTTTCCCTGCAAAAATTCTCAAAATATTTTGTGTTGTCACGTCAAGATAAATCTTGATTGTCTACAAATATTCATGTCGGATATTTATTTTGTATGTTTATAATTAAATCAAACTTCCAAAAAAGACGCATCCCATTTCTCAAAAGTTAGGTGTTAAAGGAATTCGATTTATTTAATAGGGGACTTAACATTTTATTACTTTAATTAAAGCGTCTTTACTTCACTAACATGAATCTAAAGATATCAAATAAAGCGACCAAATAATCGAATCGATTTATCGATTCAAATAATACGACCACAGCTATCCTTTGAACATCAATTTATGTATTATAAGAGCAGATTTCTATAGTAGGGTCTTAGTAATTCAAAACTTATATTTTATTGAAAGAATTTGTTATACAATCGTCAATTATAGTTTCATTAATCGTAAAATATATGGTAAACTATTCAGAAAGAAATAAAGTAAAACATATTATTTATATAAATAATTTATGTACAAATATTGTGTGGGCACTAAATACATATTAACGCCCTACCGATTAACAAAACAAACAACTCATATTTATTATATATTGCTATAGTATTTATTTTAATTAAAATTATTAATTAAAGAATATAAATTAGGAAAACATATAAAGTTAAAATTGAAATGAAACATTGCTGTTTTGTAGTGTGAGTGAATGATAGATATCTTATGAAACTATTAATGTTTTGTTTTAAATAATAAGACGAAAATAGTTATACCATTGTTTATTATCCAGAATAGTTGAAAACAAAAAAGGTGACATTTATTAAAATTCCGATATTATATACTAGGTACTACTATCAGGCCCAATAATATTGGGCTGTGATTAATTATGAAAATCATATATTCTGCAAAAAAAAAAATGGAAATAATCGGGATAAAAACCTTATCTCTTAACAAATTGGAACTAATCTCACATTAAAAAAATTCCGATAAGATCGAATGAGAAGCTTCGGAGTTCATCACGTTCCAACTTCATGCCATGGATGTTTTTAAAATACGATTATTAACGAATACTCTCATTAAAAGTGCATCGATTTCAAACGTTTCGATGATCCTTACAATATTATTTATAATGTACAACATGGGTTGTTAAAACAATATCTTCATTCTAATTTTTATCAAGATTTAATAAAAATTTCAATAAAAAAATTAACAATGATCCAATTAGCAAAAAATAGTTCATATAATAAGTATTCATAAAATTTACAATGAAGAACTTTAGGAACTTATAAAAGCTTGTTTTTAAAAATTTCAATGAATAACCTTATTTTCAATTTTATGTGAAATATTTCGAGGCAGTTAAAAATAATATTTTACTGATTTTCTCTCAATATTCGAATCGCAACAAAAGATATTATTCATCTCATCGATAAGTATTTAAGATTAGATTAATTTAAATTGTTTTCTCAGTCCTGGTTACATTAAATATAAAATATAGTATAGTTTTTGATTAAATTACAACCTAAGTGCTCGAGATCAGTTTTGTTACAGTTAATTGGAAATTTAATGTATTTAAAAAAATACTATGAATCAAAAACCTACGCTTGCCTCGTTTCTATTGCAAATAAAATAATTTTGTTAAATAATTCCAATGGAGAACATTAATCATCCACGGCCCAAATTTAATTGCTTGTCAAATGTATTCACTCAAAATAGCTACCTTTTTTTGTTGCTGCGCAATCTGAGGAAGTAATGTATTTTATTTATTTCATTACGTAATTTGTGAATTATGTTATTTGCTTATAGATTCATGAAGAGTTTTCGTGATATATTCCGTATGTATAATCGTGATATATATAGTATGATAAATTTGATCCATTCAAAGAGGATGTCAATGTAAACAGTATCTTCAATAATTTGCAATAAATGCATCTATAAATTTTAAGCATTTCTTACACATTCAACAAACTGTAAATCGAAAATTATAGGGTTCTTTATACTCGGCATATATACAATATGTCAGAGTATATTACTTTTAGTCTAAGGTTTGTAACGCTGGCAAATGTTCGCATATTCGTCCGCCTGTCCACCTGTCCATCCGTGCATCCGTCATTAATATAAATAAAAAACGAAACGAGTTTAAACACGTAATTTTTGTTACGTATATAAGACATAGAAACTGAGATTTAGATTGTTAAATCAATCGGTCCTTTGAATCAATGGATCCACGGACCAACTTTAGAATAAAGAAAAAAAATTCGAATAAAAATAATCTTTAGAAACATACAACTTTTCTAATTAGCAATAATTAATAATTTAGCAGTAATGTATCACATTATGAAGCATTGCATACAAACACCCACAATAAACATAAAAGGATCAGATCGCAAGTATGTTTAAAACAATAAAATGTTTATACCTTCTAAATACTGTTTTAAATTCTTTGTGAAATGATAGTAACTATCTATCATCGCACGCCTAGCTAGATAACGTATTAATATTTAAACCAAAAGTCAATATAAATTCCTTTTTATAAACGAAAGTATATTCTGACTTTAAATGACTAATGAAGTTTTAGGAATCCAAATTTTTTTCAAAATAACAGCGTTAGATTCAATTATTAAAATTTTAAAAAAGGCTTGGGTTTTATTTTAATAAATATTTAGATACTCGAAACTTCATTAAGAAATCATTAAGAATTTCTTGTTATTTATTTCTTATGTCATAACGATCATATATATCGCAACAATATTCAGGTATTAGATCTGTGGAGACTATAATCTCGAATTTTCGAAGTAGAAGACTTTCTGAATACAATACAAAGTGGTTCGTTCTGTACAAGAACCTTTTTTTGTCCACAGGGTAAATACAAAAAAATTGTTTTTTTAATATTGTTTTTGTACCTTAATGACAAGTTGGAATTTCAGATACGTAATTATTTCAGAACTATAATCAAAAAGACTTTGAATTTTTATTTTCTATCAGTTTTTCTCACGATTTACCAATAATATCCATTTTTGCCAATTTTCACCATAAGTTCAATCCATGATATTTATTTATTATTTATCAGATACTCAAAAAAAAAAAGCTTTTATAAAAGTGATTTTATGTTGTAATTTTATACTCCACATATATTGAATGTATGTATAATATTTCAACACTAAATTTTGTGACGCTAGAAAATATTGGCATGGGTGTTCATAGAATTACCAAATTAGCATATTTCCACATGTCCGACAGTTCTTCTGTTCAACCGTCTAACTGTCTGCCCATCCACCCGTCCGTTAAAAAAATATATCTCTCTATATTCTACACTTAAAATGTAAGAAAAATTTCGTGAATTACTTAAAATTTAGAAAAATTTAGAACAATTGAGTGCACTGAATCCATCACTCAACTTTTAAAATATTGCGAAATAGAAGAAAAATCCATAAAAGTAGTTATTTTGTATCATTATTGAAGTCGGCCTCAATAAAGATTCACAACTGGTATAAAATAATGCTTTATTCGTAATCATTAATTTTAGGTGGATAGTAGCTAATAACCATTATTAAATATATAGAAATGATTTTATGAATCGTTAGCTCACAACAGGCATAAAATAATTTTTGTATAAAAATTACAAGAAGCTCATAGCAAACCAATAGTTACTACATGGAATACATGGAAATGATTTTGTACAATGGTTAATAGTAGCTAGATCATGGTGAGCGAACATTTAATATTTGAAGATGCTTTTGTATCATCAAAAAACTCCGTTGGCACAAAGTTCACATAAAATTGTTTTTACAAATATCCCCTAATTTTTGTCAGCCAGAGCCATTCGAAGCCAGTCATTGTATATTATTTTTTAAACAGGGGTTATTTTTTTAAAACATAATTGAATAAAATTTTTAGCTACCGGAACACTCTTATGAACTAAACATATTATTAAAAAGCTTACAAACTTTTAAAATCAATTTATTATTTCTCATGAAATTTAAACATATAACTTTTATATATTTTTGAATCTCCTTTTAATTTCCTATATTTTGATACCCTCCTCGATTGGTTTGGTTAATTTTTTTTTATTAATTAGTATTATTATTTTGACTTAAATATCCAACATTTGTTCACATATTTTAGGACACTTTGATTTTTAAGATGAAAATAACGATTTCTAAACTTTCGAAATCATCAACAGGTAACAATAAAGAAATTTACAAACATAATATACAGATACGTGTGAAAAACACACCCTCCCATACAGGAAGCCCCAGAGTTGAACGACGGGGCCATGCCTGGGACATTATTGGGAAGCCCATCTTGGCAAACCTTTACAGTCCCATGTCCGGGCCATAACTGGGTAATTAATCTTGGCCATTCCAATGATTACCCAGGCTTGGGCCAAGATTGGAAAACCTGGCCTTGGCCAAGTATAGACTCACCCTAACTTGGGCCAAGTTTGCATAACCTAACCTCGGCCATTGGATGGTAGCCCTTACATGGGCCAAGACTGGATAACCTAGCCTTGGCCAAGTCTAGAGTAGCCCTAACTTGGGCCAAGTTTGCGTAACCTAGCCTCGGCCGTTGGATGGTAACTCCAACATGGGCCAAGATTGGATAACCTAGCCTTGGCCAAGCCAAGAGTCACCCTAACTTGGGCCAAGTTTGCGTAACCTTACCTCGGCCATTGGATGGTAGCCCTAACATGGGCCAAGATTCGATAACCTAGCCTTGGCCAAGCCTATAGTCACCCTAACATGGGCCAAGTTTGCGTAACCAAACCTCGGCTGTTGGATGGTAGCCCTAACATGGGCCAAGACTGGATAATCTAGCCTTGGCCAAGCCTAGAATCACCCTAACTTGGGCCAAGTTCTTGTTACCTAACCTCGGCCGTTGGATGGTAACCCTAACATGGACCAAGATTGAATAACCTTAAATAACTATCTTAAAAGTATACGTGCTATATGTGACAGCTACAGTTTTGTATTAGGATGTGTCATATGCTATACTTTGATGGCGGCAAGTGGCAATTTTTTTATTTTATTTTGATTTATTAACCAAAAATGTATAGTTCCTATTCCCGAGTAAAAAAGTGGCGTGCGTTACACAAAAATGAAAAAGTTTCACTTGATAAAAGTGAGCCTAGTGAAACATGTAAACCTAACCTAACTGTTAACACGTGTGCAAGTGAAAACACTAGCGCTTCAGAACAATTACGTTTAGAAGTGAATAGTGTTTAATTTAATAGTGTTATTGAACAAGATTTGGATGGAATCAGTGATCAACAATGTTTATATTGAGGATACTTTTGAAGATGAGCAAGTTTTAGATGACGACATATCTAATTTACTACAGCAAGATAAAGAAGAATCTACAACTAAAAAGACACTTAGTGAAAAACTTCGTTGTTGGACTTTAGATAATATAAATAGTTTGAAATTTTGAGTAAAATAAATATATTGTTCATTAATTATATGGATTATAAAAAATAAACACATTTATACCCGTATGACTCTTTATTCAATATATTAATTATTATTACTATTATTATTATTATTTTTACATTGGTTAATCCTCGGCAGTCAAACATGGGCCAGAATTAGAATTTAAGCTTGGGCCAGTCGTGGCAGTAATGCGTGGGCCAATAGTGACAACCTAACATGGCCCAGTTTTGATTACCTAGCCTGGGCCAAGATGGGCTTACAAGCTTGGGACAGTCTTGGTTACCAAGCATGGCTCAGATCTGGCCACCACGCATGGGCCAGCCTTGGAAATGATGCCTGGGCCAATGGTAACAACCAGGCCTGGCACCCTGTTATCATCCCAGAGTTTTACCAAAGCTGGGCCAAAGCGGGTTTACAAGCATGGGCCAGAGATGGACAGCATTGCGCCAAGCGTGGCCCATATCTGGCCCCGTCGTATTTTCCTGTATGGGCTTCCTTAGCACTCGGTACAAATATTTAAGAAACCACTTATTAATCTGGCAATATAATTGAAGCTGGATAACAAACAGAAATCTACATGTACAAGCTGTTTGAAAGATAACTGATAATAAAGAAATTTACAAACATAAATGAACGCGCGAAAAACATATACCTACCTTACCAGTCGGTAAAAAATAGTTCATATACTAAACCATATATCAAGTATTTAAGCAATTAGCACTTGTAATTGAATTACTAACACTAACACTACAAAATATTATTCTCATTATTTTTAAATAATATTAGTTAAAAATCGCAAAGTCGCAAAGTTCTGAAATACTAAAAAAAATCAAAAAGGCAAATACCACCAAGTGTTGAACCTTGGCCTCTCGGCCAACTAACGTTTTATATTCACTAATGAACTATTTTATGAATAACCGTGATAACGAAATTAATCCAGTTACATACCATGATTTGAACAGTTTAATGCGAAGAATTTTTTTTATTAAGACAAATATATTATTATTATCAAACAAAATGTAAAAAATCGTTACAATTCTTCAGTAACATTACATTGCTGAGAAATTTCATACAACAATTTTACAATTAATTCAAATTAATTCTTTAAAGAACACCGCCTTATTCTGTTTTAATGCTGTCTTGATCGTAATTAATAGGTTCAGGAACAAGTTACAATGCTACTAAGAAAACATCATTGAACTTCCATAGTTTTAATGTTTCAATTAAAATTGATTAGTACGAACGATCTTATTTACTAATCGTTCGAAAATTTGCAAATGTTATCAAATAAATAATCCATTTTATACATTACAGGGTAAAAAGAAATGTTTTTATAATTTTGTAATATTTTGGACCATGGTACTTTCTTTATCTAACCTTCTAATATATATTATATATGAAGAATTTTTCGATTATTAATAATACTTTTATACGCTGCGAAATTAGATAATCTCAGTTTTTATAAAAGTATATTTGAAACGTTTGAAAATTCAAACCATTCAGCAAATTGATAGTTGTGTTTTGCGTTTATCAGCGCTCTTAAAGTCTTAGTGTTTCAAACCTAAATAAAAATATTAGAGTCGTGTTTCAAATCTACACTAAAAATTTGTCAGGCATTCAAATTTATTCAGAAACGTTTACAAATAAATAAATGCTTCCTTGATATTTGTACTGTTACCTTTGAAAAATTATAAAACAGAAGATCAAGAACCATTTCAGTTAAAAAAAAAATTTTAAACTGGATATGCGGTCTCAATTAAATTATAATTTTTTTTTTTTTTTTTTTTGGTCGCATTAAAATAAACGTTGGATGCAAATAACAAATAAATATTTTTTTTAACCTCTTTACTCCTGGTGTCCAGTAAACAGGACAAAAATTTTTACTAGCCTCTGAAATAATAATATTGAAATTTTTTTTTTTCGATAAAATCATTTTTAAAACACGGCTCAGAACAAATATTTTTTCCTCATAGATGTGGTTTGCCCTTAACGTGCTGTTTCATAATTTGTTTTTCCTTGGATGGCACCATTTGTTCATCTATAATACAAACTTCTTGTTTCAATTCTCACCATTCGCTTGCGTATTTGGTCATATACCGGTCTAACTATAAAAAATGTCCGTGCAATTTCTTAATCTTTCCAAATTATTTATACAATGCAAATTATTTCGTAGTTCGAAAAATGTGTTTTTCGTCATACTTTGCGCAATACATTTTATGCGTAGGATTGTAACCCAGTATAATTCTACTCGTGGGTATTTCAATACACTCATTATCATATGAATCCCGAAAAAAATTTCTATTTCTTTTTTATTAGATGGCGTAAACCGTTTGTGACTCGATTATAACGCATATAGGTATATTAGGGAAATTTGTCATGTCAGAAAATAATTCGGGTGGAAAATATTTTATTATTGAAAAGGTGATAATATATTCTTTTGCTGACCAGGTTTCATTAAAGGCATAGCCAAAGATGTAAAATTTTCTTTTAACCAAGAAATCGTTTTACCCGTCTGGCTTTGGCCAAATATATTTGGAATGATATTTTCTATGTACACTGTTTCATACTATGTACACTGTTAAATAGTTTTGTCCAGTATACTGGACATTGAATTTTCATACGAGAAAAAACAAATGAAAAAAATACTTACATATTTTTTAGTTGTTCTTAAGGCAATCGGATACTTTGCAAATTTGAATTATCATAAATTTTTTTCTATATATAAACTTTTCACATAAGAAAAAACAAATGGAACTGATTTATAATAAAATGCACATCAATTTTAACAATCAAGTTTGAACCCGTATTTTCGAAACGAGTTTCTACATTCAAAAAATGTACTTGGAATTAGATGGAATAAGTAAGTAGATATAATATAATTTTACTGATCTGTTGGTAAATACGGTAGTAAAAAGAATATACTGAATTTTGGTAATAAAATTAAAAAAAAAAAAAGTATAGAAATTTTAAATCAATCAGGAGTGAGGAAGTTAATAATTAGAAAACCTTGTAGTTACCTACATTTTTAGAGTTCTAATTACATTACAGTCATTTTACTTATAAAATGCTAAATAATCAGCTCTATATGATAAATACAAATTTAGCGGCACAAGCATCGTTGAGTATTTTTAAGTTTTTGTTTAGAATTTCGGTTTTTGTTTCATATTCATTTAATTAAATTGTTGCCTAGAAACTCTAATATTAAATGCAAAAAATGTTATTAATAGAATAAAATTATTTTTAAATTTTTGTTTTCATTCATAAAATTCATTAATCGCCCGGGTATCGGAGAAAATCTCAATAACCGGAGTATCCGATCCAAAACCAGATTGCTAACAGCCATGGATATGGACGAATTACAACGAAAAAATTTCAAAGATAATAAACTTCAGTTAAAACCTTACTTCCCGATCATTTTGGCGAAATATGCTTATGTATTTAAAAAAAAATTGACCCGCTCTTCTTTCCTACAAATTGTAATAATCAAATTATCTCGGTTTTCAATTAGACCAATGATAGATATTTTTCTGCGAAATTATGGGATGATTGAGGATCGATTCTAAATAAAATACACGCTATAACATTGCGGATATCATTCTAAAAATTATATATATAATGAGTTTATTATATATATATATAATTTTCTAGTGGAAGTAAAATCGAATATTTTAGAGTGTCATGTGATAGCAGAGACATAAAAAACGTAATTCATATAAAACTTTCTATACCGTTGGTATTTATAGATTACGTTGCAATTTAATGACAACAAATTCATTTTACACAAGAATGTAATAATTAATAAATAAAAATATTATGAAGGTACTTGTACCTATCTCATATTGAAGGCAAATGTAAATCAGACCGTCGCTTACAGTGACTATGACCATGGTTATCACATTAATTATATATACATATATATATATATATATATATATATATATATATATATATATATATATATATATATATATATATATATATATATACATATGTCAATTCAAAATATGATATCGCCAAAAATTAATGAAAAAGTTTTAAAAAAATTTAAAATTTAAATGCATCTATTTAATCATATATTTTACTTCAAAATAGGTAATTATTGTGCTACATAAAAATCAACAATTCTTATATCCTTTTCTTACTTACATAGTTTAATATTGATTAAGTGAGTGCAATAATTAAGTGATGACACCAAACATATTAAATAGGTATAATCTGGATTTTGATAAATTTGATTGTTTATTTAAAATGATAATTTCCACTAACTTTAATTTCCCAATCGAAATGGTCCAATAACTACGTTAAAATAAACATCTACTCTTGTTATATTTTGACACGAACTTAAAAGTAAAATCAGGTATTTTATTTGAATTGATGAAGACACAGATTAAAATTGTCGTTAAAAGACAATTCAAAGCACTTGTACCCACCGACTAGTTTTTACTCTACCTAGTCTAAACATTTCTAACCAATCTAGAAGTAACTAAAATTCCGTTCTAGAAAGTTCAATAGCGTTTCCAGTATTAGACACTAGAACAATGAACTAACTTTATGTCGATAGTAAAACAAGTACAATATGCAATGAGACACATGAAAATAATAAATACAGAAACAATAAAACAGGATGTGGTTGGAATTCATCATATAATAAGTATGTGCATTTCATTTATCATTTATCATACTTCTATAATTACTATGAAAACATTTTAGTGATAGAGTTGCTAAGGCTAAAATATTAAAAAAAAAAAAAAAAATAGGAAAACAAATATTGGTGTAAATGGTGTATGTTTTCGTGAAAAATAATTTATATATATATATATATATATATATATATATATATATATATATATATATATATATCTGTGAAGTCAATCCAGAAAGCGTACTGACCGCGAAAGCCATCCTGCTGAAAGGTAAACTGAGGATCGGATGAGTGTACAGCAGAGCAAGAGAAAAAATTGCCATCCCAAGGTGCTACAAGTATTTAAGTTTCGGCCACCTGGCACGAAATCTTGCCCCGGCCCACATCATTCTAAGCAGTGCTTTAGATGCGGTAGTGAGACCCATACCGCCACGGTATGTCAGGAGAAATTGTACAGGTGCATCTTGTGCGAAGGAGGCGCTTATTCCTGCCCGCCTTACAATAGGCTGTCAGAGAATCCAATCAGAAAAGAAGATGAGGTTCCTGCAACTAAACCTCAACCACTGTGAAGCAACCCAAAACTTTTTTTGGAATTTAGCCTATGAGGGTAATATCGACGCTGCGATCCTATGAAGGCAATACTCAGACATCGAAGGTACGAGAACATGGATTCGAGACAGCTCTGGAAAAGTCACACTCCGGTTCCGCAAAGACCTCTTCGCCCAGGAAGTCCAAACAATAAGTCATGAAGGATTCGTTTGTGCTAGGGTAGCAGACATGTATATCTGCAGCGTATACGCCCTAGTGCCTCCCACCCAATTTTTGCACTTGCTTTACGAGAAAGGTAGAGGATAGCGAGGAAGAAGATGAGCAATCATCGCGGGTGACTTCAACGCCTGGGTCACTGATTGATCCCGTCGAGACACCAACCATATCGCCTAGTCTGCTTACGGGACACAGGATGTAAAATACTAGAGAGAAGCATTGCTTACCACCTCGAAGTTTTATGAATGACCAAGGATTTTTTGATCCCAATACGGTTTTCGCAAAGCCAGATCTACAGTCGATGCCTTGCAAACATTCATTGGTATCGGCAGAGAGGCGATCTCCGGAAGAAGTTGGACTACAGGCGCGAAAATATACTGTGTGAAGTAACAATGTTTTTTCATTTTTATAATAATATTACATTATAAAAATGACAAAAATTTGTTTATGATAATTTTTTTATTCATATTTTTTATTCATATAGATATATATTTACACAATATTTTTTCGTGCCTGTAGTCCAACTTCTTCCGGAGATCGCCTCTCTGGCGATATATAGTCGTTTTATTATAAAAATGACAAAATAATATTACTTTTGATTGTTTCAATTTTTTCCTCGGGACCTGGCAAGTAAAAGGTAACGATTCAGATAAACTTCGTAATGAATTTACTGTATTTCTACACTTGGAAAAGAAATGAAAGGAGCCCAGTGAATCTACGCGTTTTTCAATTGTAGGTATCATAATTAACATTCGGATTGTCTATCAATCAGTTAAGCACGAAACACCCTTGGGAACGTCATAAACTCTGAACATAGTATTATGTGAGTAAAAAATGTCTATAAAAAATATACAAGACATTGATGATATAGTTTTACTATGATTGCAAGAAATTTTAAAAAAAGTTCAGTAGTCCCAAAGATTATACCCTTCAAAAAACAAAAAATAAAAATCTTTTATCTAACGAAGAGTATTTTAACTACAAAGAAAAATTTGTGATTTAAAACATAATCTGTAATAGAAATTTCATAAATAAAATCTAATTTTAATATCAACTTTGGGCATGTTCTTAAAACTTTAAAATATTAATGAAAAGTTATCTGAGTTAACAATTTTAAAAAATTTTTCTCCTTGCGTTTGGAGAAAACATTCCAAAATACGAACTAATTTTCTATGCAAATCATAGCGATGCAGTTTTTTTTTGCAATACACCTGAAATGATAATAAAAAATCAGTGTAAAAGAATAATTTATGATCTCTCTTTCCGGGCACAAGGCTGGAGCATCTGTAACTGCGAGAATTTTTTATCGCAAAACATTTTCTACGGCTTTAAAGCGACGTGCTTCAGCAAGTTTTTCAATATTTCCGGTTTAAAATTTACTATAGGTATAGTTTACATAAAATAAAAACAATTAAACAAATAATTGTCTCTAATAAAATACGACAAATGTTTTGTTTAAAAATTATAGCTACTCGATTATGTAGTCCGTTCCACATACTATTCTATATACAAACACAAATAAATCATAATTTCAATATATAAAACACTTACATAAATAAAAAAATTCCCACACTAAATAAATAAATTGTAATAAATTGAAAATTATCATCCATTTTATTTAATGTACATAAATAAATAAAATATATAATTAGATTATTATAACGGAAACAATTAATAAAAAAAAACCATTTAATAATTATAATTTAAAAAATTATTTTGATGAAGTTTATTATTTATAGACTACATGTTGTTTTAACTAAAGGTATACGTTAAAACTTTGTTCACGAATTATTTATTTTTTCAATAGTTAATATAAAGTTACCTAATTACTTAATATGTTAACTTATAATATGTACACGAATTATTTATACGATAAACATCTAAGAACATCATACATGAAATATAGATTAAAGTATTAGTATCTAACAAAAGTTTTAGATATCGGTTCAATGTTATTTAATCAAAACAAAAATTAACTATAAGAAAATAGCTGTTACCCTAATAGAAATTAGCTGTTACGCACCCATTTTACTGGACAGTTTAAAAATTATTAAGTTAAATAAATTAAAGAAACATATTTTCACAAAACTGCGTAATGAAGCTTTATTTATCCACAGCACTCAAAAATCCCATCAATCAGTCCTAAATACAAACATACGAACCTTGATGTATGTTTTGTGCTGCAATTTGCTTATCAAAATTTTTATATGCCCCTGCATATAAGTTTTATTAAAATTAAAATTTGTTTCCTAATGTCATAAAATAGATTTAAAAAATCATCACCAAAAAAATTATTTTAGGCGACTCTGGAATTCTAGAAAATCTAAATACTTTTTAAATAAATGATTAAGTATCAAATTTGTAAAAATACTAGTAATTTTTTCTCTCGAATTAAAAAAAAAAAAAAAAAAAAAAAACATAATTATATATCCGAAGATTAGTCAACCCGTAAAGTCAGTCGATTTTTGTGGTATCATTTGATAGTCTGGTCAAAAAACAATAAAAAATTCAAGACGAAGAAACAGCTCATATTAATATGAAACCTTTTTAAACGTGTTCTTCGTTCCTTGTTTCTTAAATATTATTACAACCTTATCCAGAAGTTGTGCAATTAATTCCAACCCTTTCAAAATGCTGTGCATCTGGTTTCTGGTTTTTTTTTTTCATTTGATTACGTTTTGGTTTATTATTGTTAAAAAACTAAAAAATTTGATTTTTTGCAACGAAACCACCCCCAAAATGAGTAAACCTTCCAAAAATATCCTATATAATTAATTTAAAGCCATTTCAACCGATGTTAAACTGATGCAACTTTTTAAATTTGAGGCTATTTTATTTTAAGGGCAAAATCAAAAAATTATATTTTCCAAACGGAATCATCGCCGGAAATAGTTGTATTAATGAACAGTTGTTAATCGATATTCAAGTATTGTAATATTGGATAGTCAGCCGAGCTCAGAGAGTGTATTGGTCCAGTAGAAATTCGAAAAAAAATTATAGATCAATTTTTTTTTTGAAGTATTTTGAAGATAGAAATTTTGTCAAAATTTAATTAAAATACCTATATGGCGAGTTAATTCATTTTGTGTGATAATTTAATTTTCTTTTTTTTTTTAATGATATAAAAATTTGAGCACGCGAATTCAACAAGGTCGACTTTATTGAATATGTTTACTAATCAAACTTTTGACAAAAAAAATTTCTTTCAATTATATATTGTTTTTAAAATAATATTTTTATTAGTGATTCTAAAAAATATTTAAAATTAACTTCATAAACTTTTTTACTGAAACTGTACATTAAAACTTTTTACTTTTTACTGTACATTAAAATTTATGTACCTACAAACCTTTTCTAAATTGTTAATAACAATTTAATTAAAATATTTGTATACTGATAGTTTTGCTTTATTAGAATCAAAATGTTGATATTACAAAACATTACTTGCACTACATGATATAAATTTTTTGTTCAATCATGGTTTTATTGTGTTTAAATTAGTAGATTGAGGTACAAAAAAAGTATTTTATTCAGTGTAATAATTATCTAACAGTAGAAGATAATTTATTTATTTATACATGTGTTTTGTGTGAAATATCATCAAACATAATAAGAGTAAATTTTAAAATACAATGCCAATTATGGACACTTAAATTCCGTCTGATATATGAATATGCTCACTACGGCCTGGCGCATATTGCAGCGCGAATAGCATTCCCGCGAAGCGACATGACGCGGTTACATGCTTACCTTATAAACTTATACTTACTTTTATTTCACCACTTTTTACGTCACCATAGTATAAGCCCGCTGTCATTGTCCAAGAGCTGGCTGCTAAAAACCAGGCCTATCAAGTTACCGGATGAAGATATTTTTTAAATGATACTACTCACTGTAACTATTGAAAAAATCATTTAGTGCCAGTTCAAATATGGTGCATGACATTGCTATATTTTTTTGACATAAACTGTACCAATCGAGTAACCGCATGAAACTGATTTTAAAATTTAGTTTCGAGTGAGAGTAGAAAATAATATATATATATATATATATATATATATATATATATATATATATATATATATATATATATATATATATATATATATATATATATATATATATATATATATATATACTTGCTCGGCGCTTGGAGCTTGGCTGTTAACGTACAATCTCTTGTACAAAAAAAAACAGTTTTCGTTATATTGGGAGTCCATAGTTGCTTTAAAATAACGGGCACCTAAGTTGTGTTACAAATTACATGATAAAATAATTATTGAAAAGTTTTTAAAAGTTTTTGGTGAATTTGCTTCCTACCTCTATCTCATTAATGTGAAAAGGCTTCGAATTTTCGAAATATAAATTCTTAAGAAATCGACACCAAAAATAAATATTAAAAAAATTTTTGGTTATGTATTACTAAAACTGAAACACTTGTTATATACGTATAAAGTTATTTTTTATAAATATTCTTTTCATCTCAGAATGATCTGACATTTATTATTAAAAGAACAATGATTGACTAAGCACTAATGTAGAAAAATACTAGTTATTATAACCAAAATATATAAACTATGTTAAGGTTTATTAGTATAAGGTTTGTAACGCTTAAATATACCAGGGTAGAATCCTTAAAAATGGTAAAAAGTGGAAGAAAATGAAAGTAGGATGAAATCCATTGGAAACGCAAGATAAAATGATGAAAGTGAAAGGAAACATAAGTTTCTGGCGATCTGAGTTCGGGGAGAAGGGGTGAGTGTTTAAGGGTAAAATTCGGTTTATCTGAATTTCCGGCATAACTACAAGTCCTAGGGAAAAAAATTCAATGGCAAAACTGTTCGTAATAAAAAGATCTATAACATTTATATTCACGCTTTTTTCACATAACTTCAAACTTTATGTGAAAAATTCAAATAACCAAGTTTTTGGTTTTTTATTTTTATTTTTGACATAAAATTTTTGTTTTCACGAAATTTGGTGGAAATTATTTACCTTTTTATGTTCCAAATATACAGTAATAAATTTAAATATTTATTTTTCGTTTTATTTTGAGTAAATATCGAAAAAGCACCCTAATTTTCAATCGAAAAATCTCACGTCAAAATTTCGACTTTTTCAAAAATTGTCTACAATGGACTATAAAAATATTGTAGATACTATCATAATATTGGCATAGGACTACTATGAGTCACATAACAAAATAAATTTTCATCTGTCCCTCTGCCTTCAACTGTTCACAATAACGCAACAAAATGAGCGCTGAATTGGAAAAACTATTTTAAGCCATAAGTGATAGAAAATGAGTTATAGGGTCAAAAATTTCGGTTTCGGATCGATTTATCGGCCCCGAAACCCCCTATATACTAAATTTCATGAAAATCGTTGGAGCCGATTCCGAGATTCCAATTATATATATATATATATATATATATATATATATATATATATATATATATATATATATATATATATATATATATATATATATATATATATATATATATATATATATATATATATATATATACAAAATATATATATATATATATATATATATATATATATATATATATATATATATATATATATATATATATATATATATACAAGAATTGCTCATTTAAAGATATCAGATAAACTCTTCGTATCAGTTTGGACTACGAATTTGGAGTGTTTCATTAATATTTAATTAAAGAAACATTGATACACCATAAAAATCGTAAAAATCAACATGAAAGATTCAGATGGGTGCATTTTTTTTTTTAGATTTGACTATGCATATTTTGTAAAAGGAACAAAAATCAATGTTTTGTTTTTATTTTAGCCATTTACAAAAAAAATTATTTACAAATAACTTTTACTAAAAATTCTATGTGGATGTTTCAGTTATAAAAAGATTAAAATTTTATGCTTTGATAATACACAATGTTTCCTGTATGATCAATTTTTACTTCCCACAGGTTGTCCACACCAAAGCTGATGCTTATTTGTATACAATGCCTTCATATTAAATAATGCCATACGGATACTAGTCGGACATAATAAATGAAACTGTCCAAAATCTACAATTTTTTTATCGTTGTTTAAATAGCTTCTCTTTTATTTCTTATAAATTATCATTTAGTTGAGAAATTCGGTTACTCGTAATAGCATCATAATTAAAATAATTTTACTGAAATTTTATGTAATATTTCCGAACATCCGGCTAGAGTTGTCAAACAATATTTTACCCTATCCTTCAAAAGTTAGTATAAAACAAACAACTGCAATTTTCTTTCTCCGAAACTTTTGAAAATTAGTTATCACATTTCAACTTTTTCTCTGCTTTCTTTCAGAAATGTCAAAAACATGTTTACGTTCTGAAGTCACTAAAACCCAAATCCAACGTTTTTAAAGATGTGTCTATATGTGTGTGTATGTACGAGTAGAGTATTTGCATGTACGTTTGGAGTTTTTTGACTGTATTATTTCGGCAATAATGGTATCGAACTTAAAACAGAATGCATTTTACCAAAATGGGTCAAGTCGTTTTTTGCTGAGTATAAACAAAACAAACAAATAAAATGTGTGTGTATGTATGTACACGTGTTAGAAGTTATACTTCTTTGGCATCATTATAAAACAATTTTAATTTGCATATAAATAATTAATTACAATAAAATAATAAAAGGGCTGGAGAAGGATAGTAAAACAGTCAATAAAGCTCTGTATATATTTTCTTACATTAAGTGTAACATAAATTGTCTCATTGTACGGAGGTAATTTTTTTTTTAATTACTTTATCTTCAGTAGCTTATAACTAAAATATATTTAATGAGCGGTTTTGCGGACAGCTCCTACCTGTTAATTGAGTGCGACGGTAATACACGCGCATCTAAAAATTTCACTTCATCATTTTTTCATAACGCGTCTTAAGAGTATTTTTTTTTATAACTTCAAAAATATAGATAACACAGCAGAAGAAGCAAGAGCAAAAAGAGAATCTTTCTTTCTTATGTATGAGAGTGAAAATTAATTACTATTAATTTGTATTAGGAGAATATGTTTTTTTAGTATGAATAAATAAATTATGAGTTCCTAATAGACTCTCTGTACCATTTGATATCGTTTTTATTCTGTAGCCTTCCTTCTTCATGTCATGGGATAGATAAACAAATATAGTTTAGTATCAAAATTTGAACTATTTTTAATCATTGGTATTAATAAAATACATTCAATACGTAGCTCATGGAGTTATAAATACAATAGTATGATATTATATTATGTTTTATTATTTGCTTAATTTGAGCTAAAATTGTAAATGTAAAATCTAAATACTTCACTACAAAATGTTTCAAACAAAAGTTGTTTTTATCTTAACATTTTTCTACAATTTAAAACTTGGGTCATGGATTCAATGGACCCAATGGATTGATCCATCATTCATAAACTCAAACTCGTTTTAGTTATCTTCACGGACTGATGTACTAACAAACGGAAATGGACTCTCCTGTATACTTACTGTATATTCCACCACTTAAATTTCTACTTTGAATCATACTATCGAAATCTATAATTGTGTATGGTAAGTGGTACTACTCTACTGTTGTCATCGGATCTTTATACGTAATAATGTGAAAGACTCCGTGACAAGTCAAATTAATATTCAGATATCCAAACCGAGTTCAATTAATGCTTATTTTGTCCCACATAAAATATTTGTATTGTAGTATATTTACCTATATTATATTGATATGTATAATAGTTACTTGTAGCATGAGGTATTATATTATATTTGTTAGTTTGTTATGTTTGTTATGTTATCAGATAAAACGTTATTTGCTTAAAGCTATAAACATGAATTTATTGCAACCAATGAACCAAAAACATATGTTGTATTTATTTTATATACAACAAAATAAAACTAACAAAAAAAAGTAACAACAATATTACTTACCAATAAATACCTTCTGTGTTATTTATAAAAAATAAATTTATAGAAAAATATAAAATCATAGTTTTACATGGCTTTGTTAACAATAAATCTAGCGGAGTAAAAATAATTTTTTGTTTAGCGTTTTCAGTCACCACTAGAGCTAGTAATTCTATTGCTTTATTGATCCATATTAAGCAATTATAAAAATTATAACGTTTACGACTGAAATTCTTCGCCCAATTCTCTTAAACTTAAAAATAGTAAGCAATATCAATAGTCTACACATAGCTCTACATATGGTTGGTTATCAAATATTAAGCTATTTACAGTTATTAAATATATTAAATCATGGTTATTGAAACGTTCAAAAAAAAAAAAAAAAAAACAAGAACAAAGAGTTTTGGTATTTGAACTTTTCTTTTTTCTCCTACGGTTAAAAGATGGGTGATGGATGCATGGTGCCCGACTACGCTCCTTTTCGACATTATATTAACTTTTGAGACTAGAGTAATCTAGTTAACTATCGAACATTCGGACAGGTGGAATTTTTAGTGTCTTCAATATTTTCTAGTGTAAAAATGTTTAAACAAAGCTTAATATATCGTAATATATTATTTATACATTTATCATGTTTAAATCTCTAAGAGTTATAAGTTATAAATTGGAAAGTTCTAGGCTGTGTAGATCACGAAATATTGATGAAAAGTCAAATATGATGTGAAAAAGATGGTCCCAACCATTCATTTAGGATCTATTCAAGAAAAAGGGATTGTATGTATTAAATTTGAAGGTCCTTGGTAATGGAGATCTCTATATTTGATGAAAAGTAAAATTTGTGTGAAAAACGTTCCTCTCGCGTGCTGCTCAGGCAAGACAAAAAATCGTACGTTTAAGAAAAACATAAGTCTTGATGTAAAAAAAGACTATATTGTGTAATTTTTAAGGTTCTAAGCTAAGAACATTCCGAGATATAGAGCAGTACCGGAAAAACTTTTTACACCTCACTCACTCTTTGCTATTGAAAAATTCAGTCATATCGCCCGATCAAGTTTTGAGAAGAATATGAATTCGAAATTTCATGGTCCTACTATGATAAGTTTCCTACGTTGATTTTCAAAAAAATATTACTACAAAAAATTTTAAAGCCTTCTTGGACTGTACTCTGATTTAATTACCAAGTCAAAATTTTATCATGTGTCAAATCAACCTGCCTCCAAAATTTTAAAGCTGAAATAAAAAAAGAAGAATATATTTTAGAAAAATAATCCTTAAAACAAATAAGCTGTATATATAAAAAAAAAAAAAACTTTTGAGTAAATGCTATTGAATACAGAATCATTAATTCTTAGCATTTGTAAAAGATTGAAGAATTATTTTTTTGGAAAATTTTTTAGTTTGAGCCATTCTAAGCCATTTATTGAAAAAAAAAATTAGCAAACACCAATCAAGCTAATGACTGAGTTGAGCCTGTGAAACACTCAATACCTATTTGAATAGTAAGTACGTGCCTAACTGCATTCGTATTCGTATAAATTTTGTTATCATAATACTACAAACTCTCTACTAATTATATGAAATCAGCATTTCTTTCATATTTTCTCATTTCTATCATATACCCAATTCTTATTTTCAAAGAATAAATTCATTGAAGAACAGTTAAAATATGTTTTTAATAGAATAGGCTTATCTTCAAAATTTATAAAATCGAAGTTGTAAATGAGCATAAAAATGCCTCTCAGAAATTTTATTTATTTTCCAAATTTCCAAAGCATTATAATTACGTCACAGTTACACAGTTACGGTCAAATTAAGTAGAAGAAAGAGTTGGAGAGAAAAGGATATTTATTCTATTCATGACTTTTAGAATCAAATGAAAACCACTAAATCAAAGATTTGTATGTATTTGTTATTTATTACTGTTTGTGGAAGTTCACCCTTACATTTCATTTAATTGATTTCTAAAAATATCGAGTTTTGACAGCGATATAATAATTTTGTATCATTTGAATAAGAATATCCAATTAATCTCGCATATTTAAGAAAAAAACACAATAATTTTATTATATAAGCTATGACATTATATATATATATATATATATATATATATATATATATATATATAATTTTATAAATTATTTTTTATGGTAACAATCTGCTTATTGTTAGAATTTTTCTCAAGAATTTGTAATTCGCGCCATTTTTACTTTCAACATGTAAATTGCTTTCAATCTAACAATTCGAACTATGTGGTGCGTTTTCTCAATTCACCTATAGATTATGTAAGGAAATGCCGTCAACATTTTAGCAAATCAAAATTTAGATAGAATATCTATACTTTTTTGGTATGAATAGCTAAAATAAAATAAATTACTGTTGTTTTCACAATTCAATATAAAAATCAATACAAATCTACGCAAATTTAATATTGCCCAGCTATGCTTTTTAATATAATGTATTGACATCTAGACATACTCTTACATTTTAATAAAATAACTATAAAACAAATTAAATACAACTTATTTCGATTTAATGTGCGATTTGTATGGATAATTATGGAAATTTTGAACATTCAGTGGGATTTTATTATAGTAAAAAATCGAATATTTAGTCTTATATTAGAATTTTATTAACACAAGAAGAAAAACACATTTGTGTATAGAATTCAAGGAAATTGATATGGTCTGAAATGTTTGTTTATATTTTTTTATTATATTTTCAATAAATGATAATACATCGGTCGGAATTTAATATCATATAAAAAAATTATTTGTATATACATATCTAATCGATATGTATATATATATATATATATATATATATATATATATATATATATATATATATATATATTATATATATATATATATATATATATATATAATATAAATTGATAAACAGACGGGCGGACTAATACCGTGATTTTATGAACGCCTATACCAAATTGTTTATTTGTTCAGGCGTTACAAACTTTAGACTAAAATTAATGTACTCGGACATATGTTATACATGTATAGAATACACATTATGTAAGAGAGCTGCGTGAATTCGAAAATTCCCACAATTTGTCAGTCAACAAATAAAGAAACACACCTTTCGGGATTTTTCAAAAACAATATCTTAATGGGATGAAAAGAATATAGGTATTTAATAATCACCATGGGTGTCATTTTGAAGGTTTGTTGGGAGTAGACACTTAGCTCAAATCTTCGTAGTAATTATCGCAAAAACAAATAAACAAATATATGCATCACGCTTTTTGTTAAATGAACTCATTAATTAATGTGAATCGAGATTCAAACGTTTTTATGGAGAAATAAGATAACAATACACATTTCGAATAGATTCGTAGGAGTACTCATTAAAAAAAAAAAAAAAAACAAAACAAAACAAACAAAAACATATATTCCACAATTTTTTGAGAGTACATTTCTCAAGGGACTGAAAAGGTATAAATAAAATTAAAAACCCATATGGGTGTAGAGCTTGAAGATTTTAAAAACTCTTACTGCTCCAAAAAGCAACAGGTAGTTCATGTATATGACACCGGGAATTTAGTTGATGTGACGAATTCACATTTTTAATGCATTAGTGTAAAATTTTACCTCAAATGACTACTATAGAAGTATTCAGCTTATCAAAATAAGTAAGGAGACATCGACTTTCTTCTCTCTCTCACTACTAGCGTACTTGCTACCATTGCACAAACAAACAAAAATTTGGAGACAGTAGTAAGAATCAGGCAACGCATTCGAATATTATAGCGGAACAAACACAGATAGATACAGACTAACTGAATTCATAACCTATATATATACCTAGCTATACCATAGAAAAATTGGCAAAAGTGTATCAGTTCTTCGGAATTCTTTTTTTTGTTAGTCTTGGTTCAAGTTCTGACGATTGTTGTATACAAGTCAAAAGTGAAAGGATAAAGTTTTCTGTAAAAAATCTATATTTAATTTAAAAAGTTAATAATTGTATTGTGAGCAATTAATTTTTCAAGTTGAACTCAATCATATTTTAAGTTAAAATTAATACATTGACTTCGATATCTGAAAATATTTGATGGTTAGAATAACTTTTTAGTAAATAAAAATATACCGTCACTACAAATACACAGACCTCATAAAAAAGCAGTATTCTAAGAACCACGCCTAAATTATGGTTTTAACGTATTGTCATCACCGATTTAGTAAAAGAAGAGGTTTTGTTGCTAGACATTAATAATTGTAATCCTTGAATTAGGTACCTATTTGGTTGATACTGAATTTCCCATATTTCAACTCTCGAGACTCAATATTATAACAAACCTAGAAAATTAAATTAAAATTGATTCAAAAACAAAGATGCTTTACATGTAATTTATATGGATATTTACAAAAAATCGTCAAAATGCATAAATTCCTTTCCTTGTTTAAATAAGAATTTTGGATATCCATATTTTGTTTATTTTTAAAGATTTAAAAATAATAACTTCAGATCCATGTTTGCAAAGTAATGACGTTTCAATTGAAGTAATAAAAATAAAAAATCCAGTTACAAGCAAAATCCCCAATTGTATGAATGTTTACAAATGTTAATACATTATTAAATAGAATTTTTATTATTAAATAGATATAAAAGTAAGAATTCAATCCTATCCCACATTAGAATATGTTTTAATAAACAATGAATATTATTGGTTAAGTAAATAAAACGAATACTGAACTAGATCGTGTTTGATAATAAATACAAATACAAATACGAGAGACCAGTTCTTACTTACAATTAGTTTACTTTGAATAAAATAATATTGACAGTCTCATAAACTACATTAAAAAAGTAGTGGGATTTAAAATTACATAAAAATATATTCAAATCAATATAGTTAAGTGGACATTATTTTTACTTTTTAAGGGTTCTGATCACAACTATCCGCAATTCATAGTATTTTGAATTTCCAAAAGCAGCATTTATTTAGATGTGGCAAGCGATATCCTACTCAGAAAAAAATTCGAGATTAGTATAACAACTTTAACATTTTGATATAGAACGAAAAGTTTGGAAAATACCCTAAAGTACACAAAAAACGTATCTTTGAAATACAAATAATCTTAGAATGATCACAGATAAAATTCTTAGAATTCCATATTATAAAGAGAAAATTGTAGACCAATAATACTACATACTTTGCTAATTTTAACACAATCTAATCTGACCTCGGTTTACTTACGTTGAGGATTCGATAACCGCCATAGTCACAAAAAATTATTTGTGTCGAAGGTCTAATTTAATGCAATAATAAGGATAAGCATTAAACCAGTGCATTTTTTCTGGAAAAATAAATGAGGAGATGAAGTAATTAGCCACATATAATAAAGATCGGTAAAAAATCGTTGAAACCCTACATTCCAGGTGTAAGTCTTCCCTCCATTAAAAGCAAAACACTCTTAATTAGTAGTAGAGCAGGACAAAAACACGTATTGCATTGTGTGCAATATTGGCGTGTATATTAAACAAGGAGCTATTAGCATAATAAGGAGTACAAACAAACACAATGTTAAACTAATTTCACTTAACTAATGCTTTTCTGTCATTGTAATTTTCTGTCAGTGATATGTATGGAGGGCGGTTCCATTCATAAGTGTGAATAAATTTATTTTTATGGTCTACATACTGCGACCAAAAATGTTCTACATACTGCGTCACATATATTTCAATGTGAATCTGTTCTTAAAATTGCCAATACTGTAAATCTCGATAGCAAATCAAATAATTTAGAGCGATAATGTTTAAAAAGCGTTAAAACTACGATCTTCCAATAAATTTCAATTTTTTCCCCAATTTCCTAGATCAAATTATTTTGTATTTTATAAATACGTATTTCGACTACAAAGTAGTCATCATCAGTATGAATTAGCTAGTTGTAATGATTCTCTGAGGAGATGTTACTCGTTGCTAATTTGGTGACGGTTTACCCTTTGTAGTCGATATACGTATTTATAAAATACAAAATAATTTGATCTTGGAAATTGGGGAAAAAATCGAAATTTATTCGAAAAATCCTAGAGTTCTCATTAATAATTAAAAAAAAAAAAAAATACGATCTTCGAGAAAAAAATTTACAGAATGCTAAGAAATAAGAAGTTTTTAAATAAATTCAAACATATTGTAAAAAAAAAAATTATTTTAATATTGGTGTTCCGTCGGGTCGTTCCGTTTACTGTAGTTACGATTAAAATATCTGGAAGGCATTTTAGAATCTTATTAAGGCTATTTTATATCACATAAATTAATTGTTAACTATCAACAATTTCAAAGTCTATTGAAGCAGAATATTGTAAAATGTAAAACAAAATGTGAAAAGAATTTAAATGAAATCATTTTAATTGAGTTAGTCATAAATTTTGTTTCTAATGTTCATTATATTTATATTCAATTGCACTAAGTGCAAAAATCAAAGTACATTTTCTTGTAGTAGTAAAAAAGCATTTAAAATGTCAATATTTATTAATGAAATTAAGCTTAAGGTTATTTGATCCGTCTTTTAGAGTGCACACTTGAAATTTATCTTTTGGTTTATTTATTTTATTAATATAAATAAAATACACAGACGCTAATGGACACAGAACTTCCTCACGAGCAATACATTTTTTATTATAAAAATTTTTCAAAACTAATCGCCGTTAAAAAAATGAACTAAAAAGTAAAAATAATACTAAATTAAAAACTTCTATAAATAATTTTCTTCTGACCAATTACCTTTATTTTATTGGTTACAAGGAAATTATTTATAGAAATTTTTTAATTTTTACTTTTCAGTTCATTTTTTTGAACACATTTTTATTTTTTACTTTTGGCTGTTCCAACCACAAAAAATTTGTTTTACGATGAAATTTAATTATTGTTTTTGTGCCTTCTCTCACCTTAGGCACATCATTTGTTTATCATACCACCCTTGGATAATAACGACGAATTTACACTTCATATCCCAATTGCTACTCAAGTCGTGAAGACTGGATATATATATATATATATATATATATATATATATATATATATATATATATATATATATATATATATATATATATATTGTCGAATTGAGAAATCTCCTTTTTTGATGTCAGGTTTAAGTAACTCTATGTCCAGTCTTCACCACTAGAGTAGCAATTGGGATAATATATATATATATATATATATATATATATATATATATATATATATATATATATATATATATATATATATATATATATATATATATATATATATATATATATATATATATATTTATATGGAACACCCAAAAGTAAAAAATAAAAATGTGTTATTATATTAATATATAATTATATTAATAATTATATTAAATTATATATATATATATATATATATATATATATATATATATATATATATATATATAATATAATATATATATATATATATATATATATATATATATATATATATATATATATATATATATATATATATATATATATATATATATAATATAGTCTTCACGACTTGAGTAGCAATTGGGATATGAAGTGTAAATTAAATTTCAACATTTACATCATCACATACAATTTTTAGACAATCTAATCTAACGTTATTTTTTTAACAAATTTCAAATCAATCAAAATTCAATGTTCTTAAAGGCTAAAAGAACTTTATTATTTATTCTTTATATAAAAGAAAAGAAAAAAAAAAAATATACCACTTTATACGGTTTCCACCATATTTATCAAAATACCATAGAAACAACGAAAGGGAATAATCAAAAATTATTAAGTTTAAAAATGCTATTAAATTATGGGTTAATTAAACTTCGTTAAAATATTGCCTTGCCATATGATATAAATATGCGTGCTCGATCGGATTGCGAGAAGTGGATCAAATTGAACTTGCAAGATTTGATAACAGGCAAACATCTATTTGTAATCGTTTTCTAAAAAAAATAAAAACAAAACAAAATTATAAAACAAATTATCGCTAAAAAGCATAAATTTTGTTCAATGAAGAAACAAAAAAAATCATTTATAATGGAATCTAATGACGTCATACTAAGCCAAATTTTAACGAAAAATTAACCCTTTGTCTATGGTTTGATTTTATCAATAAAGATTCTCCAATATTATAATTTTACATAGAAAAGCATGAGTAGCATTAAAACAATTAGATTTTATAAATTTAGATTAATGTTAGAGCAATTGAGACTAATTTTCTTTTGAAATAGTAAAATATTTTAAAACAATAATCAATTTCTTTACCTTCTTTATCTTCTAAAGTAACGTAAAGTTTTACAAGTATAGAGTTGTACTTTAAAAACACACAATGATTTTATATATACAGGAATTGAAGTAAAACTATTAAAAATATTATTTTGACAATTCTCAGCGAACTAATAAGTCTTATTTAAGCAAAATTTTCAAATTTAATTCTATATTTAGTAAAATTTTTTAACATCTATCTTGAACTATCATCACTTAAAAAAAAAAAAAAACTATAAATATACTAATCTAGAGTAGATAAACTAGGATACAGGAAGTGAAATAAGACTACCAAAGAGTAGGCGCCACAAGTAAAGATAACAACTGATAGAGTTAATTACTTACACACTCGATATGTGATTTAGTATTAATGTAAGAATTATTTTTAATGATAATCATTCATAAACTTCTTTAGCTAAATTTGAATATTGACGAATCTAAGCAGATTACGAAAAAATATTTCAAACAAAATCTGTTTGTATTCTTAATGCAAATATTAACTTGTCTTTGGATTTCTTCTTCTATCATTAATGGTTCAAAAATTGGATCATGGATCCATTGGATTATGCTCATTCACTAACTTACTTACTTTTTGAGTTGTCTTAGAGACGGGCGAATGGGCAAACATACGGAAATTGACTAATTAGATAATTCTTTGAGCACCTATAACTATACCAAAACTTTGATCAGTTAAATAACTAGCATTAATTAATTAATACATTTGCCACTAAAATGTGACATAAATTAATACATTAGATCTAATATACTCGATTTTTTGATCATTTTAATTTTAATATTTATGAAATAAGTATATTAAGAACATTCACCAATCACAAGCAAACTTCTCGATTTTAAACGCTGAAGATTCCAGTGTTATTCATACGTGCAGTACCCTATAATCGATTCCCAAAATGTCCATACACGATACAAAATCTATAAACTATTAATTTATTTTTTAGGTAAATGTGTGAATTACGATTTGGGAAAGTTACTTGGGGCACAATATGTACTTTATCTAACGTAAGGTAAATGATACTTGAAGCGATTTATTTTCATTACCTAGAATTCATAATCATAATCGAATTTTTATAGCTTGATTTGAGTTTTGATGATGCGTTGTTTCCATTTAAATCTGATGTTAAAATTTCAAATTCTGATAATTTAATTCTTATAATTTAATACACCAATGTTATAAGTAACTTTATCGCATATCTGCAAATCGTGTGTGATAAAAAAATTGGACCTTAAATTATTCCCTTAGGAACTAGGATAAGATATATACGTTAATTGATTTACAAATTTACTTGATGTCATCTGTATGTTTAAACATGATATCAAAACGAGATAGTATTTCTCAACTTTTAAAAATAACCTAGTATATCAAACTTTGTCCGAAGCTTGGTGTTGAGAGTGTTGCAAAAACGTATTTTGCAAGACCTATTTTGAGTCATCAAGAACTATTTCGATTATTTACAATAAGAAACATTTAGAAGCGAGAAAATCTTTTCCCTTTGTTCATTACTATCAAATATAATTATTCAGAAAAATGTCGAGTTCCCCGTTAATTCGACAATTTGATTTGATAATTGAATCACAAGATATATTCATCATTTCTTACTTTGAACTCAGCATGTATAATATATACAGTTTGTTTATATTTTTAATATAGCGCATAAAAAAATCAATATAATAAATAAAAATAGTGTAAACTACAAATCAATAATAATTATTAATATTCAATTCGATTACAAAAGATAATAAATTTGAATTATAATGATACGATATCGATCTTTTAACTATTTATACCTATGTTAGAATTTATATTGAATAGGTACTTGTAGGTTATAGCTAGCTGGGTCTAGGTGTGGGCGAGAATATACAATTTATTTGACTTCAAACATAATTATTGATTTCTTAATAAATATATTTTAAAAAATTATTTCCTAACGGCATCCATTATTATATATACATTATTGAATCTCCATAGAGCGATTTATACCAGGGTAGATAATCTTTGAAAACAAAAAAAATTATAGTAGGATGAAACCAATTATTACAAATGCAAGATAATATGATAAAAATAAAAGGAAAAATAAATTGTGGGCGATCTGAGTTCGGGAAGTAGGTGGGGGTGAGTTTTTAAAGGTAAAATTCGGTTTATCTGAATTTCCTACAAAACTACACGTCCAATAGAAAAAAGTTAAATGGCAAAGTTGTAGGTAAGAACAAGATCTACAACATTTGTATTTACACTTCTTTTAAATAACCTCAAAATTTATGTAAAAAAATGAAATAACCAAGTTTTTGGTTTTTTATTTTTTTCTCCGAAATTTGGTGAAAACTTACCTTTTTATATTCCAAATACACTATAATTTTTTTGATTTAAAATATTTATATTTTATATCATTTTGAATAAATATCGAAAAGCACCCTAATTTTCAATCGACAAATTTTTAGTTTATGTGAAAAAAGTGTAAATACAAAAGTTGTAGATCTTATTACCTACAACTTTGTCATTTAACTTTTTTCTATACGACTTTTAGTTTAGGCGGAAATCGAGATGAATCGTGTTTTATCCTTAAAAACTTATTCCCTCCTACTTCCCGAACTCAGATCGCCCGTAATTTATTTTTCCTTTCATTTTTATCATATTATCTTGCGTTTCCAATGGGTTTCATCCTACTGTAATTTTCTTCGACTTTTTATCATTTTTTAAGGCTTCTACTCTGGTCTAATTAGACTAGTACATTGTATGCATTTCTATATAAGATATCTATATACATTTAAGCTATTGATCAGACGAGAAGTTAAACAATTTGATTAACTATTATTTGCTTACCTGACCAGCAGTTATACATTTTTAAAAATAAAATTTCCTGGCCTCAAATTTTGTCTGGAGTATAGTAGTCCTCTCAAAGTTCCTTTCGAAAGGAAGCTTTACAAGTCTTAAATTTTCAACTTTTTATTCAAAAAAATGATTTGTTTATATTCATCTATTAAGATTTACTTTACTTTGGACAAAATTTCCTGACTAAGTAGTGAATTAAGAATTTGATTATCAGAATTTCCAGGTATTCCAGTAATATGGAAACCATGCTGGAGAATATCTTCAATAAAATTAATGATCAAACAATTTTTAAGAATCTTCAGAAAAAACAAGTAAAGAAAACAACTATCAGAGTTAATTGTATCTATACTCGACATGTAGTTCAGTATCAATGTTTGAAGTATTTTTATACAGTTATAAATAAATATATAATAATAACATGTATTGTAATTAGATGTACTTATTTAGTTAAATTTGAGATTAATTGTGGCTACTATGAACAGTTTACGATAAAATATTTTAATCAAAGGTTGGAATATGGATCGTCAAATATCTATTGGGTCTATTGGATCAAATGGTGCGATTGTGATCATTCACGAACTTGATCTTACATTGATGCCTAATGTACATCACCAACATTTCAACCGTTTTATCTTTGGAACGGAAATTGATTTATTAGATTTACTTTTTATTTCTTTTTAGTCATTTTGAAGTACTTTGAAATATACCAGTTAAAAGTTCTTACAAAAATGCATAATTATGTGCATTTTATATAACCTTGGTGTATTAAAACCATTTTTATCGCAATCAGCGACCTAAAAAACACTTAGATACTAATTTTCATAATATTATATAAATTTTTACGATTTTCATTTTTTGCATTAATTTTTCAAAAGTGTTTTTTTTTGAACATAATGCAAAAAACTACATGTCGATGTATAACTATATTTCAAAACAATACTTCAAAATTTCTGCTGGATTTTGATTGCAGAAAATCCATTGACCATAGGGGGAGCTTACTAAGGTCGCTTGGACCAAAATTTATAGTAATACAGTATATTATAATATTGAATTTATAATATAAATGCAAATTTAGTGCAGATTCAATTAAATTACATGGAATTAAATATGAAATACATAAAATATTTAATATAAATTCTTGATACTTCTTTAGATACAAATGTAATAAAAATACTTTCTAGATGAAATGTGCTGATGTAATTTCTTTACCTACTGGAGTGTTACACACATTTGAATTACATTTGAATTCATATTATTTTTTATCAGATTGAAATCCTGTGTATGTTTAACTGTTTAAATTTATAAATCATTTACATATGCTTTAAAATGAAAAAAAAGTGTTGGATTATAAGAATCATGATTCGATTATTTCATTAACAGACTAGATTGTAATTGTTATTCAATTTCTTATATTTGGCGGGCTATTTATTATTTTATTGTATTTTATTTACTGAAAAATTTCTATCGAACTATTTGCTAATGGTGAATTTAAAAAAAAATTAATTTTCTATTTTGGATAAATAGTTTTTTAATACAGACTTTTTCAAAAATTTGTAATAACATTTCTATAATCCTTAAATGAAATTATACCAATAAGATAACAAGATACCAAAAAGCAGAGGTATAATTCATATAATTAGTACCCTCTCTATTCCTTGTATGTATATAAACCTCTATTCCTTCTATGTATATAAAACAAAGTACTCAAGTTCGTCATTGATAGAATTCTCATATCAATAATCATGCAATTAATAAATTGAATTTTAACTTCTAACAGATTCGATGGATCGGCCTAAAAGTCATTATTTACAAAGTTTGTAGATCGCTGACAACAAATTACAATTATTGGAATACAAACACCAAAAAAACTTTTTTATATCAGTATGTATTAATATAATATTAAAGTTTAAAATTAATGCTTAAGTAATTATAACAATAATTGTAATACTTATTTATTATATGCATGTATTTAAATTATATAATAAAAATGTTATAAAATTCCAAAAGAAAAAATTTATTATTATTATTATAGAATAGGATATAGGGGTTCAAAATCGGACATAATTTTTATTTCTGTCAAATCCGATTTTGATCTCCAAAGTGGTAAAAACGGAAATTTGTACCACTTTGTGGATCAAAATCGGATCAAATTTAACATGAAAGTAGAACCTACTTTGATCCTCCAAATCCGAACCAAGTCCGATCTTAGGAGGATCAATATCGGATGAAAATTTCGACTCGGGTTATCTGGACTGTTTAGGTATATAATTTCTTCAGGTTTGGGGGCGCAAACTTGAAAAAAAACTAAGGCTAAAATCCATTCCTTCTTTCTTTGCGAGCAAAACGGTCTAGAGGAGTGGAATCCTGGAAATCTGATATGTTTTTATACATGTACGGTAGCGAACTGGCTTTTTTGTACCAGTTATTATGCAAATAAGATATTTTTATCATTTAATACTATTAATACCCTTGTATAATTTCAAAAGTTGTATTTTGTTAGTATCCATATTTATAATCTTATTTTAACTTGTTCATCGTTATATTTTAAAAATATTTTAATCTAAAGTTAAAAAAAAACTCTTCACACCTTAAAATACCATAATATATTTTCTTCTATTTGGCAATATGTCGCAAAGAAATAACTTTTGACTTTTTTTAGAACATATCAAATTTTTGAAAACATTCCTTCAGTTAACTGAAATATACTTGTATTTTAAAGAATTATATATTACAATATCAAAAATGTTGAGTTAAATTAAATATACCAACTTTAACTAAATACGTCAACCTCTTTCATATTAGCCTTTCATATTCATTGAAAATATAATATTCATAGATAACCAGCTTTAAATAAAGAAGTAATAAAAAATAATTTTTATTTTATAATTTCATTTATTTATGATACTAAAGTAAGAATATGAAATTATAATGGTGTGAACAGAACGACATTCGACAGATGAATTAATTATTCAAACTTAAGAATTTTCCATGTTTTTGTTGCAAAATTTCATACATTTCCTATCTCCCTGTTTGTATCATTAAGAGTTTTGCAAAAAAAATTATGCCCCCCTTTTAATGAATTATTATGGGCAAAGAAAACATTTCGATATTGATGTAAGTCCTTTCTACATCGATTATTATTATCAGTCGTTTCAAGTCCTTTCTACATCAATTATTACTATCAATATTTATAATATTTTTTTTCACAAATTGAAAAAAGTTCTAAATTTTTTAACAAAAAATAAGGTTTATAATTAAGAAAATGAATTTCCTGATTTTATAAAAGTATAAATTTTGGAAAAATTACCTTAAAAATTATTATTGAATCAATTGATATCAATCTCACAATAAAATAAACTATTAAATGAGGTCCTTAGATACAAGATAATCAATGAGATGTATAATAATACTAATGTATATAAGTCTGGCAAATAAAAAAAAGTATTGCTGGACGACGATCCGGGGAGATCAGACCTACGTAAAGTATAATGGCAGAAATGCCATTCAGTAACAGTTATCTCTGTAACGTTTTAATGTTATAAATTTTTCTTAAGTTTCTTTTAAGCTTATATTAATTAATATGATAAAGTGATCTTTAAACATTACCAAAACAATTGAATTAAAATAAACTGCACATAAAAATTTGTGTTTTTTCAGCTTTTCTTAAAAATAACACAATTCTTGAGTGCCATAACACAAGTATGAAAAATAACACAATTGTTGTATAAGTATGTATGTTTATAAACTTCTAAGCGCTTCTAAATAGCTAAAAGACACAAGTCAAATTTTTATGAAAATTTATTTTATATAATTTATTGTACTCTCAACTTTTTGAAAAAAACAATTTTACTATTTTCCGAAAGGCACAAGCTTTTGAAATTTATAACATTTAAACATTGTTGATAAAAATACTGAGTAGGCATAGAAAAAATTTCAGCCTTTATACTAAGTAATGGGTCTAACTGGCAAAGCCTCTTAATTGAATTTAATTTGATTTCAAACTATCCATGTATATTTTACTGTTTCCTTATTATAATTTATGATATTTTATTCAATATGTATTTAAATTAAGGATGTAAAACATTTTAATGGTATCACTATTCAAAATATAGTGGTTCTTATCAAGTACATAATAATACTAACTGCTTCATTAAAAAATTACGTAAGTTCACATGTCTTCCAATACAACATTGATAATGTTGTCTTGTATAAAAATAATCTAAAATTATTATATAGTTTTTAAGTTGTTCTTATAAAGTAATTCACGTTTTTATATCATTATTATTATTACTCGTATTATTTGATATAAGTTGTGATCGAGTACATTGATCATCGTCAATGTACATCCATCCAGCCAACCTACCATATTGCTACAAAAAAACTGGACATCGATCGATCTGATGATGTTCGATTGATATTTTATAATCATAAAAGACAAAGTGATTTATTAAATTTATTGCATATTGCGTAGAGGGGGTGGTAATGACTTTAAAGATTGGTGATATTCAAATGATTCAGCATCTAATATTACTTACCCAATTATATCAAAGCTCTTAGAATCATTACCTGTAATATTTTACTAGGATTTATTTGATAAATTGTATCATGTAATGTTTTGAGATTTATTATTGTACACAATGTAGTCTATTGTACTTATCATTAAGCTTCTTCCTTTAACAGAAGAAAAATGTGTATATATGAAAACATACTTCAAAGAAGAGAGGCACCCGGTTTGTTTAAATAGTTTGCAATTTTTCGAACCATCCTCCCTTATTTGACGTAATTGTTTAAAAATACTCACAAATACAAATAGGTGAAATCTTTTATGATCGATAAAATAATAATCCTTTTAAAAATGGGGTTTCTTTACTACGTATCAATTAAAAACTTTTCTAGTTGTGTGGAATTACATGAACATTAGAAGAAAAAATAATAAACAAGGGATTTATTCAGTGTTTAGGCCCCAACATTTATTTCTATTTAATTTAACGGCTTTGCACGTCGTAGTTTCTTTTCCAAAACATATATGAGTTCCTGATCAAAGCCTTCCATAAAATTTAATCTATTTTCAAATTCTCAATAAAGACCAAATAGATGACTGGCGTCTCATAGTTGGACGCAAATACGTCATAATTATTTTCAGTTTACTAAAGCATTGGAGACAACTTGCAGATATTGTAAGTAATGTTCAAAATATTCTCGGAACTATATACAAGTAAACGATTGATGTCATAATTTCACAGGTGTTATAACAGGTCGAATGCTTTTGATTTTTCATTATTTTCGGGTACTAACTACTGATAATTGTATTATTCAAATTTTTTATGAATATTTTGCATGTGAAGGAAAGTTATTTTAATATTAAATTCGCATGAGGTCATTAAATTCTTTACAGTCGAATAGTAGCCACTCTGTTTGCCAAATTTAGAAAAAATGGAGAGAGAATCATTTAGAAAATGGTTAGAGAGATGTTTAAGTTGTACTTGGCTTGAAATAAAACATTCGTTACCAAAAATGAAATGAAATTCTTCTAAAAGTAGATAGTAAGAAAATATTAATTATTAGTTCAATTATTTGGAAATTTTTATCTCATAAAAGAGATAAAATGAACGTTTTTTTTTTTCATTGTATTTTAACGAATTTAGCATTCACAGATACCTTTTCTCCACAAAATATTGAACAGCATTTGATTATAGCCCGGAGAAGTACTTTAAAATTCGTTTTGGACTTCTCCTAATATTTATTTTTCGTTTCAAATATCTATTTCAAATTATTGTTGTATAATTTTTTGTACCCCATTTTGAACAAAATTACAAAGAAAAACTATAAATAGATCATCCTTTAATAACATCATTAATGATTAAACCAATAAATTGAATACATTGAATAAAAATACATAAATAATAAGCAATTTAAAACAATCCCAAGAAATAAATAAGTAGTTATTATTATTATTTACGTTTATTGATTACTATAACTATATACTTTAATCAACAATAATAATAATAACAATAATCATAATAATCAATATAATAATCTGCAATGAATCGATCAATAAATGAAAGAAACTATATAATACGAATATATGTTTATAGTAAAACTTTTTGTAAATCGATTGTCTCCGACTAAATTGATGGTCTCCACGTTATGTAAATTTTCTTGAGTACAGTTATGCGTGCATAATGTTGTCAAACATAAGCATTAATTCGTTAATTACAAAATTGTTAAATAACTAAGTTAACTATATTACATGCCAAGTTGTCAATTGTATGCTACTATTTGTGGATATATATTTCGATTTTTATATATGATTTTGTATTTGAGATCGAATTATGATTTTTAACCGACTTTTACTCCAAAAACGACGAAGGTTCTATATTCTGAGGGGCATCGAAAAATAAATTATTGGTTATTGAGTTTCAGCCAAATGCATATTTTACTTTAGTGTAACAATCAATAAGAAAAAAAATAAACTTGAAACTAAATATTAATTCGAAATCGAAACATCTATAAAAAATTGGTCGCAGTGAATCTATTTATAGAAGTAATGATTAAAAATTGTTTTTTAAATTAATTTTAATTTCTTGAAATCAAGAAGCACTTTTTTATTCTTGTTTTTTTTTAAAAATTTTTTACTTAGTTATAAGTTTTAAGGAAAATTTAATACAACTCTAATTAATTTGCAGACCAGGTACATATGTTCAGTGAAATTGACCCAAATAAGATATATATATCCTATATCTCTATAATACAAACGTTTTCTAATAATAAACTTCAAAATGTAATGAAAATTTGTATGCACAATAGGTATAGATATGGAAACGGAACGGGTGTCGAAGAGCTTTTCTCGAAAGATATTTCTAAAGTAAAAATCAAAATTCTACTATATATTTCAAAATGTTTCTTGAGGAAAAACTCATCGACATGACCTCACTTTCTTATCAAGTGTTAGGATGATTATAATTGAGTTGTCCTTGAAAATTAAAAGAAATACATTGTATATGTCTTTACTAGCAATTTAGTCACAATTCCTCTCAACAGATAACGAAGTTGTACTGTTTTTTTAAATAAAATAATTTTAGTTAATAACATGATATATTTATTTGAACCAGTTGTAGAAGATTGTTTAATATATAATATTTATAGTTTAATAAGTATACTTATAGTTATTATTACCTACATTAAACTATCTATTTACTTTACTAAGTTTACTTAACGTTCAAAGCCATTTTATACCTTAAATGGTTTTGCAAATCTTTTTAATTCATTAATTATTATTATTATTGTTTATAATGAGAACTTTTTATTATTTTATATGTATCTAAATAGATAAAAAGAATACAATTATCAGCAACTGTTTAATCATTTATTGAGTTATTAAATAATCAAAGAACTTAAATGAAACTAAAATTCAATTTATCAGGTGGATAATTTATTATTTTATATTTAAGTAAAAATTTACTTATAAATTTGTTTTAATCATGTAGAATTGCATTTTGAAGCTCATCTAAAATCTTTTGCACTGTTTTATAAAAGAAAAGTCAGTTGCCTGTACATTATAGGCCCTGCAACTATTAATATTTTATATTCTTTGTTTGAAAAAGAAAGAAAAAATCTAAACTAAAAAGAACTAAAATATTAAACAATAATAGTGCTATTTCAAGTGCAAAACAAGAAAATATTCCTTACCCGAAACTCGAAAAAGTTTTTTGTAATAATAATGCTCAGGTAAGCCTTTTGTTCTTAAAAGAAGAATTTAATAATTTTCAGAGAAACGATATTATGATTTCGAAAAGGAACTAAATTGATGTCAAATCACGCTTGACACCAAAATAGCACAAAGAGTATAAATTATCATGTTTAGAAATTTATTAAAAAGCATCAGAATTTTATAACTACAGAATTCCATTATTCATTGTATAAATCGAAATGCAGATGTATATTTTCAAAATATACATTTAACAATAATGCATGTTAATCAAACGAATTCAAGAATATTAAGTATTATTAATATTGGTGAGTGACTTCAATTAACGCTTACTTTAGCTGGAGACTATGATTTTTCGTAACCAGCGGGGTAGAAAATATAAACAATGAAGTTGTCATTTTTTTACGTTATTACTATATATTTCCTGGTTTAATAAAGAAGCTAATTTTGGGTTTGAAAATATATAAGTCGAATCTTGTGGGACAAAGATTTTTGGAGTAACTTTAAAAATCATAAATATGTTCAAAACATCTTTTTTTTTAAACGAAAAGCAAATCTCTGTATATAAATGCATAAGTGACTGGTATATCAATTTAAAGCTGAAAGAGCTTGGTCTGCAAACTTAAAAATACGAATGATTGGGTCTTATATATCATAAGTGAGCATTATTAAAGGATTTTTTAAATTCGTTGAAGAAAGACATTTTTGAAATTCAACTTCGTAAAGGAAAAGAGGGACTTCAACGAAATAATAGAATGTCCAGTACAAGATAAACGTATGCTCCAGATTGTAGACAAATATGAATTTTTATTTGAAAAATTTGTAAAAAACTACCAGGTTATAGTTTAATGCACGTACTTATTTAGTGATAATATATTCAATATATTATCGAAATAATTTTATTATCTATAACTACAATTAAGTAAGTCTTTTGATAGCTGATTACTTAGTCCAAGTCGAGATGTATATTTTTATAAAAGTATAGCTTTCGTATTTGACATGCATTGGAATTTTCAAATACTTTGTACAAACAAACTGTAATATTATAATTCACACAATATAAAATATCACATGATATTAGTTGAGTTGTATGTTGGTGGGTTTGTTTGAGTACAGGTATAGGTAACTAAGAAGGACTTCTGAATAAATGCTCATTTGACACCTATGGCATATTTGATAGATTTAATATCTTGTTTTGTAATACTAAATGTCTAACTTTATTCAAACCATATGATGATGTACCTGTTTATATCAAATAAAGAAACAGAATAAAGCTTGTTTTACATTCTTACATATTAGTTTATGTATTCATTTTTATAATTTAAAATACTTAAAAAAAAATTGGTCAAGCTAAGTTCTGAATAAAAATCAGAATCATATTAAAATGAATTGGTCCAATACAAAAAAATAAATATATAAAAACGAATATTTTATTAAACATATTAAATTGATTAACAAATAGCAAAATTGTTGTTAGTTGTGGAGACGTATACCGGGCGACTAGACCATTTTTGGCCTTTATTATCGAATTTTTTGTGACGACGGCGGAAATCGACCTTCAGGGTCCTAAGAAAAACCACACTCCATTTCGTTAAAAAAACTTCTACATAATGACAAATTGTAATTATTTTTATTTCATACATAACAATCTGTAATTAATGATAACTGACTTATTCAAATAAACAATTTAATAAACCCTACACCCTCTGCCAATCATATTAATGGCCGTAAATTTCCATTTTTCTAATGTAAATGCAGGTAGAACATCCTTCAGTAAAATGGAGATATTGAATTAAAAAAGACAGTTATTCTTCTTAGAATTTAGATTTGTATAATTTTTCATCGAATATAAGTTTTATGCAGTTAAAAAAATTGCATGAGGTAGAAATAATTTATTTTGAAAAACGTTTAATTTTATAAGCAACAATATTGAAACATTATTTTAGCTGATACCTCCAAACACCATCACATATCAATTAATATTACCATGCATAGCTTGTAATAATTCAGGAAAACTCGATAATGAAAAAACTATAACATATTTATTTGATTTTGTAACCCGGGATATATTTCTTGCAAAGGTAAGTGAATTTTTCGTAGCATAAGCGAATATTCGGTTTTTAAGAATTTATTTAACTTTGCTGTCTTATGTCTTAGGCATAACATTGTTCACAATACCAATTCTTTATGTTTTCAAAATTTTTTTATTTAAAAATTCAGTTTATCTAATTTTTGTTCTGGTGTTGCATGAAAAGATTTATTGGTGTTTTAAATGTCTTAAGCTCTGGTCGAATTCTACGAAGTAATACCTACATGATTTAAAAAACGCATAAATATTATCATTATTATTGAACACAACAATTATTTCTTTACTGAAGTAAATGGTTAATAAAGTTATAACCAATAGGTAAAAAAGAAAGATTTCAAAATATATTTTCAGTATAATATTATTTTTTTGCTTGTTCTTTATGCGACCTTAAAATAGAATTTAATCAGGAAGTTAATAAATTTAGATTATATAAGATTTCGTATTTTTGTTTGAGTTACACTTTATTACTAATTCTTGTGCCATTGTTGTGTCGAGATTCTTAGATAAGATTAGATTAAGATATTCAATGTAAAACTAGCATAATAATATTTAAGTGCAGTGAATCTTTGCTTTTTAAATGCGTGTTTAAAATATCAAATGTAAAATATTTATTTATATAAATAAAATCTTTATAAGAAGACGTATGTTTTATTATTGTATATGTTTGTAATTCTTTGATATTCTTTTCTCATTTATATAGAGGTTATAAAACTGGTTTCAAAAATATTTAAAAAAAAAATTGAAACCTTTATTATCGATTCATTTATTCGACACGTTTATCTTATTTTATTTATTTACTTTTTTTATATAACATATACAAGGTGTAATAAGGGACAGAATCAATTTCAGTTTGGGTAGCCATGCCCTAGGTATAAATTGGTCTGGAACTTGTGAATAATTGAATTGCACAAAGGTATACTATTTAATTTCAAATATTTGATTGTACAAAATAACATAAACAAAAAAGTGCGAGTGAGATTTCTAAAGTTATTTTTTTTGTGGTCAATTGCAATATACAACTGCGAGACGTCGGTCAGAGATCTTCATAAATAGCTTCGACCGTTTGAAATATGGCGCTACAAGCAAATCTTAAATATTCAATAGAAAAATTATACATCGAAAGATCAGATATTAAAGAGCGATTTGAATTGGTAAGTTTAATTAAACCATGCCAAACAGCATATTTTGATCATTTTAGCAGTATAATAAGCATAGAATCAACATTTGGTACTAATGGGAAAACTTGAGTCAAAGAGATCTTGTGGTAAAAAACCAATTGTATGGTTGGATAGTAAATATGAAGTTGTATATATAACAAGAGTATCGGTAAACAGAATATGGCGTCCAAAGATGACCAACAATGGCGTAAAATTGTCTGGAACACCTCCCAAAACATATGGTACTCATCGTCATCATCATCAGTACTATTTTTACTATTAATGTGTACATACTATTAACTCTAGCTCAAAGCATTCTTTTCACATTTTTAATGCCCCAAATTGCTTTAATTGACCAAGTTTGCGTACTGATTATGACTAACATCTTCGTATATTTTGAAAGTTTTCATAGTATGTTAATTGCTGATAATCTCTGAATTAGTAAAAACCTTATACCAAGGTATTTAGTTGTACGACATTGAGAGTATAAGATACGACCATTAACTTTTGACAACTTGAATATGATATTTTTGGTCTAACCGTTATTAAGAGAGTAAACGATGATATTTCGCTTGCTTCTTTTATATTTTGTGTTCGCGATGGTATTTTTCTTTACTGCAAAATTCATATTTTTCAAAACACTTTGCTTTAATTTGATAAAAGTCATCCACAATTTTTAATGTTTCAATACATCAATTGAAGTCCACATAGTGGCTTAATGATGGCATCGTTTCTTTTCCTATTTATAAAACGTTAGTAATAAGAAACAATATCCATGGCCGTTTCAATCGATATTATCTCAATAAATGCCATATTATGCCATTTTTTATTTGCCACTTTCTGTATATGATATATCTGTGATTATTGAATATTTATTTACAAACATATTATGATGTTTTTGTGTATGTAATTGCAAAATCAGTTCTAAAACCACTTTCATATGCAAAAAAAAAAAACAACAACAACAACAAAAATTAATTATAAATGGTATTCAAAATTTGGATGATTTTACTTTCAATTAGTGTATATAAAATAGTCCATTTTATATAAAGTGAAAAGAATACTCAAAATAGAAAGAATACTCCTCGGCCTTGGTAGACAGAAGCATGAATTGAGTTACATAGATTAAAGTTCCATTAGCCTGATAATTTAAACTTTAATTACATTTTATAAACAAATATTTGAAAAATAATTTTTGGAAAAAAATTTAAAGAAACTTCAAATAAACTAATGTATGCATTCTCCCGGAACTAATTATTATTTAATTAAAATCATTGACATCCTGATGTAGAAATCGATTATTCTATTTTAACGGTTATGCTGCTACCTATATTAATTGCTAGAAGAATTTATCATGAAATAACTATAACTTTTTTTAGCATATTTTAAGATTGGTCTTTTGATTTTTTCAATATCTGTGTGATTTTTTATTTTTCTTGAAACATAACCTAAAAACAAACATTTGAAATCAATAAATAATATATTAATACAAACTTAACTTAAGGTACACGAAAGACTCCATTCATAAAAATATTTCTTCTCTATTAATAGCATCTATAAAGGGCCCTTTCAGTTTCTGTGTCCCATTTAATAGTATTTGAGAAGAAAATACAGAAGAATATGTCTTTTTTAAAGCTTTATTATAACTTGTTACAAACACATAACTATATATGTTGACTTACCGAAATGAAATGTGTATTAGGCGAAAAAATACATTTTTATCTTTAATACAAAAATCATCATGAATGTAATAGTAAGATAATTGCAGTTTTTCTCGATTTTCCGCTCTGATTTTTTTCATTTGTCTTTCGTAAGAATTTTTCTGATTAGTATATATGAATAAAATTAATGTAAATCTACATTACGCCTGTACATATAAAAGTTACCTGATATCATGAGATCGGCATTTGGTCATGCTTTGTAAAATAAGACCATTTCGAACGTGTACCTAATAGGTGAAGAGCCCATCGTAGAAATAAGGGTGTAATAGTTTACAGGTTAAATTTTATTGCAAAAGAAAGTGTTTATAGAGCATTAACACATGTTATAAGACTTTTATCCTTATAACATGTGTTAATGCTCATAAACACTTTCGTTTGCAATAAAATTTAACCTGTAAACTATTACACCCTTATTTTAAGTTCTTACGAAATTCAGCAGCCTGATTTAAGGGCCATGAGTGACAGTTTTGAACCATCTTTAGTTATACTTTTTATGAAAATATTTGTTTAATTATTTAAAATATTTGATACGATTAAAATGTTTGATACGACGGTTCAAATTTTTTACGTATAGTTTTACCAATTCAATTTTTGAATCATTTGACTCAAAATCTTTAAATATGGCTGCAGAATTTTGTAACTAACATAGCGATATCAAATGCCGTTTATTACGGTGGATTCTGCCTCTATAGTATAATTAATTCAATTGATCTTCAAATTATGAAGAATAATATTCAAAAGATGTCTAATAATTTCATGTCGTGTAATAAATATGCAATAATAAATCATTTAACAGATAGTAATTAATCTTTTGTTTGTCATATCATATGATTTATAAATTACCATAAAGTTCCGTAATATAATGTAGATAATCTATGCGACACATATAAATAGGAAACTCCTTCCTTTTCACGAATTTAAATACAGAGAGTCGACGTAAAAAAGTCAACTGATTAGTGAAAGGAATCGATTGGAAAGAAAATTTTTATAGAGTAAAAAGACATGTCAAAAGACTTTTGGTCGTCAAGTCGGTACAAAATCCATCAGTGTGATTTAGATGGTTACTTTTAACTGTCAATTGTCTCCTTAAAATTATGATGGTGGATTTCATATCACTTTAGAAAACACGGTATCCTCTTGGTTCAACTGGTGTATGATTAAATTGAATCGAATAATATCCGTTGAGATTTTTTACATTGTGGTATTAAAACTCAACATGTTTATATCTCAAATTTTAAACGAAAGGTTAAAATTAGCTTCAAATCAGCATTCAATAATTTTAATATAAAAAAAATATCAGTATTCAATAATTTTAAGTGAATATAACAAGTTAATTATTTACATATGATTGATTATCATTGATTGAACTTTTTTTAATTAGTAGTACCTGGATGACCGAGCTTTGCTCGGTATTTTTTTTTTAAATTTATAAATTGTGTTTTTTGGAAATCATATTACGTCGAGGCGGAAGACGAGTCCAGCACGCTAACAATTAGCCACTCCAATGACTTTAAATATTAAACAAATATATCATTACATTATAAAAAATTATACAATTATAATAACAAAATCTGATTTGAAAAATATTATTCACTTTATTGTGTTGTTTTGTTGGGTTGGGTTGGGTTTAAAATATAAAAAAAAATTAAATTTACTCGTCGCTGGAGCCGGGATTCGAACGCGGGATCTCTAACACTTAGCCACTCCAATAACTATATGACTATAAATATTAAATAAATATATCATTACATTATAAAAAATTATCGATAAAACACGAATAAATGATATTTTCTAAAAATGATTCTTAGCTAGATCGATTTATCGCCCCCGAAACCCCCTATATACTGAAATTCATGAAAATCGTTGGAGCCGATTCCGAGATTCAATTAACTAAATTTCAGCTGGCGAATGAAAATATTATACGAAAAAATGTTTCTTATAAAGTTTTTTTTGTTTTTTCCTACTATAACTTATGGTTAAAAAAAATATCGATCATGGATCCAATGGATCTAATGAAATTCGCTCATTCGGTTGTTCTTACGTTTCAGGTTTACAATGCACTTCTGCAGCATGTTATCTCTTATTGTTTTTGAGTTATCTTGATGACTGACGAACGGCAATGCAAAAATGGACTAATTAGGTAATTCTATGAAAACCTCTTATACCAAAATTTTGTTAGTGGCTTGTTAGTGGCTAATATTTTCTAGTGTTACAAATTTTAAACTTATTAAAACAAATATACTCTGACATATACTATATTATTTCAGAGTATAAAAAGTGAATTTAAACTATTTTAATTCAAATCCCATAAAATACTTTTTTTACATTTAATTAAAGAATGATTTGGTCTTCTTTTTAACTAAGGTTCTTCTTTTTAACATTCTATGAGAAATAAACAATAAGGTAAAATGATAAACCAATTTAAAATCATGCAGGGTTAAAATGATTTATTATGATATAATGTAATTTAAATGGCATAAAATATCCTGTATTATAAATCATATCCGTTATTATTCTTACACACAAATTTAATTCAAGGGCGACGAAGAATCATGAGCAAATGGCAATCTTTTTATAAGGCAATCTTTTAGTATAAAAAAGCTTGGAGAAATCTTATTTTGTATTCGGCCAGAAACTTTTCGTTTAGCTTCATTTATCTGATACGTTTTTGTAGTTTTTCTTATATGGTTTTTATTAGATAAGTTTGAATTCCGATATATGAATAATATGTACAAATTTTGTAATTAGCTATAAGGACAAAATATTTTACACGTATTATTATAATTTAAAAACTTTATACGAGTATTTCTAATAAGAAGGAATGTAGATCTGATACAAATGTATGAAGAGCCAAATGTTTTAGCATGCATTCTTCTAGCGTAGTTGAAAATGTCTTGGAAACGTTGAAATAATGCCCCAAAGGAGGCATCACCGCAGTCATGTTTAGAATACCTGGGGACTGAAAGCCTGTGATACAAGAGATATGATAACATAGTTGTGATAACCACGTGTATGATAATACAACTTGGTGAACAAACTGGAAGACCTTGTGCACAGGGTCGAAATATATAGTGAATAATTGTCTGTAAATTTTTGAAAATAAAATGTTCAACTATTTTGGGTTAAAAAATTTTCTATTGAAAAGTAATTGTTTTTGTTTTATATATATTATTTGTGGACTCAAATTATTATTTAGAATATATCATTTAAAAAATGGGTATGCAAAACATTTGTGACGTAACTGTCTCAGTTTTTAGGTACAGAATAGGTACTTAAAACCAGATTTAAATAAACATAATACATGATCGGTCCATCGAACAAATGAATGCAATTTTGTTTGTGAAAACAAGGACATTATTGACTGTTTGATGAATAGAAAGTCAATATAAACACAGACATGAATATTATGTATGCAAATTATTACAGAAAATGTAAATAATAACATTTCAGACAATGCAAGTTTTTTGTTTTGTATTTTTTTTTTTTTTTTAATTACATCATCATCTAGTTAAAAATGTAAAATAAATCAAGAAATTTTAAACGGCTCACATTATGCTTCGTAAGTTAAATCCACTTCGAAATATAGTGTTTATAAAAGAAAATAATTGCACTTGAAAATTATAACAAACAAAAGACGTTTTGCTACCTTTTTACCAAACTTAAAATCCATTAACCATTCCTATATATAGATTTGTGATGCACCTACTTTTTCCTCATGTAAGTTAATTATTTCTGTAAAGAAGTCTGTTATATTCATTTTAAATATTAAGAATTAGTTAATACGAATCTAAAATTATAAAAATAAGCATTTTAAAGCATTTTGATAAATTTTATTACAATTTTCGATGGTTAAAATCAAAAATTTTTCTGTGTACATTTCTAACAAAAACAAACACCTATCAAAATGTTTTATTTTAATATTTAATTTTATAAGATCATAAAATAATATATATAAAAAAAAAATAAAAAAAAAAAAAATAAAATTAGAGGAAGATTATATAAATGTAGTCAAATTCAAGTCATTATAGGTATTTAATTGTAAACCAAAATACAATCTTAACAGAATAATCTTTCAATGAGTTTTTAAAAAAGAATGCGCACTTCTTGCGGCTACTTCACACTTACGTAATCTTTTACTATTCCATCTTTTGAATCGGTAAGTTAAAATAAAATAAAAAATACATATCGACAAGTCGATACACATAAAACTTCTTATCAAAAAATTATCATAAACCAAAACAAGTTTTATTCTCATTGACTATCATGAGAATTCAACACCATAAATGTTGTTGCTATTTAGAATTGAAGTAGATGCACACATCAAAGTATTGCTAAGTATTAACTGTAAATTGCATAATTTAATACTTTGTATATTTAAAATTACAACATACAACAAACACTGTGTGGTGATATTAATACAAGATGAGATGTTGTTTGGAATAATAATTCACTCACAGTTGGAGCTTCTGCAATAGCGGACAAAGGAAATCAGAAAAACTAATGGAAATAACTTGCATATAACATTTAATCTATTTAGTCTTGTTTTGTAAAATCAATTCTCAGTTTAACATTCATGATTATATCAATTTATATATGAGGTTTATAAACAGTTGTTACTTTATTCTAATAGAAATCTTAAAATCTCTATAAAATGTAGAAATACTTAATTGAAGTAGAAGTAATTTAAGTAGCAATTATTTTAATACTACAAAAAACTAATCGAATAAGGTATACAAATTTGAATATCCAAGCTTTAATTTAAAAAAATAACAACAATAAATATAAATGTATTACATTTTAATCAATTGAATATTTAGTATACTTATAAAAAGTAAAAACTAATTTGCTTGTCACTGTTTTGCAAATGGTTATACAGACCGAAACATATGTCAACATCAATTCATAAAAAAATTGGTGAAACAAAAAAGCAAAGTAGTTTTTATTTTTACGAGTCACTCGAGGCAGAGTCTTGATAGACTTGGCTGATTAAATGGATTGATTGTGACAGTTCCTGTAGAGGTGGATATAGTTCATGAAGTAAAGCAGTTTTGTGGCAACAACATGTTGATAAGTTTGATCACGATATTGATAAGTTTGGAAATGGTTCATGTCGCGTAAGTCATTGCGTTCTATTGAATGCGAGATTTCTCATATATTGAAAAGTGCTATTGTTGTCGATTTTTGCAACATAAAAAGAAAAACAATACAAGTGGCTTATTTCCAAGGAATCTTCCTTAAAATAGAAACTTAAAAATTCGCTCCGTACACAACTTTTCTTTTTTATATCCTTTTATAGGTATTTTACAACTTATTAACCTTAATTGGCATGCTGTCGTATTAAGTGAACTGAAATCAAAGAGAAAAGTCTTGAGCGTTTTTGTACCAAAAATAAGTTTATTTCAGAAAGTTCTAACCTTTATGAAACTTAATATGTCAAATGAGCTATTTCTTGTATATGAGGAAAATAAGCAAAGATGTCTATAAGAATCTGAAGAAAAAAACATTATACGATGAAGAAAGCTGTAACAAAAATTAAGATCTTTGTAACATTGATTCTGTATACATGAGAATTGATATGAGAATTGTCTTAAACAATACCACAATTTATAGATTTCATGTTTTTCTATTGTGTGAAATTTCACACATTTTTTTAAAATAAATATTTTAAGCTAAAATCGTAACAGAAGTATTTTTTATAATATCAAGTACCATAAACAATAATAATAGATAAGTGTTCATATAAAATATCTTTGAATACCTTTGAAAGAAGTAAATATTAACACCACTTGCCATATATCGTAGAACAATAAACAGTCAGTCAGTCAACATGGCTAAAGGTAGGCTTACATTTATGTTACAATATAATGCATACGATACATACATTGTACCGCATCGATCGTATCGATCCATATCGATTAAACAACAACAGTAAACAATGATTGTTGTTTATTGTGTAATGTAAGAAATGTTGTTGTTTTAAATCATTTATTCATTTACATTATTAACAAATCAAGTGTAATATCTGTTCAATTCAAACTGCTTAATACGGTCAGATGTATAGATGTAAAGATAGGGTGGTCTCACAAAACTATAAAATCTCTGACTTCTAGTTTAATTGAAAAAAAAAAAATTGAAATTTCATTCCAATCACTTCATCTCTTTAATTGAAACAGGTGAGATTGATGAATAGTGAAACACTAATGACACATTTTATAATAAAAGCGAATTTGAGTTTCTAAAATTCGTTACTCTATTAACATACAATTTATATTTTGTTTCGATATCAAATAAAGAGACTCTGAAAAATTGACATTATTGACTAAATCATTTTTCAAAATATTTAAGATATATCACATTTCAATAACTTCATAAAAAAAATCTTTTTCAATCACAATATAAGGTCAAAAATATATTATTTCCATCATAAAATTTAGAAAAATGTCTATATCATTTAACCAAATTTAAAATTTACAGCTAATATTAATAAAAATGAGACTGGCTTAGAAATGGAAGATAAGAGTACATAAATACATATATATGTATTTAGTTTCTGGCTCACTTAAGCTTATTTATCTCCTAAACTAATTTAAATCCTATTTTATGATAAAATTAATCACATTTTTACTTTTTTTTTGCAATTATAGAATTTAGTGAAAGTAGTTAAAATTACGTTTTTAAATTTTCCATCCGGTTTGAACAGAAACATTTCGATTTTTAGGTGATTTAAAAATTGAAAAAACCTTCCTATATTTTTATATAGTAATGTTTTTTTAATTAAACTTGGATGTTTTAATTCATAATTATAATTAATTACTTTTATAAAAAAATGTTTTTTTGTTATTTTAAATTTTAATAACTTGTATCCAAAAAACTAGATACTGAACAAGCGAATTAACAGAGATTTTGGCGAGTAGACCAGGCGGTTATAAAATTTAAGCTTTGTTCAGCTTTGAACAGAAAAATTGAAATAAACATTTTCTTTAGTAGTTCACCTTTCTTAAGTATTGTTAGAGAGTAATTGCCTCCAGGCAATTGAACCAGGCTTTCGATTCTTTGTTAGTGAAATTCTTACCAATTTTGACTAAATGATTGGATATAAAAATTACATAATTAGTTTTACCTGCCCACCCGCTCCAATTTGCTTTGATCCACAAATTTGATTTCGAATTTGATTGATTTATTAATATAGGGACAGAGAAAGCGACTACATTTTATACTATGTAGTGATACTTGAAACAAAAATAAATAAATATCATCAATAATTTTTAATTTTAACAAAAAATAATTAAATAAGAAATTAAATCGACTTTCGCAAGTATTTTACAAAATAGAATGCCCTGAATTGAAACTTAAACGTGCCAGAGAATGGGGCCATTATATAATAACTATCGATATTAAAAAAACTGCAGAATATAAAAGTGCAACGAAAAAAAAAAAAAAAGTGAAAGGGCATTTAATAGAGACATTAAGGTTTAAGCAGTTAATATTTTTGAAATATTCAATTAGAAAAACAGAACACGAATACACTTTATTGTCAGGAAAAATAGTGGAATGAAAGCAAAGTACACGGAAAGCCAAGTACATCAAATTAAAACAGTTTTAATTTAAATTAAAGTAATATATAAATACCGAAAATTGCATTATTTGATCGGGTTCATTTTTATGAGATACTCGGTATACTGGAGCACATCATGAAATACAGTTTATGATATCAAATATTAAACAATAGATATGATATTATAACAAAAAATATGATATCTATAAATATTTAAAAAATGTTTTCTGAAATTATTATTTACAGGATGAGCTAACATAGACATGTACAAAAAATAACGACTGAAAAATGGAATTGAACATTTGGGCACGGTTATTTAGATCATTTATACTATGGATACCTGGATTTTAAAATACAGGTCATTAAGACAAGCGATTTTCTGCTTTATGTTCAGAAATGCGTTAGAAAAAATGTCTACGCATTGATTTAATCCTTTTTTTTTTTTTTAATGTATAAAATGCATTTGAAGTGTACTTATTTTCTAAAATCTCTAAAATTAATACAAATTTATAAACCTCAGAGGATGCTAATGAGGATATAGACATTGATTTGAGCCGAGAATTACTTTAACTGTATTAATTATGCATACAAATATTAAATCCAGACAAATAGTGCACAATTTTTGCTGAAATCTGTAAAAATGAAAATGAAAAAATTTTATGATTCGACAAAAACGTTGATTAGAGCCAAACTAGTCTTAAGGATTTTGTTAAAAAACGTAAGAAATTAGGGAAAATTAACAATTATTAGTTTTTATTTATACGTTTACTAAAAGTATAATCTCTGATGGTGTTAAATTTTATGCTCTTGCATAAACTCGAGTCAAATAATGAACTTTATAAGCAATTTTGATAAATTTTTTTTTAAATATACTACAAAATGAATTAATTTAATGCAGATATATAAGTTAATAATGAATACAGTTAAATAATTTTTGGCTATAATCATGATTTTTATCGTCTATAGCAACGTCGAAAACCCTTATATACTGTTTTTCATAAATTTCTATTTATTTGTAGAGATTTTTGTGAAAATGCATGTATAACTGCATATTTAATAGTATAATAAACGCAGTTACAGTAATTTTTGGCTCTAATAAACATTTTAAAACCCCTACATACATAGTTTCATAACTTATTATTCATGTTTAGAGATTTACAATAAATATTACACTGTTTGTATACATTTTAAACGCAAAATCAAAAAAGGAATAAACTACAATAGGTGGCCTTTTTATTTAATGCATTCCTGAACATGATGGCAAACACTGCATGTCTCAACGACCTTTATTTTGAAATTATTATATTATTTTCTAAATAATTGTATCTAATTACCATCATTTTCAAAAAGCAATAAAATGCTTTAAGGATTTAGGAAGAAAAATTAGAAGATAAAACACCGCTATTATTCTTTTGAAATATAACGTTAATGCTATGTGACTAATATTTTCCTCCTAATATTTTCAAATGGGAATAGAGTAACACCGTGAGTAACGTCAATTGTTCAATCGAGCTACAAGTTAACACATTTATCCCTTAGAATAATATGAGATACAATAGTAAAACCATTTGATATTCTATATAAATAACAGACAAATAAACTTAATAAAATTGTATAAAAATATATTTAATATGATTGTTGTTTGACTTCAATGTGATGTACGTTTGTTCGTTTGTTTGTTTGTTTTATACTTGAATAAAACAAACTGATTGTAGTTTGTGTTGTATTGTGCAAGTATGCTGTTGAATAATTCTGATCCTATTAACCGTATTAGGTACATTTACAAACATTAAAATATATGACTGCACAATAAATCAAACATAGATACAAACATACCAAACAGCATAACATATCCTGATTATTATGGACGAAGAAGAGAATAATAAGTAATCAGAGATATCAATATATTTCTTTAATTTGAAATATTTGTCTTTACTTTGATTCTAAGTATTATCTTTTTAACGAGAATACTCACTTTTAAATTATGTTTAAAGCTCATACATTGTAGAAAACACTTGTCGACTTCTAAAATACCAAAAAGTTTTTTATGGTGTATATAAAAAGTATATGGAAGCGTCACCCAAATGTGACTTTATTTCATAATTTTGTTGTTGAATAGATATCATTAATTTTTGTTTTAATTGAAGTGTCCAGAAATCCTTCTGAATACTTTCTATTAATTTGCTGTTGAAAGTGTCTGGTACAAATTATCTTCTGAGAGTTTGAGAGTCCGGATTCGGTGAAAATTTGGAATGTGGTCATATTTGGTATCAATCTAGGGCGGGATTGCGTATTTCAGGTTGACTTAGCGTAGGTCTGCGGATCTTTTGGTCTTTATGTTCTTTTTCTGATTTAAATACTTTACAATAAAAATACAATAGGGATGATAACGAAGGTTTTTTTAATTCATTCACATTTACTTCATGAACAGAGGACTGAGGTATTTTTTAAGCATTCAAAAACAAGCAAAATATAGGACTGCATAAAGATTTAACACAGATATTCGTACATAGAAATCATAATTCACCACTAAGTATCTGTTATAAGGGCTATACATACATAAAATATCATTCTCAAAAAACCTTTGAGAACTTATAATTTCATCATTTTTCAATCAATTTTAATTTTTTTGAATTTTGTTATGTTATTGAATTCAGATTTTTTCTCAAACAATCTTTGAAAATATCTAACAATCTGAATCAAATTCAACAAAAACAAAAGTTAATTAGCCGTCGAAAATATGCAACTGCCAAATGTAAATTTGAAAACCTCGTGGATTTTATACGCAGATACGCAAAGAGAGTTTCAGTAAAATAAACAAGACAACTTTTTTCTCTAAATTTGTTTAACAAAAAATAAACAAAAATTTTAGATACCAAAAAAAAAAGTTTCTTTATATTTCTTCGGAGTTGAAGAAATAACATTACGTATTAAGCCTTGAAGAAACTAGGATTTAATAGAGCATGGAAATCCGATTAACGACCAGTCACAAGTATTTTTATACTCGACATATAATAATAGTAGAGTATATTAGTTTTGTGTAAAGCGTATAATACTAGCATATATTGACGGCACAAGCAAAATTTTGGTATAGGTGTTCATAGAATAACCCAATTAGCCCATTTCCTTTTGTTCGTTCATCCGTCCATTGGCCCGTTTGCTCGTCATCAACATAGCTCTAAAACGAAAAAAGATAGCGAGCAGAAATTTTGTTGGCGTATTCTAGCCCTTAAATGTGAATAAAGTTCGTAAATTAACAAAATCGGTCCATTGGGTTCAATGAATTCATCACACTTTCAAACCATAAAAGATTTAAATACAAAAAATTTTTATTTTTGATTTAACAAAAAAAAAATTTTTTTTTTTTAATAATTTTTTCTTAAAATGTTAAAATTCAATACAATTTAAGCCCAAATTAGGGTAATAATCACATCTATATTTATAAAACATATTATTATTACATATGTATTTATAACTGTAGGTTAAGCGTATTTTTTATGAAGTTTAATGATTAAAAATAGTTCAAACAATGAACTCTTTTTACTTGTTTTATTTTATAAATGTTCCGAAATGTTTAAAATGTGGATTGAATGACTGGACGTATTACTATGACTTATTACTTCTCTTTAATTAAAACAACTTGAAACAAGTTAATAATTATAAACAATTATCATTCATAACATTTCAATGATTACAATTAAATAAGTATTTAATTATTGCATGCAAACTCATTTCAACTCTTTGAATTTAATAATTACACTTTAAGTTGATTTGATTGAGATAAAATGTACCGCCTCACTTGTCAAACTTTAAAATAACATCTTGTTTACAATACCAGATTTCATTTTGAAAGTAGCATTTCCAATAATCATTAAATATTAAATAAAACAAGTGAAGGTAGCAACTAACAGAGTTAATGGTTTAGATAATCGGCATACGGTTCAGTATCAATTCTGAAACTGTTTTTAATGATAAGCATTCAAAAATTACATTTATAAAATATGTATTGAAGTTATATGTGAGCTTATTGGCTAAATTTTAGCTGACATTTGTGGCGAATATAAACAGTTTATAGAGAAAATTTGTTTATTTTTTCAAACAAACATTTTTTGTCTTTCGACTTTTTGTCTATCTTTAATGATTCAAAAGTTGGATCATAAACCCTCATGGATCCATTGGATCCAATGAACCAATTATGCTCATTCAGGAGCCATCTGTTTGCATTTTTAAGTTATCTAGTTCTCGGACAGACGGGCGGACGGAAATGCGGAAGTTGATCAATAAGGTGAATCTATGAGCACCGATACCAAAATTTTGTTTGCACGGACAATTTTTTCTAGCGTTATAAAGTTTTGACAAAAATTAATAAACTCTCAGATATTATGTATATCGATTATGAAAAGTATTCTAATATTTTTCCTCCTAAAATTATGTCAAAAACTACAAAAATGAAGTAGAAATTATTCTTACAATGTACAGGCGTGCTTTTACAGGAAAACAAGAAATAAAACATTTTTCTCAACTTTTCATAATTTTTTAATATTTTAATGGGGTGCCTCAAACGTATTCAAAAACCTGTATTTGTAGATTTCAAAGTGACACTGGTAGTTTAATATAATGATTGAAAGCTCTGTATATGTACAGTACTACCAACCTTCAAAATTTAATGTTGTAACCTAATTTTACATCCCCTTTGGTTAATGGCTATATAGCTGAAAGTAGCTGAAGCCAGAAATTTAAAAAAAAAAACTAATTTTTTGTAAACAAGGCTAAGTGGATTAAATTTAAATATATTGAAATCATTTTTTACTCGCAAACAGAAAAATTTAACCTTTTCTGTTATAGATAAGATTAACTGTTAAAGATTTATATAAAAATACGCAAAACGGGAGATGCGAATGTTAAACGAATTACATTCCACAGAATTTATTCTAGTTAGTAGCTATATATTTGTTATAACGCACTATGTCTCATCGAAATATTAAAGCATAGCTTTAATACCATAATTATTTATGTAAATTTAATTTTTCAAAATAATTATCAGTTCATAAATTGAATTCTATTTCGATATAATTGGTAATCTTAGGTATGATTCAAGAAAGTATTGATTCATCCGTATGCAGACAAATTTTATCGATCAAAAAAATTTTTTTCTGTTTGAGGTGACATGAATAGAATATGTTTGCAGGTTTGCCATTTTTAAACAATTTACCACGTAATTTCAAATTAAAAATAATTTTAAATTCAGTATAAATTTTATTATTAATTACCTATTATTGCATACAATTTTTATTCATTATATCAAAATAAAAATAATTATTTAGAGAATTATTCGAAAAATACACAAATCTTGTTTGTCTTTTATTCTGGCAAAGTATTTAAATTATGTATTACGTAATTTAGATTACGTATTCTACTATATCACACAAGTTCAATAGTTATATGTGTTGTTTCAGAATTCACTATGATTATATTTTTAATAACATCAATACACAATACCCACACAAACATTTATTATATAAGTGTAAATGCAAACATATATACCACCATCACACTCAAAACAACAATAGAATAAAATCACTTTTATCGGCTAATTGTGTTAATCTTTTTATGAGAAATATTATGTTATTTTTTTCGTCAATGTATTGCCAGTAGCGTTTGGATAACGGCAACAAAGAAAACGACCGCTTAGAGTGTATGGGCGATCATCAATACGTTGACCAAAACGTTGGGACTGTAAGAATCCCATTACAATAATAACTATGTTGTTTTATTTTCAAATGTTAAAGTAGCACTTCAAAGTTAAAACATAATTGTGTTGAATTATGTATATATTCTTTGAGCTATGAAACATTAAATTAATATGAAATATAAGGGTATATATTAAATTCAGTCCAGACTTTGTAACGCTTAACAAAATTGAAGGTAGAAACACGGTTTTGGTATATTTCGAAGAACCAAAAGGCATATACTTAGGACTTTATGCGTGTATAAGACTTAAAACGGGAGTTGAAGTTAATTAGCAATATCATGAATATCCAAGTTCCATGACGCATCGTACAAAATATAAATTATAAAAACAGAGTTAAAAGACGAATAAGAAAATTTTATCAGACACAGTATCCATCGAATACTAATTTTAAAAAAATAATCTTTTTATGCCATTTAATAAATAGCTCTAGATATTTTTAAAAGGCTTCACTTTCAAATATGGTTTTTTTAAACAGAAAATTCTTTAAAACGATTTTTCTCACTCCCGAAACCTTTTTATCCATCACCGTATGCGGTTTGCAAACAAAATTATTCTCAATTCGTAACTTTATCATATATTCGTTACAAAATAAAAAAAAATCCATTTTGGTTTTTTAATTTTTTGATGTCGTATTCATGTATGTTAACGAAGTGTGGTAACAATAGTACGAATGTTTTTGCTGTGAAAGTAATTTCCTGAAAAAGATGTAAGTATATACATCCATAAATGGATAGATACAAATATATCTAAAGAACAAAAAAAATTTTTGTATTTATTTATTTAAAAAAATTAAATTAAAAAAACTTTTATAATTAAATAAATAAACATTAAAAAAAGAAAATTAAAAAATATAATTAAAAATTGATTCAAAAAAATAATTATTCTTCGTTACAAAAATTGATTTTAAAAAATACCAAAGTCATTTTTTAAGGATAAAGTGGTAATTTTGCTAATTAAAAGGTAACACATCATCTGCGAGTAAAATCAGGATCGCTCGTTTCTTTTTGTTTTTTGTTTTCTATATTCAATTCAAACCATATCTATTTTTTTATAAATATAAAATGTTATGTAATGAGAGAAATATAATTATTTGTTGTTGATTTTTATGCAATTGGTAATATGGTAGTAGTAAATTACAGCTTAATTTGTTAAAAAATAATGTTATTATATGTATTTACAAGGCTAACTTATTATTCTAATGTAAAACAATATATTTTATTAACAATCACAGGCCATCATTATGTACATTTATTATTATTTTTAAATAGCTAATTACTTGATCAAAACTGACACATTCAATTGAAGTGAAATTCATGGAATGAAATATATTGGGATTAATCATATTATGTACTGACGTTAGGATTATATAATTTGGTTTGATTTGAGGTTGTTTTTTTTAGGTTGTCATTCGTTAGACATATGTCAACGGCTTGCAAAAATACTTCAAACTAGAATAATCCTCTAAATAACTTAAGCTATTATAATCTTGCTGACATGCTGATCTATTCTAATTCACTGAATAATTGATTTTCATCTTCTGTAATTGGTTTTTTGAATATATATAATATAATATATTATGAATATTTAAAAAGTGCTTAAATTTAAAAAAAAAAAAACCCCATGACATAATAATGTTAAAATAATATCAGTGTTTTTTCTTTCTCACTCCCATGTTTCCATGATATTCTTATAAATAATATTGCCTGTGTTTCGAAAGTATTACATCACGGATGGGCAGCCACATACGATATCAATATACGATAAAAAAACATTGCTATTGGCTAATATACAATACTAATGACATCATCCCAACAATGATGTTATACTTTCGAAACACAGACATTATGAACTATCGGAATGTGCAGCGTAATAAATCAATTTTTTTTTTAATTTCATACAATTTTTAATTATAACGAAAAAATACAAATTGGTTTGTTATAAAATTTGAACATGATTCATCCAAGACAATATTTCCCATGTTAGTTGAATAGCAAGCAGCAGATACAAATAACATTATCTGTTGCTGTTGCATCTCTGATATAACATTTTAAAAATTGTTTTCGAATTTAGAAGAGTATTCTAAGTATAGCTTGTTCTTTATGGGAAATCGCAAGTCTCTTACGTTATTATTTTATTCGTAACTTGCCATTATTAGAAATGCAAATTATATTTTCATATTCTTATAATTCTTATATCTTAAACGTATTAGAATAATAATAGTGCCCTGTATTTAAAATCCCAATATTTTTATTTATGTTAGTTTCTTACCTCTCCCCCCCCCCAATTCAATACAATCAAAGAAATGTTTAAAACAGATGACGACATATATTAGAATTATGTATACTCAAAAATATTTATTATTGATTTTTTTACCATTGGGCATATTTAAGTTTATCGGTATATTAACATTTAACTTGTTAAATATCTCATGAATCTAAAATAAGGTAAGGGCGGAAGAATTAAAAATAGTCAACAAATTGGTACCCAATAATATGTCAAGTATGTAAACAATTAAAACTTTTGGTTGCTATCTTCACTTTTTTTATTTAACATTAATAAATTTAAAGAAACTTTAAATTGAAAAGCAGGTTCATCATCTATGAGGCGGTTAACATAAGAAATAGAACTAATTAATATCGTTTTTGTAAAATTAAAACCTTTAATTTCAAATTGATAATTAATTACTGTATTAAAATCAAGTTTCATAAAACGATATCTTTTATAGATAAAAATAGAGGCGTAGTGAATTTTTATTGAGTATTATTTAAAAAGAATTATGAACTTATGAACACACAAATATAATTATAGGTATGATATTTAATAATTATTATAAACTACGTAAATATTAATTACAGTTATTTGTTAAATTAACAATCATCAAACATAAAACATAGTGTAATATAATTAGTTTTAATTTGCCATTAGATAATAAATAAATATACACGGAGTATTTAAAAGTCATAAACAAACGTAAAAGGAATGTTTCAATTTTTCTGCACATACTAGTGAATAGCGCGTTTCATAGTTGTTTTCGTTTTTAAAATTTCTAAAATAATATTAGTTAATTTGAACTTTAAGAAAAACTTAGTGTATCCTATATCATGTGATCATTTATCTAAAATCTTGAAATTTTCACTACCATTGCCAGAAATTGATGTGAAAATGTTATTTTGTTATTTATGTACTTCTATTAAACTGATATAATCTGAAAATACAAAAAAGTTATAGAATTAGATCTCATGGCCTTTGATCGAAAAAAATCAAAATTTTATTTTGACTGTCATTGCCTCAAAAGCTTTTTATGTTGATATTTACAAAAAATTGCTGAACCACAATAGTTTCCGTAATAACATAATACATAAGATCAATAATACACAATTATAATATATGCATTATTATTTCAAATTTCAGAGTACATGACTCAAACAAAATTAAAAGTGATAAAGACCTAAGTCATAAACAAACGTAATCATAAAATCGTGTATTATGTAATTATATTTATATCACATAAAAGATATATATCGCGTTTTTTGGATTTGAATATACTTACATCATTATATTTTTTGATAGACTAAATGCTCTATAAATAATTCGTAAGGAATTTTTTTTTAAATTACTACTGACTGCACTTTTAACATCAGTAAATATTTAAGTTCATTAACAACAACAAATATTATAGATCCAATACAAATTTCTACAAATTTTCAACTTAATTAATAGTAATAAGAATTAAGTGTAGTATTTTTTCATTTTGCCTAGTACCTAGTCGTTTTTAAGATTAACATTTTTTTTTCTTCCCATTGAACAATATTTATATAACACTCAGTACATAAACTAATCTTAATTTAAGTGTTAGATAATGTCTGATTTTAAACTTAACGCTTGATTTATTATTTTTAATAAAAAAACATTAATTTGATGCGGTTTTAGTAAGTATTAATATTTAAAAAAATAAAAGTATTTTTTATCAAATTTTTACTTTCACAAAGTAATTATTAAATTAGGTCACAAAAAATTGTTGTTAAGAAAATCCCAAATGATTCTTCGTTCAATACTCATTTTACATTTTTTAAACGAATTTAGCTCAAGCATCAAAACGCACAATTGGAGTAAACAAAATTATTTTATCGGATTTTGTAAAATATAGTTATCAGTTAATAGTTAAATTTAAAAAAATGTTTTTCGAGCTCTAATAATAAAAATATCTGTTGGTTTTTTAAATTTAAAAATTGTGAAATAGTGAAAAATTCATAATTTCATCATCTACTTATGTATTCAATTATTTTCTTATGTTGTTTAATTATGTGTCATTTTTTGTATGAGACATTTCGTATAAGAAGGAAGTAGTAAATTTTGTTAGAAACTAGACAAAAACAAAATATTATAAACGGTATTTTGTATCGAATTGTAAATGTATAACAATACCGTTTTATTACCATTTTGTTATTGGATTGTCAATTTTCAAACAGAAGTATATGCCATCTTACGTTCTTTTTTGTAATCCATGGTTCCAAAAGAGATAAAGATATACTATTAGCCTATTTTATTTTTAACAACAAACATCTATACATGCATATATATATATATATATATATATATATATATATATATATATATATATATATTTTTAATTGTTTTCAATATCAAATACAGATTATTATTAACGAGTTATTATTTTTAACAACAAACAAAAATTGTAATAATGTTCTAGCTTCCATGTCTCACAAACAGTTTTGCGAGAAACACCATGTCAATAGTTGTGTCAATAAAAGAATTATAATAATATAATTTTAACATTTTTTATAAAAATATTTCATATTTACTCACGTCACAGTTATTTGATATACGAAATATCACACAAAAAATCTCTAAATAATATTTATAAAAAAAACAATCGAACACTATATGTAGACGTATTGATGATTTTAAAAATTGATTATAAACAAAACATTAATTACATAGTATTCATTTATATAATGAAAAATAAAATAATTCCGTTTTAAAATATTTTTATATCAGTTCAGTAATCATTTAAGAACCATCATTTTTTATTGTTTTCAATAATGTTTTGTCACCAAATATTTTTGAAAGAATTAAACTAATAGTATAAAATCATTGTTAAAAAATGGCATATTATTTAAACAGTATACAAATAATTTTTGAAGTAAATCAAACGGACGATAAAGGTTTCAAGGTTTAATTTCTTCTTTTTTGAGCAAGTACTTAACATCGCAATCTGATTTAAATACAAACGAAAAGAGTAGTTAAAATAACCAGGAAATATAATCAGCTAGAAAATATAATTTCTTGTGTAGTCAAGTATTTTTGATTTTCTTCAGTATCTACCGTATTTTGGGTACTCAGCAGCCTTTTCACGGTACTGAATATTTCTTCTGTACTCAGAGCATTATTAAAATCATATTATATATTCTTGTATCGTATCCGCCCGTGCATGTTATATCAAGTTAATAATGCTGGATGTTAATTTGTGAATGATACAAATCTTAAGGTAATTTATATTGATAATAATCAAAGTATAAATATGACCGCTACTACAGTATATAAATATGGATCAGTTTATACATATAGATGGTTAAAAATATAGTTTGGGAGCTAGAAAAAATACCCTGACATTCAAAAAAGTGTTCCATTAGTGTTTTTTTTTCTTCATTTGAGTCTAGATTATACGAAATGTAAGGAAGTCGCTGGTATGTTGCCATATTGGACAAAAATACATTTGCGACAATGGAGATGTCAAATTTATAAATACTATATAAAAGCAAACTCCAAATACAACCTGCAAGATCCCAGGTTAAAAACTTTTCAATGAAATAATAAAATAACAAATAATTTGTTAATACGAATAATGGTATTTTGGACTTTTTTATAGTGTTTTTATCCTCAACTATAAACGGCTGGACCGAGTTTGCTGAGAAATCTTTCAAATTTTGTTACGTTCTACGCGCCGAATGAAAGTGATTCAACGTCTATATCAATTTTTCTCTAGAAATAATCCAGACGGGATAAATATGAAATTTTTCGTATATACATACTAGTGACCTTGAAACGTAAACACTTGCCAAAATTAAGGTTCACAAAATCGACCGACGAAAGTTAAAAAAATGCAATTATTTAAATGTCTAACTTTCCTGTCAATTTAACGAACTAATTAAGGTATAAGATTTAAATTTTAAACAAAATTTTATGGGTTTCAATGTCCTAATTCATTCGTACGGCAAAAGAGATTAATTTCATCCCACCATCCATTTAGTTTTTGTTTAAAAATAAATTTTATTTTAACTCTATCCTACTCTTAACTAAATTGCACATATTAATAAGATTTTCGAATTATATAAATCGTAAAATTTCATCCTAGTTTTCAATTTTAACACAAACAGTATCAATGAGACACATATATTTATTTATTAGTCTCAAGATTATTTTAAAAAAATACTTTCGAAAATATGATATCCTTTACACTTGTATTATTGAAATTAATGAACCTGTATACATATTTCACACATCGAAAAAGAATTTGATATCGTATCGAACCAACTATTTATATTGATACAATGAATTATAATATTAATAAATAAATACTTACAATAAATAATTTATATATTAATACGTGAAGCAAAAACATTGTACTCGTTTTTACGAAAATTGAGTTTTTATGAATATATATATTTATAATTGAAATATCGGAATCGGCTCCAACGATTTTCATGAAATTTAGTATATAGGGGGTTACGGGGGCGATAAATCGATCTAGCTTGGAATCATTTTTAGAAAATGTCATTTTATTCGTGTTTTATCGATTCGAGCAGTCTCAACTGAAAAATATGTCTCTTCCTGACATCTATTGGCGAATAATAATACTATTATTTTTTGTATAATAATACTATTTGTTGCTTTAACGACACAACAACAGACGGAGGAGTATAAAATTTGTGATAGTTAAAATTTATATAGAGAAGGACTATTATATATATATATAATAGGTTTGGCTTGGCATTACACACACTACCATAAACGCGCACGTATACTATTTTGTTTAATTTACAATTTTGTTTAAAGACACGCATATATGGTGTTTTAGTTTAAGGTAATCAGATTCGGTCAAATTTCGTAACGGGTCTCTAGTAAATATAATCATACAAACAATTTTTCATTTATTAAATTTAAATAAAAATGCCATGTAAATTCCTTTTCAAATGTTTCTAACCATTGAATTTGTTTATCTTATATCCAAAACTGCAACTGAATCGGTAAAAACCATTCCAGACATATAGCTATTTAGGTAAATATATTCGATAATGATCACATAAATTCCGGCGAACCATTCATCTGATTTTAACGAAATTTTGTGAATAGATACATGCAGCAGTTATACATAAAAGTGATTTCAATTTTTTTGATATTAATTATTTTGAATATTGAGAGGAATCTAATATTACAAAAGAAATTAGCTTCAATATCCAAATTACAAACGTGGCTATTTTTCTCTACGATATAAAGCATAGAATCTAAAGCATATTTTCTAACGAACTCATAACAACCAAAAAAATAAAATTAGGTTTTGAAGCTATTGAAAAACTGCCCTTTTCTCATAAAAAGCAGCAAGCCAAAAATAATATTTTTAAAATTTTTGAAAATAGATTTTTTAAATGGCTCTTATTAAGTACTGCATATTGTATATACCGGCTCCAGTACTAATACGTAAGTTTATCATTATCAAAGTAATTTATATTTGTTATAAATAATCAATGTCGATTTGTATCAGTTTCAGTGAATCATTTTCCGGTTCGTTTTTATTATTTATTGTACCTAAGTGGGTTCTACCATGCCGCAATAGCTAAGTCTTTCTTATAATCAAGTTTCATACTTAAACAGAATTTTAATATTTTTAAGTTGGCAGTATATTTTAAGCATCATATTTTATTATGTTTTTTATTTATTTGTGATAAATCTTAAAAAATATTTCTTAACTCACTATTAACGGCGTATGATCATTAAGAACCAACAAATATCGTTTCTGTAAGCATTCTTATCAGACAAAGCAAAGACAGCTTAACCTGTTGGCAAATAATTTTATTAACAAACAGATCTTATTATTTCTGAGAAATTACCAATAGATTTCAAATGTGAATTAAAATGGAAAAATTATAAAGTTTCATAATTGATAGATGTTTTCCATGACATCTTTAAAGGAAATGTTTCAAATGTCTTCTATTTCTATTTTTTCAAATTCCATCACTTCATACATTACCTAGGGCCCAAAAACCCAATATTAAAGACGCAAAACTAAAATACAAGCTTCTAACTTATTTCATGTAAGAGAAACAAGACGAAATTAAATAAAGTGAAGGATACAACTAACATTGTGAATTATTAAGATAATCGACATATCATTAAGTAAAATGTTTGAACTATTTTTCATCATTAGCATTCATAAAATACTCTAAATATGCAGTTGTAGCCTTCTAATCTTCTTTCGATTTATTTTTCTGAAATGAAATGTGGTAGAAGCCAAAAGTGTCATTTATTTTTGAGTCTTTAAGCTTGGATATAAACATCGAAAAAGAGAAGGACAATAATTTTATATTCAACATAATACAAGCCATGCCAAAAAGCCTGTCATGCTAGCGTTTTATATGATATATTCTACATATGTGGAGTGTAAAATTATATTCTTTCTCTAGTTCATGGATATATTCCATGAATATATGACAAATTTTCCAAAGAGATCTCTTGCAAAAACACATAAGCAAACAATATGTTAGAATTCGTTAATTTTAGTATAAGGAATGTAGCGCTAGAAAATTTTTGTATAAGCTAGTGTTCATAGAGTAACCTAATTAGTCCGGTATTAAAATAACTCAGCTGAAATTTTGATGACGTATTTTAGACACAAAAAATTGGATCTTTGTCAACTGATCCTTTGTCAACTGAATATATATATATATATATATATATATATATATATATATATATATATATATATATATATATATATATATATATATATATATATATATATATATATATATATATATATATATATATATCTATATATATATATATATAAATCAATTGCAGTTCGTTAGTCACGCTAAAACTCGAGAATGGCTGGACCGATTTGGCTAATTTTGGTCTTGAAATATTCGTGAAAGTTCAGGGAAGGTTTAAACGGTGAGAAACATAAATAATAATTAAAGGAAAATACTATAAACGACAATTTAATTTTCGAATACCAAATGTTCCTAGCTGTGAAACATATTCTGTCTTTTTTTCTCTCACATGATACAAATCATCATTTTCATAGAAACCAAAATCTAATTTTGAAATTCAAAATAAAACTTCTTTATCTCTTCTCACTAGCAATATGACTAACTGTCAATTATATAAAGTGTGCATATCGTATTGTTCAAGTATTACCGGAACCATTCTTGGTTCAGGAGGTCCATATACCTTTCATCAAGTGTATGAGTACCAAGGCAAAAATTATCGGGTGAACGTGGTCCCGGGTGCACCCCAGAAAATACTAGGTAAATACCGGGTGCATATAATGTACTGGGTGCACACTAAATACCGGGAATCTGATAAGAAAGGATTTGAAATTCTTCCCCTAAGGGTAGAATTGCATCCGCATGTAAACGATAAACCGGGTGGGTATGCTTCAAAATATAAATATCATAATTTATTCTGATTTGCAGCAGCTTCATTATTTAGTTATAGACAGTTGAGAATATGTTATTATATTTAGGAGATATTGATGTTGATTAGAAATAATTTATATAAGAAAACAATGTTTACCCGGGTCATCTATTCAAAATAGAATTTCGTTATCTCTTCTTTTCTATATTAGTGGTTCTGGACTTCCTTTTACTATTGTTCATCAAGTATATGAGAACCACAGCACAATATACACGAGGTACCGGGTGCCCCACATCAAACACGAGTGTATATATAAATATTTCGTGTCACGGGTATCCCACACCAAATAGTGGGTTACACATAAAATACCGGGCATCCCATAAGAAAAGATGTTCTGAAATTCTACCCCTAATGGGATGAAAAGCAGAGGCAAAATTTGTATGGGACAACAGAATTCCTTCGTCCAATCTGCTTCAAATTTTGCATGCAATCGATGTTATATCAATTGTCACCGCAACGTGTCCGGGTATGCTTTAAAATATATATTTATATCATTATTTATTCTAATTTGCCTTGAAATTTCTAATTTGAAAGTTGTTAAGAAAATGTTATTATACTTAGAAGATGTTGAAGTTAATTAGAAATATGTGGCAAAGCGACGTTTGCCGGGCCAGCTTGTAACATATAAATATAGAAAGAAAATTTAAAAACAAAAAAAATTTTTGTTTGTTAACTAACTACTTTTGTTTGAAACTATTTATTTACAACAGTTTCAGCTCAAATTTAGTTAATAAGTACATCTACATATTATTATACAATGGACTGTATATTTAAGTTTTTTATGATTACTAGTCAATAACCAACCAATATAATAGTTCAATTATTGATAGTGAATCATTTGTTGATGTCATTTTCATCTGTTGTTATTAAAGGGTTAAATTTATACGAACACTTTAATACTGTACTACATTGATAATATTTGTTATTGATTAATATTGTAAATTATAATAATATTCCATATAATTAATAATCTCTAAAAATCTATTATTTATTAACAAGTAGCAATAAAAAAAATTTTGCTCTGTTTACTATGATTTTGGCATGATTAATTTAAAGTTTTAAACATTTCAAAAAATATATTTATTTCTATATTATCACTTTTATATGCATAATTAGAGAATTTTCTAAAGAACTTATCAAATTTTTATCGACCTATACATATGCATATGTCTTTATGATCTCTATCAGACAGTTTTAAGAGTTTACAATATGAATAAAATTATTCAACTATAAATATTATGACCTAAACCCCTCGTCGTATTTAATATGTATACCCAAACATTGTTCTTTGAAAAATTTTTAATAAAAAATGAATTTATGTAGATACATATAAAATTTTGCGAAGTGTTATAAAAACGCAACATTTAAAGACAGAATTTTTATATTCGATATATATTAAAGATAAGAGGTTGTATTAAATTTAGTATAACGTTTGTAACGCTATAAAATATTGAAGGCCGTAACAATCATCTCGTCGTCATCAAGATCAAAAAGTAATACAAAACAAAAAAAGTGTTAACGAGTATTATCTTAATGGCGACCCAGCGCCATTCATGGTCCAACTCATAAACCATTAGAGAGACAAGAAAAAACCTTAACTTTACAACTCAATATCAAAATTAGTGAATTACATATTTAAACTTTTAATTACATATTAAATATACAATTATTTTTTCATTATAGTCTATATCTTCTATATCGTAAAATGATCCATTGGACTCAATTGACCATTTTTACTGAGTTATTGACTTTAGAGGCATTATTAACAGCTGTTACAAGCACACACATATTTCACGCACAAATAATTCAAAAAATACTTATCTAAATTTTATGAAATTTGGTATGTTTAATAATGACATGAAAACGCAGGTCTTGTCGAAGAGTTTTACTCGAAAAAGCATTTCTAAATATAAAATCAAATTGCGATTTTTACCTTATATATTTTTTTTTCGAGAAAACCTCTTCGACAAGCCCTTCGCTTTCATGTCAATATTGTGCATAACAAATTTCGAAACATTGAGATAAATATTTTTTGAGCTATTTGTGCGTGAAAATTGAAATAAATACAATGTATATTACAGGTAATTTAAGTCAGAAACTGTTAGAAGCACACTACATAAAGGAATACTTTTTATAGCAGTTGATAATCCCTTTTAAACTATCTTTTTGTCTTACTAGAATAAGCCACCAAATTTCAGATATCTTTATCTCTTCCCGATTTCAGTTATATCAGTTTGTAGTAACGAAAAATAGTACTTAATAAACCAAAATATTGTAAGTTTAGTGCCTTTCAGTTCTGTTAAATAAAAATTGAAACCTCCATAAATCAACACTTTTATCAACATACAGGAATTTTCATACTGTGATGGTCAATAAATTTAAAACATAAGAGAAATAAATGATCATTTTAATCGTGGTAAATTATTAGATTGACATGACTTTTAAAAATAATAAAATAAAAAACAGAACTCTTGTGGCATTTGTTGCTGGCTGCGGCAGTAGCTACTGCATACATAAATTTTTATTTCTTATAGCATTATGTAAATTTAGTAGAATTTAAAAACAGAAATAAATAAATATGAATTTAAATATGGTGTGTATACATATGTTACCAGCAATGTGTAAAAAAAGTAATTTGGAATTCTATAGAATTGCTTCGTTTTATATAGGTTGGCTGTATCGTAACACAAACTGAATATTTTATTTAATTTATAAACTTTACTTATACCATATTTAAAATAAAGAACGAATTTGAATTATCAATTTTCATTGTCCGGTAGATAGTGGATCAAATATAAGCTACTACAATAATCAAACTAGAGCTTAATTGATAAGAATAAACTGTTTTTATCATAATTATCTTGCCAGGCAACCTGAAAATTGGTAGAGAGAGATTATCAACATCAGTTAGAAGCACACTTTGTTATGTAAGTAACTCAAAAAATAATTACTCCAAATATTATGAAATTTGGAATACATAATATTGTCATGAAAACGAAGTACTTCCTTTCTCACTGCACGTTTTAGGAATATTTTCGAAAAAAACTCTTCGACAAACTCTCCGTTTTCATAACAATATTATGCACACTAATTTTCATAATATTTTGATAAGTATTTTTTTAGCTATTTCTGAGCGAAAATTGAAAGAAACACAAAGTATATTACATAAAGGAGTATATTACATAAACAACTGTTGATAATCTTTTTGAATATATAGTCTGCGTAAAATAAAACACTCCACTTACTTGCATCCACACAAAAATAGCCGGAAGTGTCTTTATTAAAGAGATTTTAATATTACCATCTCCTATACACATTCACTCTAAATGTAATATATATTAGATAAGCTTATATGCTTTTAAGCCGATAGCCTTCCATACTTACCGTGGAGAAATTAATGAGCGTCCTCTGATGGCGGTGCTCATCTTTATCGTAAATTTCTTACTGGATAATTTGGAAAATGAGGAAATGAAAATCTTCTTAAAGTGACACAAATCCTAGATCCTTAGCTTTTTGTTACTCAAGGTTATTTCACAATTCTATTACTGTGTAATTCAATAAAGATAAATTATTATACATACCACTCAGAAGAATAAAATATATTTAATATTCATACACTTTGCTGGCAACACATACACAAATATAATATTATTATGGATCTGATTCTGGATGTGATAAGATCGCATGTAATTTTATTAATAACGCAATCATTCATGATATACTACAACGTATTTCAAATAATATTCGGCAATAATTTAACTTTATTTTATTATAATATGTTTGTAACTAGTTATAATCTACACGTAAATCGAATTCTTTACAAATATTTATTTTGGAAATTCTTTGATATTCACCATTTTTTTTTACTTTTTGTTTATTGCGTGCTTCAGGTCTTATTTGTCGACTAAAGAAATATTTTTCATTAGTTACAAACTGAGAACCGAATCTAGGGATATACAGATTTATATCTATCACAAAAAATCTTTAATATACTGTTTAGCGATCATTCATGATAAAATAATTGGTTAAATAGGGAAAATTATTAAAAACGTTACCAATTTCATTATGCTCGTTATTTCACTAACGTTTTATTCTAATTTTAAATTGATTTACTTTGTATTGTTAAGTTTTATGAGATAATTTGTTTCAAACTGTTAAGATACTAAAATTGAAGCAAAAAAGATAGATTTTCTACTTATAGATTTTCTAATAATAAAGCAAAAATGATAGATTTTTTTTGTGGTAAAAAATAATTATACCGAAGTTTTTTGACATTCGACCAAAACTTTATATTAATTTGTTTCAAAGTTCGTATTATTTGCTGATTAGAGCATGATCATATATTTTTTATACCAGGCATTTTTCCCTACTACGGTTAAGTATTTTTTTAATAAAAGGTAACTGTCCATTAAAAAATAAGTCACTGTAAATTATTCAGAAAATTATAATCTTTAATGCCTTTTATTTAAAATTCCTTTCAACGAGTTCAATACAATTTGAACTTTGCAATCCCAAATCTTGTTATTATAATTTGACTGATATATTCAATTAAGTAGTAAAATAGCAAAGCCTATTTGGGTAAGTATTATAATAGAACAAAACAATCATTAATTTAGTCGTAATGATATTTATATTTCTTTCCATTCAATTATTCTACCATATTTAATTTTCGATTATTTCCAATGATATAAATATGCAAATAAAATCCTATTAGCTAATATTTATGAATCGATATACATAATACCGTCAGATAAGCAACTACGAATTTCTTTGGTAGCTATAAAACTCGTTTTAAAATTATCAATATTTTATTTTTATAAAGTAAGATAGTCGCCCGATTCATAAATATCATAAATATCATTAACGTATCTAATTTTTTATTTAATTATAGTCGACTTTCTTGCTTTGTTAATGGTTATAAAAATTAATTTTGGAGCATAAATCTAATGCTAGAATGATAAAGAATCACTCTGTTGGGTTGCCAAACACTGAAAAGTATATGAACCATTGAGTCACAGCACTTTCTTTTACAATTATATACTTAGTATATACAAAGTATTATGAGTGTAACTCAATATAATTTGTTGAATTTTTCTCCCTTATTTCAATTTACCCAGAGAAATGTTTCAAATTAAAGTTATAAAGGTTAAAATATTCTATAAGTTTTAAGAAAATCGTTGAAACCAATTTCGATCAAAACTTAAAAGCGATATATAATATAATATATTGGGCAACCCGGTAGTCTGATTTTATTCAAATGATTTGCGGAACAAGAGGTAACCCTACACTAAGAGACACTTAAACTGACAGAACTTTAAGTTAGGTGGAGTTTTAATAAAGCGTTCGATACGATATCATTATCACACACACACACACAAACACCAGCAGGATTGCTTAATACTTTCTGTTACCATTAGTAGAAAAAATAAAAATTGATTTCAAATAAATTATCTCAAAATTTAAAGTAAAACATTTGTATTTTCGTTCGTCCTATCATGTAATGTCGAATTAGACTTTAAAAATATAATGAATTTTTAGAACTTTTATTCTGAACGTACAAACCTAAAACTTAACTTTTTTTGACATTTCACCTAAAAGCACCTGAAGTTTGGCTTCTGAATTTTTAATAAAATTATTTGTGTGTCCTTTAACGAAATATTCATAAATTGTTTATAAAATGTAAAATCTAGAAAATCGTACAGAAAAAAATATATAAATCTGAACATTCTGCGGCAATATAGGCTAGATTTCTGTTTTTAACAGTACATGTCGCAACAAAGAAAGGCATAAAACTTTTATTTAACGTTCATGTAACCATATTGAAATCTCAAATAACGTCACTCGATATAATTTTCATATTGATTATTGAAATTCGTCTTCTAACTATAAAATATATTTTATAATTCTATGATACACCACGATACGCACATAATAAATGCTTAATATAATTTTTATATAAGCACTAGTCAAAGTATTTTACGTTACAATGAACTCCATATACGTTGACATGAATTAATAATAAATGGTCCTAAATTGATGGAATCATATTGAAATAAGTATGAACAGTTATGGTGATATAATCTGTCAATAAAACATGCCAATCAAATTGTAAATAATCCATTTTTGTATAAGCTGTCACAGCAACATCATTTACAGTATATTTATCAATATTGACTTATTTATTTTATTAGTTAACTATTAACAGTGTGTAAGATATTATCATACATACATTGTGTTTTATTATTGAATTGGAAAGCCGATTCTAAACGTTGTCCAAATTTGACCTTCTGACTTACATTGGTCATACTGGCTGAGTAACGAAGTGAGTAAAGTCACTACTATATTTACCAATTTGACTACTTAGACCAGAGGTTATTGATTGAAATCCAGGCTGCGGCAGTATGAGGAATTATATTTAAAAAAAAAACAGGGTGCCGCGATTGATTAATTACATTGTCGTCACTTGGATAAGAACGAAGTAACCGGCTGCACCAACAAAATAATAACAATATGATAGTCACCGTGTGCTAGAGGTTTCTTTGCTATTAATTGAAGGAGATATTTAAAAGAGGGTACAGAGAACCGATCGGTCTTAGGTATAGGAGATGTGGTTGCGGTTCCCCTCTCATTATATAAACTGACCATAATTCATTCAATTACAGTTTTCATTTAAACAATTGACCAGTAATTAATAGGAAAAGTTTTAAAAGAAAAACTTTGCAGTAACCATTCTTAAGAAACATTAATAAGTGTTTTTTTTTTTTTGTGAGACATTGGGCATATTGTTTTCACATTCGTATCTATTTCAAAACAGTAAGAAAAATGACTTTTTTAAATCTAAATAGGGAGCCCAAATTCAGATTAAGAGAATTTTTTATTTTAGAAAAGTTCAACATTTTATACGTGTATATTTCAAATTTTAATATGTATTTTTAAACTGAGTCTATATGATACAAACACTTGGTCTTACTAGTTGGTAGCAATCTAAAAACAGTCGTTATAAACTTAATGCGTTTATGTCGTTGTATTTTGACTCAAATCAAATGTTTAGATTCTTTAAAATTAAAAAAAAAATGTAAAATGATATGCATGATTAGATTTCAATTCTACCCATATTACCCATCAGCTAGCTAATATCAGATATTTACCCATTAGCTAAATATCACATCTATTAAACCAGAAATGAACCGATATAAAATCAATAAGTTTTGAAGGATCTACTACTATCTGATACCAAATATTTTAATTTCCGACAAGTATAAATATTTTAGCTGTAAGGAGGCCATAAAAACATGTTTTGAAAAACAATTTGTGAATTTAAATTTTTTGATTCACATTTTTATGTTTACGGAAAAGATGGATTCTCGTTTCTCTGCGAAATTTGGCTCTATCAAAATTTACAACTCAGAATTAATGCACTGTATACAACGAATAGTTTGTTATTTTTGCGTTTTTCAGTTTTTCGTGTGTGCTGACAGACAAGCGAAAATGAACCAAATTGAATAGTAAATCAATTAAAAACTACTTTATTGTTCATTATATAAAATTGTAAAATAATTAAATTAAAACACTAATAATACATCAAGCTTTGGTTAAAAACCCATTCATATTAAAACTGGTGTTTTATCTTCCTCGAAATGTATTCTCGCTTATGTTGGTCAGTCAGGTATAACATTTTTAAACAGGTACAAAGATCACATAAACAGTCATATAGGTTCTTCATCCATCTTACCAATACAGGTCATAAAATTGATAGTAAACACAGTGACAGTTAATACAAGCCGGAGGTGTGTTCACTATCATATTTGCTACAAATGCCAAAAATTTAATCTGCTAGGAGTCCTGGATATAAATATATTAAATAAAAACCCAAATTTTACAATTTTAAATAGTCAAATAGATCTTAATAACTCCCCTTTTTTAAATTTGATAATATAAATAATATTAAAATATTTATCAACTCCACCCAGAGTTTCATCATTCACAATTATCTTACCTGCTTTCTATGCATATTTCCGAAATAAATGAATAATTCTTCATAACTTGGCAGTAAGTTTAATAAGTCGAAAGTTCATTCGTAATTTTTAAAATAGTGAAAATTAGACACTTAAATTGAAAGTTTCATTATTTTATAAAAATTGATAAAGTTTAACTTATAGGTATTATTTAACAAATAATACGTATACTCAAATCCGAAATGAAACATATGGACCTAATCTTTCATGTTTATTTAAAACTACAAAAAACGCGATTTGTATGACGTATTTTATACTTTATTCAGTTTAAAATAAAAGTTTTAATTAATTATAAACAAAATTTTTATCTGATGTCTTTGAAATTTTATATAAACACGAAAGATCGTAAGTTTTTTTTTTTTAATAAAACACTTGAAATACATATCTATTTATTATTATAAAATCTCTAAAGAAATTAAACATTATTTTTCTTAATAATGTTTAGAACGAACGCTTGAACGTTATAAAAGATTTTTAGTTGACTTACATGAAAATTTATACCTAAATTTCTATGATTTATATTTTTAAACGTTAGTAACATTTTCTTAAATACAATTTACACTGACTTTATTTTTAATAAAAAAAAAAATACAATTTACACTGATTTTATTTTTAATAAAAAGTTTTGGTTATTATGTGGTCATTTTGATTAGAGAAATTATTTTGCGAGAAAATACTTTATGCAACGCGATTTTATTGACCGTTCTGTAAGATAATGAAAAAAGAAAAAATAATGTTTTAATTATTTATCTTCATTTGGGTTTATGCCATAAAAGTTATTTTATCTTCCAACTAGGCTGTTTTTCGAGAATTGGCTTATGGAAAAAAGTTTTAAGATAGTTAATCTTAAATATCCTGTTTTGCCAATCCTGGAAATGTGATAAATTAGTATTAAATCTTCTTTATTTTTTAAGTTGTTAGTTTTATATACGTTGATGGAAATTATTCACACAACACTAAATTTTTAGTGCTTCGTTCATAAGTAATTTGAACAATCAATGGTTGGTTCAATTAACACGTAGTTTGTGCAAAAATTTAATTACTGTATCTCATTAAAATTATTTAGTTTTGTTTATGATTCGATATTACCAAAACATTATTTATATAAAGTTATAAAATTAATAAATAACATATAAATATAATAAATATGCAAATGATATTTACAATACCTAGTCAAACAGATAAATAAAATATTTACTATAGGAATAATCTATTGATGTGTAGGTTGATTGATTATTATAAATAAAACTATGCAGTCTTATGATGGTTAAGCTTTGTCAAAGAACTACGAAATTTTTCGAGAGACTACTACCGTAGCTCAGCAATATATCCGCAAATAAAAGCTGAGAAGAAGGTAATAAAGTTTGCAAAAATCGAGCACCACATTCTCAACAGTATTGTGTTAATTATAGCCAAAACGTTAAGGATGTGGATGTTTCCAAGCCAACTCTTAGTTTAACTGACCCCACTCCCGGGCTCGTTGTTTGATAAACTATAAGGTTTGTTATCATTTTGGTTATTAGTTTATGTAAATTGAACAAAAATAATCACTTTTGAACTGTTATGATAATTTCGGGCTAAAATAAATAAAATGCAATCTTTAAATATGGTTCTTTAGTCAGATCCTAGAGCATATTTTTTAGTTTTTGTTTTTCAAAATACTCGTAAAACGTCATATATATGTTATATGCATGTTTTCTCGCTAGATTTTTTCGTCCTCATAAAATTTTGTATTTTTGATGTTTCAAAAACTTGTAGTACGAGTACTAATATATAATACCTGAATTTAACAATTTTTTTAGATTGGTACATAATTTAACACCACGTTTTAGAATTATAAAATATTTTAACAAGCCTTTTCAAATATTAAAAAAACAGTTTTAAACCAGGTGTTGTTGGAGTCTTTACTACTGTGAACTGCAAGTACCCAGAAAAAATACTAAAATACTTCTTTTCAATGAAATAAAGATTTTAGAATTATCAATTCAAAGTTAATTTTTTCGAATTCATAATAAGTGGGAAGTTTTCTCAACAGTTTATCCAGATAGTTTGTGAAATTGGATGAAACCTCCATCATTGAGATCATGGTTACAATATTGGAGTTGTGGGCCAAAGCAGCAGTGTTTGAACATAATTACATGCAATTTTTTTTTATTAAAATAAATTTTTTAGCATCCTTATTTAGGAAGCCAGAGAAAATTATATCTAAATTTTTATTTATGAGGCTAGAAAAAAGAATTCTTTAATCATTCTTATTTATGAAGTCTTAAGTTCATAAATAAGTGAATCCTTATTTGTTTCAAGAAATGACTTAGCAATTCTTCTAGAAGAACTTTTGATAGCTGATTATATATTTCATTCCACATTTCATACGTTTTTTATACAGATTTCACCAATTTAGATTTAAAATGGATCGTAGTTGTTTCCAATAAATTCTGATCTATGTATATATATATCAAACCAAATCGATCATCTGTTATTTATTTACATGGATATGCAGTGTACCTATACTATACGTAATTTAACATTTATACTACTCGTAGTCATACACAACTATACAGTGACATATTTGTGTATAAATAATATTTCATAATCAAAGAATTATAAACAAAATCCGCCTAGTTTTCCACACTTGTTTTACATAAATTATAAATGCGTGTCTACCAAGTGCAGAGACCAGAATCACAGCATAACCAGTACCCACGAACATTCTGAACGCGTTAAATTTATTTCTTAAAAATTGTTAATTTATGTGTATTAATAATAATATTTAGATAAGTTCATACTTATTTATCTATGTGAAGCGGTACTATGTTAACCTAAATAATATTGTAATTTTTTTAATTAACTTTTAAAACTTTTAATTACACTTACATTTTTAGTTTACGTTTTGTTTTTTTTTTTTGAATCCTTATGGTTTCATTCCCAGCAACTGTGTAACCTATAACTTTTTTTTCTATTTCTAAAAGGAACCTTATGACGAAAATCAAATCGTTTGTTTAATTCAGTTATTAATAAAACAAAAGTTTTCAAACAATTGATTCTAAATTTTGGTAACAAGGAAAATCAAAACAAATTTTCTTCTCTTGACATTCGAAAAACAATGTTAAAATAATGCTGATAATGCATGGTTTTTAAGATCCGAGCCAATTTTTTATATGAGACGTGTTTTTATATACAAATAATTTTTATAAAAATTTGAAATTTTTTACAACTAAACAAATATTTTTACAATGTAGCGAAGACGAATTTGTATAATGTTATGAATTACCAAATAATTTTAAATATTCAGCAAATTTATTGTTGATAACTGTAAGGTGCTTTTGAGTTGCACACAATTCGATAGAACAAATGTTACATTGCACATAATGATATTTTGCTCATATTTTGATTTTTTAACTATTTACTGTATAAAACTGAAAATTGTAATTGACTCTTGAAAACTCCTCTTAAGCCATTATCGAAAGAACATGAAAATCAAATATTTCACAGCACATCCAAATGTATATGAAACGTCATTTTGTGTGTATCAGTGACAAGTATTAAGACAAAATTTGTTGACTAGTGTATCGACAAGTACACAAGTTATCTTTATAGAATAATAGGCCTTATAAATAATATTAAAAAATAAATATACATACATATTTTTATATAATAGGTCACTTATGTGTATGCTTGTTTACATTTATAAAATACTTGTTTATCTTGATCCGTGATATCAATTTTTTTATAATTTTGTGGTGGTTACAGTATGTACTACGTACAGTCATCAAAGTGTCAAGGTTTTCAACCTGATATAACACACTATTACTTTCATATAATGTAAATGTGAAAAAATGTACCTATAAATTTCAAACAATAATTTTTTGTTATTTGCAATTATGATGTACATTTTTAACGGTATTTTAGATATGTTAAAAGTTTTGTCGTAAAATTTTTAAAAACCTGCCATATGGTTGAGTATAAAGAATAGATTTCTTTTTATATTCAACATACAATATTAAGTCATAGTATATTAATTTTAGTCTAAAGTTTGTAACATTACTTTATATTGACATATAAACAAAATTTTGGCATGAGTGTTCATAGAAACACCTACTTGGCCCAACTTCAACTGCCTGTCCGTCATCACGATAACTTAAAAAGAAATAGAGATCGCGTGCTGAAATTCTAATAAGGTTTTCTGAATATAAAAAAAGTGAGTTTAAGTTTTCGTGAATGAGAAAATTCGGTTCATTGAGACCAATGGATCCTTGACTCGTCTTTTAAACTATTCAAGATAGAAGAAAATTTCAAATGATAAAATGGTTTATTATTCTAAAACAGACAACCTTTGGCTACTAAATACATATAGATAATAACCACACATATATTTCTATATATACACATATATAACTGTTAGGACTGGATATTTATAGTATTTTATGAATGCTTATTAAAAATAGTCTAAACAATGAAATTCCATCATTTATCGAGAATCTAAACAATTAACTATGTTAGTTGTAATCTTCACTGGTTAAGTAAAATACATTAGAATTATTAACACATTCATTCTCATAAAATAAAATTTTTCAGTTAATAATGTGTTTTAGAAAGACAGATTATTCTATTTGGTTCTTTTTCTTTTTCAATATCTTATGGTTTTATAGACGAGTCATTTATCCGTGAGACCCTATGAACTTATTTTACAAATTTATGAACTTAATTTTACTTTTAAGGTCTAGAGTACGACAAACCAGGGCAGGATTTAAACTTAGCACCGGCTCTGAGAACTAAAAAACGCCTACATATTATCCAAATTTTTAAAAAAATGAATAAAGTTTAGATATGCAATTTTTAAATAAATAAAATTACAACTTTTAAATAAATACTTACTGCCAATAGGAAAACTTACTGTCAATAGGTTAATTGCATTAAAAAAAATTTGTTTGCACGAGGATTTACGATTAATTACATCATAATATTAATAATGTTCAATTTTAAGAGGCAACGAGTACATTTGATTTGATGCATAGATTTACTATGCTAAATTCAGTGATAGCCGAGAATTACAAACCCTGAATCATTTTAATTGCTATACATCTTTTTCGCAATTCTAAATTCAGATTTTCACTAATGACGTTGAAAGTACTAGCTCTGAAATGGTACTGATATGAGAGTTAGATATCTCCAACTCCCGATTCATCAGCATATAATTTCTCTTCCTTTTTCTGGAAACAAGTATCCTATATTCATGAATCTCGGCAATTTCCAAAGGATTATTTGATACAAATGAAAAATCATAAAGCTGAAAATCTTGATAAAAATGAAGAAGCAAGTTTTTGTCAAATTTTGATTCTAACAAGCTGAATTTGTTTTATTTTTGTATTTTTATTTTTAATTTTTAAATTCTATAAATACAATTTCTATAACCTCCTTTATTTTAAATACGAAAGAGTGAATGAGGTAAGACAATTTTAAAGAATTTTTTTAATTGAAAATTTGCTACCCAAACCAATGCGATGTATCGATGAGTATTTTGCTAACATTGAATGTTAAACATAACGTAGAAAGTCGAGGAGATTAAGTTAAGGAACACACATTATTGTACCTTGGATCAAAATGATGATATTTAGTACAGCACTCATTATCATAAATACTTATTACAATCAATTGAACATTTCTTTGCGCATGAATGTAAATACAAGTTGATTATACCTGGAATATTGAATAAGAATGGCATATCTCTTATGACAATGAAACGTAGAGGGAACTACAAAGATAAAGTATTGCAAAGAACCCTCCCAAGTCCAATCCAATTTTGTATATAAAATATCGATTTGTATCCTGTTTAATATGTCAGTACTTACAGAAACTAATATGTAAGTTTTATTTATGTAATCCATATTAATAAATGAATTTACGCATATTGAGATGCATAAAAGCAGTAAAAAGCAGTATTATATTGGATGCAGTTTCTCATTTTCTTCTGTAGGTATAAGCTGCCATTGCATGTGTTTTTATTATAAATTGTGCCGTAAGATACTCTGGAACTAATTATTCGCGTGAAAACATTGTAAACTTTTGAACGGGCAGCATGGTATTAATTTGCGATCACACATGTTGTTTTCCTGTTTTTAACTCTGCGCCGTGAAGCCCACATTATATTAAAACATTACAGGTGCAATAATAAATAGTACATTAAAGGGTATTTGCGATTGATGAAATATAAGAAGTTATTTATGCCAGCTAGGTTCCAGAAATTGCGTTTTCAAAATGTAGTTCGTCATACCAAAATAAGAAACGAGATAGATTCTTAGAAACAGAAAAGTTTTTTATTTCCTCGTGTTTAACATTTTATAATATATTTCACTTAATATGCTATAAATTTTTTAATAGACGCACAATTTTATTGCACTTTCACAATAATTGGGAACGAATTTTCAGTAGTCATTTATTATATGCTATGCTATAAAAACAAGCAAAACAAATGACTAACAAAATGTGTTAATTGCTTAGATAAATTTATTGTTTAATGTAATTAATTGTATCCATTTTAAGACTAATTTTAATCATAAGCATTCATATAATGCCCTAAATATGCAATAATTCCCGCAGTGATAAGAATTTATCTAAAAATATTAGGTATTCCAATTTATATATGTGTTTTTTATATTCTAGAATGTTCGAATATATTAAGGTTTGTTTGTAACGATAGCAAATATTAAAGTCAAAAACAAAATTATCTTTTATGTGTTCATAGAATCACCTAATTGGTTCATTCCCTCATGTCCGTCCGGCCACCGGTTTAGATCCTTAGGTCCTTAGTTAACATCGCTCAAAAACTAATTTAAATTTTGTTGATATTATTGGTAAATAAGACCCAACTCTTCAATAGAAAATTTCAATAATACATAATATTTGTTTTTTTAAAACAATTTTTTTAATGAGTTTTCGTAAACCGATAATATTCGTTACAATTTCAGATTACTAAAAAATATTTTAATGAAAAGTTTGTTCAGAAAACAAATTAACACTTTCAGGTCAAAAATACGTCAGCAAAATTTAAGTTCCCTATTTATTTATTCAAAAGTTTTCCAACATTAGTATACATTGAAATCTCACGGAAATGTCGATTAAATTCCATGTTACACAAACACACATGTGACTTTTTTTTAAATAATCAACCTGTGTATAAAATCAAACATACAATCTGTTGTTATATTTACTCGTGACTAGTGGGTAGTTATATAGTTGTTTAAAACAATTACATCAAATAAAATCATTATACATAACTAGTATATCTAGTCCGTGGTCATAGATAAATAAATAAAGTAATTGTAAAATAGAGTGTAATATAGAGTAAGTAAAACACGTAAGTTATTACATTGATTGGGGTGTTACCATTTACATGCTAAGTATATTCATTTAACCAATCACTTTTGAACATTAAATCAAAATATATAAAATTATATTAAAACTATGTGAAAACAACTATTTTATTACTAAGTAAGTTATACTCAGTCAAGCATTAGAGCTGTATAATAATATACTGATAGTTTGTTATGTTATCGTATTAGTTTAGTGGTGGGTGATATTTGATTTGATATCTTAATTGACAAATATGTTCATATAGGTATTATGAAAACTTTAATTGAAAAAACTTGATTAAAAATTAAAATATAAGTTGATAAAAAAATGTACTTTCACCTTATAACTCTCCCTATTCAACAGCGATTTGGAAAACGTGTTACTAATTAGGATTAATTCATACCATATCACAATTACGATATGTTCAATGATTTTATTAATAAATTGTATATAATATCAAATACATAATTCAAAAGCCATTGAGCTTTAACCATTGAGAATTTCTGGTAACAATGTCTAGAAATTCAATTAAAAACTTGAAATACTAATTTCTATTTGATTTGGCGGTGCTAATTGATTACACAAACACATTCTATAACAATATATATATAGCATACAGACTCTTTTAACGACGTACACTAATAACGAGTTGTACTGACTGTGACTTTAGCCGAATAGCCGACTACGAGATTAGTCGGCCACGCCGATCACAGAAAAAAAATTAAAAAAGAAATATAAGAAATATTTTAGTTATAAATTTGATTGCATTTTTTTATGAAAGATGTTTAGAATTTTAAAAAATGTTTTTTTTTATATATTTTTTTTTAATTTGTTTGTATTTTACAGTACCACATGTACATACAATTTTAAAAATAATAAAAACATAGTTCGAATTCATACAAAGTTAGTAACGGGATAGTCGGTGCTCTTTACCGCACTGTCCCCCACATCGAAAGTGGCCGAATAGTCAGCTTTATCGACAAGTTGCCGATTTATCGGAACAACTGTACTAGAAAAATTTCTTCAAAAGTATAACTACTTTAGTATTTGTATTACAAGAGCAAAAGATAAAAGTATCTATATGATTTTACGGGTCACAGAATGAGATAGAAGGCATTAAACGGTGTTTATTATAGAGTTAGTATGTCTGTGTGCAAAAAGTAACCATAGCCACTATAGATGTATATTATGTATTGTACAAATGAATTACTAAAAACATCAATCCAACAGTGGTTTGTCTATATAAATATTTCATTGTAATACCGTTTTTCAAGTATGCAGAAAACGAATGCAGAATATTGTCGTAATGATCGGAAAAGAAGAAAAGTTATTCAAAATATAGTTCATATATATATATATATATATATATATATATATATATATATATATATATATATATATATATATATATATATATATATATATATATATATATTTAATTTTTTTTGTCTAGTTTGGCATATTTTTAACGGAATGAACTACAGAAAATTGTTTAAAAAAATTTCAACTTCATTTTCCTATTTTGTTTTTAATTATTTGAGTGTTTATTTAAAGCTATGAACTGAAGAACAATGAGATATTTGTTTGTTGATGACAGATGAGATAACCTTTTAGTAGAAAGAATGCAAGTATCAGTTTTGGTTACATCAAGTCAATATATTTTCTTTAAACATAGCATCTTACATAGATTCTAGACTTTTAAATACCATTGCAGAGTGTAACACCGTAATATAATAATTATTTTAACGACATACTGGTATGTCACTCGTATCCATATCTAGTCTTTGAATGTACTAACAATTCATATCTTCAAATGTTGTAGAAATAATATAAAAACAGTTGACTTTATAGGTGACTAGTTAAAATGTTTATTCATATGAAATTCTCATACAAGAAAATGTAACATATACCTCTTTAGTAACTTATTCGATAACGTAGCTAAGTGTAGATTCCTCCAACTTCGTAGCTCTCACATGACAAATCACCATGTAGTTTTTCTTTTGAAAGTTGTTACCACCTGAGCTTGGTGATGATCAATTTTGAAGATAAATAGTTTTCGTTTAAACGAGAATAAAACTCGCTATTATAGGGGAACCTTAGAAATAAATGATTTTTTTTAAAATAATATAGTGTGGAAATTATCTTAAAGTGTATTTTAGTTGTTTTACGAAATTACGTCTCCCTGTACAGCTATTTAGAATATTCTTCTAAGATTATTAATTTTTCATTAAGATGATGAAAATCCACAAAGAAGATAAAATAGAATATTTGTCATTGTAAGACGCTTTTCCCATGCTACATTTACAAAAAAATATTCTTTTTGAATTGGAATTATCTCATATTTGGGAAGGAAAATCGTCCTTAAATATTAACAGCGTGTTGATTATTCATTTATTGTTTATCAAGTTTTCAAGATTTCTTAAAATATTGCTTACACTTTCCAATTTTCAAATAAATTTATTTAAATTGTTGAGACAAACAATCATGATAATATCGGAAACTAAAAAATCGAAAAGATTGAACACGGGAATATGGCTGTAATTTTATAATCTACCTAATCTAATAACATTCTAACTGCATTTATTATAGCTACGACAACATCTACAAACATAGATGAAATAATATCACGAGTTTTATCTCTGTGTAATATAAATTTTTATACTGTATAGGTACTTGAAATATGGAATACTACAACCACTCCTATGAGAAAAGTTACAACAAGAATAGATATTTATAATGAATTGAAAATTAGTTAAAAATTAATTTATTATACAGGAAAAGTATTTTTTAATTGCTTGTCAATAAATGTGCTATGTAAACTTCCTTAAAAGCAAAAAAAATGTATACCTACACACACAATATTTTAAATCTCTATTTTTTAATTATCTCTATAGTTTATTTATTAATTATCTTTATTTTAATATCTAAATGAAATATATGAGTAAGTATATAATAAAATCAGTCGTATAACGAATAAACTGTTGAAAACATTGGATAAATCATAGATAAATGTTTTCTCAAATCAATCGCTTCGATTATTACTGGAGAAAGAATAATTTTCTTCATTTTATTAAAATTCATAATAATTCATATAAAATTCATAATGGTCATTAAATACTATATGGAACTGATTCCGTGACCGGCGCCGGCAATGAACGTTTTCAAGTAATAATGCCGACACCGGAAATATTAATTATCTGATATAATTTCTGGTGTCGTAATTTTATTAGTAACCATCTGTGATTGGACATTTTTACGACGATTCTAATTTTTAACCTATATTCAGTTGATTCTTGCTTGGTATTATCAACGATAACTACTTTAAAAAAACAATCATTCTGTAAAATGAAATTGACATTGGACAAACATTTAACATGTTTAAGAATTCTTAGAAAAACCAGTGATTTAAATGAAAAAAACCTCCAATGAGTATTGGATGACTGCTTTAATTTTGTATAAAATCCATCATGATAATACAAATAACGTTTAGTCTACGAAAGCACGTCAGAAATTATTCGAATAATTGTTATTGTTTTCAATTATTATCACTAAAGTACTCTATCTCGAGTAATACCGTCTTGTTCAAATAATAAAATTGAATTAGTATTCTTTGCTATAAATATAGAGCACTTTTTATTATAAAAACTCTTTTTTGGAAACACAAACAAATGTGCAAATCAAATAAAAAGCATGTAAAAGAGCATACTCGCTATGATAATTTAGATAACGTTCCCAAATTCGAACTCTGCCTATATTTTAAAACTGTGACATGAATAGTATGAAAAATTGAATTATGAAATAATGAGTTCGCATATTGTATTCATTATATTAATTACAAAAATACATAAAATTAAAAACAAAAATTTTCCTTCAGAGTAAAACAGATATGTAACCAGAGAAGGATAAATATTTGTATAACTTTCGATTTTCCTTATTCAAATTAATATAATAATATAATATATTACTGTAAATGGATGGATTCCTTTTGAATTTCCAAAATTATGTTGTGTATTATCCAATATTTATGGAAAGTATATTAAATTTTTTTTTTTTTTTTTAATTTTTCTATGAATTTTTCATAATAGTTCAAATTTCCAGTGTGGTCTTAAATTCTCAATCTGATTGAAAATTCTGAAAAAATAACTACGTATATTGCCGAAAAATAAAATCACTTGCGCCGGCTGTTATATTCTAATATTTAGTTTTCCGTCGCCGATCACAGAGACATTTCCACTACCAAATAGTTATATTTAAGAATAATAGTTTGAAATATTTTAGCAAATTTCAACTCTTCAGTCATAACCTTTAATAAAACATGGAGACAATATTTAGCCAGAATCAATTTCCATTTGCAAACGTGGGTTTTGTCAAACTTAAAAAATGTTAATTATTTTAAATTTTTTTAAATATTGAAAAGCAATATAAATATCTGCATTTCGTCACTCCGATAAAATTATTTTATTTATTTACTATACTCGACGTATATGTCAGAGTATATTAATTTTAGTCAAAAGTTTGTAGTAGCACAAGAGACAAAATTCTGGAATAAATTTTATTAAAATAAACGATCTTTTATTATGTTATGAAACAAAAGTAAACCACAAAAAAAAAATCGTAAATAGTTCAATGTTAATGTATTTATATTTTTGGAACAAATGAATTAAATAAAAATACATTGAAATCTTATGTTATAGAAAACTCTGGGTAAATAATAATTTGATAAATTTGTAAACAAATAAAAATTTTTGTATCTGGTGACAACAATACTGGATGTATGTATTAGTCAGCCGAAGCACATTGAAGTGTCAGTATATAAATGCAGTTAATACTCTTATAATATTGCAAGCTGTGTGCTTATAGTAGTATAGTGTTAAACAAACTGATTCAATTAATCAATGGTGATGTATTAAAGAATTATAATTAATTTGAGATTACTATTTTTTTAAATATTATTAATTGGAATTTTTACAATTTTGGATATAGATGTTTTGTATAAAGAGAAAATTTAGTTAAGGTAGCTTGGTAGCCGCAATTCGAAGTCAAATAAGAAAATTTTTTTTATTTTTTTTTACTATCCAATACACGAAGAAAATGCTATAATTAATAGAAATTCACATAATAATTTAACTGATATAATTTAATACGGTTTATAATTAAATAAATAAAATAATGTAAGAGATAAAATATTATTTGACTAGTATTGAATTGTCACTAAATAATACCAACTTCAAATGATTTTCAAAACATAACCCTGAACTGTCAACTTTATTTTTGATATCATGAATTCTTTATATTTTTTTTTTTTAATTTTAATATAAATAAATAAATTATTTCGTTAGAAAATAAATTTAATATTATAAAATATTTTTTATATTTATCTGTCCAATATCCTTTTGTTGTTATATACCATTAAAAACGCTAGTTACTATTTGAAATTGGCGCGCTTAACGGAGCTACCATTTTCCCTAGTAAATATAGAGGCGAGAGAAAGAAGCCACATGTGAATATTGAAAAATTAATTACATGGAAAGTACGCTGTAAATTATTCTGAAATTTTTTCAGTGTATATTTGGGATATACAGTTCTATCAATTAAAAATTTTTTTTTGTGGAGTCAACTTTGCCAATTTTCACAAACCTTCCATTTGCAGTATTATTGAACAAGGACACTCATAAGAGCTCGTGTATTTTTTCTAAACTTTATTTATATCTCTTAAACGTTGTGGTAAAAAAATCAGATTTTTTTATCATAGGTGCATTTAATTATAATCTTTCGAATAAACACTATATAAAGTTATGACCCAAAAAATATTGGGTCATAACTTTAAATCATTTGGGTACCAAACTACCTTAAATATAGAAACTATGAAAATTTGTATATCAAAAGTTAATTAATATACTTGTGGATAAACCACTAAAAATAATAACTCAAAAGTATGTTATAAAATTATAACATTTAATCCATTTTTAATTGAAATACAAATGTATTATTCTGTGTTTCAAAGGCGCGGAATATTTAGCTTATTTAAAGCATATTGTGCACGCTGTACGTTTTTTAAGTAGTTTTTGTGCATGTAGGTACAAGCGTTATATACTTAAAACTTCTTTTTAAAGCGATAATTTTCGAAAATTCGTTGTCACAAATTGTCAGTACATACATTTTGTTTAGGGGTTTATTAATTTTTAATGGGCGATAAATTATTTTGCACTTCTTTTATATTAATAAACTGCGTTTTAAAACAAATTTTAAACGTTTTTATTATTTTAAACCTCTGTTAAAGATCCTGGTGCATTATAAGAATAAAACAATGATAAATATTGATGAAAAACTTATTATAAATGCAAGTTCGTTGTACATTTGAATATTATTCATAACTTGTATATAAAAGGTTGACAAAGTAAATAAGATATGTCTTATATTATATATACAGATAGATAGATATATACAACAATTGTTTATATACTTTTTTTGTTTTTTTGTTTACATTATTATTCTTAATAATATAAAATATTACTAGAATATCTATAAATTATACAACCAATGACAAATGAATAACTAGTTTTTATTGTATGGATAATGCGTACTTACAATTACATTATATTACATTTTACAACAAATGAAACGGTTATAAACGTCTCTCGTTTGAAGCTGTTCTGTGTATTTCTATGAAACTTTCTAATATAGAAAACAAATTTAAATATAATGCATATATATTATATGACATTATATAGAAAATTTTATATTAATGTCCTATGAATATGTAAATAACGTCTATTAAGTTAGCAGATACATGTTACAATCAAATACATATATGGAGTTCTGCGACTTTTTAAACAATTAGAAAATCCACAACATATGAATATCGCAAACTATGTTTAGTGTTTTATTCCTGAAATATCAAGCATTATTCAATTAAATTAATGATTCCACAAAATGTTTGGGACTATTTTTCAATGTATGGGGCTATTAAACGGCATACAGAAGAAAAATTTTAAATCTTAAAAAAACGTTTCACCGAAAAAATTCTTAAAATTGTGAACGAATTGAATTATTTATACGCATGTTCCAAGTACCCGAATATTTAATATATAGAAGGAAACATTGATATAGAGACTAAAATTCTAAAAAGAATATTTTTTAGGTGCCTCGGTTTGACATAGCCTACGTGAAGTTTGACTCAACAGTTTGGGAATTTTTAATTTGAACAAGCGGAAAATTTAAAACTTGGGAGACCATCTTGACATAGGTATTATATTGGTGGAAAATTCATTTAGTGTTAATGTGAGCACGGGAACAATTCAGTTTATAATGTGAAACATTAACATGAATCAATTACCCAATTTAATGTCGGAAAATGTAATTCACAAAACAGGCAGTGGAACAAAATCCAAAAACAGAGCTTTAATAAAAATAATTCATAATACATTATACATAGCAATTTTCCAATTATCGCTCAGAATGAAATCTTACGAAATTGGGTATGTACTTCTTCATGAACTTCTTGACATAAAAACGAAAAGAAATCATTGATTTGAAACCAAATTAGGATCGACACTCTGAAATTTTTTACTAACTTATGTTGTGTTGTTTCAGCAATTTTAATCGATAATCAATAACATACCTCAATAGGTAAACGTCTATTATCGTATTTTATCGAATAGATAACATTACACAAATGTCAGGAATTGAGCCCGGAACCTTTCAATTCGGAAATTCTACCCACTACACAACAGATACTTGGTAGTAAACTACAGATATTTATGTGTTATGAATTCAGTGTCATTTTTTGTATGTTTTTAAGTATAAGCATCGTTGTGATGTATGGCCAATTATTATCAATAATATGAATTGAATATAAGTGAATTGTTTCATTTTGTATACGATTTTCCGATTATACAACTTAGATATTGTTGTATAATCGGAATATGTTTCTTAGTTTTCGTATATAAACACATTTACAGAAGTATAAATGACATTTACACCCAAAAAGATAAACATAACGTAATGGCCGGGATTCCGAGCTCAGGTTATTTCGGCTAGCAATTACATTATGTACAAAAAAGAAATGTTGAAAATCGTCTAAAACATGTAAAATGAGTATTACAAGACGGTTATTAGAGTCCTTTAAATTTAATCAAAATGTTTAATATATAAACAATATAAACGCAATATTTTAATCGATTTTAATAAATTTTTATTGAAAATGAGAGTGTTTTTGAATGCATAACGAACAATATAATAGATGCATATTATGTAAAATTTAATTGGTTTTATTATTATATGAACAAAACAAATGTACACAATAATATTCAAATAGTTAAATGACCTTGCAACTATGGTAATAATTTTTTTTTATTCATATTTCAAATAAATAATAATAATATTATAATAATACTCAACTAGTGTACACCGTACGTCATAATAATAATGTTTTTTAATTTGTACACTGTACGTCATAATAATACTATAATTTTTTTCTTCATTTTCTTACTATTATTAACACGATGAGATAGATCTAAATTCATTTGTTTCAAGATTTTTTATGAATATACCAGGGTCAATAATTTTTGAAACCAAAAAAAAATTATTGTAGCATGAAATCCATTGAAAACGGAAGAGAATTCAAATTTGAAAAAAAAAAAAAAACAGAAAAAAAAAATTACGGGCGATTTGAAGTCGGGAAGTTGAAGAGTGTGAGTTTTTAAGGGTTAAAACATGGTTTATCTCGATTTCTAGAAAAACTACAAGTCTTATGGAAAAAACTAGTAGGTGACAAAAAGAACATTTTTGACATAACCTTAAAATTTATTTCGATTTAAATTACCCCGTGCACTTTTTCGATATTTATTCAAAAAAAGGTGATAATATAAATATTTGTAATAAAAAAATTACAGTGTATTTGGAACATAAAAAAAATTTTATTTTTATTTTTTTCGTAAAAGTTAGAAATAAAACACCAAAAACTTGGTTATTTCAATTTTTCATATAATTATTGAGGTTATGTGGAACAAATGTAAATACAAAATTGTATAGCTTTTTATTACATACAACTCAATAACTTTTTTCCATAGCACTTGTAGTTTTACCGGAAACAGGAAGAGTTTTGACTTTAGTTTTTGCAGTCAAAACATGTTTGCATCAAAAGTCAAATCCAAATAGACTCCGCGAAAAGAAAAATCCGCGCCGATCGCTAAATCGATTCGCTATTATGGTTTGGGTGGATACATAAGAAAAAATCATAATGGCGGATGTTATAAAGAAAAACGTGGAGATATTAAAATTTTCTCGAAATTTATCGTATTGGATATCAAATGAAAGAGTTCAATTAGTACATTTCAAATACATATAATAAATATTTTAAATAAAAATATCAACCCGAGATTATGAAAAAACAAACTAAAAGCCGGAAATGTGAATAAAAAAAAATATTCTTGTCCGAAATAAGATAAAGTAATGTTTATAAAATAGACATATGACTTCAGTAAATTTTTGATGAAAATCGTTCAGCCGTTACAAAAACACCAGCATATACAATGATTTTTGTTATATAAAGTAATTTTTCGGTCGACAGATAAAGCAATATTGGGTAGATGAATAAAGTTTCTCACAAAATTCCATTTGAAGCATCACACAGTTCAACTTTAATTCTCACAAACTTCAAAGTGAATTCTATAAACAGCTTAGATAACTTAGTGTAGAAGATAAATCAATTTAAATGTAAAAGATTTAACGTACAACTGCACTGTCATTACAGTTAGACACATAGAATTACATCAATATTTATCAGTGTGAAGATCAAATACATTGTGTAAAAGATATGTACCTAAACAAATTCAGAATGCACGAGTACTCATCGTTGCCACATCGAATCTTCTAAAGAAAGCAATGGGACATGGCAACTTACTCATATACTATTTTCATTGCCGAACGAATCATACTATACAAATTTCAAAAGAAAATTTCAATTAAATTTATAAAAAGATTTTTCTTATATATAATGATTTTATAATATTCGCTATTATTATAAAATCTAGGCTCATTTTATCACTTTTATATTTCCCAAAACTTGAAATTTAAAGCACAGGAAAGGTAACGTAAAAATTATTATATATACTGAATAGTCTCAATATATATATAATTATGATAATACATGACTTCAAAAGTAAGTAAAGTACATAGTCCATTTTTGTATATTTATCTGCCATAAGATGAGAAATTAAAATTTAAAAAGAAAAAAATATTTTTCATCTTATTTGTTGATAAATTTAATGAGATTAATATCAAAAATTCTATTTACAAACACAATCTGTGTTCAACATAAAACAGCAGGAGACAATTTTTAACATAAACATTAAGGTTATATAAATATTATTAATCATACCATAAACTAAACTAAATTAATTGTCAAATTTAAAATGTCGTCAACTATATATGTTTAGATATGTTGCAATCATTTTTTTTCATTCCTTGATAGGTCATCATCTCGAAAATTGAAAACTTATTTGGACCTATGTTTGTTATTGTTTCGCGTATGTTGGGGTAGACCAAAAAAACCGACAATTGTTTATAACGTTCACATTTCTGTGTTTTCTTCCATAACAAATATTTTTATTTTAAAATAACTGAATATTTTGGTTTAAAATAATAGTTATATTATTTGGAAACTTAATTTGCGTGTTAGAAAACTTTTTGGATTATTTCAACAATGTTTTTGATTGTATGGTTTTGAAATATTTTAAATTTTCAATTAAACAGTTTTCTTTACAATTAGAGTGACAGTAAATGATCAGAGTGAGAGACGAAGGTTAGAAACCATCGACGGAGTCAATTTGCACAGTTCCCGTAATGAAGCTCCCAAAATTTTTAAAAGTTTTGGTTTAATGGGTCTGCAGTGTAGAGTTTGTTATATATTTCGCGTAATTGGCAACCATTGAGAATTTCTTTTTGAATCAATTATATCTTGGTCTCAATTCAGATGATCAAAGAATCTCCTCTCTCTCTCTCTCTCTCTCTATATATATATATATATATATATATATATATATGACGAACAATAATAATGCCTATTTAAATATACCTAATAATTAAAATACATAATTATTACTGTTAATTATTAAGAATGTATGAGAAACGGTCGAATTACGACCACAGACGATAGTAGTATATATTAAAAACAAAATTTACCAAAATATATTTTATACACATAATTATTTAATTTATTCTCATATAGGAAATAATTTTTATTTTAGAGGACCTGACAACAAAAATTAGGTTCCTACAATAAAGACAAACTCTATAAAATGTAATATACATTGTTGTTGTTTTTTTCAATTTTTGCAATCTGCAATGAATACAAGAATTATTTACATAACAAGTTGTTGGTCTGATCTTTAATGGTTTGAACACAGATTTAACAAATTAACTATAAATTAAAGGTATTTAATATAAATTTAGTTATAATAATTATGTATATTTGTACAAGGGGTCATTACACTAGATCATGTCTCCTTAAGACGGATAAAAGAATATTTTCATGGTCCCGACCAAAACTTATTTGAGAAAATAAAAGAAGATTTAGTGTCAAATAGGCGCAACGGGCTTTAACGTTATACTGAGCCCGCAGGTACTTCAATGTGTAAAAATAGAGCATCACATTCTGTCAATATAGAATTGTGTTAAATGTTTGGTTAAATTTTGTCTACAATCCTCTCTTCTTGATTCATGGCCTGTAAGTATATGGAGCTATTTTAATAATTGATTTGTGTAAATTGGACCAAAATAATTAATTATTAACTCTTTTGGAAATTTTTCGAAAATTGTGTCATCTGTATAAGCGATTTTGATTCGAAAAAGACAAAACACACCATTTTTACAAATTATTTACCCGAAAAAATTATTAATTCAATTTTTTGGGAGTATTCATAAGTTATATTTTTCTGAAATATGTCATTTTCCCGCACATTATTTCTACCTAATAGACTTTTTGGTGAATATTTTATGAATTTAATTTACTTGTAGTCGAAGGACAAAACATTTTTCGAAAAGACAGCATTGTTCAAAATAAATCCAAAAGTGCTTATTTTGGTTCAATATAACATATACATAAAATTAATTTCGAAATCTCTTTATTACTTCGTATTCGTTTTCATACTACATATAGCAGATATTTGAAGATAATCAGAAGAATTAAAAACAAACACTTTTGGATTCATGGCGTTTTTTCGAAAAATTCTTTGTTTTCGTGCTATGAAAAAGAAAAAACTTTGCAGGTAAACGGCATATTTTGCATGCAAGTATAACCCTTTACAAATAAGCACTGGAATTAATGAATTAAAAAAAAAAAATTTTTCAAAAGTAATATTAACACATTTAAAAATGCAAATGATTAATTATCTTAAATATACGAACGTATTATTTTGTAGTTTTTATGTAAAATTTATCACCACAAGAGTGAAATTGTGATCTTTAGAGAAGCTCGCTTATCTCGTCTCTGCAGATAAAACCTATTCCCAACTGCCACAAATACATTATTTGTAAGAGTCTACTGTTTTTGAGTTGAAGTTCACATAATAAAAAGGCCCTTTAAATCATAGGATATTGAAAACATTTAACCTGTTATTAACTGTACACAATCCATAAATATTATGTACCTAGCTAGAGCAGTATGCTAAACATATTATATTATTTTAAACTATGATTTATATGATTAAATATTAAAAGTTATTGAATATACTTTGAACTGATTTGAATCAAGTGCGGGTCAATAGGGGTCATGGGGGTCAAAAACATCCCTCCAAAACTTAATATATATATATACATGTTTAAGAAGTCAGATTCCTTCTGCAGTAAAAGTGATGTGAATGAAATTCAGATATTTTGGTAATGGTAGATAGATGACCCATACTGAAGTAGCTACTATAATTATAGCATTAAAATGTGGGACTAAAATAAATACCATAATAAAATTGGACAATTAAATTTAAATGAAGAAATGACCAGCTCCCAAAGATTACATCATTTTTAAGTGCGAATAGTTTTTGACGTTCATATTTTGTTCATTTTTAAATATTTAAAAAAAAAAAATAGCTAATCCCCGTAATCGACATAATACAATTTAGTTATTAGGCTTGGTAATTTAATTTCAAATTTTCAAAAAAATTTTCGTTATCAGAATCAAGAATGAGTGGATTAATAAATCAAACTTTTTTAAAAATATAAAACTACTACTAAACGAAAAACGCCCTGGATCCGCGCCTGACTTGAATACCGATCTCATATAACTGAACTGATTTATTTATTAAAACTTAACTATTCTATTGTAGTCTGAATGAATACAAAGTCAATTCTTTTTCTAACATTTATATTTAATAATATAATTATTTTTATTCGAATATCATATCAAAGAAGATTTATTGATAACAGTTTAAGTCGGATAACAAATAGAATGAAATTTATTTGTATTTTATTATATTCCTTATATGAAGTGATTGTAATTGCCCGGAAAATCAAAATTGAGAATGACGTCATGTGTGTGATGTTGTATGTCGTTTGTATGTGTCAAATTTTTGTGAGACGATGCAACCAATTTCTATGCAATTTGTATATTCAGAATTGTAAACATTATATTCTGAGAAAAATCATTGAGTTCCATGGGTCCATGATGCTACTTTCATTCACAAAAAATACTCTTTTTTTTAACAATGTTTATTTTTAACATATTTTCATAAATTAATTATTTTATTCATGATTCCATAATTTCCATTATTCCAGCCTCAATATAGGTAAATATAGGTTAAAATGAAAAATAAATCTTATTTTGTATGCAACTTTGATGCATACACATTGCATGTATCTTCGCCAAGTAATAGCGTGATGACAGTTAAGATTTCTCTCAATTCTCTCTCAAAAATTGTTAACTTTTTATATGAATTAAAGAATTTTCCATTGGTTTGATTATATCCTATAAAGATAGTTAAATTTTGAACTAATCAAACAAAATAAAATTTTGCATATCCTTAAAACTGCATCAATTTTTTTAGCTTTTAATTTCGAGTTTGATATTTGGCACCGTTTTTTAAAGGATTTTATGAATGCTAATGATTAAAAATTGTTAAAACATCGGTACTTTATGTCGAGTATTTAAGCAATGCAAATAACTCTGTTAGTTGTTAAATTAACTTGTTTTCAGTTTTTTTAAACACAAAGTCAGAGTCAATATAGGTACACTTATTTTATCATTTAATATTAGTTTACCATTTATAATCTTTTTGAGTATAAATTTTTAAATATAGCTTTGAAACAAATAATAAACCATAAAAATTAATCTTAATAAATTATTTTTTATAACCTTTAACAAAGTACAGAGGTACAAAAAAAATTCAGAAAAATATATTATTAAGTATATAATAAGCATTTTATCATCTTAAACGCAAATATTACTAACAAATCATATTCGTTAAATAATAAGATTCTCCCAAAAGATTCTTGATTAAATCAAGCGGTTCGTCATAATCTTTTCAAATACTCTTTAGATTTTATTAAGGGTGCAAGAAAATATTTAAAATCGTTCAATTCAGATAATTTTACGATTTACTGAATAAACATAATTCATTCACCTTTAAGTTTAATTGGCATTAATTATTTTTAGGTGTTTAACAGTAATTTGGTAAAATTGATTTACCTTTTTCACGCACTATTTTACACAAAACGTATAAAAAATAAAATAAGCAAAACTCTATTTAAAGCCTAGTCTATAAAAATAAGCTTTCAATTCAGAATATATATGTGTTTGCTGAAATCAGTTTGAAACAAAGACTTCATGGGCGTAAGAATTCCCAAAAATTTATAAAGAGTAATTTTTCTAACTATACAATTTATGAAATAAGTGTAGTAGTATTAGACCCGAGCTATCAAGTACCGAATCAGGATTATATATTTCGTGTGCTGCCAACAATCCACTCCCAATTTTTTAACGAACCGAACCATTGACCCCACATTATATTTAATGACATTCTTAATGAATCAATTAGAATCATCAATTAATCATTTGAATCATGAATTGAATAAAATAAAATGATTCGAATCTTGAATAAAATCTCTTCAAAATTAGAAAATTGATGCAATAATGAATATTTTCAAAAATTACTAAATTACCAAGATGATTATAAATTAGATACTCTTTAAGTAAACTAATCAAATATTGTTAAAACTAATACACAGTTTAAAAAACATTTAAAATCTCCATTGTTGGGCTGTAGATTTTGTAAAAATAAAACGTCGATTTTTACAGCTGCCGTAAAGTAATGGCAAGGATTAAAATAAAAGCGGTTAAAACGAAAATATCTTTGATTATTTTAGAAACGTTATAAAGTCTCTGAAACACCCTATAAAATTTTGTGCGGATATTTAATACTGAAATACTCATACTTAAGTAATGAAGGAATTTTTTTCGTTAAAAATTGCATATCTCAGAAAAAAATTAACGCAGAGAGACAACATAGAAAATAAACTAAAGCGAAATAAATAAGCAAGCGTACCCATAAATTGATTTCACCCAAAATTTAAAAAAAAATTTCTGCTTTAGATGTTTCTGTTTCTTTTGTTTCTTTCATTTAATACAATTACTTTACTCTTTAAAAGTATGGACCGATATTGCTCATTCACGTACCTTAGACCGCTATCTCTTTTTGTTATTTTAATGCGGGACGGAGGGATGGGCATGCGGAAATAGACTAATTCGGTGAATCTATGAACACCTATTCAATATTTTTTAGCGTATTAAACTTGAGGCTAAAATTCTCTGACATATACTAAATATGTCGAGTGTTACAATGTAGATAGTAGAATTCAAAACTAGAAGCTATAAGTTTTTTCTATCATCTTGATGTAATAATTTTCCATTGAGATATATCCGTCCAAAAATCACGAAAATAGTAGACACATTTTTACAGTTTTATTAGTCAATTTTAAGTTTGTGTGCTCTTTCAAAATTTGTTCAGACCAGAGAAAAAAAACTTTCCACTGTTCAAAACTTTCAAAATACCAATAGAAGTCATAATTAGGTCACACACTTGTACTAAATAAATTATACTATCCTAACCTATCCCCAGGAATTTTACCACCACTTCCAAAAAATAAATTTGATTTCTATTTCTCTATTCGTTATATTGAGGAAATATTACGCCCTTGAGTACTTATCTACCTCATCAATAGAATTAAATTATGGGCACTTTTTGTATTATAGTAAATATAATGTTAAAGTATAATATCTAGCATGGTTTTGATGAAGTATTAGTAGTATTCAAACGCTTAGTTTACAAAAACAAAACGTTTTATGAAATCAAAAACATGTGTCTCCACACAAAATATAAGACAGTTTTATTAATATTTAATCTATGTGAAATAATACGCGTTAATAAAATTTTGCATACTACTACTAAAAATGTACAAAAGAATTCTAAAATGAAACAAATATAAATGGATTTATTTAAAATCCACATAACAATGGAACGGAATTCACATTATTATCAGTAAAAAAAAACATAAATTACTTACAATTTATAATTTAAAAAAAAAAAAAAAAATGTTAAACGTTTTTCATTATTATTTTTTTATATTTCAATGCCACTTTTGAAAACTATAAACACAAAACGATTATTATTATTTGTATTTTATAAAATAAAATATTTTCACAAAACCAAACTCACAGAAAACTCAAACTTTATTCACAATAATAATTTTGTTCCACAAAATTACAAACAAATAGATATTTTGCGCACTTTTAAAAAACAAAATACTAATTCACGAAAGCTTTACGCACGATGTTTTTGATTGCACTTTTTATGGTTGTTTTTAATCGGATTTTTGTCTACTGATACTGATGAACTGGCATGTGTGAGAATTGATAATGGTATTCCTTCAATGATGATGGTTTAAAGTTGATCACTATGTGGATGTATGGATGTGATCGCTGTGATTGTTTGGTGTGAGTAAAAATATAAGCAGATAGATAGATGTTGGTCCAATCGCGGCTCGCAGGAGGTAGGTAAAACATATACTACACATATTATATATTATTACAACTCTATATATGAGTGACGCAATCACAAACTACTTACATATAAATTGATTTTAAAGTTATTTAACTTCAATTTATACAGTGAAATCTTTGTTGCTTTAGCTTCATCATCTGGTCTCGAAAACTGTATGTAAATCTTGTACGGAATGTAATTCAAGCACTTATCGCTTTTATTACATTTTGTTTACGATCATAATATGGCAAAACGATGCGCGACCATTATTAATTAATTGACAAAGACACATAACATCAATGTTATACTTTTTTAATTTACACTAGAACGCAATACCTTTCATAGAACGATGGCCTGGGCCAGATATTCTAGGATCATCCAGGTATTCCAACTTTAACATCGCTATTTGCCTGTGATTCATCCTTTTTTTTACATTAAAGTAACAATTTATAGTCCGGTCAATACCGCTCACGATAAAGCAGTACATAAAATTTAATTTTTTAACTTGAATTGTATATTTAAAAAAAAAATAATAATAATATTAAAATAATATTTGAAATACAAGATTATTTCTATGAGAATCATAAATCGTTGTCATATCCTTTAATCATTGAATTTGAAAAGATTGTCTGATATGGGACGGCAACATGCAATTATACTAGCAGACCCGGTCACGAGGTTCTATGACAATTTTTGAATACACCGTATTTGGTGTGAGGCACCTGTAACTTCGATTTGTATTTCGAGAAGAACACCCAGTATAAAGTATGAGGAAACCTTCAGTATTTGGTGCTAAAACTGCATCTATCGTGCCTAGAACATATTTTATTGTCACTTATTAAATCGTTAAATTTTGTTCCGTATAAAGAGCCCATAAGACAAAACTTTTCCCCATTTCTAATATTCTTGACACAAAATGGATTTAAACTTATCCTATTTTTTGAAAAAATTTGATTAAAATCGGTTCAGTAGCTTTAAGTCCAATCAGAACAAACATTTTTACATATACTAAGTCCAGGGGAGTTGGCCGTACGGGAGAGAAGAAGCCATACCTAAATCGCAATAATTTTTCGGAACCCATAGCTAGATGGCAAGAATGTAATCATAAATTACTTCTGTCGACGTACCACGTACTGCCAGTAGTTTATGTAGATAGCAATGAACTAACCTTAGAATATTGCCATCTATCTATGGGTTCAGAAAATAATTAGACTAATAATCATCTCTCCCGGACTGACACTATAATTATTATTTTTTAAATCTACATTATTATTTCATACCTACTTAGAATTTTAAAATATACGTTATTCGGGGATTTGTTAAATTGGTTTTCGGTTTTAGTTAATTTTAAATCATAGATTTAAACCTACGTAAATTACACCATCCCAGTAGAGTATCTAATAATTTAAAAATATTAATGAAAATGAACGTCATAAATAAATAAACCACTAACTATCCATATTACGTGTTCCTTTCTCCAATTAAGTTAAAAATATTTTTCTTTTAATATGATTAAGAACAGCAAAATAATTTTTTTATTATTACAATTAAAATGAACATAAAATTGTCAATTTGTATTTATGTCAGATATTAAAAGGACTCTCAAGCTACAATACTAATAGTGAGCAAATTCTTTTTCACATTTTTAAACATCTTAAAATGCATCTAAATGATCTGCATTTCAATGGATATATTTAAACTATTAATAAAATAAGATTACAGTAAAATGCCATATTATATCATAAAAAATTCAATACGGCGATTAGAAATAGAATTTTATATAGTAGAGGTCACAGGAAGATTATTTAAAAAAATTTTTTTTTTGTTAATAATAGACAAATCTCTAAAGATAGGCGACAATTGGTGACATTCCAATACATACTGTTGCAGCGTTTAATCTACAGACATTTAATTTACGGACAAAGTTGGCCTCGTATAACGAACAGAAGATACTTTATGTTGATTTAAATAATTGTATAATTTTTTATTGTATAATTTTTCAAGGTCTCTGCGTAAATACATAACAGGATATTTATGTTACATAAAAAATTATGTATGAATACACATTTTAATTAATTAATTAAAATTGATAAGTTGATTTGAAATGTTTATTAAAATGCATCGACAACTATCCTACGAAAATATTTTATGTACATAAACACACAAAAAATCCTCACAATTGTATGCAAATGCATATTTTGTGCAGGGCTGCATAAAAGCATACAGACTTTTTAGTGTCCCCGCCCACTCATATGAACAAAATACATTGGCTTACAAACTTTAATAATCAATTTATTATTTGTAATATAATTTGAAATATATAGCTTTTATAGATGTTAGTAATCCCCTTGAAATTTCCTTTATTTCGATATCCTACTAGATAGATTTGGTTAATTTTGATTTTAAACGAATTACTATTTCACGTCTAAAATCCGATATTTGGTACATATTTAAGAACACTTGGATTTTAAATACAAATAGACATTAATTGCCGAAATCCATACAGCTGTTTGGAAGAGATAAGATAATAAAGAATCATGTAAACGTAGATATACGCGCGAAAAACATGTACCTTCCTTTACAGTCGGTATTAATATTTGCAAAACCACCTATTAATCTGGTAATACCAATAAAACTGAACAATAATCAGAATATCTGTTATATGAAAACGACACACTAAAAAACAGAAAATCTTTTAAAACCAATATGTACAATTTATACGAAACAAATTCTTATATTATGTATGATTATATTCCTTTGAATAAATATTTTCCAATCGAAAATTTTTTTATATTCCCGTTTTTATTTCCTTTAATTCGATAGGTAAGGTTATCTGTTTTTATTAACTCGTGTTACCATTTCAATCCAAAAACCAGCCATTTTGTTTTTTAAACACTTCTATCTAAGAATACTTGGGTTTTTTAGACGAATATAACGATACCTTAAACGTCGAAATCCAAACAGACTTTGAGTATTTTTATTTTAAAATACAATAAAGACAGTATTTTAAAAAATTTGATAGTTTAGTGTTTTTTTTTTTAAATCTCTGAGGGCATTACGAAATTTACCTTACGCACCTAAACATTTACGTCTCATTCATCGCTAGGTATCGGAAATAATAATGAATTAGTGATATGTAGACATCCTTCTGAAGCAACTGATTTCACTCAGAAGTAACGTAAATAATAAAGAAAATATAAGCTACGCCGTTTTATGTTTTAACTACTATTTTTATATTACACAAAACAAGTTAGTGGACGCGATAAAGCTTCCTTCAATCTGAAAATAGGGCCTTTATCTTTTTCGGAGGTTGTCAATCTTGGAACTCTAAATTTGTAGACATCTGATAATTGTAGGAGAATAAAAGACAAATGAAAATCCATTTTGTCTCTCACGTGATAAAAGCAGGTGTCTGGTGACGGACAAACTGAACATTGTGAAAAATAGCACCTTTGATGTTGTCAGACAAAAAACATTACATTTTGTGACATCTTTGGCTAAATAGTTTTTACATTTTGTTTTTAATGATTTTTCTCTATGTTCAAAAAATTTCAAGTTTGTGGAAGCGAAAATATTACGGGCTCCGACAAAAAAGCAACCAACTTTGCACAATTTTTGTAGAGGAAGATGTTGTTATACTAATAAACATAACTAAGCGATACACCAAATTTTTGAAGTTTATTTATAAATGATATGATATGCATAAGGACACCGGGACTTGTTTTTTACACTTAAAAAGTTTCCCATAGTAAGTAATAGCTTTAATTTTACACAGCCTGTATATAATCAGTGAAATAAATTACAATGCAGTTGGTTTTTTTTTTTAAATTATATGATGTAAGTAATTGTATGAAGTGTACATATAATATACTTTATATGAAACGAATTTATTTAGTGAATTTGATTGACATTTGTTGTAGAAATATCTCTAATAAATTTAATAAAAGTTATAGAGGTTTTATGGATTTACTTTATATAGAATTATTATATTATATGCATTTTTTATGAATTTAATAAACATATCTTTATGTATCTAATTTATTTATTATCAATCAGATTACTTGAATCATATATATGAGTTTATATACATTTTTAATTATTATTTTGAAGCAAAAAATTTTAAAATAAATTCGTATATAACCAAAAGGGGCTTTATATATAAATATAAATTTATATATAAAGAGTAAGATATATAAAGAAGAAAAACATCAGAATATTGAAAATATTCTGTTAAAACAGAAAATTAAGCTAGACTGCAGGATAAAGTTGAACTGGGCCCAACCTGTCGTAGTCGAATAATTTTTTTTCCGTCAGGTCCAGAGGATTTACGAATCGTAACTGGAAGAAGCGCTTGACATTCTCGGAAGAAATGCTTCATAATTTCTCCATAATCGTAAGTAATCAACTAATCTGAAATCGTAGTATTATTTAGGAAAAAAAATAATGCAAAGCAGGATATTGAAAAATTACTCTTGAAAGGGAAAACACACCATATACGACCAATTTATTTAACTAATTAATAAATAAAATAATTCCCTAAATAGGAATATCACGAGATACAATATCAATTATACAATTTAAATCATATAAAATTAACACTAAAATGAATTACGACGTTGAAATACTTAAATACGCCAAACGGTCATAATAGATCTTTTTTTATTTTAAAAATCACCACGTGGGGATCAAGAATAACGTCAATCGAATAACAAAAACTTGACAGTAGCTTCATCTGTGCTCCCCTTCTTTTTATACCGTTCAGCTTGGTGTTACCTGGTGGAAGAGAGGGTCTTTTTACAATATCACAGTGTTGACCAAATTGATTACTCCACGAAGGCGTTTAAATTACTACGGTGAAAAAATTAGACCATAATGCGCAAATAAAACAAATTATTATGTTGCTTATTTGTGTACATTAAAATTTAAATGATTTTTTAATAATTATTTTCGGATTTCCTACGTTTATATGCACCTTACTTTTAAAATTATTTAAGTTTTATTTAATATGTAAATCGTATTATTTTTATACTTGGCATATAAACTTTTGTTTCAAACATTTTTTTGTTAAGTTGCAATAAACAATGAACTTTTTAATCCTTAAGTTTACTATTCTCTCTTTAAATTTTACATCAAGATTTCTAGAGCCCCTCCGCCTTAAAAAAGTTATAAGCAATTGTGATGAAAACAAATTCCAAATGAATTATTCATTTATCGCAAAAGAAAAATAAATCATAAAAAACAGTGTTATCGTAGCAGGAAAAAAAATAGAGTGTGATGAACACTGCCCCTTGAAAAATTTTGTCACACTAAACAATAACTCTATTATTCTCATATATTCGAACACTATGATGAACGATCCGAATAAACCCATGCTCATTTAATTTTAAATACAACTTGATCCACACATTATACATTATTTCAAAGACATTAATTATTCTTCGTTATGATGGAAATTGGTTATTGTCACTTTAATATACCTTGTACTTCCCCTCGTTAATTATTATAATGTAATTTCGCATACTGTTTATCCAATTTAAATTTCATTTATTATCTTAACCGCTAAAAATGTTAAATTCTATATTTTTAAAAATGTTATTTTTTAACAAACCTACAATTAAATATTAATTATTCACAATAAAGAAATATTAAACTCGAGAAGTGATAAAATAATTAATTAATTTTTTTTTTTTTATTTATAAAATAATATTTTGATTATTTTATAAGGTCGGCTAAACTGTTGCTGAAGGATGAATGAAAATCAATATTTTCATTTATTATTTTTTATAGTAAATTTTAAATGTAAAAGAAAATATCTTGTGACTCGTACCATTTGTTAAGAAGAAGAACCTAACTAACTAAGTGAATTTTCTCTTAATATACCAAAATCATCTTAGATATAAGACAAATATAAACGGGCTGAATAGGGAGCATTTATATCACTAGATGTTGAAATAACATACAGAACAAAAGAGACGAGCCAAAATTTGGTTTTTCATATAATTATTATAAAACTGTCCGTTTTTTTCTTAAAAAATACTTTTTATATTGAAAAGCTTACAAGCTTATTAGCCTGCAATTTCCTGTACATTACAAGTTTGACGGTTAGCTCCTTATAAAGTAAAGATGCTTTCATATTATCATATACTATCCTCAATTATCTATTTCCCACGACTTTTTTGCCTTTCTATAAATTACAAACGTAACAATAAACAAGAAACAACAAATTAATTTTAATCATGTTTTTTTATTATTATTATTAAATGAATGTCTTGTCATTGATTAGACTTAAATAAATTGATTATATTGAGATGTTGTTGGTTTAAAACAATCGTATAAATTTAATTATAATTGATTGAATTTATTGATGACTTATAAAAACTCTTACTTTGTATATATAGTAGTACAGATAATAGAACTAATAACTAACTATGTATACATGCTATTCTATGACTAATAATTTCAATTAATATATAATGATACAGGTTTTCGTTGATCGCGCATCACGCAAAAACTACATGACAGATTTCGTTCAAATTTTATTTAGTTTTACTTTATAGTCAGGCACTTACTTTATCTTTATCTAAAACATTATTGAAATATGTTCATTTAAGGTAGTACTTTCATGTGAAATTCCAGTTGTAAACAGTGATGAGTGAGTATGTGTTTATGCGTACCGTGCAGAGAAAAGGGACTTCTTAATCGTTTGATGCTCCAAAAGTATCTAAAATTTGTAATAACACATTCAAATTCTAGAAGATATTATTTGTTCAATTGTTTGCATGTAAATTGTATAGCAAATATCAAACAAAAAATATTGAATTATTGCAAAAAATTTAATTGAAGTTATTGGTTATAAAATGTAAGAATGATTGAATAGTAATTTTTTTAAATAAATCATTTAAATTTGTAAATAAATTTTGAGAAATTTTCTGTGTTAAATCATATACCATTCAAAGACTTATATAACATTTGATTGATACAGTAGTGTTTCGTAACCATAGAAACGAATGAAAATATTTTGATGGACTGTGCCCATAACGTATTGTATCTATGACACATACAATATTTTTTACACACTCTCACAATAGAATATAATACAGTGTTCTTAAATCCCCACATCTGAGAATCATTTTGTAATTTTAGTTATCCAGAGAATAGTGAAAGTTTTTTAAGAGAAACGTTTCTCCTTTAGGCACTACATATACAAAAAATGTCATTTTTAATCGCAATGTTCTGGGTGGTTATTCGTCTTTAAAATTTGTAACTGCGTGTGTATTTATACAAGTTTTTTGGATTTTTTGAAATTTTGCTTTGATGCAAATAATTTAATATAACTTTATTAAAGTTTTCAGAAATTATACTATCAACATACTATTTATACTGTCTGTATATGATTATTTGTTTAAATAATATGGTATGAGTTTTATATATTGTTCTCAACCGACTAATGTATATTTAGTCACAAAAAATGTAAGACATGTATCTTTTATAACCATTTTAAACTATAAAGTATTTTTATAAATATAATTTTGGTGAGTTAAGTTGTTTGCCAAATATAATTTTCTTTATTTTAATAAAAAATTTTAAACTGAAAAAATTGTAAATGGCGCTATGAAAATCAAATATCTAATAATTTGACATTTTTTGTTTTTATTCAGTTTATGTATAATATTAGTTTTCTTTGAACGTCATGAAGTTTTCATGAAGCATGTAGTTTTCATAATGCGGCCGAATTTTAACCTACATATCTTTATATTTCAAAGTCATTACGTTAAGTCTCTACATTCATTGGACGCGTAATTATATAACTTGAAATTGAATGAGTTTTCTGCAAAATGCGGTCCAGTAGTTAATTTTTACGAATTAAAAAACAAATCATTATTTTCTTATCCTTATTGGAAATTTCGCCGTTGGAGTCGCACGTGGGTCATTTGTTTTATTTATTTTTATTTATTTATTTATTTATTTTTTTTTTTTTTTTGTTTTTTGTTTTTTATTTAAGTATACAAATTTTTAAGTAAGTATCTAAATTAGTGGTATGTATGGAAAATTTTCAAAAATATTTCGCAACATAAAAATTATGTGGAAAGAAAGGTGATGTGATCTTCTCTTATACGTCTGCCTCGTGAAGTGCCATGCCTTTTCGTAAGCGATTTGATTGTGTTTAGTTGTTTAATTCGTAGAAAATTGTATATTGCTGCTTTTTTATATTGATGGTATTGGACCTTAGATAATGTATGTATATAAATGAATAAACGAATTTTTACAATTTGTTTTTTTAAATATCTGAATATATTTTTTTATTCTATGTTTTTCTAGTAGCAATTCTTAGCTGTGAGCCTTGTCCTACGATCATTTAAATAACAATTATAATTATAATTACAATTACAAATGCAATCTAATAAATTACGCAGTGAATTGATGAGTAATAGCTAGTAAGAAATAAAAGACAAATAAATTTAATTGAAATCATATTTATTAAATTGTATATGATTGAATTGAAAATAATTACAATATATTATAATAACAAATATCATACTAAGATTATTATAAATTGAAATCAATTAGATTATAATACTTAAGTGATGTTAAAATATAACATATGTAATTAAAATAAATATATTTATTCTAAAAACGATTTATTATATGTATTTATAAGTACAAGGTGGTAGGTATCACCTACAATATAAATAATTGAATTTTATTTCTGAAAATAAGGAATCTATTTTAGTACACGTGTTTATGATACACCTATACAAATTGACTTAAAACGTAACTGCGATTAGTATAACAGCATTTTCCGCGAAAAAATGTTAATAAACTGTTTTCGAATTCCGTAAGGTTTCACTCGCAAGATTATTATTGAATTCGTTTCTTTTATGTTATTGTAATATCAGATCATTCAATAACAATAAAAAATTGAGAAACATGTCGCGTATTTAAACGTAAATTATTAATAAGGTGGTTGAGAAAAATAAAAGTGTGCAAATTTATTTATTCGCTTAATATATTTTATACTTAAGATTTGTTTCAACACACTGTAAGTTAATTTTAATATATATAGATAGTTATAAGCTATTATTAAATATGCATACTATATTATACATTATAATTTTTTTGTAATATTATATATATATTGTTATGTTACAACATATTATAATATATTTTACAATGAGTACATTTTAAAAATTATAATGATGATCATTATTTGTTTCATGCAATTCATTGTATCTGTTTTCATTCATATATTTAAACTATCGCCACAAAATGTTTTAAACAATGATAAAAATGACTCAAAATTTTAAAAAATATTTACTTCTTTATGGGTCTTTACGGGTTGTAATTTTTCGACTAGTAAGATTTTTTCGACCAAAAAAAAAAAAAAAAAACTATACATAAAGTAAAAAGCAAAAAGGGATCTTAAGAGTTTAATAAAAATTACTATTTTCTGCAAAACGACTCATGTAAAGAATGCCTTTTGTAGCTTAATGTACTTGAAGCAGCTCTGAATAGTTTCAGGTCGATTCATTGTATCGTTCTTTACTATGGCAAAAATTTAAAAAATAACAAAAATTCGTATGAAGAAAGCCAAAAATACCATTTAAACCACCCCTAGAAGTAACAGGGAAAAGAAAATTTTTTTAAATTAAAAATTGCGTCTAGTAAATCGCCTGTCTCCCTGCGATTTATAGGTTCGCTGATCACGAATCTGAGATAATAACGCAACTTAATATTATTTTAAATAAAACCAATAAAATCGATCCAAGAAGTAACAGAAATTTTATGCCGAAAATTGTATCTCGGTGGTTTAAAAAGTCATTTTTTAACAAAGCCGAGGTCAATATAAAATTTTTTAATTCAAAAGTTCATCACGGAAATCGTCCCTCGAGGTTTATTGTGGTCGCTGATCATAAGCAAGTAAAGATTTGACCCGAAAAAAAATAACCCTATAAGTGACAGACATAAAAATTTTAAAAATTCTAAATTTAAACTCGTAAATCGCGTTTCACCTGATTTTTGATAATTTCCAAGGTTAAAGTATGTAATCAGTGACCCTAAAAACTGATTTCCGTAAAGTTACGATTTTTACGTTGAAATTTGCAATTTTTAATCACTATTAATATTTAGGATGGGAAAACTACAATAAGTTTCTCCATTTTCAAGTCGACGTAAATATTAGTGATAATAAATGTTCCTGAGGGTCTATAGAACGTGTGTCTTGCACTAAGTTTATCGATGTGTCGACGAACTGGCCAACCAATGAAATCACGTTTTACAGTCGACGTTTTTAATAGTGGTGCCATCAGACTTTATATTTTTGACTTATTTTGATTATAAGGGCCACTACAAGTTGTTTGTAACAAACTGCAAATATAAAACAGACTAACAAATATAGAACATACATATTTTTTGTATTTGAACTTTGTTGTGTCAAAAATCCATTGGGCCCTAGATCGATTTTGCTTATTCACGAGCTTAAAATCACTTCTCATGTTTAGAATACGTTACTAAAATTTCAGGTCGCTATCTCATTTTGTTTTTCAGTTATCGTGATGGCGGACAAATGGGCAGTTCGAAATGGACTAATTAGGTGTTTCTATGAACACCTATAACAAAATTTTGTTTGTCCGGTAGTATCGTTACAAACTTAAGACTAAAATTAATATAATTAATCTGACATATTATTTATGTTGAGTATAAAACGTATATGCATAGTTCCAGAAATTAAATGTAATAAGATAAAATTAAATGTGTGTAAATTTGTCCAATTACAAGTCAAATAATTTTTATAGAGCTAATTAGCATTGGCTTAGCTGTTTAATTGGATATGTAAAAAAAACGTTGTAATTTAACAACAGCAAAAAAAAAGTAAAACGTTTTGTTTCAACCACAAAATGTGACAACAACGTATGTTCGTTTATAGACACGTGTTTTTGTCACATTCTGTTTTCTTTTGTCCACTGATTCTATTGACGAAGCGACATGAGTTTTAAATAACTAATTATCTTTAATAGTGAATAAATAATAAATGACATCACACATTCAATGACTTTTCAAAGTAATTTAATCAGAACAGAAATGAGACAAGTTTATACAAAGGGCTTAACCATATCAATAAATTTAAGATTTTTGATTTTTTAGGAATTTGAGAAAATGCCTCTACATAATGCTATCAATATTGAAGTGATTATGAGTATTACTAGAAGATCATTCGAGCAACTGAATGTTCAACTGAAGTGTGATTTAACACATAAGTGTATTTGCGGAAACTAAAAGTAATAAGAAAAAAATTTAGAGGAATAATAAAAAATAAGCAGATGTAACTAGGAAAAAAATTTTGATTGCCTACAAAATCAAGTTTTCTTAGCTCCGCGAAAAAATTAGAGTAACGGTTTTTGCGTCTTTACTTTTGAAATTAAGAATCAATGATGAAAATACATTTCAAAGCCAGAAACTGTACACATGTGTTTATTGGCTAGTATTCAAATAGATTAAAGACACATCATAAGACTTTTAGCCTCTAGATTGCCACAAAATTTCGCAACCTTCTAAAAAATTAGTGACAATTGCATGATTCAACAATTAAAACACGTGATAAATACAACTATACGTAAAAAATTTGAACTACTTTTCAAAATTTAATCAGTAAAAAAAAATATAACAAATAATTATTTTAAAAACAGCCAAGCTTTTATACTCGAAATGATAGTCCATTTCCGACTGTCCGTCCGTTTATCTAGATCTAAAAACTAAGATCCAGCTCGTGAATGAGAAATTTTGGTCTATTAAGTCCAATGGATCCATGATCCTAGTTTTGAACCATAAAATATAGAACAAAATTCACAAGAATTCATATGTTTTATTTTTAATAAAATGTTCGGAATCGCATAACATATTATTATTATAAAAGTGATATTAACTGCATAGACTGAATATTTCGAGTATTTTATGAATTCTAAGAAGAAAAAAATAGTTTAAACATTAAGATATCGATTTATATCATCCAAATTTTTAAAATAAGCCAAATTTTGGATAGAATATATTTACATTCAAAGTTAAAATATAAGCTAATATAACATAATTTGATATCTGTAAATATTAAATATCAGTAGTTTTCATAAAGGGTATTCATTAAGTTAATACAGCTCGCTCCTGTTTGACGAATTTTTTATTTTTTTTTATTTGATGTGGCTTTTCCATACTGAATATAAATTTTAATTTTAAATGGAAAATATGTGTATTACCCAATCTTTTATAGATTAAATGATTCATGGTTCATGAAATATCAGAATAAAGTAAAATATAAATAAATAAATACAATAAAAATGAATAAACATTGTCGTCACAGCTCAATGTGTTTGAAGAATAATATACTTATAAAATATGATAGTTACAGGTACATGTTATATCTATATACACAAGTGTAATCATAAAATTTGGGCACTAACATACTTGAACGTTATATAGATTCAAAAATTTATTAAAAATGTTAAACAGCACTAGGAATTGCTTTCAGATAATTTGTAGAAAAAATATTAACCCAGATAAATTCAAATAAATTTTTTTAATATTTTTATATAAAATTTGAGAGACTAAATTTTTAATATTTTTGCCAGCACCATGTTTTACAAGCTTCTAACGATTTCCACAAATATTTAGTTATGGTTCAACTTTCACAACCAAAAGTTTACACTAAATTTTTTTTAAATATTGTTAAAAGTAGATTTCGTTTTTTTTTCACTAACAAACCTTCCATCGTTGGTTATCAGGGTTCCAAGATACATGTGCTTATCATCCATTTGTATTTATTTGTTATTTATTTTTGCGCTAAGTTTATACCCACTATTGTGGGTATGTTTGATAAAACCATGCTTATTGTTTTTTCTGAGTTTAGATACATGCCAACTTTACTCATTTTGCACACCCTATTTATAATATTTTAAAATTTTGCATCCCTACCCACTATCAAATACTTTGTTAAAAAGTAGAATTTATATAGAGCCCAACTGAGACAACATAGTATATTGCATTCCCAGCCATCATAAATGAGTTATCTTGCGTGACCAAAACAAAATTGTCATAGTTCAAATTTATTATGAAATAAAATTAAAAATTAAAATTATATGATTCCCAAACATATCATAAACTACGCACGTTGTGTAAAATGCTCTGTTCATAGAATTTTCTAGATTATCAGAAATCTAATGTCTGTGTTAGACTTCAGTTTACTGAGCAATTTTTTCTATCAACCCTTATTTTATACCAGAGGTATCTTTGTTTTGACATGTCCAAAGAAATAGTTAAAAATATACAATATTTTGTAAGCGTACAAATAATCTCAATTTATTAAATTTTGACTTCAAAATAGTACGCAAGGTAACAGTTAAGTATACTGTTGTACTATATATCCATAGCCAGTGTTGATGAGTAGTTATAAGCATTATCTATGGAACGTTACAATGAAAAATTTTTGGTCCGGGAATTATCAGCGTGTACAACGTACTGAATCTATAAGTTTTTTAAAATTTGATATAACTTAAAACAAAAATTGTATTTTATAAAACAAAAATATGATCTTTCCATTTGAATATTATTAAAGGATTTCAGGATTTTACGAATAAATTTCGATTTTTTGTCATAATTTCTTAGATCAAAAATTTTTGGTTTTTATATATTTCGACTACAAAGTAATCATCACCAGTGGCAAGTCGTAATAATTCTTCGAGGAGACGTTACTCGTTGCTAATTTCGTAACGGTTTGCACAATTTGTTGGTAAATGCACAATTTGTACTTTCCTAGTATCTATCAAATTTCTACGTCAAAAATCAGCTATCAGCTACGATCACTTGTTTAATGTTCAGCGAATGATATTGAAGAATTGATTTTGAATTGATTCAATTCTACTAATTCAACCTAAATTTTGAATTCTTTGTTAAATCGGAATTTGAAATATGTATCAAAGTTTATCCTTACCATGTTTTTGATTGTAGATGCTTTCATATGCATCTAGTTCCATCGGGTTGAGCACGTATTTTATAAGTATAAAATTAGTTCTGTCGACTTTTTAGTTATTTTCAATAACGTGAGCCGTTACACATGATTTATCAAATCTTTCAATTTTTATATGTGCTATGTGCTCTTTGGCTCTTTGAATCATGTACCAATTTGTTTTCTATTTTTTTTCTTCGTTCAATTTGCACACCCAAAGCAATAAATTCCCGACTGTTGTTGCTTGCTAATATTATCATTTAGATTACCAAGTAGGTCTTCTTTCAATAAAGACTTGGTGATGGGAGTTATTTTCAAAGTATGTTATCCAAATTCTTTTCCTAATTTATTCAGGCATAGTCGAAAGTATGTTATTTTGTACCATTTCTGTTTATCGGTATTGACCTGTTCTTGCGTCAACGTGGTTGAATTACTTCTTAAGATTAAAAATTTTGCGATGTGTTGAATGTGCTTCAACTCTATACAGTAGTTTTTGTTTCTGATATTTTAATTTGAAACATACACTTGGATACCAAATGACAAAATTAACAACAACCAAAGTCCGGAATTTATTGGATGTAACAATTGCTCGAAGAAATACATAGGACAAAGTAGAAGGCAGATGCTTACAAGTTTCAAAGAGCACATGGCACACATAAAATTTGGAAGAATTAAAAAATCAAGTGTAGCCGTTCACTTTATTAAATTGTTTTATCGTGGGTTTCCGAGTTTTTGAGACTTTACGTTAACCCTAAGGCACATCGCACATGAGGTGATTTAGGTGAAATCGGCGAAATCGCCGATATCGGCGATATCGCCGATATCAGCGATATCACAGCATTTTAGTCGCACACGGAGCAACAGAAGTTGCTCCGACTTTGTAACGTTTTTTGAAGAAGGGGTAATACATAGTTTGTTTACTAACAACAAAATATGTATATACAGTGTCTTAAAGGATGAAATACATACAAGTAATAAATAATATATATTATAATAGATTATACTTTAAGCCATTTGAAATTCGCATTTCGTCATACAAATCTTATATATATATATATATATATATATATATATATATATATATATATATATATATATATATATATATATATATATATATATATATATATATATATATATATATATATATATATATATATATATATATATATATATATATATATATATATATATATATATATATAAGGTTAAGTCAGAGTATATTAGTATTTACCCATTTCAGTCTCCCGTTCGTCATGAAGATAACTAAGGAACATTTTTCGTATATAATAAGAATCTGTTAATTAGCTTAAACTGTGGCGAATATAAACATTCCGAGAAATGTTCATACATTTTTTTTTTATCAAACAATTACCGTTTTGAATCTTTTTTAATGGTTAAGTTGGGTCATGGATCTAATTATCCCATTATACCGATTTTGCTCATTTACGAACTTAGACACACTTTTAAGATCCAGAATATGACACCAAAAGTTCAACTACCTGTCTCTTGTCGTTTTTCAGTTATCTTGATGACGAACGGGAGACTGAGATGGGTTAATACTAATATACTATGACTAAACCATATATATATATATATATATATATATATATATATATATATATATATATATATATATATATATATATATATATATATATATATATATATATATAAATATAAATATATATATATATATATATATATATATATTTATATTTATATTTATAACTGTATAGATATTAGAGTGTTTTATGAATGCTAATGATTAAAGTAGTTCAAACATTGATGCTCAATCTTATATCGAATATCTAAAAAATTAACTCTGTTATTAGTTACCTTAACTTGTTTTATTTGTTTAATGTGATTAGAATAGATACAGATTATAGCCACTGTACAATTACTATATTTCTACAGTTCATTTTGTAAACATAAAATAATAATAATATCAGTATTTAATAGTATAAGATATATTGGCTTAATTTTATAAAATAAGTCTAAAGTTCATTTCTGTTTATTTACCCTGTCATTGAAATGAATGAAATTAATATTGACGCTTGAAAAGTGTTATAAGAAAATAAGTTTATAAACTCTTGCAGAACGTCATTACTGCCATAATGAAGAAATGTTGTATCTATTGCAACGTTCCTACAACAATTAGGAGAAGTATACCTAGAGAAAGAGGTTTTTCCCTTTTTGCTATCCACAAATAATAAATTTGTCTAGAAATTTTTTAGGTTGAGCATTTAACTGAGTAATACTATAGGTGAAAGCTCTTATGTATTTGACAACGTTGCTTACGAATGTAAAATTACATACGATTGTTGTCGCATCATGGAATTCTTACGATTTCAGTATTTGATTATGCTTATCTTACACAGTGCGATTTCGTACATGTAATTTTCTTATGGAAAGTAATCTCTATCCGTATACGACACTGCAACAGTTGCAACAATACCATACATGTGATAAAAGTATAGCATGTATTCAAAGATATAAATATTGCAGGATATTATAAGCATTTACTTAATACTTGTTACTCTTCGTTCCTTTTCTTTAATGCATATGTATGTATATAAAAAAAATTATGATCTGCTTTATAAGATGCACCTATTAAGCCTGTTCTATATGGTTCAGGGCATGAATGTAACCTTTTTTATTTTTGTGTATAAACAAGAATTGACAAGTTTTTATTTTTAAATATTAAAAAAACATTATTTAACTCTCTATCTTTGTCATAAACATTGATTTATATGACTGTATAAACAAGAATAAAAAAAAGTTGCCCATATGATTTTAAGAACGAAGGATTTTAACAACGATTTTTTTATCACATGTATGATTTCAAATCACGAAAATCACGTCGTGTGCGACTATACATTGGTTTCCATAAGCAAATCATATGTATGATATCGCCGATTTCACGCAAATCACCTCATGTGCGATGTGCCTAAGTATTAAAAATATTTCTTTGTATGGTTTCAATTTTTTTAAACGATATCGATGCTTTTTTTAAACTTATTTTACAAAAATTTTAAATTCAGCGTTAATAAGATTTTGAAATTTATGTATTTAGGTAATTTTGATTGTCAAAAATTGATTTAGGAGATTGAAGAGAACAATTCGCAGGGGCAAGAGGATTTTTTGGGCCTTGAATGCACTGTGTGATTAAAATAATCAGGAAATATTTGATATTATACAATGTACATTTTGTCATTGAGTTATTTTGTCGCTAGAATATTTTAATGAGTTTTTGACCCAGAATATTCTGTGGTGGAATATTTAGTAATGTAACCAGTTTTTTAAGTTAAACCAAATATTTGAAACACTAAATAAAACTATTAATTTATCAAATATTCGATGGTAATATATCTTTGATTTTACTTTTGTAAAAAATTCATTAACATTTTAAGGTCGATTTTTCGAGAGCAAATTTTTTTTATAAATAATGAAATAATAAGGATTTATGGTGACAATGGATGGTTATATATTTATGTTAATGTTTTAACATATATTTTATTATAATAGTGAGAATATTTAATAATAATACATGATAAAATAAAGTTCCAAAAATCAATTCGTATTTGATTGGAGAAGTGAAAGTATAGATAATGTTTATGATTGGTCTTTTGAATTTGTCTCATATAAAAAGATTTGATCGTATGATAAATAATAAACAACAAATTAGGTAATATTTTAATTGGCTTTCCAAATATGTATTCTCATAAATATTTTTTTATTTTTATTTTGGATTAATAGTAATTATTATATATGAACAGTATTATGAATAAAATATGTTCATAATTGTTTCTATATTATTTTATAATATACGTCTTCAAGTCACGAAATATTCGTATAAATTATCAAACGATGCGATACAAAATCATGACTCTTGGTCTAAATATAAGTAGTCACTTACAAAAGTCAAAATATGTATTTTGAAGTAACTGAATGCTACTTGTATGGATACATAACATAATGATATTATAAACCGAATCAGGACTGTAGGTATATGTCAACAAAAGAACCCATATTTCAAATATGTGGGAGGTGCGGCAGGTTAACAATATCTTAGCCAACACATGTCAAAATTCAAATTCCAAATTCCAAAAACAAATATAATAGAATTTGCTGCTCCAAGCATCGCATGTCGAAAAAACAAATACACCAAAATTTATTGCTATTTTTTTGCTCTAAAAATTCCACTGAAGTTTTGATAATTTATAGTAAAACGGGACTATTTATAGTAACACCTGTATATAAAATTATAAAACTATTTTGAAAATTCAGAATGTTCTAAATATATTCGTTTTTAAATATTTTACTAAATTTATTAAGAATCTTGAGGGAAAAAATTCTTTTAGTACATGTTTTTCAACCTATAATATCCTAATTCTGATTACGTAGTTGCTAAAAGCCCCTATGATTGATTTGTGGTGGTTTAAAAATATGGAATTCTGGAATGTATTATTTAGAATAGGTATACTTATTCGATTTAAATAAGAATTATGAGGAATATTAGTATAAATTAAATTTAAACTTCGCTGTATTTTTTATACTAAATGTGAAAGAATCGTATAAAAAATTCCGTTAAAAAACAAAATTAATTGCTTAATTTAAAGTATTAAATAATTAAAAACTAAGTTTTATAGTTAATAATAACCTGCATTTTTTGGAAGTCGATTAAAAATTTAATTTTAATTTAATTAAATGCAATTAAAACGTATGATGCTATTATTATTGGTAATCTGTAATTTCTACAAAGTTTGCGAGCTAAAGCTTAAATTACATTTGAAAATGACGTAGAAGAAGTATTAATTGTTTATATGCCCAACACGTGGTTGAGTATCATTTTTTAGAATATTTTTAATTTATTAACATTTATAAAATACACCAAGTAATCCATATAGTTATGCCGATTAGTGGAATTTGAGCTTGAATTGTGGCGAATTTCGAAACAGATTTCGAAAAATTGTTTCCAACAAGTGTTTGAAATAGAAAACATACATTCTTGTATTTGAATTTTTCTTCTATTTCTTTGTTCTTTTAAAAAAATTTTTTTTTTTTTTGTAATTTAGTGTGGCTTATGCCACCCTAGTTACTAGAATTGAATTATTGCTTTTAGTAAGAAATATGAATTAATTATATAAAGAGTTGGTAATTTGGACAAGATATTGCATGTTTGTTACCAAATTTATTGTTTTTATTTTCTTCCATCTTTTATGGTTTAAAGATTCTCAATTTATCGATTATGCTTTTACGAAATTAAACTCATTTTTTACTTTTTAATTCAAAAATTTATAATCGAAAAAACAGTTCGCTTTCTCTTTCCGTTTCAATCTTGTTTACAGATAGACAGGCGAGTAGGCAGAAATAATTATAATAATTTGGTGAAATAATTGTATTGTAAATGTCAGAAATTCTTACAAATTTTTGAGTAATTCAAAGGTTTTATGTTTTTTAACCGACTTCAATACAGGAAGAAGTTATCAATTCACCTGTTTTAAAATTTTCACGTTTTTTTTATAATTTAGTCGCACATATCTTTGTTCATCGACCGATTTAAATAATTATTTTTGTATTAGACTGATTATAGCTTCAAAGAGGTTCCATACTATTTTGAAGAAAAAATTGCATCATTCAATTAAATGTTTTGTGGTTATATACAAAATTTGAAAATAGAAAAAAAAATGTTCAGCAAAAGAAACCGCCTTCAAAAAATGGAACTAAGTTTATCAAAGGTCCCGTCAACGAAAGACAATTGGTCGCAAAGAAATTATTTATAAAATTATTTTTTACTTTTTAATTAATTTTTTGAAGACAGTGTTTATTTTTATGAAAATTTGTTATTTACATATTATATTTACATAGATTTTCTGCTATTTAAATCATTAAATATGCCTGTTACTGGTCACTTTTTATTTAATTATTAAAAAATTGCTTGGTTTCTGAATATGAGTCTCGTAATTGAAGTTATATGGTTATTCCCACTAAACTGCTTATTTTTTAATTTCTGTATATTTTAATGAATGATATTCAACTACTGCAAAATGTAAACTCAAGAATCGTTTATATTCAGTTAAAAAAAAGTAGCACCAGGGGTCTTATTAAATGTAATAAAATGTAATGAATATGTAGGGGAGATGCGATTCAACTCTCGAGAAAATATTGATATAATTAACATAACGAAATAATTGAATAGTTCCTTATCAAGAGAAAAATATATGTAAGTACATATAAATGTATAATTAATACCACTCAGCGCAGCGTGTTTCTCTTACCAGACCAGAATAAAATATTCAACGCTTTGGTTTTAGTTTTTTATTTATTTTTATTAAATTAAAAATCATCTATTAAGAAGATTTTTTTACTTGATAACAATTTACAACGATTACCAACTAACCAACAGAGGGAATCAAATGATTTTATTTTATATTATTTTTGTTATTCTCTTTTTGTTATACGAACGGAACAAGTGAAGTTTGCCGCACAATGACAATGATTTATAATCGACTAAGAATATTGAATATACATAAATGTAGCAGCGATATCGTTAAGTGTTATTATAAATACAAATAACGCTAGTGAAATACTTTTTAGTTTCCAGAAGGTAGGAAGGAAATTTGATAGTTTAGGTTCAAATAGCGCACACTTGTCGTGTGTGCTATCATAGTTCGAAACATATAAATATTTTGAAAACCATATAGTAATTAAGTTTCTCATTCAACGTCTACTCAATAAATACAGATGAAAAAAAAATAAATAATAAAATATTAAACTTAAAATAAATAACACCATTTACAGTATATTCAGTAGATTTTAAATACTTGTACGAAACAAATTACGGTTTTATTTTTATAAATACAATATTATCATAATAAATTTGATAAAAAAGTTGAAAGAGGTAAAAGACTTTTACCTCATAATTTATTTTTCACTTTAACTTTTTTTTTATAGGGAAGATTTTAATTGGAATATCCTACTCATTAGTTTGAGTTTTTTTGATTGACATTTTCAAAAGCATATCTCATTAACAAAATTTTTCTTGGGAGAGTTGTTATTGTTAGTGGTGGAGGGAAGTGGTATGTCTGGCAAGTAGGTCTTCTATAACTTCTTTAACGACAACTTTTATGATGCCAGCTCATCGCTAAAATAATTTCTGTAAACTACATTGCAGTAACTACATAGTCCTTAACTAACCTACCGAGTTTGACAAGGATCCAATTGAAGATTTTGGAGAAAATTGATTATAAGTAATGAAACATATTGTGATATTTTTCTTTGCATCGGAGTCATTTGTCTCATTTTCATTTAGCGTGGTTATTTGCACCCATGTTGCAGTTACAAATGTGTAGATCTTGGAGCTCTTAACCAGGCAATTCGTCTGTATAATAAATTTGCAAATTTTAAAACAATGATGTTTTTTGAATGCAGTAAGAAAGCATTTAATAAATATTTGTCCATACTCATTAGAAGAAGTTTTAATGTGAGTCTTGGACATGATTTTTCATCTTTTGAAAATTAATTATAGACAAGTACACTTTATTTGCTGTGTGACTTACAATGTGCTTCGCACAATTGTATTTGGCATAGATTTATGTATACCTATTTATATGTATTCTGGAAGGATATTTCTGCCCACAAATTTGACTTTTCAGTTAAATCGATAATAAATAGTCGATTTAAATTTTAAATATAATTATGTTTATTTCATTTAGATTGATAATTCATTGGCTTTGCTGATCTTACGTCGATTCAATTGGAAAACTTAACTTTTCGACGGTTGTAATTTTGCAGGTTTTATTTAAATCTTTTATTTATAAGTACTTCATTTAAGTATTAAGTGTATACTACATCCTTAACCGAGTCACTGTCTCAGTGATATTCGGGAGGTATTAGATCATTAGTATCGGGTGTCGGCTATCTTTACCTCTGGTTTTCTATGGTTTTCCATTTGGTTTTCACAGAGTGAATACTGGGATAGTATCTTATAAAGTCAGCTATAGCTGCATACCTTGCCCTTCCCTTCATATGCTCCATCCTTTTTTTGGCTCATTCTGTACAATTATGCATTGTTTAAAAAAAATAAATAAAGAATTGAATTGAATTGAATCGGTCAAGTTGAATTAATTGTTGTAAGTGAATACATTTGATTCTAAGTGAACTCTCAAAGAAATTGGATATTTTCTTAGTAAATATAATGAATGTTTTTTTTGTGCGTAAAGATAGTCTTTGGTTATCAACTTCATCGATATTTCATCGGCTTTTCATAACTTAGTTTTTAGTTTTCAGTTAGTAATGAACGGCAGTTGAATTCCTACTATCTAGATTTGTGTCCATCTAAATTCTCATATAGAAAACATAAAACTATCAACTAACCAAGGTAGCGTTCTAGCTATTGTGAAAGAACTTTCCGAAGTAGGTGAACCTATCTTATCAAAACCAGTAGCCAAGCCGAAATTCCACAGCTTCTCCGCTGGAATTTTTCCTATTATGGCTCAATTAGAAAGAGCCAACTAGACTATTGTATGATTGTTACGTCACGTGTTGTGGAACACAGAGGTTTTTGTTCAATGCCGTGTGGCTGAATTGCCAATCTACAATTTATTAAGTATGTATCTTATTTTTTATTTATGTTTTTAAATGAGAAATTAGAAACTCTAATTCAATTAGTTTATTCTTAGTGGGTAGAAGCTTATTGGGTACTCAAAGAACATATTAAAAAGCAAAATTTGTCTACGGTTTTCTGTAATAAATATTGATTTAAATATCCATCATGTTTTGAAGCATTCTGATTGGTCGTAGTTTTTAATTCTCTATACTAATTTATAAATGATTTATTTTGAAACATAACTTCAAAATAATTCACACGTTTAGAAATAGAGTTTTCTTTCATTATAATTATTGAAGTATAAGAGTGAGAGGGCTGTAATGTGTTGCAAAATATAAAACTTAAAAAAACCTATCAAATACGAAACAGTTATAACAACGAAATTCCAAAAATTGCATACTGATCATAACATTTTTCCGCGACATCGGTGGAAGAAAACAATTTACAAAATGTCGTGTTTTTAAAATACTTTAAGGTATTTATAGCCATTATGTATCATAACATTTTTACTCGGCATCACTGGAAGGAAACCTTTCACAAAATTCAGGTTTTTTTTAAAGTACCTACTTTAAAGTATTCATTCCTATTTTATCTCATAACCTCATAAATTTCAGTATTTTTCAATTTTGACTTTTTGAGCTATGAACTAATTTCGACTGTTCAAGATTCTTGATTATTGTATGTTTGTTTTACGCATTTATAAAATGTTGGTTATTAAGATTATTTTTCTTCCTATTATTGAACGGTTTTAAAAAAATGTATGATTAAAAATCAAAATTTATATAAAGCATTTGTTTATAATGATGCTAGAACAATTCTAAAATTACAGCTTTAACCAATGGTGTAAAATAAATATGCATGATAAAAAGATCACACAACGTTTCAGTTTGAACGTTGACTATGTAATAGTTTTACATGTAAATATAAATGTAAATACAAGTTTTACATTTATTAGATAGATGATATAAAATAGCTTTAGAACGTAGAGACTATGTAGACTTTTACAGGTAGATAATATTATTATCATTGCACATGGGAAATATATATGTAGATAAATTTTTTATTTCGGTAAAAGAATCAATATTAAGAATATGTATATAAATGTATGAACAAATGTTCATATTTCTATAGAGTGTACGAGGAATAAAAATACAATTTATCGTTAACATTCGGAATTATAAAGAGCGATTTTTAAAGTTTGTAACACTTCAAAGTGATGAAACACACAGAGAAAATAACAACAAATAGTTTTGTTTTGATACTTCATATAAGTATTAACGATATGTAAAATATTTTTATTTTTTGTTTTTGGGAGTATTTATAAAATATTCTAAATTTGCAGTCCATGCATTTATAAATACATAACGTAATAAAAATGTGTATTATAATTTATTATTGTATGTGTTTATAAGCTTAATTTGAATTAAAATTGTAACGAATCTAAATAGTTTACGAAAAAAATGTTTATGTAAAATTTGCTTGTTTTGAAAAAATGAACATTTTTGTTCTTAAATTTCTATCCATTCTTTATAGTTTTGAATTTTGTTTATGGATCCATTTGATTCAATGGTTAGGTTCCCAAATTTTATGGGCCGGCGGAATCCAGGGAACGTAGGCCTAAGATCTTGAACATGGTAGAAATTCTAAAAATTCCTACTGCACTGGATTTGAGCCCGGTTACATTGGTATGGAATCTCAACCCGGTTATATTCGGAGCCCCTCCCTTCCCTATTTAAAAGAATTGAAGGGATTAAAAAAATTATTAATTTGGATAGTTCACTAATTTTGTTTCTAAAATCTGTCCATCATCATTATAGCTTAAGGTAAGGGCAGGCTTTTATAATTTTACATTTTTTTAATTGAATGCATAATATCTCAAGAATATTTGACAACAACATGAGTGTTTAAACATTCTGCTGTTCAGTTTAGCGGAGCAGGAAGCTGAAAACAGACTAAAGACGGCAAAATTCGTCAAATAGATGATTTATACTTCAAGTATAATAGCAACATATTTTATGGATCAGGAATCGCCGATTCAATGTGAGAACCCTTGCTTCAGAACGTTTCCATTTATTCTAATAATAATAATTTTGTAGACTTCAAAACTTTAAAACATTTTTCCCACAACTCACGTTTTCAAAGTCGATGTTGCAAAACTACTGCACCGATCCTTTTGAAATTTTGAACACCATTTATGTATATAATTTACGAGGTAACTACGAAGTTTCCTAGTAATTTATTTATTTATTTAAGAATAATTTTTATTTTAAAATAATAAATTAGTTTTTTACATTTAAAAGTGTTCCCAAAAAGTGAAAATTTGAAATTTCAAAAAACCCACGAAGATCTTTCTCGAGAAAGCGATTATTTAACGACAGAAGTTTGATTTTTTATTTCGGATGATACAGCACCGAAATATGAGGGGCACCGCAATTCTACATTTAAAAAACGCCGAATAATTGCTACACCATTGCCGTATTTTTTAATATTTTACAAATATGTGCCTTTTTCCACGAATTAGCCATACCCTGCCCTTAACAATGAAAGGAAAGGAATCTGTAATCTTAATAGCGTGCTAAATCTTAAAAGTGATATTAAGTTGGAAAAATAAAAAAATTTGTTGGAATGAGTCCTATCGATTCATGAACTTTTAAACGGTAAAATATAAAAATATAAATGAAATAAATAAGTTTATTTCTTAAAAACTAACTAATTAACACATGGAATGGTAATGCATATAAAAAATACAATAATTATTCAAATTTAACATAAAAAATAGAATTATTACATAAATTTAACATAAAAATAGAATCATGCAAGAAAATTCTTCACCATAAGAATGCTTACATTATTTAATTTACTGATTTTCACAAGTGATTTAATTTTACAGAAAGATTTTTAATAATCTTATTATTATTTTATTTCATTAAAAAAATAAAAAAGTTCAAACTCAACTATAGAGTTTCTCGGTATAAATAGATAGTCACTCATACCGAAAATTATGGGTACAATCTATGTACGTTCAAACTGAACCCAAAAATAACGGTTATTTTCTTGAAGACTGTTAGAAATCAAAGTGGTTTGTACACCCTAAAAAGTCGCAAAAATACTAAGGGAATAAAAAAAAATGTTCGAAAAAATTTTCTTTCGGGTGATGTTTATTTTAGAACAAAAAAAAAAAAAAAAAGATTATTTCATAGTTAGATATTATCGCTAATATTCATTGTCAATATTGAATTTGACTTGAATTGTTATTTGATCAATGGATTGCGAACCGGACAAGTTCAAAAAATCTTCTTCCAAAATAACACAATCAGCAAAATGTTCTTCCAGAATTAGTCTTTGTATCTTTGTATGTCATATTGAGTATCTATCTTAATCTATGAATGAATATGAGGAACTTTATACTGTTCGATTAGGAATAAATATTAAATTGAAGAAGTCATATTTATGACACTTGCGCATCTTTTTATACCTGTTCATAGTGTGCCTAGCAGAAAGCAGAAGACCTATATCTACAAACCTTTTTTGTTATTGGCTAGTTCAAGAGCTCAACTTGTTTTTTAATAGGACAAAAGAGAAACAATAATTTTTTTTAAATTTATTTATTCTATGCATACAACCATTATACTCTATGCATACCTTGAAATTTTTGACTTTACGTCGAGTAGGTAGTCCAACATTGAACGTCCTTTTGCTCAAAAAGTATAGACATTAGAGAAAAGTTTAAGACAAAATTTTTAGGGTATAAATTAATTTTTAAGAATGGATTTATGTATTTTATTGATTAACCCAATATTTTATGAATTATGTTTTATCGGCCGAGATAAAAAGTCAAAAAAGATCGAAAAACCGGTTTATTAAATGGGCCATGAATCGCCATAAAGGGTAAGCTTTACAATAGAATTACAGTAAGCGAAAGACAGAAAATTTTATTCTCTGCAATAATGATATTTTGCTAAAGGGAATAGTTTACGAGATATTATCCAAAAACACATTTTCAAGATTGCGTTTGAATTTATACGCATTTTGTGATTTTCAACTAAGTAAATGATCCTAAACCTTATAAAAAACACTGATTTGGAAATTTAGCGCGAAGTTGGCAACCTGATCATAAGGTGACGCGGCCATCCCGCGTGAGGGTGACGATGGCGATGAATCTATAAGTTTACCCGATAAAAAAATAGCATAATGTGGCTGAAGAAGTTTTCATTTAAAGATGGTGAATGACATATCATATTACACTTGGAGTTATTTGTACGCGAAACTAGTGCCCTAATATATACGTCTTATCTTTGACGAATCATGCTTTTCAGGATACTTTAAATTCTATTTGGAATTTTATCTGAATCACCCTGCATAACTATTAATTCTTGTAATATATATATATACCTTTACAATTAATAATTCAAATTCAAGTTTAAATTTTATACGCATATTCATATTTGTAATATTTATAAGCTAGTTTTAACTAAATATGCATATTATATTATATAAAACTAAAAAGTAACTTTATTTTTATTTATTTACCTATTTATAATCATAATAATATAAGCTACAAAGGAGGTTAATATTACCTAACGCTGTGAGTTCAATATTAAGCGATAGGAAACTATTTAACTGTATATTAAGAATAAATTGCACACTGCTTCTTAACTGTTCATTATTAAGTCTCGACCATTTTAGAGTTCTATGTATTCGATATTTAATTACACACATGTTACAATCCTTTTTAATATATTTTGTTTTTATTTTATCCCTTTTTTATTTCTTTTGGAGATAAAATTCAGTACGATTTTGTTAACATTTAATAACTTATCATAATAATAATGAAATAAAAAATTGTGAACATAAACTTTTGCCAAAAATATTCAATACCAGTTGAGAAACGAAAATCTTAACATGATGTATTCTTCTATTTATTTTAAAATATGAATTTTATATTCAATCTACCAGCAAAGCTTTAACAAGTAACGACTTTTTGTCCGAGTGTGAACTCGTTATGTCTACTCGGATCACATATGTGGTTTGGATCTAAGAAAAAATAATAGCTTGTAAGATAAATCTTTTAAAATTCTTGTAACACAACAGAGATATTCAGTCTAACTATGTTTCTTTAATTCTTAACCAAATATTTCGTAGGCATTTTTTTTTATTAAAGCTATCAATAATAGCCTTAAGATTTCTGTGATTATATGTACTTCTTTTAATTATAAAATAATCCTTATTTCTTGTGTTTCTTATAAACCCGTTGTCCATAAGCATATTCTATCATTTATAACTATACATTGATATCCATAAAATTTTCGATTGAACTGACAAACTTGAATAACTTAGAATAACTTATTTAACTCGTGACAAAATCAGGATTCAACAAAATCACCGAAATTTAATACAGATAGTATGAATGAAAACATTGTTTCTTTCGTGATATTATATAACAACACTATTATCGGATTAAGAACAAACAGTAATCGAAACTCGATTGGTAATTTAATATAGATTTACCCTAAAGCTTTTTCTCATTGATCAAATAATTTATTCAAGTAGGAAATGGTTTAATGACGTGTGTGAACAGCAATATTTAAGTCAAGTATTTAGTAAAGTTAAATCAAATAGTTTAGTTAAATTCTATTTTTTGTGTACATTAGTATCCCTAATAAACAAATGAAGAAATCTGTTTGACATTTAATTGTGGTCCCAGTCACAATCATATAATATTAACAGTTTTGTGATATGAAATTATATTACATGACCTGTGACTGTTTACATAATTTAAATAAACTACTTAATAAATGTTTACTACTAAACTACTTCCTACTTGATGCAATTACTTGATCAATGTGAACAAAAACAACAAAGGAGATTAAAATGAGTAAGTAGAAAATTTAGCTGCAACGCCGACCAAAATTTGAGGACAAAATAGCTCATATTCTACGATTACAAAATAATTCTATCCTGCCCTGCCAAACTTAAAGTGAAAAATAAATAAAACGATGAGGGTATATTAAATTTAGTTTTAAGTTTGTATCAATATTGAATGCAATAACAAAAATTACGTATAAGTTTTCCTGAAATCACTTAATTAATCATTAATTAGTATTTCAGTCAGCATTCGACTCGTGATAAAATCAGGTGTCATCGAAACTTGATACAGATAATATGAATTTATACATTAATAAGTAAGTCCGACATCACGATACCTCAAAAAAGCGATAGCTAGCTGAAACTGGTAACGTATTCAAAAACTATAAGGATAGTTTCAGTTCATGAATTAACAACAGCGGTCAACTGGGTCATTGTAAAAAAAAATTCAAGTACAAAAAATGTTTGCTTCTTAATGACAATCAACTTTTGTTTGAGACATTTGTTCGTGAACTATTTAGATTCAGCACAGGTACATCTCAAATGCAACTAATTAATATATTTAACGAGTTATTACAGTCTTATAAATATACAGGCTGGATATTTAGTATATTTTAATAATGGTAAATATTAAAAATACTCCAAACATTGATGCTAAACCATAACTGGAATACTTCACTTGTTTAGTATTTAAATTTTGATAGCCAGTATTTAAACGTTGGAATTTCGGTTTAAATTGTAAGTACTGTAAAATACCGAAGAAGAAATCGCATAGTTGGAGTCAGTTGTTTTGCGAGCAGCAATTCAAAACTTTATAAAAGGAGCACAAATGTGAATCACTTCAACAGGTAGAAAGTAATTTGACCGACACTTTTTATTCAATTTTTTAAAATGAGTGTTAATTTAAAATGTGACATTAATTTTGCCCCGCCTTGTATAGACAAGCAATAATTTCAATATCATTGGTCCATTTAACCAAAATTTAAAAAAATCATAATAAAAACATGTTAAAACGTCAGACAGGAAATTAATTTAAATTTCAAGAATAACGTAAATGATGTTTTTGTGTTAAGCATATGACAAAAAAATTAATTAATTATTTTAATTATTAATACCTACGCCTAAACGGGTAAAGGTTGGTTAATAATTTATAATTAGTTCATGTAAAAATCAATTCAAACAAAAAAAATTAACTTTTAAAAACTATAATCAGTTTTTACAAACTCAAGGTAATATTCATTATAATTTCAACGTACGTAGTAACTACTATTTTTAAAATATCCCATTTAAAATAAACAGAAGTAGTGTCATTGGATTTATGCTGTCTGTTTTGTTAGGAAAAATGTTTCTCAAATTATCAATCTAGTAGCTCTGTGAGCTGAAAACCATAATTGTACAGAAATCAAAAGTTGCATCTTCCTTGAGAGGAAGGGAGAAGTGTTTGCATAAGTAAAAGTAAGAATTTTGTAAGATTTTACCACGTTGGAAGGGGTTTAAAGAAAATTACAGTTTTCTTACGTTTATTTAAAATCGATTCAAACTAATCGAATCTTCCACGCTTCCAAAAAGTTATTCAGGTAATTTTTATAATTTTTTCCAATAAAAAAATTCTGATTATTTCACTATGAATTTAAAAATATCGTATCTTTCCAGCTTGTATAGAAAAATGTTGGTATTTATTTTTACGGTTCCGTACCCAAAGAATAAAACGGGACTATATAACTAAGACTCCGCTGTTAGTTATCTTGTTTTGTAATAGTTTTAAACTTTTTTATCACTAATAGTCTCTGAAAGATAAATAAACAATGAACAAATAAATAAATAAACAAAATATAAAACAATTGTGGAAGCAAGAAATGTTTATAAATTTTCAGTGACACATTTTGACATGTGTTTTGTAATCAAAAGGGATAAATTGTCGTTTCGTAAACAAAAAATTTCTGAACCTTTTATTAATTGCATGCAAAATTGCTGGAAAAATATAAGTACCACCAACTACTAAACACTCAGTTTCTCAATTAATCTTGTATAAATATAAAACGAATATTTTATCATAGATAAGTTCTTAACAAAAAAAATATAAATAAAAAAACATTTATGTATGTTTTTGTGTTAATTTGAAATATCATTTAAAATTATATTTTAAAATAATTTTGAGATAAATTATAACAATTTTAAATCGAATTGATTTTCAAATTTGATAATAAATATACTTATTTTATTTGAATGATATTATATAGGTATATATTTATTAATATAAAATTAATTTGATTATTAAAATGATTTGTGATTGGTATTTAATAAATAATCAATTAAAACGTCATAAAATATATTTGTATCTTTTTAGTTTTAGTTTTTTATATACTTACTTATTTTAATGATGACTTTGGAGAATTACATAATTAAAATATTTGTACGCACCTAAAAAAATAAAAATACAAATTGTTAATATAATATTATAATACAATAATAAAATAATAAATAAAATAGTTCAAGAAACTGGCATAATAACTGTCTTTACTAATTTGTGATGGGCTGGTGTCTATGTTCGATATACATAAATCATGTGTTATCTCAGCATTTTAAAACCAAAACGAACTAAAATAATCCGTGATTAATTAGGAAGATTTCAATTTTAATTATTTGATAGAAAAATCAGAAATTAAACCGTGTTGTTTTTTATATACATTTTTTGCTTGATTCAATAATGAAGAAAACATAAACATAAAATGTTATAAAATATATTGACACATTTTAAAATAGTTTTTCCAAAATTATTCGAAAGAAAAATACGGGATAAAATATTCGAAATTTATACATATTGTTCGCAACATATTTTTGTTAATCTTCTACCACCCCTCTACTAGTACTTCAAGATTCAGGAGCTTTGAACTAGGATCAAAGAGTAAAAAAATAAATCTTACTGATACGATTTTCCGAAATTCTTATAAATACACAAGCTCAAGGACACCTAGTAAATAAATATACTATTATGTATTTATTCTACCATTCCCCAGAATTTGCGCATTGAGGACTGTGATAAATAAGCCTATAATACTAGGTTTGTAACGGTGTAAATATTGAAGCCACAAATAATTGAGTCACATAGTCCATTTCCACAAGTCTGCCTGCCTGTCAGTTGAAATTTTGGTGGCGTATATTAGACATAGAAAGTTCGTGAATGAGCAAAATCGAACCAATGCATGGCCCAACTTTTATACTATAAAAGTTAGAAGAAAAATTCAAATGTAAAAAATATTTGTGTTTTAAAAACAATCAAACCTTATTATTATATGTGTATTTATATGGGCTGCATATTTAGGCTATTTTATGAAAGCCAATGATTGTAAATAGTTCATCATTTATAATATTAAATAAAGCATTCATACTGAACCATATGAAAAGTATCTAGATAATTAACTCTGTTATTTGTTATTTTCACTTGTTAATTAATTTTTACATTTGGAACAAAATGTCCTAGACATTCAAATACAAAACCAATAATTTCATTCATTTATCGGAATTAGTATTTAAAATCCAGAATATATACTTACTATGGTATAACGGCTGTTAGTGACAGAACGTGCCGGGAATGATTCCCACGTTTTAAGAGTGGCGATTTTACTATCGAAGACCGTCATAGTGATGGACGTCGTTTGGTGGAAACAGCTTGGCGTAATTTATTATGATCTTCTGAAACCGTCTGAAACCATTACAGGGTAACGTTATAGAACGCAATTGATGCGCCTGAGCCGTGCTTCAGATGAAAATCGGCCACAGTACAACGAGAGACACGATAAAGTGATTTTACAGCATGATAATGCTAGGCCTCACATTGTCAAAGTGGTAAAAAAATATCTCGAAACGTTGAAATGGGAAGTTTAACCTCACCCGTCGTACTCTGCAGATGTTGCTCCGTCTGATTTTCACCTATTTCGCTCAATGGAACACGACCTGGCTGACCAGCACTTCAACTCGTATGAAGAAGTGAAAAATTCGATAGACTCATGGATCTTATCGAAAGAATTAAAATTTTTTCGCCGTGGGATTCGCCTGCTGCCCGAGAGATGGGCCAAAGTGGTAACTAAAGATGAACAATACTTTGAAACTGAATATATGTAATCGTTTTGTTGTAATAAGGCCTCAAATTAAAAAAAAAATCAGCGGGAGCAAAGTGGTAGACCTATTCTTTTATAAAATCTCTTACAATATGTTTTAAAGATCAAAACCTCGAACCAAGCCGAGTATTTTAATAGTTTTATTAAATGGGTTACACCCTATACACGCAATTTAGATGATAAATGGCACATATTAAATAGAACATTGCAAGGAATGTTTTCCTTTGACATTGATAAACATACAATTATTAATATTATCACACGAGTAGGTATACACTTCTAATATAATAGTTATGTGTGTACCTAGGTGCGAAATCATTTTTCTTCATCTGACATTTAAAAGAGACATAAACTGTGAAGTCAAGTGAAGTGAAGTGAGTGGAATGTTTGTTTAGTAACCATGTTTGCGTGAGTTTTAAATTTACATCATGCATATAATATAAGTACATACATGTGATTATGATTATGATAATAATAATGGTTCTTGGTTGATGGTATGTGGATGGTTGTGGTTACTTCAAAGCGTGTATAACTAATTTGCATTATTCAAATGATACACATGTCTAACTGTCTCATTAATATACTCAAATATTTATTTTATGTAATAGTTATTATAATATGTAAGGGAAACGAAGATAAAATACTCCATTTGAGTATATATGATGGAGAACACAAAGGTTTATCTCATAAATATATATTGATAAATTATCTCGAAATTAGTTAGGTAATTGAAATTTGGAATTCGTTTGGATAAATTTTGATGTCAGTTTCTACGTATTTGTGTATTATTTCTGGAGAATGCAGTCATTTCAATTCAAATAAATCATCAAATTTTTTTAAAGGAGAAATCCAATTTGTTTAAGAGCTGACAGTAAGAAACAATATGCTATTAATGACAAGACAAGGATTCTTTGCTGAAATGTTTGATACGCCAAGGTTTTAAGTCGGCACAAATGACGATCTTTGCTAAATATAGATTACTGCCAACTTCGAAATAATTAGTGCAAAAGGGAATAAAATTATAGTAGAATTCAAGCTTAAATTATAAATGACTTTTTGGTTCATTTTTTCCAAAAACTTTTCTTATTAAAAAGCACAACTTATTTAAATCCCAGTTATCGAGAGTCAGAAAATAACGATTATGAAGTTTCCCAAAAATTAATTTAATTTGTGCTAATACATATAATTACAATTTAGATAATAGTAATATGTCACGCATTTATAAAATAATCGATTTTCATTATATAATAGATAAATAAGTGTTATTTCACCGTAACAAATTTCCGTCAAATGAAAAACTTTCACATTAAATAGGGTTATAGGTTATATTATATACCATAAGTGTTTTGTAATTAATTTTTTATGAACTCAAAAACCAATAAGAATTGCTAGTTAATTTGAAATGGAAGTAACAGCATATTTACAGAGGTATCACTGCACTGTAGTAAAAACAAAGTGCTAAAAAATGAATCAATTGAAAAAAAAAATTTGCTACGACTCGTTACTGAACTATTTATAGAATTATTTTTTTATTTTTATTTTTTTGTAAACAAACAAAATGAGAAATAAACAATATAAAAAACTAATAAATAACTGAACTAAATTATGTAAAGTATGCCGTATACGTTTGGTGAGTTTACCGACCTTATTTGAATTTGACTTGTAAATGTTCCAAATAAAATTTATAGACCTTAAAATGTTTTATAAATATGACTACAAAGTTTGAAGAAGATCATTAAAGTCACTATGGAGAAAAACGTATAAATCCGAAAATTACTATAATAAAGTGGGATAGCTTCGTTTTTCGTGTGGGATAGCTTCGTGGGAGTGTTTCGTCTTTTACTATTGTATGAAAAAATAAAGTAAATAAATATTCATATAAATAGGTACAAATTGACATTATTTCATAGAAATTATGTCAATGAGTTAGTGAAATATCACTACTTTTCTATTCCTATTATCATGAATTTACTAAGAGACGCAAACTGAACTTGAAAATTATCATGAGAATTAAAAATTGTTGACCTAATTTACAAATACAAAGAATGTAGTTAAATATATATGCAGATAGTTAATGTTTGCAGTAATAAGTAAAATACTTCCTATAGAATGCAATATGCATTGTAAATTATATATGCAAAACGTACATACTCTTGTATTGCAGAAGTACAATTAGAATTTTCTTTTTAAATAAAAATGAGCTATTTGTTTTTATTTTTGATTTCTAATAAATTTTCTTTAAATGAAACCTTACAGATGTCGAAAATTAAATGCGTTCTAATTTTTTTGATGAATAAACTTAAGAAAGAAAAAATTTAAGCCAAGCTAGGTAGGTTGATTCTCCGAGCAACTACAACGTAACCAAAGGGTATTATGATATATATTGTGATTACCAGACATATATGAAATATATTATTTTATATTAAATAAAATCTTTTTTTTATATCATAAAAAAATATTGAAGGCGATGTTAAAAATTGGGTATGAATGTTCAAAGAATCATTTAATTATCTCATTTTCTTTATATTAGTATACCAGTTCTTTCATTATTAAAATAATGCTAAAACGAATAGAAACTGCGAGCTGATAATTAGTTGAAATTTTCCAGACTGTTTGATAGACAATGTCTCATCCTTTAAAATGATAGAAGGAAAGTTCAAGTACAAATTTATGCATTTATCGAAAAACAAACAACTTTTGCCAGAAACATTTTTTTATAAAAATTTTTAATCTAAATTTTATGAGTTGGAGATCACAACACATACTCATCATAAATTGTCAAAGTAGTTAAGCATTTAAGATTCAAATATAAGCTATTAAATTATTCTCAACAAATAATGCTGCGGAGCAGCACACAGGCCAACTAGTTTATGTTGTATTTATTAGGTGGTGGGCTAAAATATTTTAAATAGACTACCAAACCACAACTTGAAAGTTCAATTAAAATTGATTCGAAAACGAAGAAGTTATACGTTCTTACAGATTAGATTCCCATCTCTTTCTTCCGAAAGAAGAGCTACATATAATCCTTTATGGAGGTCAGTGGTAATCACCTACTATCTATGACGTCAATTAACCTTTAAATTAAATGTATGTACGGTCTTGAATAGTTTATTCATTTGAGGCGAATGTATTTTATTTTAATATTTTTAATAGACCTTTCATTTGTTTTAAAGGTTTGGTTTTGTTTCGGGTAGCCAGCAATCAGTTTGGCAAAGATAAAAGATAGTTATTATACTATTTGTCATGCAGTTTTTTTACATTCTTCTCGAAAAAAAAATCGTATTATTTAAAAGCAAATTATGGTTGTTCAAAAATTTTAATGTGACTTTTAATTTTTGAACACCCATATTTTGTTTATTTTTAAAGACTTAAAAAGTAACTTCAGTTATTATCAAGGAGTAAAGACGTTTCAATTAAATGAAAATAAAAATGTAGGCCACACTCCTAATTTTATTCATAGAAAATTTTCTTAAGTAACGCAGCTTCTACATCATAATCTGTTGTACACAATAATATCAGTTAAACATGAAAATATGACTTTTGATTGACAGTACCATGTCTTACTCTTTCCATAATTCAAAACATTCGCTTTTTATATGTAATACTTTTTCATAATATGATATTATTCCATAAATACACAAACAGACAAGCGAAAATTGTTCATAAATTATGTAGAAACTAAAGTTACCCTTTTCTTGGTAAGTGCATATATTTTGCGATTAATCATTAGAAACAGCATTTGACTCTATTCTATCTACATCATAATTTCATGTATTATTTGACTTCTAGAATAAAATGAAATCCGATAATCATTTTGAGCAATAGTATACAACTTTTGTTATCGTTGTAAATTAAATTCAGGCGTAATGCATTTCAGTAGTCATGGCACCATTAGCAAGAAATTTGGTTTGTATCATTTCTGAATCTAAAAACTATGATCATTTGCATACGTTTTAAAATTATAATGAGTGAGTGCATTAATAAAGATTGTGTTTAAGTGCAGGAAATTGATCGGCCAAATAAGGGTTTTTTCAGCTCAAGGCAAATTTTCAAGGAACTTAAAAAATTAAATAATAATAATAATGCCCAATGCTATATAGATACATACATAGAAAAAACAATTTTGTAAGTACTGAGAAATTTATTTATCTTCAGTTACGGAACTATGTGTAATGCAACAACAAACAGAAAAGATATTTAAATTTTTATTAAAAAAAATTCTTTGTATTTTTTAAGAGTTGCATTAAAACAAAAGCTATTCAAAATAAATTGTTACTTGCAATATGTATAATTAAAATAATTAAAAATATGTTATACAAGGAGTACAAAATATTTAAAAAATTTCCAAAATTTGAATTAAAATATTACAAGAACCTATTTTGCAAGCTATATATATATATATATATATATATATATATATATATATATATATATATATATATATATATATATATATATATATATATTTTATATTTTTTTTGAAATTTTGTCTTGATTCATGATTTGTAATACAAAGTACCCATATATTTGACGAAAATATCATTTATTGTTGTCAATGGATAATAAATCATTTTTCAATTTTTCGCACAATACACTCTCTAACCGTAAAAAATTACTAAACAGGAACTTGGTTATGTGCACTTTTCATTGCACATTTGAATAATAGGTTTTCTTCTACATAATGTATTGTTATTCCTTTACGCTTCAATGAATTTTAAATACTATACAATTAATTATTTTTAATTGTAAAGTAGGTGTATGTACATATAAAACTAAGTCTATCTGCAAATAAATTACATAATATTCACTGCATCGTGAAAGTTGACAAATACCTTTGGATATAAAAATCACCTGTGATCTTGACCCAACTTGAGTTCTAAGTTCATTTTATGTCATTGCCCTTCAAAAGTTTTTGTTGCAAATTTAGGGATTATTATTCAAATATAAGCTCTGTAGGTTTAAAAACGATGCCTATGTGAGTGAATATTTTGTTAGTTCTATAAGTTTTCAATAAATGGTGGTGGGAGTTGACCTATTAAGAACTTTTCTGTATATCATATAGGTTAAGTCCGGAAGTCAGTCAAATTATTTTCGAAACCAATAGGATGATTGTAATATCTTATGCTTAGTTCACTTCTATCAACGTAGGCTATTAGCAGCCCGTACAAAGTGATACTGAAATTAATGAAAAACTAAGTAAACATCGGTTAATGGATTTTCCAAAAGAACAAATATTTTTATATGTACACATATATCTAGTTTTGCGACGATAAAATTCGATTAGAAATTCGGATTTGTTTATATTTTCTGATTAGTATTGTAGATGTGCTGTATCTGAAAATTATCATCGATGTCAATCATTCATTTTTATATCGATGTGGCTCTTCTTGTCAATTATAAAGACATGGCCACATTTGGTCTGGTAAACGTAGCCACAAAAAAAAAATGTGTACACATAAAAGTTCAGTAACAGATTCAGTTTACTTATTATTCATAAATATTATTAGATAAATGATATATAAAACAAAAAATTGTAATGTTTTTATTTTATTAATTAATATTTATTTAATTGTACTCAATAAAATGGTATAATTATTTCGATATTGATCGTCTATACAGTCATGTGATTACATTTAATATTTGTTTTATTCGAATTTTAGAAATAAAACATGTGATGAGTTTTGATTCTTAATCAATTTTTATACTTTCAACCTTAAATTAACCACGTAAATATGCATTTATGTTTGTTATTAAGTAAGTTTAAAACATGTTATGTTAAAAAAATTATCCTCTCGTATTAAAAAAAAAATATATAAAAGTGTTGTTTCTTCCATGGGAGTAAAATATAATAGCTACATATAAATTTGCAAGCATTGTATCTTTGTACAAAGTTGTTCCATCATTCAAAAAACATATTTACAAGTTGTTTATTTATTTATAATATATTTATTTGTTATTTAAGATATGCATCCACGTAGAAGTACAACTCAGTATAGTCCAGGCGACTTTAATAATGGATCAGAAAAAAAAGAATAAAAGGTGAAAAGTGAAAAGTGAACAAATGCGAAATATACGAACATGTTATCCGTTACCTAGCTGTACACAATATATATTTTTTATCACCGAATATATCTATATACATATATAACAAAGTCAAGTTAGTTTCACCACTTATAACTAATGAACGGTTGGACCGATTGTTATGAATTTTTTTTCTGTATATTCGGTAGGTCGGGGAATAGGCTATAAGCTATTTTTCATACCCCTAAATGAAAAGGGCGGGCCATCCCAAAAATTTCTTTTATTGTAAATACTCACTTAAAGCATGTTTTTTTTTTTTTTTTTTTCTGGCTTTAGCTATTTTCAGCTATCTAGCCATTAACCAAAGTGGATTATTATTATTATTATACAACAGTACACAATAATGCTAGGTGGTCACCCATCCAAATACAGATTGTGACTGCTGTTGCTTAACTTGTATTAGTTGGTCTAAGCATGTCATTACGTTACGTCAGTCCGGGGTCCTTAAAGTATGTTACAAATCCTATTAGTATCATTTCCATGGAAACCAAAATCTAAATTTGAAATTCAAAATAAAATTTATTTATCTCTTCTATTCTATAAAAAGTGTACATATCGCATCGTTCAAGTATAACCGGAGCCATTCGTGGCTCTGGAGTTCTATATATTATTTATCATCAAGTATATATCATGTACAATCATGTACAAAAATCATGTACAATAGACTCTCTGAGTTTTTAGAAACGGAAAACATCTTGACTAAATGCCAACATGGATTCCGACCCAAACACTCTACTTGCTCTGCAAGTAATGAATTTGCGCATCATGTTCTAAAAGAACTTGATAAAAAAAGATATGTTTTATCACTATTTTTTGATTTAACTTCAGCCTTCGACATGGTAAATCACAGGTTTTTGTTAAATAAATTAGAAAGTCTTGGTATAAGAGGACTTTCCTGGTTTATGTCCTATTTAGATAATAGAAAAATAATAACGGATGTTGAAGGTATAAAATCAGGCCCACTCTGTGTCAACATTGGAGTTCCACAAGGCTCAAATCTTGGACCATTATTGTTCTTGACCTACATAAATGACCTTCCGTCCTTTATACAGTATGGTAAATTATTACTGTATGCAGATGATACCTCTGTGATATTATCTTCAGATAATATACATAGTTTAATGAATGAAATGAATATTGTAATACAACAATTTGCTGATTGGTGCAAAAATAATCATTTGATTATAAACATGACTAAAACAACATTTTTAGTTTTTAAAAATAAAGTTATTGATGCATTAATTATTACGTCATCAATAAAATATCCGATTACGTAAGTAAGCGAAATGAAATTTTTAGGTATAATTTTGGATGAAGGTATGAAATGGAATCGACATGTTGATACAGTGTGTAAAAAGTTAGGCACGGCTTATTTTTATATCAAAAAATTAAAACAAACTCATAACACTGAAGCTTTATTGGCTGTGTATTATGCGTTTGTATATGCTGCCATGCAGTATTGTGTAATATTATGGGGGCAATGTTCAGATTGTACACGAATATTTATACTACAAAAAAGAATTATTCGGCTCATGTTTAATCTTGATTATCGAGAGTCATGTGTTTATCATTTTAAGCGGAATAATTTGTTAACATTCTATGGCATTTATTACTATGAGCTATTAATATTTATCAAAAAAAATTATCAAAACCTACCACTTAGAAGTGAAATACATGATTATAACACTCGTCATAATAATGATTTGCATATTGCAAACTATAGATTGCAAAAGTTTAAAAACTCTCCGGAAATTATTGGAAGTGAATTGTACAATAATCTTCCCGGAGAGTTAAAAAACATAGAGAGCATGCCAAAATTTAAACGTGAGCTGAAGAAGCATATTGTAACGTCGTGCCCATATAGTTTAATTTAATTTATTTAATTTTCATGTTGACTATACCTATGTACGTTTGTATCTTATGGTGAAAATAAATAATAATAATAATAATAATATGAAAAACACAGCACGATCGGCACGAAGTACGTGTTCACGAAGAACCTAGTGTCCCTCATCAAGCATGAGTGTATATAAAACTTTTTCGTGTCACGGTTATCCCACACCAAATAGTGGGTTACACACAAAATACCGGGCATCCTATAAGCAATGATTTTCTGAAATTCTACCTCTAAGGGGATGAAAAGCCGAGACAAAGTTTGTATAGGACAATTGGATTCCTTTTGCATGCTTTTGCTTCAAATGTTGCATGCAATCGATGTAATAACTGTCACCACAACGTATGCTTTAAAATATAAATTAATATCATTATTTATTCTGATTTGCCTTAGCTTTCAGTATTAAGAAATAGAGGAAAGTTGTAAACAATATGTTATGCTTAAAAAATGTTGATATTGATTAGAAATATATGGCAAAATGACGTTTGCCGGGCCAGCTAGTATGTTTATATATGGAGAACGTTTAAAATTTGTTTATTACTTTTTATAAATTTTTAAATTTCATTTATAAAACGTTATTAAAAAATTGACCATACATAAACATATATATTGGGTGATAAAGTGCATTTCCATATTTCAAACACATAAAATTGAAATTCTCGAAAAACCAAAATTCTTAATTGTTAGCTAGAGTATATAATCATTATAGGTAATGGACTTTCTTTTATTATTGGTGTGCACTTTTAAAACGTTTTATTGAATGACAATCCAAGGGTAGCAGAACAATTAGGGAACAGTATTTTTACCTGTTTTCTCTTTTGTATTATACTGGAGAAGATTTTTATGCCTTATAGTAATCAATTATTTTCTGGTTTCAAAATGTTTATTTTATTCTATATTGTTTTATTTTTATATTTTTTCTTTCAGTTTGTCAAGTTATCAACATTTTCTTCTTCTGTTTCAGTTCTAAATATTTATTTTGTTTATTTAAATGTCTATTTATTTGTTAAATTTAAATTTTCATTTAATATTTATTTTTATTTACAATTGCGAATTTTTATTTACAGCCAGTGATATTTTGATATTTTTCAGGTAGAATTATAACAAATCTTTGTAGAAGGGTGTTTTTGTAAAGCAATTTTATTTAGTTCATAATATTTTAATTATGTTTTGTCATGTGTCAAGATTAAATACCCTTTTAGATCGTTATATGTATTATAACCAATGTTTTTATTATTTTTATTTCATAGAAAAATAACAGTTTATTATTTTTGAATTTATTTCATTTCTATTAGGTCATAATATTTTGTATACATATTTTTGTGTTTCAGGATGACCCAATTGGATTTTAAATGTATTATTACCAATATTTTTATTGATTTTATTCATTTATTTCATTATATTAATAATATTTTATTCTTGAATTTCTTTTATATTAATTACCAACGTGCTATTTTCGGCTTTCAGGTTCAACGGGGATTTTTTCAATTACGTTACATTTTTTTTATCCCATTTCTTTATTTTCCTAAATTTAATTTATTTTCTTTGCAGGAATGTATATATTTTGGTATTTGTAAATAGATTAAGATATTTTTTAAGTCTACTGAAGATGATTGTACTAGCTTGGTATTAATTTGTAGTATTTTGTAAAAAAAAAAACTATTTATTATGGGTCGTTAAGGAGGTATATATTTCAAAAATGAATTTTGTAGCTAACAGAAATGCTCATTTCAAATGAAGTAAAAATATTTGGTTTATTTCTAATATTGGAAAAAATTATGTTAAGATGAGTTTTGTATGTATAATTGTAACGATTTAATTATTATATCGCTCAATATGAAATTCATCGTCATTAAATTGTTGCTGAATTTTGTAACAACTTAGCTATAAAAAGTCTTATGGCACATGTTTTTATTATATACATACTATAGAGTTTCTAATAATCCCGTATATCAATCAAATGCCTTATTTCCCGGTGGGCTCTAGGTCTATAATAGTGATTTGGAAGAATATTGAAAAGTTCGTGAGTATTTTCTGTTAAATTTCTCATTTAACCCAGACTATTAACACACTTCACAGTAATATAAATAGTGCATGTTCATTTTTACTACAGATGTTTGTAATCATTGTTTGTGCAGTTCCTTGGGTATTCAACTAAAGATTTATTTTCAATTTTGAAATTAATGTAACGCATGTAATAATTATTTTAAACTGACTTTTAAAAAACATATTCATGTCATCTTTATGCATATAATATTTATATGCCTGAAATTTTTTAGATGCCTCGCAAAATATTTGGATGATTTTTTATGTTTTTTAAAGGTTTTTTTAGTAAACAATTGAAAATAACAACTAACAAAGTTAAATGTTTAGATAATCAACATATAGTTCAGTGTCAATGCTTATTCATTTTTTATTTCCAGTATTCAGAAAAAAAAATCAGTAAAAAATTTTTTGATATAAAAAATTACATATTGAAGTTAACATCCAACACATTTTGAGCTCAAAATCGATATATCGGCGTGGATTTATGAAAAAATTAAAAATATTATTGTGTATGTCTCAAAAAATAAATAACCACAATAAGATTGCTCACACTTAGAAAAAATTTATATATTGCTCACACTTAGAAAAAATCATTGACTTAAATTTATGAAGTAACTCTTAAGGCATTATGACAGATTTTGCAATACTCTCCGGAAATAAAGGTAAACGTGTACTATTTCGGTAAAAACATTAATACAATAAAAAATTAAGTTTTAAAGTTAATTATTGAATTTTTATCTATAAAAATTATAAATTAAACATAAAAATGCTTATACGATTGTAATTATAGTCGAGTGCAATGTGGTTTTTTTTAGTTGAATTAATTAAAAATTCCCGCTTTTAATTTTTTTTTTCTCCAAAGGTTTGTTTATTCATGAAAACAACGTTTTTATATTATATTTCTTGTACAACTAAATTTGAATGGTTTTTCAACATCAACTTAAGAGCTATATAAACGTCTAAAAATTGCTTAGTATCATTAAGTTTTGAAAAAATTCTTGCTTTTTGTTTGAGTAAATGAAAAATAACTTTTAAACAAAATAGAAATTTATGTCTAAACCAAGCACGTTAAACTATTTACCCATTTTTGGCAATTGGAGAAAATAATCTAAACATAATTTGCGATAAATTTCAACATTTAGAGACAACTTATTTTTGAATGACTTTTAACGTACCGAAAAGTTCTAACGTTTTACATTTGGCTGAATTAAATGTAACTGACAACGAATTATAATTTGCTTATAATTGTATTTACAGAAATGAAAAATATATTTTCCTCCAGACATTTTTCAATAAAATATAAGATTTGCAAAATATTCATGTAAAATATTCATACACTTTTATTTATACACTTTTTGAAAAAAATTTATACTCTTTTTGAAAAAATTTAATGCATATATTTTGCCTTAAATTAGTTGTTTTATCGGGATTTGATTGGCAGAATCCAGTTCTATATTATATTCTTGCTTATCTAAACAAGTAAATCTCGCGACAATCATATACATCTTATAATCTTATAAAGTAATAAAGAATTGATGGAATTAAGTTAATTAAGAGTATTTTTTTTTCGTTTTGGAGCATTTAAATGAAAGCTTGTTTTAAATATTTTTTTATTATATATTTTTTGAAAACTTTACAGTAAAATAATTCTGAATTACATGCCACCATAAAATTACCGCTACGTGGTGAAATTACTCATATTCTTTTAATACGATTTCCGCTTATCATTTCACTTCGATTGAAAAAAAAATAATCTTATACAAAAAAAGTTGGGATTTTGGAGCTTTTCCTCAAAGGAATGGCGTGAAACTAAAATCATTTTTTACACTAATATTCCTTAATCACATCGATTAAAAAAATTATATCTTCCTAGCTTGCATAGAAAAAGTTTGATAATTTTTGTCCTACTCGAAAGAGAGGGGTTTGAAAATTATAAATAATTTTTATTCTGATTTTCCGTCATTATTTACATCGATTGCAAAAAATCGCGTGTTCCTACCTTACATAAAAAAATATTTTAATTATAGCAATGCAAAAAGAGTAATATCTCACGATTAATGGGATAACTTTTCATAAGATTAATAAATAACGGGTCGATATGGAGTGTTTCAAATACTTACAGTCCTTGCAACCTCGGCGAAAGGGAGACGTTGGAGCATTTCATGCTGAGATGTCCAATTATGCAAGGAATGTAATGTTTATCATTCGCTCTACAATAAAAAATTAATTTTTATTTACTTTTATATCAGAATTATGTTTTAAGTTTGTAAGGACATATGTTCCTATCTCTGTCACAATCAAAGTGTTAAGATACAGTAAAATCAACAAAGAAAAAAAATTGATATTTTATTAAGTTCTACAACGAGAGGAGTGAAATTTTAAATATGTTTTATTTTGATTTCCCTTCATTATTATACATCAATTGCAGAAAACTAACAACATCAATGTTCCAAGCTTGCATTGATAAAAAGTTATTATTTTTTGCTCAAAGAGAAGGTGATATGCAAGTCAAATGCAATGCCAATGGAACTGAATCAAAATGTAAAATTCCATTTTCGTAATATAAGAGGAAGTGGTTAAAAGTCAGCAAGATTTAATTTATTAACAAACTTGCATACATTGCTAGTTAAATTAACGTTTTTAATATAAAAGGACTATAACACCAGAATTGTAACCTTTCAACTTTTGCAAGATATTATCCACAAATTTGCTAATACGATTAGCGGTGACAATGAGTGAAAATAGTCGCCGGGAAATTATTTTTACAATTATTTTTTCAATTTAAAATACTTTTTTACATTTTAGTGAACTTTTTTAGAAGTTGGTTCCTTCTTTTTAAGTTTCTTTATTTACAGCCCAGCCCGTATGTGGCAAGTAGCTGTACTACTTTTAAATATCACCTTTTGTACAAAAGCAATCGATGAACAGATTCGGGAAAAATTCTCAGCTAACACTTAATTCGGAAATCTCGATAATTGAGAAATTTGTAAAAGAGACATTTAATAGACGTTTATTTATCAGACCTAGAGATCAGAAGATGAGAATGATATAACGAAATTCAATTCCGACCTAATAAAAAGTTAGCCGTTATACAAGCTATACACTGAGACTGACAGAAACCTTACAAGATGGCAGTATTTCGAATAACGTATAATAAATATAACGTGTTTATATATTGTAATAAAAATAATTTGGATAATAAGAAACATCATTCACTTCTCTTTGATTCAGTTGATTTGATACCTACGTTACAATTTAAAATAAGAACGTCAAAGTGTTCATCATTATTTCATTTATTATTTACATGTTTAATTTATAATTTTTATAAATATAATCAATTTTATTTTTAATAAAGAAAAAAGAACGAAACAAAGTTAATCATCAAAGAAAAGGGGATTGATGTGATGTGATTATTACTATGTATAAAATCAACAACAGCATGTTTTTATGTGTAAAATAACAAGAAGAATGGATTGGGATGACTTTTAATTATTTATTCATTTTTAAGACAAGGTTTTGGTTTTAATCTCGAAAAACAAAAATATAAAACACTTAAGGAAGTACGAGCGTCAGGCGGGCTGGGGATAGGTATCGACTCTAGCGCGGTAAGGGGAACGCAGTAACCATACGATTTTTTTCAATATATAGATATACATTTAACATTGGCTAGTGGCGGTATTTATTTTTCTTTTAATTAATACACTTTAATTAGTCGGGCAAGTGTAAATGTTTTTGAATTAAATTTATCACTAATATATTTACTTTCATCCATAAGTTTTCTAAAAATATTCACCGACAGTTTTACGAGAAAAATACAGAAATGTATCAATGTTTGAAGGAATTAGACCCATAAGACCAATGTTAAATTGCTCAACTTTAAAGTTAATTATTTATTTAAATGATCGGGCAATCTCCTTCAAATTTTTGAAATTTGTTTAGACATATTTAAACTTTGTATTAAAAAAAAATCAAGCCTTTTATCAAAAGTTGCCTTGGTGCTCGTACTTCCTTAAAAATAAATGATACGATTAAAAAAAAAAAAATGTGAAGAAGTGTTATTATAATAAGTATATAATTAGATTGATGAACTAAAAATAAGTATACTTTATTTCAATTTTTAATTATAAATAATATAAAATATCGTCAAACAAAATATTTTTGAAGCTATGTTTAATGACAAAGTAACTAAAGCTCAAATTCACTGTTTACAAATAATATGCATTGTATTTTTCTATCTTAATTTAAAGAAAATAATCCTATTTATTATAATTATTATGATTATAGGATGTTTGTAGCCGTGTTAAATCTGTGGTGGATATTTTTCGAAATTTTATTTTTGTTTTTTTTAATTATTTATTTCTTTCAAGAGAATTTTCTTGTACATTTAATAGTATTTATAATAGTAAATAACTGAAATAAAATATTAAAAATAATATATAGTCATTTAATGGCCCAATTCTATTAGCCTGGTTTTTAATTAAAAGTTAAAATCTTTTTCCGCCTTGAAGATACAAAGAAAACTGAGAGATTACTAAAACTGAAAAGGATATATCTATTTCTATTAGTTTCGATAAGATGTCTGAACGTGGCAACGCAAGATTATGAGCATACACCAATTTAGAATAAGGAATGTAGTAAGTAGCGAGCGCTAAGTAGTAAGCTTATACTAAAATAAACAAATCGTAAAATCTACAAATTAGGACATTTAATGACTTTTTTTTCATTATTCCCTCCCTCTATGGGAACTAAAAAATAATATATATATTTACAGTAACTAAAATTTAATACAGATAAAATTTTAATATATCAGAATAGTTTTATTCTTATTAACATTTCTTGTCAAATTATAGAAAAGAGTTTCTAATATAATTCGAGACCTTATAAACATAATAAGACACATTTCATTAAAATTACTGTAAAATTATATGAGTTATAATTATTGCTTACTTTATTTTAAATCACAAGTGTTATTTCGTTTAAATAAAATATTTTGTTGCCCTGTTTTCTAGAAAGATTATCAATATGATATGCTACACCTTTGATAATCTCATGGAGAAACTAGCATTATTATACTTAGAAATTCTATATTTAAGCTACACTGTGACGTTGACAAACAACAAAAATCAGAAATGAATCTGCACAAAAATTGTTAAATATTACTTTCAAATTCTAAATTTGTACCAGAAAACTATTTAGCTACAATATTTCAGAATAAATATAAACAGAAAATTTTTATTTATCTAAAAGCTTAATGTTTACAAAGAAATTTGCGATATTATTTTTCAGTTTAACACACATAAACTTGTGTCGAAATATAATATCGGTTTGAATCAATTAATACATAAACTGACATTATTTGGTTTTTCGTCTAAAGGTCATACCTACCTTAGCTTGTTTATTATCATTATTATTGGTTGAGTAAAAATGATTAAAATCAATTTACACTGGACAACTAAACGAACACTGAATATGTCAGAATAAAAGAAAAAAAATTGATTGATGAATTGATTTATTTCATATAATATGTAAAGAATATTAAAATTAAAGAAAAATAATTATTTATTTCTGACTTTTTTATTTCAAAAGAAACATTTAACAGCTAACTGCAAAAATGATAAACAATCAATTTATTTCCAATGAATTTCATAAAATATAAAAGATTGTACGTCAATTCGATCGGTAGTTTAATTTGAAACGTTCAATTTGCATAACAAACTGATTTTTAAAGACGAGAAATGATTATTATTAAATTAATAACAGCTTTTGTAGTGGATAGATATTTAACGAGCTTAGTTACAAGACCAATGCATTTTTTTTTTTTAATTTAACACATTACAAAATTAAAAAGTTTTGATAAAAAAGAACCGATTTCAAAAACTGCTTAAAAATAAATAATAATATTAAATTAAATACTTCTATATATAATTATTCTTCTGTTCTGATCAAATAAATTTCGAGGTCCACTCCAACGAATCAATTTTTCGTAAGCATTTAAGAATATGTAATAAATTATTTTTCATTTTTTCACTTTAAATAATTTATTTTTTTTTAATTGGGTCTATTTTTTTTTTTTTTTTTTGAAAACAAATTGTAGCCCACTTTCTGCTTAGTTAAAATGGTTTCTTCATTTTTTATGCAGTCACTATGAATTTGTATTGAACCGAACGGAAAAATTATTATTATCGCTTCGTAAACAAAGAAATACTTCGTAATACACCAGCACTTCTATAGACGACATATTTAAAGTTTCTACACGCATATTCAAAAATTTTGCGTTGCAACTAGAGAAATACTGGAATGAAATGCACTGTAACAGTGCCTCATTCCGACAACTCGGTCCATACAGGGGAAATGGATCAATACTTCCACGTCGGTGCCAGATTTACTACAATCAATAATCGGGTACTCATAGTTTGTGAGATCTAAACACGGTAGAAGAAAAGAAAAGAAAATTCCCGTAACCCGATAGCGTTTATAAGCAGCGTGGATTTTACAATTACAGGCTCAGGGCTCGTACCATGAGGAGCTAATGGCATTCTCGAAAATAGTATTTTTAAATTGTATAAGTCTTAACATGATGACGTTTAATAATTTTGAAAATATAAAAGGTCCAGTTTTATTTGCAAAATTTTGAAAAAAAAATCTTACAATTTTACATAAATTAAAAAAAAAAAGAATAAGTAGAATATTTGTGTATTATTTCTGAAAATTTTTGGCTGTATCTCAAAAATTTAGAAATGATCATTGTTTTAGGCATAGCTGAAATTTAGATGGAAGACCACAATACGTAAACTACTTAGCTAGTGAAAATTTTCAATATCATTCCAGCCAAACTGATTTCAGAGTTTAGAAAAATGTGGCTGGCCCATGAACAGATTCGGGAAAAATTCTCAGCTAACACTTAATTCGGAAATCTCGATAATTGAGAAATTTGTAAAAGGGACATTTAATAGACGTTTATTTATCAGACCTAGAGATCAGAAGATGAGAATGATAGAACGAAATTCAATTCCAACCTAATAAAAAGTTAGACGTTATACAAGCAATACACTGAGACTGACAGAAACTGTACAAGTAGTTTTTCACGTATATTACTTACGTTCTAGAATAAACAAGTGTAAATAGAAGAAATCATATCCCATCCCATAAAGTATACGAAGATTTTCGATTACATATAGACCACTTTATTCATTCAAATGTGTTTTACAGAATTTTTAGCCATTTTAGAAAAATTTAAACTAACTTTTCACATAGCGCGGCGGCCATGCTAATCCTGACAAAAGTATTAATTTCATACTATTAAAACTTAATTATATTAAAAAAAATATTTTATTCCATTTGCCCATAAACTATGAATAATTATTACACAAATGTTATCAATGAAATATTACAATATTTTTATATATTAAAAAAAAAAAAATTAATTAAAGTGTAAATAAAATATATTGAACATGTTTTTATAATAATTACCTGAATATGTGTTAAAAGTAAGTTAATATTTTATCTACTTAAGTGGGTACCTTACTTTTATTAATCTGATGGACTTAGTAAAGTATATTTATTAATACTGATACTGAATAAAATTGTACAAGAATAAAGTAATTATATTGAATATATTATAATGTATTTTAATCACTACATAAAATTAATGTTTAAATTGTAGGACGTTATCAATTTATATTTCAGAATTTAACAATTCAGACGTGTTAAAAATAGCAATACCAGAAATTATAAAAAAATCCTACAAATCAGACGAGCCTTAATCATACGTAAAGTAGATTACGTTTGATCTATGGATAAAATAGCCACTCTAAATCCCGGGAACAGCCTATTTTTTTATTTTAAATAAAAACATTAAGACTTATTTTTGTAATTTTAAAAACTTCTTATTTATTTTCATAGATCCTATACTTAAGACTTAGCTATGTATTTCTGGGTCGTTTAAATGTACGTTATCCAAAAAATCCATATATCCAAAAAAAAAAAAAAGATTTTTAGATTCAATACAGAGGACATCCCGATATTCCCGAACCAAAGTTTAATACTATCTACCACACATATTTGTAGTGTTTTTCATATAAATAATATTGAATGTGTTTCAAAAATATAAAAACATGGATGGCATCCACATATAGTGTCATCATTATTATACATTAGCACATTTTGATAACGCCATATGTGGATGCCTACCCATAATGTTTTACTTTCGAAACACAGATAATATTTTCTACAAAAAAATCATGGAAACACTGAAATTATTTAACATAATTACATCATGATCCGTATATAGTTTATTAAATTTTATCACATTTAAAGTGTTCATAATTAATTACAACAAATTTTTTTATAGTTTTTCGAACGCTACATTAATATTGTTTAATATAAAGTTTTAAAAATTCATAAATTTAATTTCTAAGAAACTTAATTGGAAAGAAATTCTTAATAAAATAAAATAATCGAAAAATTTGGTGAAAAAAAATTTGTTGATAGTATACCTCCAGTTTTAATTTTTTCAAACCCAAAATTGTTTATAAAAAATAAACATGCATTTTTTTTAATTTTTCTATTGGAATATTTAAAAAAATCTTAAATGAGTGGGTCCTTTAAGCAAACAAAATCTCCGATTTTTAGATTAAAAATTAAGATGTTGTTTATGTTAGTTTCCAAATTATTTATCCTACAGATTATTGTTCATTCATGTATCCGAACGGCCCTAAATTTGTTTATTTCATAATATTCATTAACAGATGGGTTGATTTTGTTTTTTTTTTTTTATGTTTGTTGAAATAAATCAATCTTATATCGACTGAGGTAACCTATTTTCATCACTCAATTCAAAATACAAAAATACTAATGATATAATCCCAGAAGATTCTTTAGAAAATTTTATCAACTTTAAGAATCTCCTTTTTGGATTTGAGATACTCAAAACAGTTCTTGAATTATCCGCGAAAAACAAAATCCTACCCTTTTTTAATCAAATGTTTTATACCGAACTTTCACAATTTTTTTTACGAGTCTCCAATTTTAAATATAAGTTTCTAAATGTCATTCCGATTGACACCATGATCATAGTTTTTCGTTTAGACGAATAAGACTATTAGTTACAATTTAACCGTCAATCGGTTAAAAGACTAACATAACATTTCCGATTGATATCCAGTTAGTTCAATTATTTTTTCGCTTCATTTTTGGAAGCTTATTGAGTGTAAAAGTTCCTGACCTCTGGATTAAAAATATATAAGCCTCCAACCCCAGTGCCAGTTTCACTCGCAAGGACAGCAAAGCAATCTTCTACAGAAATACTTGCTTAAGACGTCAGAGAAACAGAGCTTTATTTTTTAGGTGTATGGCCTAAAACGTCTTTCCCTTGCGAATAATTATTCAAAATTTTTCCAATTTTATAAAATTAAATTAAATGTAAATGTATAAAATGTAAAAACCGTTCAATATATGAAATTTTCCATGTATGTGCTATTTGCTGAGGAGAAAAATCTAACAAATCAAAGATCATAAAAATCAGTCCATCCGGCTTAACCGGCTGTTTTTAATATACCAAGATTAAGTATTATAACCACACATGTATTAAGGCCCATTCTACATAAACTTTATATTACGGCTTATGAATTTCTAAAAATGTCCTAAATAGGTGAATTTGAGCTGATATTGAGACAAAACTTCATGGAGATCAAAAAAAATGGTTTTACCCAAAAATATGATGGTACAAATAGAAGAAAAAAGGCAAGATCGACGATTCTACGAGTACCTATGTCTAAATTTTGGTAGTGCCTTCAATATTTTAAGGTTTTACAAACTTAAATTTGTTTTATTATTTCCTTATATATTTGATATTATATCGGGTGTTTTTACAACGCATATTTTTTCAATTTATTTTTAAATTAGGCCTTTATCCACGGTATAGATAGTATTTCGTATTGTATACAAAACTCTTGAATACGCATAGTTTAAAATCCAAGGTAAGTATTTATCACACATTTAATGTAAATTTCATAGCCATTTTGAGTAGTGAATACACGTATAATAGCCTCATATTAAAGTTGTTATTGCAAAATAACGATAGTCGTTGAAATAAATGGTTATTATAAATATGCACAATTAATTGGAAAAAAATGTTTGAGAGCCGCTGCACTATACTATGTAGCATATGCTTATTATATAATATATACCACACGCACAAAATATCAGATTACTTAAATCAACTTCATTGTAAAAATATACCAGAGTGTTTGAATTTGGGACATTATAATTATTCTAGCCAAATTATAATAAGTGAAATCTAAAAATTCCGTGTCATTAATGTTGTACCATTTCAAAATAATATACTTTTTTAGTTTTCAGAGAATTAACGAATTCCTGAAGGAAAGGTGAATTTCAACCTAGCTCCAATGGCTCTGCCATGCAAAGAGAACAGGTCATATTCGGTATGTATGTCTCTTAAATATATTACGATAATTGTTAGAATAAATTTAAGAGAAAAAATTTATTTTGTAACAAATTTTTATACATAATAATAAACTATTAAGTACCTTGAGCCTTTAACGGTCAAATTATTTATAAATATTACAACATTTATTTATTAACCGTGATCAAAAAAGAAAATAATTTCATATATAATAATTCGTTTACAAACTAGCAAAATATATAGGAAAGCTTTCGCAAAGTTTTATTTATATATTTTACAGAATAAACTTATTTCGTAAAAATTTTAAACATACTTTGCACAAAAATATTGCTATATTTGACAAAAGTATATTTAAGATAATAAACTTAAAAGAAAAAATTTATTTTGTAATAAATTTTTACACATAATACTAAATTATTAAGTACGTTGAATGTTTAACGGTCGAATTATTTGTAAATATAAAAACATTTATTTATTAACTGTGATCAAAAATTATTTATACTTTGCACTAAAATATTGCTATATTTGACAAAAATAGCATCTTTTTCAAGAATGAACCTCTACTAAAAAATTTAAATAAACTTCTTTGATTTTTATATTCAGAAACAAATTTAGATTTAAAATAACATTGCAAATTTCAACATAATCCTGCGTAACACTTAATTTTTTTTTATATCTTACTTCATTTCATATACATAAATGTACCATAAAAGTACTTTTTGTTGCATTAAATATCGATATTGTATCGGTATTGCTATAGGATTAAACATCAACCAGTATAGTAACGATAGTGATCAGAAATTTACTTTATTATAAAATAAAATATATGATTATTATTATTTTTAAAATTTAATATAAAAATATATCATATTTATTAGATGCTAAATACATCTGTGTAAATATTACGATATCTGATATTATACAGATATTATACATAAATAACATTATTAAAACTATCTTGTACAATGCTTTTTTAAGTAGGGCTGGTCAAAGTGTGTTATTCGCTAATAGTACCAAAATATATTTGCAGTTGACTGCTAGTAACCCAAATTTGTGATTTTCTCTTAAATTATTATTTACAGAGATATTGTCTTAAAAAAATGACAATCAAAAATAATTTCAATTTATTCAATAATCCAAAAAAATTAAATTAAATTTCTCAAAAAAAAAAACAACAAAGTTATAAATTTTCTATAATAGTCGCATGAAAGGATACTTATACAAGCTGCATTTGTGTACGTCACTAGGTTGAAACCATACTTATGCGGCATACAAATTTCCATGATGGATATTTTTATACAAAAGACATGATGAATTCCAGTTCTCATATACTTATTCGAATTTGAATAAACTACTTGCAATAAACATCCATATACTCAAATATTTTACATACTCGTAAATAGCTTATCAGTCAACCGCAGAATTTATTCTGTATTAACAGAATTGTATAGACACATTTTATTATACATATATTAACAGGATTCTATATTCGATTCCTTCCGAGTTACATCTATCGATATCGAAAGTATTGTGTTGCAGTTTGTAATAAAACAATATTTTATTCCGAATTCAAAATTATATATTGACAAAGTGAATTTCCTTTCAATTAAATTTTTAACTAACACAGATGGTTTACGATATGTTGTCAGTTAGGTGAGAAATAGAAGATAATTTTAAGAACTATGTCGCCGAAACAGTAATTGATAAATAAGATATTTCTAGCATACAACCATTCTAAACACCTAGAGTTTTAACACTGCGTTCATCTGAATGTGTTTTTAATACCAATAGGTCCTATTCTAGAAACATCTCATTTATCAATTTATTATTTCCGCGACATAGTTCTTAAAGTTGCCTTCTTTTTCTCACCTAACTGTTTAAATATCGTAAACTATAGCTTCGTTAAATGTTATTAAAATAAAATTCATTTTGTCACCGATATTCAAATCGCTCATCCAGGCATCTGTTTGTTTAAGAAAACATATTCATTCAAAACGAGGAGTTTCGGTATTCATTATTAGCAGTGTATTTAAATCAAGTGTAGAAAATTCCATATATCTTATTCAATAAAAACTAATGCATGAAACGAATGCTTTTATTGGAGGTTAGTAGTTGAGAATTAACGCATTGATACCCCTTATACCCTTCACCACTTTACGATCACGACCCTTCACGAATTTTACGATCACCAAAGTCTAATAAAATTCTATAAAATTACAAAGTAAAAAATAGACAATCTTCTGCCTACATTTTACGGAATTTCCAAATTAAAAAGTCGAGGAATTTGGGGATACAGTCTAATAAAAATGTTTTCCTATGTGTGATTAAATTAAGCAATAATATATGGCACATGTTACAAAGTTTGTTCTCTTTTTTAGATCGAAATCGAAATGGAGTACAATGCTTTTTAACGTACAGGTGGTAAAAGTGTGTTAGTCGCTAATATTACCTACATAAATATTTGAAGTTAACTGATAATGATTAAATAACAGGTAAATTTTGTGATTTCCTCTAAAATTACAATTTACCAAGATATTGTCTTAAGAAATAACAATCATAAATAATTTAATTTAGTTAAATAATCTCCTTTTTGCTATGATAGAAAAAAAAGTCGAGAAATTATAAATTTTCTATTAAAGTCTTAAAAAAAGATACTATAGAAATTCATTTGTGTGCGTCGCTGGATTGAAACTGTATTTTTGGGCCATACAAATTTCCACAAAAAACATGTGTTCCAGTTCTCATATAGTTATGGGAATTTGAATAAACTACTTTCAATAAACATTCATGGACTCTGCTAATATACATTAATAGAGTATCAGTCTTATTAATAGCTTAAAGTGAAAATTTGCATAAGTCTTAGTAAGATTTTAAATAAGTGCGTAAACGAATAAATAGTCCAATAAATCCGGACATGCATGATGTGGCCTACCCTTGATCAAAAACCGTATGGTATACACAAAACTATTTCTATACGTATTTATGTTTAGTAAAGTATAATGGGTTGACTTTATTGTCATATTGATATATACATTGAATCGTTTTAGTCCACCCACTCTTTCAAATATTCCAGTATATTTTCCCTATAAGCAATTTAATAACAAATTTTCATGCTGCGTAACATTCACTGAATACATATACAGGTACCAAGAACACTAACTATACAAATATTTCATTAAAACACCAAAGGTGTCATTTCATATTATATGAATTTTAAGCTAAATAAATTAGTCCGGTCTATTTACACATTCAAGTTTACATAAATTCCCATAAAGCTGAATATTGGCATAGTTGTTCAGAACATCATTATAAAGAAAATCTCAAAAGTCCTCATCGTTCCGAGGTGTGCTAAAAATTTGGCACGGGGTCAAAGGTTAAAAAAAATGAGTTTGCGCTTTTTAGCGAAACGGTGAGTTTTTTCGCAAAATTACCCCAGTACAAAATTGTAGATCACAAAATTCTCTACAAAAAATATATCAATAATTTTTTTCCTAAAAGCCACCATTTTGGAGATATAACGTTCCGAAAAGTTGGATCAGTCGTAATCCCTCTATTTTGCACACGTTTCCACGCCACCTATGAGGTAGTGTACAAAGCGCGTTTTTTTTAACGTGGTTTCCCCAGTAGGCCTATTCCACGGGTCTGCTGAGATTTTATATGTTTTAAAACTATTGCAAAATAATATTATATATTAAAGTGGGCAAAAACAACGGCGGTGTAATTAAATAAAATACTTAAAATAAAAAGTTAGTCGTCTGATTCATAACTGTCCAAGATTTCTGTTTCTTCTTCTTCTTGATCTTCTTCTCCTTCTTCTTCCTGTTCATCCTCTTGTTCTTCTTCTTCTTCTTGTTCTATTTCACACGTAAACTGCCCCAATAGCGATTCCTGATCGGTATCAAACGAATCTTCAAGAGTTGGTGACTCAACATTCGAGCATGATCGGCCTTGACAGTGTGTGCATGCCAGGGAACAAAACAGTCCAACTTTTCTGCAACCACATTTTGCACTACACCCTTTCTTGCAGTTGCAAAATATTGTGTTGAGAAGTTTCTCAGGTGCTGGTGGAAGTAAAGTTTGAACTGGCTCTAGTGTATTGTCGATCAACTTCCAACCCCAGTCTTTAGGGTCCAGCTGATTACCAAGCCACACTTGAACTTGGTAATATACCCGAAACAGATGTTGATGAGCAGCTACTGAGGTTGGAGGAAGAGAAGCTAAGTTGACTTGTTTTTTATTACGCGTATTTTTCACGAAAGATGTGTATCGCAACTTATCTAAGCAAGTGGTTTTTTTGGGGGCTCCGTACATAGCAAGAAGAAATTGAACTCCGTTGGTGATAACATGTTGTTGAGTTGAATTACTATTTTTAAAAACTTCAGCACATTGTAGTAAATCTTTTTTTTCAAACATTTTGAAAACTGTTGTTTTTCCTCTCCTGTAAAAAGCAGATGTCGTATCGCAGCCAGTTATTGCGTGTAGAAACAATACATGATTTTGACATTTAGGAAAATTGGATAAACTGTTTGATGAATATATTTCCGATTGATTTTGGGCTTTTCCGGGTTTAAAAAAATAAATAATTTTTTCAGTTGGAGTTCGAGCAGTAAGCAAGACGAGTAAATCAACATCCTCACCAACAACAACAGTTGTATTTGTCACACTGAATTTCTTTATCACTGTTTCAATAATCAATACATCAGCATCATCATTAGCTTGTTCAACGGATATATTCTCAGCAGTAAATTTTGCTTTCAACATCGAAATAAACCTAGATTTATTGTGATTATTTGCAAAGAATTTCTGTTGACTGGTAGGAACTGTCATTGATTCATCGAATATAATATCAGAAGAAGTTGATGAAGCAGCATTTCGACGGCGTTGCTCTGCTGCTTTAATATTTCTCGTATAATCATCATATCCGTCAAATACGACAGTAACTCTGGAACCAAAATGTCGACGTACATATTGAACGTATTTATCTAAGATAACGTTAAATGTTTCCTCGCTATCCCACACCACTCGATGTAATAAGAATCCTCCGTCAATTATGTACGTTGAATTAGTGTTATTAATATCAACATTTATAGTCTGAAAACAATCGTAAATAGCCGACTTCTGGGTCTTGCGCATTCCAATGTCATCAAATAATGTTAACGGATAAGGAGCTAATTCATACTCGAAATATTTCTCAATTTCATCTTGAAAAGCCGCAGTAACACTCATACGTTGGAATAATAACACTGGGTCAACAGGTACTTTTTCTTCGTGAACTTTTACGGTGCTACTCATAGCTAAAAGAGGAACAACTTTGTCAGCGCGTTTAAGTTTAATATCTTTAAATGTCAGTCCAGTTATTTTAGCAATAGAGATAAGCCCAAGTTCACGTGCTTTATAGCAATTAATTGTATTATCACCAACGACACCACTTGCAATCGAGATGACTTTGTTAACCTCTGGGAAAGGATCATGAATCGAGAACCACTCAAGAAGCATTCGTATGTCTTTAGCGTCTTTTTTTACACGTGAATCACTGGCATCAACATGCTGTTCAGTCGTATCCATCCTAACATTAGCAAGATCTTCTAATTTCTCACAAACTGTGTTCATTGCATGCATGCTGTAAACCCATTTACTGATTACACTTTGTTTTGTACTTCTTCCTCGAGCAATACCTCCATCTGTCTTCATGGCTTTCATCATAGACTGTTCGATAACCATGTCTGTAGAAGTTCCACAACTCAATTTATCTGAGCGTCTCACGGTGAAAAATCCTTCGGTAAATTTTTCGTAAACTTCAGGATCCATCGAGTCCTGTAATTGCATCATGTCTTGTAAATACAAGTGTGCAGATTTAGCATATGGAAAATGTCCTGACGAGTGGAAATAAGGTAACATTTCTTTTACACAACTTAAATGAGTATTATAATATATAACTTATTTTAGTTATATATATATATAACTTATTTTAGTTCTATTACACCTTTAGTGACTGTCATATGTGGCGTACGTGTGCAAAATAGAGGGATTACGACTGATCCAACTTTTCGGAACGTTATATCTCCAAAATGGTGGCTTTTAGGAAAAAAATTATTGATATATTTTTTGTAGAGAATTTTGTGATCTACAATTTTGTACTGGGGTAATTTTGCGAAAAAACTCACCGTTTCGCTAAAAATCGCAAAAAACTCATTTTTTTGACCTTTGACCCCGTGCCAAATTCTTAGCACACCTCGGAACGATGAGGACTTTTGAGATTTTCTTTATAATGATGTTTTGAACAACTATGCCAATATTCAGCTTTATGGGAATTTATGTAACCTTCCTCCTGATTTTAGGCTTAAATAGACCGGATTAAAATAATCTATATAGAAAATAAAGATAGGTAAACCCCGTTGAATAATTCATGCGAGTCTTATTTACCGGTAGAATGTATGAAATACATATATTGACAATATAATAAAATTATACCTTAAGTAATTAAATTTAGTTTAAAGTTGGAATTTTGAAACTCGCTTATTCATATTCATCGAGTTTGTAAGGTTAAAAATATTGAAGGCATAAAACAAATTTGGTTGAAGTGCTCGTAAAGTCATCATAATTTCAATTTAGCCTGTTTGGTCATCTGTTTAAATTTTTGCATTATAAAACCAGCAAAATTTAACATAAAGTCCCGTAACCATGATTTTTAAACCGCTAGAAATATGACATAAAAATGTTTATTCTTTAAGGCATTTCTAACTATTTATAGGAAAAGCGGCTCGTAGGTATATTTTGAGACCTTTCGTTGAGATTTGACAGAAAAAAGAATGCAAAAATTTTGATGCACAGACCCCTTAAAAACTGTTCATATTGTATAGCATATTTTATGAATTTTAACAATGTTGATATAATTTTACATCTGCTTGAGACTTAAACTGAGACAATGCAGGAGGTCTTTTATAAATAAGATTTAATTAACACGCTTTCAAGAATGGTTGAAAATGTGTTTTACTATTTTTAGTTTCATCTTTACTTAATGAGCTTGTATTTATTAAATGCATAGACTCTAAATTAAATATTTTATCAAATTTTTATTTCCATTCATTCTATTTATTCGAATACTAACAATATATGGTAAGTTTTAAATATTTGAAAATTATGTATCATCTTGACGTTTTATTATCCAAACGTAATGCAAAGAAGAAGAGCTTGGTGCTATTTTAAAAACATTTCTTCATACTTCCCCTTTAATTTTTTTTTTCAATTTTGTCAAGCGATTTTTGTGATATAATAGAAAATAGTTTGGATGACAAAAATTTGTACATGGTTTGTATGGGAAATGACTCTCATCATCAGGAACTTTGAGATTGATTATCTCGCTAAATAAACCATCCAAAAAACTGCGGGTTCGCATACATGATGTTATTCGGTACCGTGAATAATAATAAAAAAACTAGACAAAATTTAAAAAAATGGGTTCACGCTGGAACAACCTTAATACGTTTGTAAAATATTATGGAAAATTTACATTTTATACCATCAAATATTCTTGCATGTTATAAAATGCTTCAAAAATGGTCGTGCTTACCGATATGAAAATATATTTGTTTAATTGATTATTGAGAGATTTTTTTTTTGCAATATCCACTTTTATTAATATATCTTGTGACAAAAGTTTCGATTTTAATATATTAAGAATGATATATTATAAAAAGTAGATATTACAAAACAAAAATTAGTTCTATAATTATTTACAAATATATTTGCTTATTTTTATTTTGTCGAAATCTGAATTAACCATGAATATACATTTTTTCTTATTCAAAAAAGTCATTTTTTGGAAGCAAGTCGCATAATTAGTTATTTACGAAATAAAAGTCGAAGTGCCTTCTTTTATAGGGACTTGAGCCCTCTTTTCTTACAGATTTTATATAGACAATATCGTTCAGAAATATATATCAACGAATATTCAGCAAAATTATGTGAGTACAATTTCATGTATTTTGTTTCCAGTTTATAAATCCGTTAGTTAGTATAAGATAGAACACATAATATCATATTGTTTTTCATGTAATAAAAAGGTCTCTATATTATATTCAACAAGGAAACTGGGTACTAATCTTTATCCTTTTGTTCAATTAGTAAGATATTATGGGAAAATCAAATGGTATAAATTGTGAAAGGTAAAGTACCATGCTAAGGCCATGATCAAGTTTCTTCGTTTAATTATTTACTACATAAATTTGGAAAATATTTCGAGATAAATATACCCTGACAAAGCAAATGCAATTTACTCAAATAAGAACTTCGGAAAACAATGGCGAACAAAACCGTTTAAAATCAAATAATTTAAAATATATCTAAAGTTACCTAAATCACATGATACAGAAAGCATTTACCTAATAATCATTGAAAGAAATATAATTCCAGCGTTAAACGATGAACAAATTATGAATTTTCCTATAAGAATTTCTTATAAGAAAATTTTACAATGGGTGCCTTAAAGTTTAGTTAAATTAATACGAGTTAGGTATGAACGGTTTGGCTGCTTTTGGGAATGGGCAATGGCGGGATATTTGGTACGTTTGTTATTATAAAGCTGAATTAATTCATTAATCGTCTATTTTGATTATTAATTTTATCACTGGTTATTCAGTCCAATACGCCTTTAAAAATTGGATCTTTCCACTTTTTTTTATCTTTATTTGTTATATAATTAATGTATAATTTGTTTAAAAAACGTGGGTAATTTCAAAATTTTATTTCTATTTTGTTTATTCATAATTTTTAGTGATTATATTAAAATGTGATAGGAATATAAGTAAATTTAATCCTATTATCAATTCAATAGCTGTATAATTTATTTTAAAAACTATTTCCAAAATTCCAATTTAAATTTAAAAATTTTAATTTTAAACTCAAATAACCATTTGTTTCAAACCTTAATGGAAACATTAGTCAGATATAATCAATTTTAGAACATTTGTACAGTAATTCAATTATAAGTCATAAAACTACATTATACAATTCGGAACTATACTTATTATAAATTTTAAGTATCATCTATAAATTTTGAATTCCTAATAGTTTTAATTCCACTTATAAAATTCCATCCGTACGGACACAAAAGAAATCAAGTTATCGACAAAAAAACCTGTACATTTACATTTAATTAACGATGAGTCAAAATCGAAATTTCATTTAGAAATATTTTTTCGCAAAAGTCTTCGCTTATCAACATTAATTTGTTCTGATAATTTATATAAGTACTAAAAAATTTTCTAAAAGTGTCCTAATTGAAGTATATTTACAAAAAATAAATTCGATTCACTTTTGTCAAAATTCTTTCTACACTAGACTAATAGTTAATACTATTTTTTTAAATCCTTTTTCTAGTTATCATACATTTATTATAATTTATGACATAAAAATAAATGAAACATTATAATTAATATAAATTAAAATATAAATGAACTTACCATAATAAAATATAAAATGTAACAATAATAATTATAATTAATTTTATATGCACACATAATGAACATTGAATAGACGATATGTAGATGATAGATGATTAAGCTTTATATATTCAAGTAGGTATTATTAAAGAACGTTTAATAACAAACATTGTTAATTACAAAATGAATAATAATTTTTATGAAATGCATCACATAAACCTATAATAATATTTAAATACTTCACGTATGGTTTTATTTTTATTTAAAAAAATAAAGAATCCACCACACACGTTGAAGTACAACTAATATTATTATCGACATTAAATAACTCATTTATTTTGATCTACCTAGGTGTAGGTAATATGAATACATTTGCTACAAAAATAGAATAAATAAGATATTTTAAAAAATAAACCAACTCAAAGTGCATATCCAATACAGTTAAGAAAAGTTTATTTATTGTAAAGTAATATTATGTATTATAAACAAATTTGTGTTTATTAGTCGAATTTGAGATTGTTAGCGGATAGATAAAGAAAAATGGACTTTTTCGATGATTCTCTGTATATGTACACTCAAGTTTTGTTAATGATTTCTGTATTTTTTAACATTAAAAAGTTAAACCTGCATTTGTTCTATATGTGTCGGGTATAAAAAAAAGTTTAAATTTAATAAAAACCACAAGTTTTTACGATGCCGAACGAAATAGTACAAATCGTTTCAATTTGATGTTTTTCACTTTCATTGAATTCATTTTATATACAAGCAACTAAGTTTTAATATTTTTAGTTAATAATAAAGAAAAAATTTATTAATTAAAAATCTTTCGTTGGGACGTTCGGAAATTCAGCTACATTGTTTTTAGTATGGATGACGACGATTTTTTAAAATAAAATGAATTGTTCAGTTTATTCGCAAAATTGCATGCACTATATTCTCACTATTTAATTCTTATTAAAAAAATTATTGAAAATTATTTAATGATAATGAATGAATAATTTTTAAATTTTAGAATAAAACCATATCTTACCGTATCATGCATCGCACTATTTTAATCAGTTTTTATTTTTTCAAATTCTTCTCTGGATTTATATAGAAGAAACCACAATTTTGTCATCGAGTGTTAATATGATTGAATAAATTTTCCTCTTAAAGAAGTTTGTGAATGAGTGTCGCTCAGTCGTGAAAAATTCTGGATTACTATAATTAAATTAAAATAAATTTTAATTCTCTGAATTTAAATTTCCGAATATTATTTAGTCGAAAATTGGGAGCGCACATTGATAACTGACTCCAAGTATATTTAGTCCAATCATCTTAGTCAAATAGAAGGCTCGGAATCAAACGCAATCAGCTGAATTTTTATACAAACCTTTAGTTTGGTATTATAATTATTGCCCTAAAATTCATAATCGGTCACGTGTAAGAAACCTTAGATATTCAAATTCCAAAGTCCCAATCAATTTTTTGAGAATATTTCATTTTTTCTGCATCTAGTATAAAATTCGCTATAAGTTTTGCTCATAATTTTTTTTTATACGTTGAACCGTTTTCGAGATAGAGGGCGCATTAATTATTCATTTAATATTACTTACCTAAGTATTCAGTACCTTAAATTTATAAATATTCCTCATAAGTCAAGTAATCATTTAATCTTATTTACCTTTTGCATACAAATAATAAAATAATACAGTGAATCAATCTAACCATATTTTGAGCTTATTGTAAAGCTTATATATCTTTTATTTCAATCTAATTCTAATTAAGAATAATTGGATTGCTCTAAATGGTGTTTTTATCATCGATATCTTCATCTTCCGTTCGACCATCAATTTCAGAAGCATTCCCTTAATCTATTTCTTCGCTGCCATTAACATTGACTATGGCTAAGCGCATCTTCTTCTACGCCCTCTATCTCGAAAAGGTTTCAGGCAAAAGTTGTAAACAATTTTATTTTCTATAACTATGATAATAATTACGATTGGAGGCAGAGAAAACGAATTATTCGCAAATAACTAATTTTTCGTAACCTTAGACCCTGAATATTTAGAATTCCTAAAACGTGACCAATTGTGAATTTTATGACAAATTTTATAATACCAAAATATAGGTTTGTGCAAAAATTCAGCTTATTCCATTAGATTCCGAGGTAAAACCCTAAGACAACTGGCCTGATTGGAAATTTAGTAAAATAGTAAATATTACAATTTTTCATGCTTTAGAATACCTTACTTCATTGTAATATTCATAAAACCGTGCTTAGCTTGATGAGGCACAGAGGTATTTTTAAGTGGAGCAATCGTTTAAGCTAAAATACTTTCAAAAATCATGCTGAGAGATGGAGGACTTTGTATGCTTACAGTTATATTCGAATAATGTGCTGCACCTCGACGACCTACGACCTAATTTGAGTCGACACAAGACCAGTCCATGATCCTCAACATACAAACAGTTCAGTTCTACTTTGCAGCAATGATTGAGACATTTTAAATTTTTTTAAGCATTATTTTTGAGCTAAGTACATCATGTTTTGTTTAAATGTACTACAATATAGATTATGTAAACAAATACGACCAGCGCCTCTAGCGACATCATTATTCTTATACCGCGAAATTATTAAATAACGAAATATTATTTTATTTAAATTTAATCCATAAAAAGAAGTAAAAATAAAAGGTACGTCAAAATAATTTATTCCGAATACTTTTTTTCAGTCAAATTCGTAATAAATAATGTTTTATAATTGATTGCATTACGTTTCACTATGGCATAACCTCACACTATGACAGAAAGGCATACTATTACAGAAAGCCATCTTCTGATCGCTTATTATCATTTTAAAGAATTATACGTATTTTCAATTTAAATTAACTTTGTTTAATTAATTAAAGGTCAATGAATGTTTCCAATATCGCTTACTATGATTCTTCACGTCGATAATATATCGTACCGGCAGGGCACACGAATCCAACTCATGGTATTTTAGATAACAGTATATAGCTTTTGAATAGTATTAACCCCAATGATTAGCATTTTTTCCCTACGCATTTGCTACCCTTTCTTTTATTCTGACCATTCTTTTGGTAAGACATCTTAATTTTTCTAGGTATTGATATTGAAGAACATACTCAATCGTGACATCGTAAAAATATTTGTATAAATTTTCAACTTTTGACATGTGTATTATGTGGTCTTTAGCTGTCTCTTAAATTTTAGGTCATTGGGAAACTGATAGATGTTTAAAATCAATTTTATTCAAAAGATTTCCTCAGTGTTTTTAGCCATCAGATCTAAAACCAATTTTATACTCGGCATATATAGAATATATTAGTTGTTTTCCAAAGTTTGTGTCGCTAGGAATTATTAACGGCGCTAACAATACTGAAGGCTTTCATAGAATCACCTAATTAGTCCATTTGCGCCTGTTTGTTTGAAAAACATTTTTTCGTAAACTGTTTAGATTTCAGATAAAAATTTAGCAAACAAAACATAATAAATACGATAAAAAGTTTTACTTGGACAAATACAAGAATATATGATCGTTTTATTATCCAAAACTCACAGCGTTTCGTTGATCTTTATTTCCAACTTTTTTAAGTGATCTACAAAGTTTCATAATTTTATGACAAAAATTATTAAAAAATTAGAAAAAATAAAATGTTAAAATAATTACTTTTGATATTCTATCCTCATTGAAATAGGGTGTATATCAATATTTAAATTACAGAAATATTATTATATCATCACTACACTAAAAGTTATTATTGGATTATTCATGCTACCTACACGACACCAATTTTTATCAAAAAACTTATATATTGAACCAAGTATTTTTATAAACCAATATCCCCCAGATTTATTGCTAAATTCACCAATAGAAACTCTGACCACATTATTTAAATCACTGTAGACTGTGCTCAGACCATGTATGTCAAATCTACAGTTCACACATACCTTGCTTTGTTGAAAATCTTCTAACTCAAATTTCTTTTCATATAATTATTTTTTATGCCCATGACCTCCAGGCTATTGAATTGAAAGCCCTTCTTCCGCAAAGTGGTGCTCCGATAATGTAGATAATTTTGTACCTGTCACTTAGGGTGTTGATTTTATTGGGGTTAAAACAATCCTCAATTTCTTCATGACCTTAAATTTGTGATCAGAGAGCCCGAAAACCCCCAAGAGAAAAAAATTTTATTATCCTTATCAATTCTAGAGGTGATTTAATTTAGGAGTTTAACTTAGGGGTTGAAACGACTCTCATTTGCTTTTAAATCTTAGATTATAGAAAGCCCTCTCATTTGCTTTTAAATCTTAGATCTTAGAAAGCCCCCAAGAAATGTTTTCCAAGGGGAAATTTAAAATAAGTTTTATCACGGTCACTAGGATTTTAATGACATTGAATCTATTCTCTGTTGTTTTTGACCTCGGATTCGTGATCAGCAACCCCAAAAAATCCCCAGAGAAAATTTTCGTGGTTAATTTTTAATTTTTTTTAAATATTTAATCACTATTTGGGGAGGAAAAACTACCCTTATAATCTCAATTCTCAGAGTCTAAGAAACGCGTACAATCACGAATTTTTTTAATCGGAGCGGTTCCACCCTTTTCCACATTTCAACGATTTTTCGACTTATTTACTATGTTAACGCGATTGACACAAAATAATTAAAAACCTTATGTTATATAGAATCTTTCAATTTTCGCGCCCAAACAACTTAAAAAATACTGATCCTAATGTTACGAAATTTGGTATGCACAATATTGACATGAAAACAGAGGGCTCGTCGAAGAATTTTTAAGTCAATTATGCGTATTTTTTGAGTTATTTAGGCGTGGAAATTAAATGTACATTACATGTAGTTTTTTAAGTCAACAGCTCATTAGAAACACTCTTAAAAGAGTATTTTATGAAGCAAATGTTTCAAAATACTTGAAACTCAAACCATTGCACCCATTGTACTCAAATACTGATACTTAACCATAAGTCAAATATCTAAACAATTAACACCATTTTTTAATCTTCACATATAAATAAATATACTTAATTTTAAACTAGATGTAACGGAATATAAAAAAAAAAAAAAATAAATAAATAAAATTAATTTAATGAATTTCAAAAACTTATTATTTCCAGTTTACAATATAAAATTTATTTTACTCAGATAAACTAATACTCACGAAAGTAATACTTAATAATATATGACATTAAAAATACCAAATCAATAAAATGAATACATTTTTAAAATTTAAATAAAATAATTTAAATAAATAAATAAAAATGTCGCTTCAAAGTATCGCTATATCGTTACGCCGACAAAGTGTTAATTGGATTGAATAATAACTTGATTATACTTATAACATTTTGATTTGACTTTTTGAAAACAAAATTTAAATAATATAATGAAAACTTGATTGTAATTAGATCACCATATTCGTTTTTGAATATAAATGTTGAATCAAATTACTTATTTGGCATTACTTGTAATTAAACTAATTAAAAATTAAAGTTTTTTTTTTTATTATTCTTACAATATTTATTTTATTTTGTTTTCAATATTATGTATTATTCAAAACTTTTTTAATTACTTTTTATACCCTGTGTATACTTTAAATAATTATTGAAATGTTTGAGAATAGTTGAGAAGTGAACTAAATTTCTTTCAAGACTTCCGATTGAAGTGCCTTTTAGCAACTTGTGTCTGTTGGAATTGTGTAATTCATTTGAACTAATTTCTAGATAATCTGAAGACTTGAAATTTTCAACCTAGTTCTGAAAATAGACTACTTGAATCATTTTGAAAAGTTAGTGAGTACTGTAACTGATAATAAATATAAATGTGTTCTTTAGAAAATAATCACTTATTTACTCAATGAATATAATCGGTTTTAAAATCCTATTTGAATCTACCCCGAAAACGACAAATGCTGCCATTTTACAATTGGGCTTCTTAAAAAAAAAAAAAAAAAAAAACAAATATCCATTACTTAATAAATATTGAAACTTATTTATAATAAACGATATTTAGATTGTTCGAAAATCTCAAAAACATTTTTTTTTAATAAATTATAAATACCGTAAAAATAATAAAATTTAAAAAATTATGAACATGCCATCACTTTTGTTAAAATAATTTTTAAGTGTCCATGATTTTCTTGTAAATAATATTGCCTTTGTTTTGACAGTATAACATCAAGGATATCCATAAAAAAAGATAATAACATTGCTATTGTAAATATCGACGTTGATGTTATAGTTTCGAAACACAAACATTATCAACGTGAGATGTAAACTTGGACCGGGAACTATCGGATCGTTCTCGTCCGTACTGAATCTAAAAATTTTTAAAAACTAATAGCTTCCATTTAAATTATTTAAAACGTATATTTCCTTGAAAGCCTTGGAAAAATAAATAATGTACAAGAATATGCGATTGAAAAAAAAAAAATTGGGTAAAATACATATAAACAGTGCAGTGTTATTCAATATTTCAAATGCATTCATCCCATTGTACAACGATCTTTATAAGCATTACGCTACGCCGTGTGAGACGCGGTAATTGATGTTCACTATCGTATGACTGAAAGCCTAATTGTTCCGAATTAATTTTCTAAGAATAATAATATTTATCTCTAAAAATAATTAACGGCACAATTTCTCATTGGAATAAATCCATTTTATTCATTGTGAAAAGAAGCCTATTGTATAACATTGCAATAATATAAAATAATATATTACAATTAATTTGAAATGAAAATTTTTTTGTACAAATATATACATTTAAAGCTGTATCTCTTTTATTTTCATCATGACTTAAATTAATATAAAATATCTGGATGACCGAGCTTTGCTCGGTATTTTATTTTTTATTTTTATAAATTGTGTTTTTTGGAAATTATATTACGTCGAGGCGGAAGACGAGTCCAGCACGCTAACACTTAGCCACTCCAATGACTTTAAATATTAAACAAATATATCATTACATTATAAAAAATTATACAATTATAATAACAAAATTTTATTGAAAAATATTATTCACTTTATTATGTTGTTTTGTTGGGTTGGGTTGAGTTTCAAATTAATAAAATTAAAAAAAAATTAATTTTACTCGTCGAGCCTATAATCGAACGCGGGATCTCTGTATAAGAGCCTCGCACGCTACCACTTAGCCACTCCAATGACTGTATGACTATACATATTAAACAAATATATCATTACATTATAAAAAATTATCGATAAAACACAAATAAAATGACATTTTCTAAAAATGATTCCTAGCTAGATCGATTTATCGCCCCCGAAACCCCCTATTAACTGAATTTCATGAAAATCGTTGGAGCCGATTCCAAGATTCCAATTATATATATATATATATATATATATATATATATATATATATATATATATATATATGCACATATACATATATAAATATATATATTTATATATATACAATAATTGCTCATTTAAATATATAAGATTTGAAATTCAAATTATTTCAACAAAATGATTTCAGTCCTATAACTGTGGCAATGATTCGAGTCAAAATATAAAATCGTAAGCTTTAAATTATACGTTATTCGTAACATTAGTATGGACTACAAAATTAATTTTCTTTAAATTCCATAATTAAAATCACGAATATTTAAACAACTTATGACCATATTTTGATTTGAAATAAATGACAATACATTTTTTTAATATATAACAGAATTATTATGGTACCTTAGAGTTGGAAAACGTGATTGTATCTCGTTTTCCAGAAAATATCGTAAGAAATTATTATGCTACTTTCGACGGATGCTAGACTGCATCGTATGTATGCGCACACATATCTGATCAGAAAATATGATATCCTATGTAGAATTGTTACCGTGTCCTGGGTATAATATAAAATACATGCTTAGAGTTGCATCAGACTTTCTGATCAGAAAATCTTTTCATGTGCAATTGGCCTTAAACTGTTCATTGTTTTAAGGTAGTTGGCTACTGAAGTCATAATAAAAGTCATAAAATTCTTAATGTTTGCATACTTATTAACGGTATGAAGATATAAATACCATTACAATTTAAAGTCCATTGACCGTATTAAATTCGATTATTTATAATCAATATTTGGATAATTTATATTGCAACGACGAGTAAGCGATTTAAGTAAAGTTAGCGATTATAATAAAAAACAAGCAGTCAGAAACTTTTGAAAAACTACTAGAATATTAGTTAGTTTTGAATGTAAAAGAAAAAAAATATTCACCTTTTTGTTATTAAAATGCGTGTATACGCATATATGAATACTGTTGTAGTGTGCAACTAAACTTTACAAACAATACACACATATTTCCTGCTTTACATTAAATGACAAATATTAGTTTCCAGTTACGCAGATAATTCCAATTCTAGGGCAAAATTTATATTATTAGAGGATATCAATTATAATAATTTTCTTAACAAGAATCCTCGGTTTAAAAAGTTTGGAGATCATTGAATATGCTGTCATGTTTTAATAATCAAAATCAAAGTTAAGAACTTGCTTGAGAAAAATATACAAAAATGCACAGGTTATAGTCGATAAATGTAAACATGCATACATTTAAATCGATGTCAAAGGCAATCTCAAAACTCCTGCATTGTTCAATTTGTAATAACCGTAGTGTTTCAACAATATGATTAAAATATTTGAACGATAAACAGTAATAAATAAATAACACTAGGTATAACAACTGATTCAAGTTCAATTGTTATCCTCAACTTGTTTTAATTTCATTTCATTCAGAATATTTCTCAGAATATGGTTATATACTGTCAATAAAGTGAACTGTGACGAGAAGAAGAAGGGGACACTGAATCCTCTTGACTGGCTCTGTAATAAAATTTTTTTTATTACGTTCAATTGATATCAAATTAAAAGTGTTTTTGTTTTCTAGATTTATGATGAGAAAAAATTAAATTACCTAATTAAATTTTTATTTTATACGCTATAAAGATGAGAGTTTTGTACTTTAATAACAAATATTAGATTATCAAATGGTATATTTAATTAAAAATCTAAGATTTTCGTGCTCGGAAATATGCTAGAGTACTTATATTATTTTTAGGCAAAATATTGTAACGTTAGCAAATATTAAAGGCACAAATAAACTTTTGGTATTGGTGTTCATAGAATCGCCTAATTAGTCCACCTCTGTTTGCCTGCCAGGCCGTCAACCAATCCGTCCAGAATTAAGGTAGCTCCAAAACAAAAACAGATACTGTGCTGAAATTTTGGTGGCGTCTTCTATATTTAATTCTTGATGGCTTTGCTGGCGTATTAAACTTAAGTTAAATTTCATGCAAGAGCAAAGTCGGCCCACTGGGTCCAATAAATCCATCACCCAACTTATAAATCATAAAACATGGAGAAATTCAAAGGTAAAAACTGTTTGTTATTCAAAAGAAACAGTTTTTTTTAAACATTTGTTCGTAAACTCTTAAACTTTTTGGCTCAAATTTACTTCATAAATTGTTTAATATACTGTTTTGTTTAACGACACGCATATATTCTGTTTTGTTAAAAGACAATGAGATTCACTTTTGAGTGATGTTAGTCGAATTTCGTCCGCTGTAACGGGAATCTAGTGAATATTAAAACTATATTATAAACAATATAGGTATACGAAAGTTTTTTAAAATTAAGTATGCAAATTTTAAAAGCAACAAAATTAATTAAAAAAACAATTTTTAAATAATTTCAGTGTTTCAGTGAGTTTCCCATTAATAATATTAACTGAACCCTCTTATCGAATCCACCAACACCTTTCTTTATGAATAATATTTTATATGGTCACTATAATCTAGGCTTAGACATTACTTAAAATGATAATTTTATGACATCGAAAATTATTTTAATAAATTATTTCATCACATTCAAAGTATTTCTACCTAAGTTATAGAATTTTGTAGAAAATAATATTTATCATTGAATGCTTGTTGTTAGAAACATATTTTGAACAGCCTGTATAACAAAATTTAAAAAGAAATAATAAATGGTTACGTAATGAACACCATATTAACAAAATATTAAATTTTTAATTGCAACTTCTTTGTTCAATTAATTAGTTTCTAATATTTGTTGCAATCAATTACAAAACTCTATTAAAAATGCCATTCTTTATTAATATAAAAATAATAGTAATTCATGTTTGATACCACGCTATGTAAAAATTCCACATGTATAAATTATACCATGCATATTGAAAACAGAAAAAATTTGTATTCAGTGTCATTAAGGATGCCAACAAAGCACAAACTTCAACACAGTCTCTACATATAAATGGATAAATGACAGACTGACATATCAAAACAGATGCCAAACCTCTAGAAATTAGAAGTTTTTTTGAGATTCTCATATTTGACGTAAGTGGACACTAAGAATATATTTTTGGAAATTCATCCCGTAATGGGTTGTAGAGGAGTTCAAAATTTAATATATTGCTCAATATTCATGATATAATTTATATGTTACATAGCGTGGTATCAAACGTATTTTACTATTATTTTAATAACTGAAAAGAATAAAATTTTTAATAGTTTTGTAATGCAACAAATATTAGAAACTAATTAATTGAACAAAGAAGTTGCATATCAAAAATTTAATATTTTCTTAATGTTATATATATTACGTAATTATTTATTATTCATTTGTAATTTTTGTTATACAGTCTGTTCAAAAGAAAGAGCCCAATAAGCATTCAATGTACTGCACAAAGCTCAATGTTGAAGAGCTTGAAATTATAACCTTACTGTCCCCTTATAACGTATACAAGGTCAAAGGCTGAATTTTTTGGAACTCTCCAAAGTACTTTATTTGGTCGGTTGTTTCCAAGTTTGGTTTATCGATTAGGGTACAGCAAACTGCAAATTAACCGTAATTCAACACATAAAGATATATTTCTAAACTAAGTCGTACAAAAACACTACTTGGCCCCTTTTTCGGCGTACCTTCCCGAATGATTTGATTTACGTGAAAATATTCAAGATCTTTAGAAAACCCACACACGAATTTTAGCCAAATTTAGGTATTTTATGTTAAGAATTCAATATAAAAAGTAAAGTATATAATTAAGTGTACCTGCTTATGTAAACTCAATATATTATCGATATTAATAATTTTATAGACTTGAGGCTGCTGATTAATTCATAATACCCGATCCGGGACAAATATTGTTAATACTTTAAATTGTAAGTTTTAGTAATAATTTTGAAAACCGGAACATTTATGTTAACACTAGCAGATTCAGTCGCACTTTGCAGTTTTTACAAAACTATGAAAAATAATTACGATTTAATCAAACAACTTGAAACCAATTGATCGAAATCGCATCTTTGTAGTTGGTATAGAAAAAAGTTGGTATTTTTGCCGCTTTATGTATTGGAAAAGAAAAATTTACATTTAAAGAGAATAAAAAAGGATTTAATGCATACACACACATACAGGCAGGGTTACTTGTTTTTCCGCAGTTATTTATGTTGCCATTGAAGAATAATGGCCATATATCATCACAAGATAAAAAGCAGATCGCTATGCAAAAAAAAAAAAAAATTGATTGGATTAAAATTTATATCAAGAAAACCAAATATTTGTATGGTTTGCAAATTTACTTTATGAAAAATTATTTATAAAAAATATATAAACTATATGCACTGTTTTGAAAATTGTCATATAGATCGAAACATTTGTCAACATTAATTAATAAAATTAATTGGTGAAACAAAAAACGCTAATTTTATAATTATTAATGAGAAGTCTAGGATTTTTCGAATAAATTTCGATTTTTTGCTCCAATTTCGTAGTTTAAATTATTATATATTTTTATAAATACGTATTTCGATTACAAAGTAGTCATCATGAGCATGAATTAGCTAGTTGTAATGATTCTCTGAGGAGATGTTACTCGTTGCTAATTTGGTGACGGTCGTGCAGAAATTTATATTAAAAACGCAAAGTAGTTAATATATTTTTTATATTCCAAAAACAATATTATTATATCCTTTTAAAGAATGAGTTTGAGTATCTGAATTTCGGGCAGTATAATTACGGCAACACCCAGCCGTATTGAAAAGTTAAAACATACAATAATAGAAGCTAGAAGAAAGGTAATAAAACTAATATTAATCTCGAGCCACCACACTCAAGAATAAAACAACACTAAGAGTTTTTCAGGCGAACATCAAATCTACATTTGTCTATGGTTGCGGAAATTGGAAAGGGGTAAAATACCCTATCTGCAATCTGCAAAATTGGGAAAATTTATGCTTGAGGAAAATTTTATTACCAAATTTCTATAAAAAACGCCCAAATATAAATAAGCTGAAAGCAATACAGCGGTATATGAATAGCCTCTCTACACTGTGAACTAATGAATGAATACGGAAGGAGACTGAAGAAATACATAATAGTAATAATGGGGTTTTGTTTGTATCACAGAAACCACCTACATCATTATATGTAATCTTTATTAAACTACACCCAAACCATTAAATTCATAATGGGTGGAGGAAATGGTATTTAGTGAATACTGGTATTAGGTAATTAGTGCGTCTACAGCCGTCTTCAGAAAGCAGATATGTCAACATGGTCCCGAGTAAGAGGAAAACTACCAATATTCCCTTAAATCATAGCCATCTACTTCGTGTTTATCCAGGCACCGACGGCTTATCAATAAACCAATTCGCAATTTATAATTGACACACTATAAATGTTGTCTGCCAATAGACTCTCAATCAAAGTAGTTGAGCACTTAGAGGTAAACCTTTAGTTATCTTGGCCCTTTTCTGATGTAGAAGAATTTGTTGTTGCTCAATGCAACAGTGAAGCATGCACAGGTCCAACTAAGCTTTAGCGATGAAGTATCATTTTGCCGAGTACGCGCTCACATTTTCTTATTTTGTTTGGTGCGAGGATTGATTATGAAGTTTACTTTATTTTTCAACGAAAGCATGAATTTATATAGAAGCCGTAAATTAAGGTTCGGTCGGACACCCACAAGTATTTAATACAAATGTACCTGCCTGAGTTTTAGATACATGAAAAAAAAAATTGTGTTTTGTCGGGATAACTAACATAAATGGGAGAAAAATACGGAATGTTAGATGGAACACTCTTTATAATAAAAATAGTTAAAATAGTAACAATTGATGAATGTTATCGGCAATCTACATAAGAACTTGTAAGAAACAAAACCTACAAGTTAGTTACACTTGTGATCCGAAGAACAACTTCCTTCTTCAAGAACAGCAACATTAAATAAAACACTAACAAATCAACTAACAAACAACATTATATACAAAATCAATAAAAAAAAATTAAACAAAATTAATCAGTCATCATTAATTTAAATAGTCAATAAGACGAAAGAATGTGCATTTATATGTATAGAGCTCTTTCTATGTGCAAATAGAAGAAGAGTGCTTTAGCTCTAATGAAGTAATATATCTTATAGACTTAAGTCTCATTATCTTCTTCCACAAAGTACGTACGTACGCTAAGACAATAATGTAAGTTGTTAACTGATTTATTCGTCAACATGTTGTCAATATATCTGTAGATGTTTATCGAACATAGCAAAACAGTTTGTATTCAAACAATACGTTTTAAATATCTACTCATTATTACTTGAGTTGAGAAGCTGTAGTGTTTGTTGGGTGTTTTTTAACAAACAATGAAAAGATATCACAACATTGTTTGACCATTTTAAGGTTTTTTTGCTTACCTCCGTATATTTGCATCATCTATGCCCATTTAAGATGCCCATTTTAACACGTCCAAGTTTCGCAAAATATTAATGACAAAGAAAATTCTGAAAATATGAAGCCCCAGTAAACTTTGAACCCTTGACCATTTTTTATATTAGGTGTAATTTTTATTTTGTTAATTCATAAAATACAAAAAATATATAATCGTTATTTGAATATAGTAGTTGTAGTAGCAAAAGGAAGGCAAATGCATGTACTCCTTCCGTGACCGTTTTTATCAACTCTTAGCTAAGCCTTCAACTTATCTTCTACCATTTCCTACGGCACTTAGTGCAATTATTCTAGATCTATAGTTCTTTGGAAACCTCTCCCTCACTTTTACCAAGGATATAATTCAACTCTATTTTGCCTGTATAATCTACAGTATCCCCATTTCGATCGAATCGTTGGATATACTAAGATAGACCTAACCGGTCTATCTTTTAAGTCTGCAGTGTCGGGAAGTACCCCTACTAAGGGATTTATATCTTTCGGATTGAAGCTAATCCGCAAGATTAACTTTGTGTAAGTATTGTTATGAATTCGGCAACCACGTGCTTAGCCTGCATGCAGACTATGTCCCTCCATTTCCCATTCATGCTTCGTGCATCCAACCATTGGGAACACAGACAGTCTACTCCATGGCTATTCCCAGATACGGTTCCGACTTCAGGTCACGCTCCTTTGATCAAGAACCATTTTTTTCTTAGCATTACTCTGTATGTTGTTACTATTTATTCTTCGGTTTTTTTCAGGTAATAAAGGGCACGTATCCAAAACTTCCTTAAATCTGGTCCTGTGCATCGGGTATTAAATTGTGTCAAGCATCGCTCTGGATTCGTAATACAACTACATCAACTAATTTTTCACATTTAAAACAAATGAACATGACAACTAATAGTCATAATCGTTTAAAAATCCGACATTTGTTTGATTATTAATGTTCAACTATTTTTAAGCATTCGCAATGTTCAATTATTTTTACTTAACCACATGATGAGTATCTTAACAGTTAACTCTATTAATTGATATATTGTTTGTTAATCATTTGAATCTCTAATTTATTATAAATAATACTATTTTGTTTTCACCATTCATTTTTAATTTTCATGAAAATAATAATAAACTTTCATAAAAGTATTCTTTTAATTTTCAAATTTATTCAATAAATTAACTGCCATTATTTCCAAGATATGTCAGCTGTGATTACTGCCTTCTTATATAAACCTTACCTTACTTTACTGATTTTCTACATATTGTACATATTAAGATTCTTTACCGTAAAAATGTACATTCTTTACTTAAAAAATATAAAAATTACATAGAACCCAATTGACAGATATTTCTTCACAAGAACTCAAGAACTCAACTTTTAGGCGTGGAATACATCACAAAATTTCAACTTACGGGCGAATAAGGTAAGTGATGATAACCTTGGCCATACATACATTCGTTTCACCCCGAGCAATGAAATGGTACCTGACCTTTAAAACTCCGAAAGGATCCACACTCAAAAAGGTTTCTATCTTTAATAATATAAAAATAGAAACACAAATTTTAAAAAAATTATCAGAATCGGAGATTAAGGGCTTAGAGATAAACTTTGTGATAACTATGAGAGATGTTTAATGTATCTAATAAAATTTTCTTTCTGCATTTTAACTGATTTAAATATCACATTATGGTTACATAATGGTCATCATTATAATTTGGATTGCTCGCTATACAATCTTTACATACTACATAATGTAACTTAAGCATAGAATTTGTGTGAGTAATTGAAGTCAAATTAATTTTCTATTTGAATTGCAGAAAATAATTTTAAGTTGCTGTAAATAGTTGTTGTTATACACGAAAGATTAATTATAGTATCCGCCTTTGATGTCATATTTGGACGAATACTTCTGTAAATCGTTTGAGAATTAATTCAATTTATTAATATCGAAGATAACAATTTATGATTCAATAAACGCTATTGCTATTTTCTAAATGCAGTACTAGTTTTAGTGGAGTATGGAGAGTTTAAACAAAGGACGATTCGGATAGAAATAGGCGTACCAGATAAATGAAAAAAATTATTCATAGTCTTAGTTCCTTGGATTAATTTTATTTTGTTCAAGTTGTTCACATGTAAATGGGTTTTGGAAGCTTAGAGTTGTTTCCTTATTATACGTTTTCCCCATTGCTCTAACTTTTGATTCGTTTAATAAATCAAGTTAGATATAAATTTTCATATATTCATTCAATTAATAGAGAATTATTCTTATTTCTAGATCATTCTAATCTGAATCTAATTAAAATAAAAGAAGAAATTTCTAAACGTGCCCTTTTTTGGTTTAAAAAATGAATGATAAAAATACCGAATTACCTAGATTGTTTGATTATCTCACTCAAGCTTATCTCAAATCTATGTCATAATCCGTAAAAAAGGGAGACTTATTTTCAACACCTAGGATTTTATAGCGTTTTAAAAATGCTTGGAAAATTCAATGACGTTTATATAATAATAAGTTGTATAATTTTATTAATTGATTCGTATTAAAGAATACTTTCTGAGTCCTGTTAGAGAATGATGCTTAATTAATCTGCTTACAGAATCAGTTAAAAAATTTGCGCTGTTTTCAAAAAAAGTTCTTCTAGGATTTAAAAAATTATTGTAAGATAAGTAATTCAGGTTAAATTATAATTAATAATGTTTGGGCCTCTTCGAAAGTATTGCTTATCTTGTAAGCATTGATAATGCATTAAAAAGTTATGCTGTTTTAATTCCCTGAGATAATTTTTTCAGGTATAATATACGCGCATAGCCATAGTATAAAGTACAATAAGTGAGTTTACGCAATATAAGTACAATCTTGTTAGTGCTGTTGCCTATAAGTTCTAAAAATAAAATATAGAAGTAAAATAATATACAACAAATTATATCCTAGTTTGTAAAATAATTTTAATTTACATTAACAAGTATCAAATTAATTTACTTATCAAAATTTGTTTGGATCATATCCATTAATAAAACAAATTTGTAGATTTCGTAATTCTACGAATAAATTATTCGACCTTCGAATATCATAATAAATTCTATTTAATTATTTAAAACAATTCCATAACTTTAAAATATTTTATTAATGCATAAAACGTTTTAGTTCCTAAAATATTCATTTAATTTAATTATTAATAAATACATTATTGATTATTTATATATTTCCTAACCAGTACAAAAAATTTAAATAAAAAGTTGATAAAAATTTTTTGGTAGAATCATGACCTTTCCAATTTGGCGTAAGGTTCCTGCGGATTAAAATTACTCGAATTTCTGGCTTTGTAACAAACCTTTACCTTACATATATTTCTGTACAGTATACACTTTGTATATGTGTACTGTGGAACAACTTATTTATACTTTTGTTGAACATCTTACCGTTTTTTAAATATGTATATTGACAATACACTGTCACTATCAATCACAAAATGTAAATAATGGGAATTCAAAGATCTCAATTTTAGGATATAGATGTAGAAACATTAGATAAAGTGGCCCAGGTATAGCAGTCATTTACAAACTATGGTGAATCAATGAAGTATAGATAGTAAACAAATTTCGATTCTGGATTAACAAATCCTCATCTCATTGAAACATATGATCAGAGTTTGTACCCTAACATGCAATTTTTCTAACAAATATATGCAATTCTTCATATTAAAACAGTTACCGTGGAGAGATTTTTTTATCTGCGAGTAAAATCTTGATAGAGACCTTCATTGTCTAAGGAAATATTACCCGGACACGCTCTCTTCAATAAACTAAAAGATACCAGCCAAGATTTTGATAAAATTAGCAATACACCTGGTTTAGACCAAACAATCAATAAATAGAACAATCAGTTACCGAACAGCCTACTTGAAATGAACTTTTGCTTATGAAAAAAAGAACTATACGTTCCATTAAAGCATTTCTTTCTACAATATCATATGCATAATGTCAGATTAAATTAGTGTTAGTCTAAAATTATGTATCGCTATATTATATTGAAGCCACAAATAATATTTTGGTATGGGTTTCCATAGAATCACCTAATTAGTCTATTTCCGAATGTCTATCCGCCGGTCACCAAGATAACTCCAAAAACGAAAAGAGATAGTTAGTTGGAATTTTGATCACATACTTTAGACATAAAAACTTCCGATCACCTATCTGTCATCAAGACAAATAAAAAACAAAAAGGGGTAGAGTTTAAGTTCATGAGTGATCAAAATCGGTGTATTGGATGCTATGACACATAAAAATAGCTTAAATCATTTAAAAAATATATACTTCATATATGTGAAGTATCTAAACAATTAACTGAGTCAGTTATTATTTTTACTTGTTATAAACTAAATAATAAAATTTCAAAGCAAGAACTTTCGTACTCTTTTAAATATAGTGTGGTCCTGTTTAATATAAAACGTGTTTCAACTGGCCTTTAAGTGTAAAGTGTTACATCAAAAGTTTTTCCCCAGTTTTTCGGTTTTTAATGAAAGAATTTTCTGGCTCCGTATCCTACTGATTATTATCACTTCGCGATGGGAAAAACTCAAAAGTGAATATTTTACAACCTATTCACATCCGTTAATGATTTAGACCAAACAAGAAATCCTATCCGTATAATTGATGATAGCTTTTTGCTACATTGAGTGATCTGGGAGCCAAACGAAAGAGTTTTTTCTGCCTACCCCGAAGAATCAAAACAATGCACAGTGTTCGTCGTTTTCATAGACAGAAAAGGTTCAACCAGTGCCAACTTTGATAAAGATGAACGATAGAAATGTCTTAAAAAGAGCAATTTCTTGTAAATGAAGGTTATAAACAACGATTAATAAAATACGCATTGAATTACCCTACAGCTATAAATATAATTCTTACTTTAGGTACTATTTGTGCTCATAATAATAATTATAAATTGTTATGTAAGTAATTATTTATAGCGTTGGTACTTTCGATATTGATATGTATTTCGCTATAAATGTTTTTCATATCAAAAAATTAATAATAAAAATCAAATAATGTTGATAACTTTAATATAAAAAATTAAAACACCTAATAATAAATACAAACAATATAAGGTGGACTTTTAAGTTTCCAAAGCATTTTTAAATGAGTCCAGCTTTTTATTTTTTACCCAATATCTGTATATTATTAAAATATTCCACTCCTTTTGGATATGGATGTAACACATTTATTGTGATATTTCATGGAGAAGTAGGATATCGATGATTCTTCTATTTCTAGAAAAGCAATATGATAAAAGTAAACATAAATTTAAAGCAAAAATTTCATCATACAGTTATCTGACTTCGACGATTGTTATTTTTTATTAGAAGGTAGGTACATTAAGAGTAGTGTCATTTGAATTTGAAGAAAAATTCTACTTCTAGGGGATAGACAATGGTGAAAACAATTTTTTTTAATTTACATTGAATGGTATTTTGATTTGATTATAAAAGTAAGTAGAAAGATTTATTTTAAAGGTGTTTTATGTAAATTTTTGTGATATAAAATGTGGTAAAAAGTAAAAAATAACATATAAATAATTTCATCTGTAGCTATGTATGTGTTAGGAAGTAAAAATACATTAATCTGTTAGTTTCTGTTACAGGTTCTGGTCGTCGCGATTTTATTATGGCTGGATATGCATATGAAATTTTCAAAATCGGAAGAACAGTTCAGGAGATATTGGCATTTAAGTGAATAAAATTATTGGCATTTAAATTTAAATTATGGAATATATTTATCAGGAATGTTATGGATATAAAATTTTTTCGGAATATCTGTTTCTTTCATTTACTGATTTTAGGTTTTTTACGAATTGAATAGTATGGAAATAAATTACAAGTAGATAATGATTTGACTTTCTATTTTCTGGATCTGGATCATTTTGCAATACAGTCATACAATTAATTATTATAGATACTAACTTGTACGTTCATTCTTATATTTAAAAATTCATCATGTCGATTACGGATATTTTTCTTATTTCGGATATCCAATAGTTTCGGTTGCGGAAACGGATCTCCAAAACATTCCTGATATTTACTTAAATAGTTATATCTCCAAAATTGCTTTACCGAATGAATTGAAATTTGAATATAAGGTGTTAAAATTCATTTTAATCCCATAATGTAATCTAAAGATAAAGGCTGACTTCAGTTTCTGCACAATATGGTATTCCGATGTTTGCTTTTTCCAATGTATCGATTTTCTAACATAATCGAGTTTAATAAACTTTTAACAACAAATGTTAAACTAAATTACGTATATGTATAAACGCTCTATGATTGATTGCTCAAGAGATCTCAAGAGATATGGAACACTTTTAAACACGATATACATAATATGTCTGAGTATATATATTTTAGTCAAAAGTGTGTAATGATACCTAATATTAACCCCACAAACAAAATTTTGGTATACGTGTTCATAGAAAGCGTCCGTCCGTCCGTCATAATAATTACTCTAAAACAAACAGCGGTAGCAAACTGAATTTTTGGTGATGCATTATAAACATAAAAAGTGAGTTTAAGTTCATGAATGAGTGAAATCAGTCCATGTTTCTAATGGATCGTTGACCCAACTTTTAAACTGTAAAAGAAAGGAGAAAAGTTTAAATACAAAAACTGTTTATTTTTTTAAAACAAACAATTTTTGTTCGAAATATTTTTTCGTAACATGTTTGATTTCTCTACAATTTTAGCACAAATTTGGCTAATTAACGTATATAGGTAATAACAATTCTTATTATTATTATATATGAATACATATTTAATTGTAAGACTGGATATTTATAGTATTTTATGAATGATAATTAAAAATAGTTCAAACAACGAAATTCAATCATATGTCAAATATCTATACAATTAATACTATTAGTTGTTATCTTCATTTGTTTGTATAATAAAAACCATTAAGAAAGACCTTTAAATTCTTGTTTACGTATTAAAATAATAATAGAATATCACAAATTTAATTTTCATTAATACTCAAATACCCAATTTTGAGCCACTATATATAAATTGAAGTATATATGTACATATTATGTGATTGTATTTGTGGATGGATGGCAAATTACATCGAGGTCGACATTTACGTCATAGTAATGAAGCATAGCAGCATTTTAGTAATAATAATATTATTATAATATCAACACATAATTATTATAACTGAACCTAACTAACACCTCTCTCATATACTCACTCGTATAATACAAACATTTATGTGATTACAATAGGCAGCAATACCACAGTACCAATAATAACAATGTTATTATTAAATTGTCATATTGCTATAGGTATTAATAATATCAATTTATATTTGTACAAAAAACATAACTATTTCTATACTATGATTTGAATTTATGAATAAACAATTTTTTTCTTTACATGGTGGTACCAAAAAATTGGCTAACTGTATGTTTATTTACATCTAACAGAACAAAAACCTTATGGCTAATTGTGTGTGCGTGGTATCACAAACCTCTCAAATTTTCCAATTTTGCACGCACGTATGTTATTATCGAGAAGTTTTTTGCTTAAAATTAGACTATAAATCTTGAATTTTTTTAATTATATCAAAATTGTAGAATGTTTTACATATGTCTAAAGTATATCCCAAAATCGGAAAAACGAATATAGATTTGGCAGGTGACTACTGACCCATCTATCTTTTTTCTTTGACAGACACATTCTTCATTTATTTTGTATACAAATTGTGTTATTTATTGCTAAGTATAAATTTACGTCATAATTATTAATATCGTTGACACCTTCATATTAAATTGAAAGCTTATCAGCCAAAGCACACAGAACAAGTTCATCAATAATTATGGTGTTTACTATTTATATATATATATATATATATATATATATATATATATATATATATATATATATATATATATATATATATATATATATATATATATATATATATATATATAAACAATACATTATTGTACAGAATAAGTCAAAAATATAATGGGGCCCATGAAGGGAAGGGTAAATTTGCAGCTGTGGCTGACATTATAAGGAACTATCCCAGTATTATTCACTTTGTGCAAACCAAATGGAAACCATTGGTAAAGATAGCCGACACCCGATACTAATGATGAAATGCCTCCTGCATATCACAGCAGTGATTCGAGGCAGTGATTCGCTTAAGGATGTGGAATACTTAAGTATATACGTATTTCGACTAGAAAGTAGTCATCATCAGTATGAATTAGCTAGTTGTAATGATTCTCTGAAGAATGCTACTCGTTGCTAATTTGGTGACGATTTGTACAGCCTTCACCACGTATCCTTGCACGTGTACGGGCTGTCTACCCTTTACTAAACAAACACAGTAAAATAACAGAGAAAACAAAAATTGTATACTGCAAATATCAGGCGTATTCTGACATATGCAGCTCCTGTTTGTGACATTCGTCCCCAACAAACAATTAGAAATGGAATAAGTATTTAAAAAAAAAAAAAAAAAATTATTTCAAAAACAGATTGTTTATTGTAATCTTAATCTTACACTTTTAATTATAGATCAAAACCCCTTGGTGATTTTTACTTTCAGTATAAAAACTTTATAGGGCAAAAGTTTCTTAAAATTAGTAAATAATCCATGACATACTTATTTTTTATAAAAAAAATTTCACCCTCAAGCAGGGATGGTACCCACCTCCAGGGTAAAAGCGGCCTTTGGCACATTGAAAACTTTGAATTGGCAGATCCTACATCGGATCGTTTGCTGTTTGGTAGAATTTCCTGGCCGTTTTTTACGTGCATAGACTAGGCTAGTTACCCTTTATGGATAAAAGATATAGTCCGAGAGGTAGTGTTGCAAATGACACAATCATTTCAAGTCGATTAATTCATGTTGGAATTGAATGTTTATTAGCAGTCATACACTGTTATGAAACTCAACAGGCGTGACGAGAGGGTGGACGGACAGGATAAAAATTTCTGATTATGCACAAATAGAAAAATCAAAAAACGCTCAATAATTTATTCATTAATTGTTTACATAATATAAAAAATTACAAAAAAAGTCAGCAGCATAGACAACGGTGGATTACATTTCGACAATAGTCAGCAGTTGATGTACACCTGATTTTAATAAAATTACCTTTGAAAAAATTACTTTTATTTTATCAATTAATTGATAAAACGAGTCATGTATGTGACTTTCACACGGCCTGAAATAAATCAAAGGAAATTTTTTTTGAATCAGGTGAACATTCACTGAATAAATTTTTAAGCTGCCTGAAAACGTGTTTTGATTTTTTTATTTTAACATAGTCAGAAATTTGTATCCCGTCCGTCCAACTTGGGTGCGCCTGCTGAACCGCCATTCGATTATCAACTTCATATAAACTTTCAATAACATCGAAAATTGATCGGCCTGAAATCACCATGAAAAATGCAAGTCTACCTCCCAGACTAATACATGTACATACAAATTTTCTCAATCCATTCCAACTGTTCATTTAAAATTTAGTAACTTGGCATTATATAATTGGATTAGTAACATATTTCAAGTGAGAGTTTTGTTTCCTTTGTATAGAAATGTTTTCATCAAACACCAATTTATTCTTGATCAAATAAATGTTTCATAGCCACACATAATGAAACAGTTTGTATTGGGATAAAAACGTGTTTTCCATTTTTCGGGAAATTTTTCTAATTTTTTTATTCAAATGAACGTTCCTCAAACTTGAAGGAATAATTAAAAACAAAAACCAAATCAGCCCACCCGTCCACGCGTGATGCCGTGATAATGGAAATAAGTATTCATTTATTAATGTTTATTGATTTATTTATTTTTTACTTATTTATTTATTTTCGTAGTGATACTAATTTATATAAATAATATTACTTAAAGCACTATTAAATCTAAAGGAATTCATCCTGAAGTCGTATTAAGTTCCATTCAATCGTTGAGTTATTTCTGCATTTAAACTTTGAATCCCCTTTTTGAATTTTCAACTACACCTAGATATTTTAAATAGACGATTTTGGAAAAATCGTGAAAAATTTTTTTTCACAGAACTTCCATGAAGTTTTAAGTTGAAAGAGTACATCTGCGCAAAATTTCTCTAGATACATGAAGTTTAAGCAGTGCGTTGATAAAACAACAAGTCAATTTATTACTTAATATTTTATACGATTTTCAAATTTTATAAAAATACAAATCTTTTATTTTCTCTTAAGCTGCGTGCTTGTGCGTGCACCCAGTATGTCGGTATTATAGCAGTACACTCAATAGATATAGAGTAAGTAATGGAAGTACAAAAAAAAATTTTGTACCATATGTTCGTATTCACAACATATCAAACTTGTATTCAAAACAAAATATATTCTGTAATGTTTTAAATATTTTTATCATTTAAAAATTTAAAATTTTTAGATAAATTGGACAGTTTTATGATGCGTACCTTTTAACGACATTTATATTTACTAGCAATACATTAATAAATTTGATAAGTGTAATAAATTTATTTATATTGATTATAGCGTATAGATGAAAATACGTATGAAAATTAATAACTTACTATTTTCACCTCAGTTAATCGAAAATGTACAAAAAATCTTTGATTACATTTTTGAATAAATGAATATATGAATAAATGAATAAATATATATATATATATATATATATATATATATATATATATATATATATATATATATATATATATATATATATATATATATATATATATATATATATATATATATATATATATATATATATATATTAATGTAATGAAGATATAATGTTTTCCGAAGAACGGAACTTCCGTATGTCATCAAGGTCACTTTAAAACGAAAAGAGATAACGACCTAAGTTTTTGGTGGTGTGTAGATCTAAAAAGTAAGATAAGTGCGTTAGTTTGTAAAATCAGTCGATTAGGTCCAATTGGTCCATGACTTGAACTTTTGAACCACAAACGATAGAACAAAATTTCATAAACAAAAAAATTTTGATTTTTTAAAAGAAACAACTTTTACTTTTTTTGAAACATAGTAAACTGTTTATATTTCTCATGTTTTCAGGTGAAATTTAGCTAATAAATATATATATTATTGTATATGTATTTAAAAGTGTATAGACTGCTATCTCCAACCAGTAGACTGGTATGTTACAGAAATTTTATGCCGATCCAGCCGTATATTCCTAACTTCAGTAAAGATCATCTCTTCTTTGTCTCTTCACGATTTGAAAGGTTTGCTTTAGAAAAAGAACAAATAAATTTTTTTTTTAATTGTTGAATAAAGAGTAATAATGTGAATTCTCGACTTGATGCATCTCTTTTGTATAATTAATCATTACAATTTTGAATTCCCAATTCACACTTGTAGAATAAAATTTCTCGAATTCCTTTTATATATACTAGGACTGACAAATATTTTTGTCATGTTTAAGGCTGTCATTTTAGGACAAGCATATTGACAGTACATGTATAAATGTACAAAATTGTAAATACGAAAAAAAAAAAAAAAATACGGTAAGAGAAAAAATTTATTTCCTGTGAAATATTATTCCTCATTAATAACAGTTTATAAAATATATTTTTATGTAAATTATTTCTGAATACAAGTAATAATGGTGACAAAAAACGGCAAAAATGTTAAAAATAATTACAAATATTTTTCTAGCAATTCATTATTAAAATCGTGCGTGCTAAGGAGTTCGTCATTTGTATTTAATAAATTTAGTACAGTAGCAACGTACTGGTTTAAACTTTGAATAAAAATTAATTGCAATTTAGTTTCTAGATATTTATTTAGTTTCATGATATCTGTCCCAATTAAATCTATTCACTCAAACTTATATACTTTGAAACTAACAAATATAAATCCTAATAATAAACAAGTAAAAAGATATACCTTTTATCTAAAATTGTAACCCGAAGATATCTGACAGAAAAAGTTTCTTATTGCTTACAAACTCGAATAGTATACAAAATTATTTTCATAATTTTCGTGTTCAAAAAATACTTATACAAATGGAATGAAACTTGGTTTGCACTATCTTGACATGAAAACGGAGTGGATGTCGAAAAGTTTTTTCGCTATATTCTCCGTTTTCATGTCAAGATTGTCATATAAAATTTCATTGCATTAGATGGGTGTTTTTTGTGTTATTTTTGCGCGGAAACAATGTGTTTATTATAAAGTGTGTCTATCTAACATAACTCCAACCGAATCAAATACGCGGACGGATAAAGTTTTATCCGCAAGGCTGCGAGCAAGTTACTTAATTACATAAAACAAAAACAGGATTTACGTAAATTCATATCTAATATGAACCTTAAAATTTATCGACATGCAGGATATAGTATTTTCGATTGATCCGGTCTAGTTTGCTTATCAATTTTTTACAATAGACTTTCATATCAAAATAACACAAATTATATAACATATACACAAACAAACAAACCAGAAATAAATTAGGCAATAACTTTTATTAATTCAATTTAATAAATAATAATAATAATAATAAATAGATTTTACTCTGTTATTAGACATCGTTGATTGCTAAACGCAAGCGGTTTTCTACATTTTTCTTCCGAGTTACATGTTTTTCTACAGAAAATAACTGCGTTATTTCTTGAAAAGTAATATTTACATGTGAAAAGAAGTGAAAAGCGATAAAAATATGAAGTTCGGAAATTGTTTCATATACTAGGCGTACATCTACGTCTCAGATTTATGGACGAGGACTTACAATTTTTGTTTTGTATGAGGTTTATTTATCATATTATGACACTCGAGAATTGATATGGCAGGATTTTTGAATTGAGAAAATTTACAATTCAGAATTAAGTGTTGTAGTGGTTTATGTAGAAAATTTTCTCCACGCAGGTCTATTCAATTTTTAAATAAAAAATCAAAATTGTATTGTTCAAAACCGGAACTAAAATTTTAATTATAATTTTAATAACTTCGACCATTCAAACAAATTTTTTTTATTGCAAAACAAAGCTAAAAATATTTTTATCATACACTTTGTAAAATGTATTCTACATCAGTTTAGGAGGTAAACGAAATAATATTGTAGTCACTAAAATCAAAATGAGACTTTTCAAGCGAGAGACTAGCTACATACAGATGTATATACTCGTATCTACCTTCTCTTATATCCGGTTTCACTTTTATTTCTATAATTATATACTTTCATTCGTTTATAGCTTTTCATATTTTTGTTTATTTTGCAATTAAATTATAATTAATTTTATTAAAAATAAAATTCTAAAAACGATTCGTAGTGACGGTTTTGAACAACAAACAAAATTTTAATTTCGAATCTGGTTTTAATATGGAAAAAAACCTAATTTTTTTGTCATATAAACCCCCATGTTTATTTATCATCATTACGATTGTGGTTAATTCGTAAAACATCTTTTGAAAAATCCTGATCAAGTACGCCAATTTTCGTAAGTTTCGTAATTGGATAATTACACCTCATACGAAAAAAATTAAATTTCCACATTTATACTCTTTAGAAGTATTGGCTTGTATGAAACAATTTCAGAACATTTTCAGAATTTTTTTCGCTGCTCATTTCATTTCACCTGAAATGCCTCTATATTGGAATATGTGAGTGAAGTCACAAGCAATTATATTACTATTAGTAAAATTATCATCATTATTTAATTACTGAATGTGTTTCGTTTTATTTACATTTTGATTGTATTATTTACATTTTCATATTTAACTTAATTTTAAATTATTTGCTACAACTGTATTTTAGTATAAATTATTATTTTAATTCACTAGAAGACAAGGGATATTTTTCAAATATTGAAACCCAATATCATAAGAAATATTAGCTTAGAATAAACAACTGAAGATAACATCTAACAGTGTTAATTTTCAGATGATAATTCGACATATGGTTGAGTATCAATATGTTTGAACTATTTTTAATCATCAGCATTCATAATCAAATACACTCATTACTTTGTCCATACGGTTATAAATACATATATAATAATTTTTGTATTATAATTATATATGTGTTTATTACCTAAATTTGAGCTTAAATTGTGGCCAATGTTAATAGTGTTCGTAAAAATGTTTCAACCAAAACCTGTTTGGTAAAAACAAACTGTTTTTCACCTTTAAATGTTTCTTCTTTGTTCAATGATTTAATACTTCAGTCATGAATCAAATGGGCCGATTCTATTCATTCACGAACTCACTTTATGGTTTTAGAATACGCCACCAAAATTTTAGCTAGCTCTCTCTTTTTGTTTGGGTTTTATCTTGATGACGGACTGACGAGCGGACAAACGGTATTAGGATTATATGAACACTTGCTCTAAAATTTTGTTAGTTCGGTCACTAATTTTTAGCGTTACTTACTTTAGATCAAAACTAATATACTCTGACATATACAGAGAAATCTCAATATGTCGAGTATAAAAATATAAACATTAGATGATAATAGAAATTTATAAAAATAGGGTTCTGTCCTTGAAAGGTATACGCCTTGAAAAAAAATCCTATTCACTCCTATAGAAATTGAATAGGAATGAATAGTAAACCCATAGGATTGAATAGGAAATTTCCTATTCAAATGATTTTATATTCAATCCTATTCAATTCTATTCTAAATTCTGAATAGGATTGAATAGGAAATTAAATTTCTTATTCAATCTTATTGATTTGCTATTAAATTTCTAAAAGATTGAATAGGACTTTTTTTATCTGGGCGAATACACGAATTGTCTAACGTCACACTTACCTAGTTGAGTATTCAAAAACTTGCTTAAGTCTTATTAATAATATTATTTACAAACAGTCTTTCAAAAGCTGTGACAAATTAACCTACGAATATATACAATCGAGACCCGATTTTTTATTTCATGTATTCTTTTCGATTAAAATCATTGTATCGCATTGAAAAATAAGAAAAATAGTTTTATTTTCAATTTCGATAAAACTCGTATGAATTATAACCCAATAATTAAAAAAATTTGGTATATTTGTCAATTCTATAACAATATCATGAAGTTCTTAAGATCATAATATACATTTACAAATATATAAATGATTAATTACTCAAAAAAACCTGATTTTTTGGGTTTTTCGTATATAATTAAAGTTACTAACCACAGTTTACAATAACCTTATTCATCCTGATGATTAAACACTATAGTCGAGAAAAAAAAACAAAAACAAAAAACTAATTGCTTAATAAGCAGGGGGATGGTATCCATTACGTAAAACTATTTCAATTTTCGGGCACACATTACTCAAAAAATACTAATACAAATGTTTTGTAATTTGGTATTCACAATATTGACATAAAAACGGAGGGTTAATAAAGAGTTTTTCTCGAATCAACATATTTAAATATAAAATCAGTCTTGATTTTTACCTTCGAATTTTTTTTTTTTTTTTTTTGAGCAAAACTTTTTAATAACCCGCCCGTCGTCGATGGAGCATATAAAATTTTAGAACATTTGGACGAGTATTTTTTTAATTATTTGGGTGCGAAAATTAAAAGAAATACAATGCATATTTCATGTAATTTAACAATTCAACAGCTTATTAGAAGCACACTTCTTTACGTCAATAACAGTTGTGAATAATGCCTCTTACAGTTTGTTTGTCTAAAGCATGGTTCCACTTTAAACATTGTATCGAATGATTTCTTGTATACAATAAGTGTTTTTAAGGCTTCCAAATAAAGCGGCAAAATTCTATTGAGTTAACAGAGCAAATGAAATATGTATAACTGACTCACCTTAGAATCTTTACGGCGAGTTTTAATTACTGGTAAATGTGAATCACATTCTTCATCACCACTTAGTGTAGAGCACGAACTACACTCAGATCCCTTTCTGGATGATGGCATACGTAAGCTGTACTCCACATCCAAAACACTAATATTCGAACCACAATAATTTAAATTACTACACGAACTATTCAAACTACACTCTGATGAACTAAAATTATATTCTTTACGATTTTGCTGACTCGTTATAAAGTCAATGTCGTCCAGAGCCATACCTTGTACATCGTCCGAATAATCACTAACCACTACCGAAGGTGTACGCCAATACCGACATCGTGGATGGCCACCGTCTTCTCCATCTTCTGTTGCGAAACTCTGTCGTCGACTATCAAATTTCGAATCAAAATCACCCATATAGTCACTTTCTCCGAAATTATTATTATATGGATATTCGATAAATTGTTCTTCGAGTAACATTCGTGTCGGTACGTTCGTGTTAAAGCACTGTTCTAACCATTTTGCACTTTTTAAATTTTTCCGTTGCATATCTAATGAATGACTTCGTCGTATTTTATTTTGGAAATGTTCGTTTGATTGTTCATTGATTTTTTCAATATTTTCCTTTGTTACCGGTGACAATGTGCTCACTTCACTTTGATTCAGTTCTTCGTCACTTTGCGCTAAGCCTACAGCCGAATCTGAACTACAACAACGTGTCACATGAGGGAAATAATCATTTTTGTTAGGTGATATTTCATCAAAATCACTACTAGTTGGCGTTATACATCCATCATCTGATCCAGAACCTGCAATTTGATTTAAATGATTACAATAATTTTTCGTTACTTGATTATAACAAATAAGAAAGTTTTTATATTTGAAAGTCATTGAAAATCGGCGTTTCTTTCAGAGGACCTGTATTCAAAGTAGTAAGCTAAAAATTAATCAATATTTCATGTTTTTGATATTGTTATTGTAAAATAAGAAAAGTTGATAATTAACAAACAAAAAATGTTTTAATTGGAGGTTAGAAAAAATTTTGTTTTATTATAAGAAATTTTCAATAGTTTACATATATATAAAATAGTTTCTATAACAAGAAATTACGATTTGTGGATTCTTAAGTGGCTTAAAACTCTTACAAGACTGCAGCATAAAAATGTTTATTAAATAAATATATTCGCTTATATACTAGAAAAAAAGAATATTGAGATAGCCATGCCATAATGTCATTTATGGTTAAATAATAAAAATGATTATGGTAATCAATACTTGAAAATTGATTGGACGACAGTTGAAAATAGTTAAATTTAAATAAATGATTTTAATATTCAATATTCAGCCCATAGCCTTTTTGGTAAATATTATTCGTGTTTGGCAATAAAATTTGACAGAAATTTTATTCATTAAACACTTAAATTCAATAAACTTGAATAAAATTCTAAATAGCCACTCGATACAAAGTGCGGAATAATATGTAAACAAATACAATTGAAAGCATCTATCATCTTGTTGAAGACTTTCAAAAAAATATTTTTAGTATTAATAGCAATGATTAACTATTATTCATTTTTATATTATTCTTAAATTGAGCAATTGAATGTCAGACGTAAAATGAAATGAATTCATACTAAATTGCGTAGTTTTGCGATTTTGTGCAATGGCCTTAAAGTCGCAAAAAATTTTTATTGATGTTTTTAGGAGGATTTTTAGACTTGGGTGGCTAGTTTTCTTGATATCGCTTAAATTGCGTCCAAAATAACTGGACCCCCGGATCAGACTTCTAACAATATATCAAAAACGGCGTATACAATTGTTAAACGGATTTTACAATTTAAATCTACAGGTCAAACTACCTTTATAAATAGAATTTTATCAAAATCGAATAGGACAAAACTTTCTCAATTTTTCATAATTTTCAAAAAAAAAAAAAATTCCGTCTCCGATTTTGCTAAAATTATGATTTTAAAGGTAATTTTTTTACTTTTCAAAAATTTTCGATTAACATCAAGATTTAATTTTTTTTAACAATTTGAATTGGAACATTGGATTGCATAGTGTTGGAGGTAGCTAATCTTAAGTTCAATACTACGTATAAGTTTCCAGCGATTACTCGAAAACAGTAGTGTAAACAAAGAGAATGATAAATTGAAAAAATGAAAAAAAATTTTTGTATTTAAATTTTACTATAAAATTTAAGTTAAGAGCTTTTATAAACTTCTTTAAGAAGCTTATGAACGAAGCTTCTTTAAGAGCTTTCATAAACATCAAGCTAAGCGTTTTTCGTCGTATATGTGCGTAAAATTAAGAAAATATTTTCCTACCATCAACTTCTGAGTTTGATTTGAAATATACAATATTCTAGAAAATTTTTGTTGGAAGCAGGAGCAATTAAAGTTTTAGAAGTTAAAATAAAAATTACGCTATTATCTTTAAATCGATAAATATAGGTACCTAAATAGCTAAAATAATACCTACTTAAAATATTCGGTGTTGTTCCTTCATGTTGTTTCGGTAATTGTAAATAATTGTCATCATTGTTTGTTTTTTTATTGTTGCATTTACGTTGTTTACTAATTAAATTTTGTTTTTGTTGCTCAATCATTGTTGTATAATTTTTGATTAACTTTTCAACAGATGGAAATGTAATACGTGGTTTAGCTGTTTCATTCGCATCATTTGTACTATTCATAAATTGTATAGCACCGGTACGTCGATGTCGTATTGTTGTTGCTCTTGTATTATCACTAGATTTCAATTCATTACTAAAACAATTCTGATAATTAATTTCTTTATTATTCGATAAAAATGCTACGTTTTTATTATCAATAAACGTTGTTGTACATTGTGCTGACATCTCTGTGCCATTGTCTATACTTAATGCTGACATCTCTTTGTAAATTTGCTCATTACTAATACTAGTACTCAATGCATTCTCCACCTGTGTAGAGTTCTCCACACTGTCACTAGTCTCGCTATCATCGCTAATACATAATTTTTTATAATATTTATGTACTTTCTGTGCTTTTTCTTCTAATAATGTTTTAATACTTTCTTCGTCTTTAATATTTTCTGATTTGGATGACATAATTTTATCCAAATTTTGATTAATTACATTTTCAAAACTGTATGTAGGTAATTTTGATAATTTTGCGATGGGTTTGGTTGTTTCGTTGAGTAATTCGACTGTGTTTGGCTCACGTATAACACAATATGAATCTTCCGATAATTTTCGCATAACATGTGTTACATATCGTTGATAAGATCCACTTTTTAAACGAATTGTTTCACTTGGTTGATTCATCTTTTTTCAAATTTCGTTTTTCGTGAAATTATATCATTATTTCTGCAAAGTAAACAAATTTAAAATTAGAATAAAATCAAAAACCTTTTTAGAGATTTATTTATTTAGTTTAAATGTACCCCAGATGATATTTTGCTTGAAATCGATTTTTAACTTATAAGTTCTCATAAAATTTTGAATTAGACTAAAAAGCAAACTGGTATTCATTGTGCAAATTACATAGTTTTTAATTTCGCTCCCTGTTTCGAAGTCCACTTCGTGTAAGGAGTTTTTTGATTGTGTTGAGAAAAAGGTATTTACTACCTACATGTAGTGAGTAAGATTCATAAATAAATTTTACGTTTTTTAACCATTAAATATACGAATTTTTATAGCCTTAACATTTAATAAATGAAAATATGTTAAATTTAGACTAAGGGATCTAACGCTTAGATATTGCTGATAAAATACAATACTAAATTTGAGTCTACCTTTTTGTGAAAATTTATAACATATCTCAGTCAAAAAAATGAGCTACACACACATGTATATTAGGGGCACGTCTCAATATACACCTTGCCGTATTGTCGTACATATGGCGGATATCTGAACAATTTATTTAAAATTCAGTCTTAAGATTGTAAGGGTAGAAAATACTGAAACACTGTTAGTTGTTTATTAATTTTAGTTATTTAACACAACAAAATGTCATTTATTAGAAATATAATATTGATTTCCATAAATTCCACTATGATGGCAACAACTTGTATTGATTTTATTGTTGAAATTTGCAATTATCAATATTGTGTTAAACACATTATCGTTAATTTTTATGACTCAATAAATATTTAAATTATATTGCTGTAGTAATTACTTCTGCATTCAAACAATTAGTATTATTGATTATTTACTGAATTCAAAGTGTGAATTTTTTTCTTGTTTAAAGTTAATGATTTGCATTCACATTGGAAAAATTTTGTATGATAAGAGAAAAATTATAAAATACGAAAATTTTAAACAATGTTATATTTATGTAATTATTTCTTCACAAAAAATTGAGTTTAGTGGAACATTCAATTGTATTAAATTTAAATACAACCTTAAAATATATTGAAGATAATAGACACAAGACTTAGTCGTTATGCATGTTTGTTTAAAAAGCTTTATGTTCGTAACGACTTAACCAAATGATTTGCCATTTGTATGTAATGTAAAAAATTGAATTTTCTATATACCAATAAAATTTCTACGACAGTAAGCTAGATAACTTTATTTATGCGGCGCAAGTTTCACCTTTTTGTTTAACATCCAAAATTAATTTCAAGAAAATCAAATCACTGCTATGTAACACTATATAATGCATGTACAAACAAAATTTCGGATTAATGGATCACGATATGTCGACATTTAGGTTATCGTCGAATATATTTAATTAAATAGCTAGAATTCCATTCAACAGATTGACCGATAGAGTTGAAATGGACACTATCTAAAAAAATTCATTTCCTACATTTACATAATATTCTCTATATTATTATATCATAATATTCAGTAAGCTAACTTTATGTTTTTTCGTTTCGGTTCTTGATTTTCCTTTAAAAACTATTTGCCAGTATAATCCATTTAAACACAATTTAAATGACTTACGTAAAGCTATACGGACCACGGATGACCATTTCACGAACTATCGGAATTAAAGTAAATAAATATTTCTAGAAAAGTAATTGACAGGTGGGATGTTTTTGTTATGTGATCACCCCGAACACTACCAATATTGTTTATCAAGAAGTAATAAATATTTCTAAATGGTTTCGGAGTTAAACGTGTTAGTCTGACACCAACAGGTGGGCGGAGATAAAATGGAAGTTACACATGAAATTTCAAAACTCCTAGAAATATTATAATATTTGAAATCTAAGCAAACAAAATTTTTACGAAATAAACACTTTACCCGTGCTTGGTGATATTGTAAATTTAAAATGAAATCGATTATTTCATAAGATTTTACATTAATCGATGCTTAGTTAACGAAGAAAAAAAACTTTTCGAATAATTAAAAGTAGAAACGATTAATAAAATAAAATTATAAGATCAAATTTTCAAATTTATTAATTATATATATATAAAGCAAGACTAAATAAGTTACTTCTAGCGATTTCATTAAGCTTCGAATGGTTTGACCCTCTAATGTTCACCTCAATAGGTTAAAAATGAAATGATAAAATCAGTTATTTTTAAACTTTGCTTCGCGCTAGTTTTGATGTTTTTAGCTAGGGGAATACTAAATAAGTTACTCCTGGCGATTTAATTAAATGATTACATCAACTATTTATAAATCTTGCTTCTCGCTAGTTTCGATGATTTTCGATAAAACAAGAGTAATTAACCCTCTAATGTACACTTCCTTAACAATTAAATGATAAAATGAATTATTTTTAAATCTTGCTTCTCGCTAGTTTTGATGTTTTTCGCTAAAATAAGAGTAAATAAGTTACTACTAGCGATTTCATTAATCTTCGAGCGGTTTAACCCTCTAATGTACACCTTAAAAGGTTAAAAATTAAATGATAAAATCACTTATTTTTAAACTTTGCTTCTCGCTAGTTTTGATGTCTTTTGCTAAAACAAGACTAATTAAGTTACGCCTAGCGATTTCATTAAGCTCCGAGCGGCTTAACCCTCTAATATGCACTTAAATTCAGTAACCATTCTATGATAAAATCAACTATTTATAAATCTTGCTTCTCGCTAGTTTTGATGACGTTTGCTAAAACAAGACTAAATAAGTAACGGCTAGCGATTTTATTAAGCTCCGAGCGGCTTAATCCTCTAATATAAACTTAAATTCAGTAACCATTAAATGATAAAATCAACTATTTATAAATCTTGCTTCTCGCTAGTTTTGATGTTTTTCGCTAAAACAAGTAAATAAGTTACCCCTATAAAATATTTTTCATACAATCTACAGTTTTTCTATAAAGAATTGGTGATGTTTATAAAATTTTAATGGATTGATGTTTTGTTTCTCTTTTTTTAATATTTCTCATCACGTTCGAAGAAATTTCATCTCATTACTTCGACATCCTTGGTCTTTTTATCTTCAATTTTTGAATTATTCGCTATTTCAACTATTTTATTATCATCATTTTCACTATTTCTTGTTCAAATGCAATTAAATTTTCTTGTAATTCAATGGCAATTCTTTTTTGGGAGAACTCAGAATGATCATTTGAAAAATCAATTGACATTTTGTTACAAATCATATAGCACTAAAGAAATATAAACAAACCGCAACTGTCACCATCTACTTGTTGCTGTAGGTCTTTTGGTGCGTATATGTTTCATGTTTTCTGCTCCTCCTCGACTGTAATATCATTCAAAAAGCCAATAATTATTTTAGTATCGTAATCATTCGAATTTTTAAGATATGAGTTTAAATATACTAAATTTTTGTTTTTTTATGTGTACTAAAAGAAGGGTCCAATGGTTTCTTTTTCCAGCCCGTACGCCAGAAACAAGTAGCGGCAGTAACCAACAACCATATTTTGATAATTGATTTTGGGTCATCCAACACTTAAAGCCAGCAGTACAATTTCCTTCGAGAATACTTTATGTCATTAGTGTTTCCTTCGAGAATACTTTATGAAATTTCCATCAACATCATTTTTAATCCGCACTGTTGCTTTTTCTAAGTGAAGTATGAAGTAAAAATTAATTATTCTGTCTGTGAGCCATACATTTTTTTCTAAAGATTGAAAATCAGTTATATCTATCATAAATTGTGTTACTGTTCCACGTAAATTTAGAAAATCAGGCGGATATTGAAGATTTTTTGAGCAAAATAGATCTCTACACTCAAGATAATTAGAAACTTAGTAATGAGGTGACACTGTCGTTTGATTTTAATTTTTAACCAATTTAATTTTTAACCTATTAATGTGAACATTATACACCTTTGGGAGCTTAATGAAATCGCTAGGCGTAACTTATTTAGACTTGTTTTAGCAAAAAACATAAAAAATAGCGAAAAGCAAAATGTAAAAATATCATTTCATTTACTTATTAAGGTGAACATTAGAGGGTTAAACCGCTCGAAGCTTAATGAAATCACTAGGAGTAAATTATTTACTCTTGTTTTAGCGCAAAACATCAAACCTAGCGAGAGGAAAGATTTATAAATACTTGATTTTATTATTTAATTTTAATTAATTAACGTGTACATAAGAAGACTAAACCGGAGCTTAAAGAAATCGCTAGAAGTTACTTATTTAGTCTTGCTTTAGCTAAAAACATCATAACTAGCGAGAAGCAAGGCTTTAAAAATAACTGATTTTTCTTTTTTCATTTTTAACCTTTTAAGGTGTGCATTAGAAGGTTAAACCGCTCGAAGCTTAATGCAATTCCTAGGAGTTACTTATTTACTCTTATTTTAGCGAAAAACATTAAAACTAGCGAGAAGCAAGATTTATAAACAATTGATTTTATCATATTTAATTGTTAATGAATAATGAGTATATTACAGGGTTCCGCTCGTAGAATAATGAAATCGCTAGGAGTAACTTAATAACTTTTGTTTTAGCGAAAAACATTAAACTAGCGAGAAGCAAAGTTTAAAATTAACGTCAATTGGATTTCCATTGATATTTTAATGATATTTAAATTGGATTATTAATAAAAAAAATGGTTTGAATTATAGAACATTGCTTTATAAAAGAATAAGAATCAAAATTTTCAAAATTATCAATTTTTTTTTTTAATTCCGATGTTTTTAATATGATTTAGAACGATGTTGGTATATACAGTGAGTTTTGTAACATGTGAGAGGGGAATACACTTGGCTGCTAGATTGGAGCTGCTACCTTGAGATTCATAATATTATCCCCTACAAAATAAATTAAAATCTTTACCTCTATTATTTGAAGTAAATAAATATTTATCAACATCATAAGAGTTTCAATAGAAATTTCAAAAGCAAGTCTGTTTTTTACGTCTTTTTAAGTCAACTTTGGGAACTTTCTTAAGAAAAAACTGTTTTGAAGCTTTGTACGTTGTATAAAAGCGGTTGAGTTGGGGTTATCGTCAGAAGTAAATTTTTGATTGCAGCTTCTTTTTTTAATCATAAATGTAGCACTTTACAGTAGATGAAATATATTCTCATCAATAATCCATACATCCTGAGTTGATATTCGTAAATCGAATTATAAACATCGCATTAGAGACACAAAAGCTAAAATTCTATTAGCAATTAACGATAAGCGAAAGTGAAACATAACTAAAAACAAAGCTCACCGCTTTAAAAATAGGAGGACATATGTTCGCACATGGTCTAGCCATTTGAGAAGGATTACCCGATCCATTGATCATTTTGTCACACGTTTCAGTTATACTCCATAATTATAATTATTATTGTTTTTAAATATAATGGCAAATAAAAAGCAAACATTATAGGTAAGTATTCATACAAAATAATGTATACAATGTACAACATACGTCAGTTGCAGAGACCTTGTAAAAAGGTATCATTGGCCTAGATACATAACATGTTAGCTATATAATAGTTTTATATAATTCATCTATGAAGTTAGCAATGCAAACCATTGCATCAGTGACAATATTAAATGAACATGCGGGTAGGATTTAATTCAAATTTAAGTATGTTAATCGCCATCATAAAAAGTGACAATTACCAAATCTCCAAAACTTCTCTTTTGTGAGTTATTTTTCTGTTTATAAATGTGTTATTTCTAATAGTTTCGAAATAAAATTTCTTCGGTCAAAAGTGTCGAAACAAGTAATACTATAACACAGTTTATACATGAAATATTTCCAACGATATTTTATTTATTCAGCAGAGAAAAGTAGTAGTTTTACAGCTCTCGCCTCATGTTACTTTATTGCCCAGTCTAGTTTTTATCAAAACCGATTTAATAAAATTTCGCAAGACTGTAGCCACATATTAGATTTATGACCTCTTTCAATTTTGTTCTTGAGAAAATATTATTTCTTTATGAAACCGTAATTAATTTTGTATCTTAATTAAATTTGGCAATCCTCATTTGGCAATATATATATATATATATATATATATATATATCAAACACTCGACAATTCAAAATTGCAGAGAGAAAGAGACAGAAAGATGTTAACATAATTTTGAGGAAACTTTTAGCAGAGGTGTCAGTTAGGGATAACTTTGAATTATAGAGAGGTTCGAATTATCGTAGGATTGAATTATAAAGAGGTTCAAATTATCGCAGGATTGAATAATGAGAGTCGACTGTAATTGCATTCACAAACTCGTATAAATAAGGCACTAAAATGTAAAGTGTATCAATGCGATGGTTTCTATAAAAATGAGAAACAAGATGCGGTCGAATATTAGATTATTATTATAAAACAATTCGCTTATGTTAATTATAATAATAATAATGGTATAGAATCAAGACATTTGTTTGCGTATGTGTAATTCAATGCATAAAAACATATAAAATGATAATTCTGATAAAGGGCAACGTGCATCAAATGCAAGAATATCAGAATCAATATTAATTATTTAAGTATCTGTGTATATTTATTTATTTAATCAATTTTCATAGTTTGATTTGGTTTATTTATATGGATTCGAGCCAAAAGCACTGTTATTTTTGGATGGTTAACTTTTAACGTGTTAAAATTTTTTTAAATTTTAACCTTTCAATAATTATTGGAGTAACAAATTAGTGAAATTATTGCTTAGATTCACTGTGCCCACCGGTGCAGTAGTAATATATCACCAATTATATAAATATATCGTGTTAACTTTATAGACATATTAAAATGTATTTTATTCATAAAATTAAAAAAAAACTAAACAGTTAAAGTCCTCCTGTACTGTTAAGCAGTTAAGTATCATTACATAAAACAAGCTACATAAACGAGCAACACGATTACACTTTGCGATTAAAAATGTTGTTGGTAGCTAGCTCTAAAATTGTTACATGTGTTTGATTGTAAATAGTCTTTATATAGATTTTATCCACAAGAATCACTTCATTACTTGTTAAGTAAATTACCTCAATACAATACAAAACAATGAATGATATTTAAATTTAATTGATTTCATTCATAATATTATTGTTATTTTATAATATTTAAGGAGTGTATAAATTTAATATGGGTAGCTTAAAAAAGTTATTGTAAAACACTAAACTTTTACAAATTTAAATAATACCTAATTATTTAACACATGTATGAGGGACCGGACACATGTATGAGGGAATATTAAATTTAGCCTACGTCTTGAAACTCTAGACAATATTGAGACGCTAACAAACTCAATAGGAACAAATATCATTTAATAGGGAAGATGCAAAACAACTAATTTGCTATTTTACCCATCAAAATGTGAAACTAGGCTCAATACCAAACAAAATAAGAATAAGTCATAAGCTCTTAAAGTTTGTTTTCCATCTCTTTTTTTCAAACAAAGTTTAATGGTGATTCTACGATCAGCGGTCATAGTGTGATAGAAAAATCACACAACAAAATTTTACAAAAATAATGTAATTTATATAACATTTTTAATCACAATCAACTTATTTATGCATACTAACATTATTAATTTTAAATTTTCAATGAAAGTGTACATAAGCACTCTAATATTTTACTTATGCATAATCACTTTGGTGATGAACATGACGCCATGTATGCAAATCTCCTTCTTTGTTTAATTCAGAATTTTGAACGTCCAAATTTTGGCTTTTTTTGTTTAAATTTTTAAAAAATTACTTCAAATTAATGTTCGTGAAGTAAAGACGCTTCAATTGTAGAGATAAAATAATTCATTAGACATTCCCTATTGAAACCAAAGCTTTATCCTATTTCTTACATTGAAGCATCAATTTCAATATGAGAGACAACAATTTCTTCAACGTAAAAACAGTGAAGTCCAAAAGAGTGTTTTTTGATTTATTCAAGCGAAATATCTTGCACCCTGTCGACTGGAAACTTATCTAAATAGGGCCCTGCGTGTATCAGAATTTAGTAAAGACAGTTGGATTGACGTGAATCGGTTAGATTGAGATACGGTAAGTTCAATTTAATATTTTCAACTCACCCATTCGACCATCCCCACCATGAAAACCGAAAGATAAACATACGTTCGTGTTCAAAGACACGTGAGAGTTATATCTACCAGTACCTGATTAGGTATTAAGATCCATATGAATGTAGTAGTATTCATATTATTATTAAATTGATATTTTATTTAAAAATCAAAGTAGAGGCTTTTAATAACTAGTAAATTCAGAAACATTTACTGAAATGTATACGTTATCTGTATAGATTTCAGTTAATAATAATTCAATTACTACGTTTAACATCATAATTATTATTTTCATTTAAAATTACATGATTCGAACATAAACAGAAATTATCACCAAAGAAAATCAAACATTATTTATAATGCTAAAATTTCCATTCCACACACGCAGTATTCATACGACAAAATTGTCTAAAAATATAATGTAGCAATTTGTAATAATATTATTAATTGTTTAGGATGTTGTAACAACAAACGGACAAATAAAGGTTTAAAGGTGATACCTATGTACATATAAGCACACACATTTTGAAAATTAATTTTCAAATGCCATACTGCGAATTATTGGTAAGAGCATTATTAATGATTCTGTCGAGTTCTTTATACTCAGAAAACATACCATTTACGTTGATTTTAAAAATTCCTCCTAAGGAAACTATTTAACACGAGAATATTTAAGCTAAAATTTATTAATGGACTTTTTTTCGTTCTATTAAACAATTAATTATTACCTACATTTAAGTGATTAATTTTTAATTTTCCTCTTCAAAGTACCAGAGAAATCGGGTACATTAACCACATAAATATACAGATTATATGTAGCTATTATATCAGTAAAAGCATGATCCAAATTTTTAACTTTTAACAAAATCAAACTTCTTTTTTGAAATCGGTTATTCTATATTGAAACGTTCTTCTAAGTACTAAGATTATACCAGTAAAAGAAACGCCAAAATCGGTAGTACTTATAAACTTACAAACAAATAATTTTTCCAAATCAATTTTTACAACTTTCCAAGTATCAAGGCCTACTATCTTGAAAATCAATATAGATAGTCCTAGAGCCGATCAATTAAAAGTCCTATGGAAGATATACATGAACCTAAAATATATATTTATACTAATGCATAAATTCGATGTTATCCGGTTGTGGTTCTAAGAATCACCTCATTTTATAACAGATATGACCGAAGTTTAGATCAAAGTAAGTTTTGAAGAATAAAATGTCAATTTCTATTGTAACCATATGTTGTATTGTAACCGATGTCTTTCTTATATCATCAGATACTTTGATATATATTTTTCAAATTAATTCTTGAAGTATATAATTACATAAAAAATAGGACGACGCTTTTTATTTACCAGATCCGTGCTATCGAGTGATTTATAAGTGTAGAATTGACCATAATCATATTGTAATATTTTTAATTCAATTATCCATAATCCTTTTTTATTCCACACTTCTATTCCGTTCGTCAAAGCTTTCCTTTTAATATCAATTTCTGCAGATAGCAGTCATATTTTTGCATACCTTTAAGTCTATCAACTGACACAGCAATAATAAGCTACCGGTCAAATTTTTTTTATTACTTCAATTGAAGCGTCGTTACTTACCCGAACATGGGATTGAAGTAATTTTTTTTAATCTTAAAAAATAAGCAAAATATGAACATTCAAAGATCCTGATTAAGCAAAAGTAAACACCTAGTTTTGACGTCACTTGTAAGTATCGCCATATAAATTACATGGTTGCCAGAAAGAGATGGGAAATAATCTTTTGTCCCACATATTAATAGGTTTTCAAGAAATAATCTTGAAAAAATAGCTTACAATTTCTTTTTCTTTGAATCATTTTATTTAATTTTTACATTTTATCATGGTATTGAATCTAGTTTCAGGTTATGATGTGAAATATAGCAAATTTAGAATGTATAGGACACATTCTTCCTACCATATTGATGTTTCCGATCCATAGGACTGTAATGCGGTCGGCAGTCCCACCAGCATAACAGATAAGATTCACTCTGATAATTTGCTTATCGTAAAAACAAATTTTAAGTTTAATTTTCTAGTATGCTTTCACTAATATATAAGCAACATAATTTTCTTTTATGTTTGTTTACAATATTTTTTTCGATCCTATTAGAATTTGGTAGCTATCCTCAAGATATGCTGCACTATTCTCACACTGACGCACTCACCGCCTGTACTCGTCGTTTAAGGATTGAATTGAACATTATATAAATAAAATTACATACGTATTTGGTTGTTGACGATCAGTTGTTTACCTTCCAATTTAATGATTTTATTCATAGATAGACCAATAAGACCATAAAAATATAATTATGATTATAATTGTTTATTTGCCTACCTACTCAGAATTTTCACTAACTCATGGAAAAACAATTAACTATTATTTATAAGCCTATTATGTATATTAATTTGGCAAATATTTAAATTAAAGATAATGTGAATGAGTTTAACTTATCAAATGTTTTTTATACTCTTTTAAATGCTTTCAAAAATAAGTTAAATGCTTCTAAAAAATTTGTAGTCGAAGGAAAAAAATCAAATTTGACAAATTGATTCAATTATAATACTTCCATACTACGATTTCAATAATTTTAATATATATATCGACATTTTGGAACCTGAGTAATTTCCGTTTTAAATCCGTCGGTATATTGGTCTGTCAGTCTATGACTCACGTTTAAAATAATATATATTTATAAATTTGTGGTAACCAATACAGATGTTCAGGATGGTGCCATTTTAGACATTTTTTATCAAATGATTACCTCTCCAGTTTTATACCATTCGAAAATTACCTATTTTTTTAATTAACTGCGACAATAAAAAAAAATTAAGTCAGCTGTCACAGAGAATTTCATGTTATATAAATATAGAAAATAATGTATTTTACGTCATATCCAAATTGTAACTCAACCGGTCAATCCGTTTTAGAGATATAGCTGTTTAAGTCAATATATTCGATAATGAACATTTTCACATACATGCCTCGATATATCGTGAACCATTCATCCGATTTTGATGAATTTTGCATGTAAGCGCATGAGGAAGAGTATTCTAATACAAAATCGCAAAAAAATGAAATGGTACAGAAAATTTTATATGAGTAAAATGTAACGAATTCATTCATTTAGTATTTCATAAATAGAAAATATTTCGTTGAAGACGTACTGGACATATGGCTATTAAAATGAGAATTCGTACATCACAAGTGTTTTGTGTCCGTTATTGGCAGTAGTAATGTAACAGATAAAATTTCATTAACTTTCGGAAAAAAGCTAAATAAACCTTGAAATAAGAAAAAAACACAATTTTCCACATTTTGATATGCCATTTATTTGTGAGAACTACCTTGGGCCAATTAATTTAATTTCCTTGATGTTGTAGCCTAGTTTGAAATTAGACACATTAAACTATAGGCCTGAAACATGCCAATTAGTTTCCATGTTTTTGAATACTAAAATTATGTAAGATCTTCAATAATTTTTTTTATTTAGATATTTTCATGATTTAAATTTTTCCCTCACTTAGAAATAAAAAGAATCTAATGACCAACATTTCATTGCGAGAAATTTTGGACTATATAACATCAAGGATGAAAATAATCCTTGACAAACAAGAAAACAAAGTACGCTTTGAATTGGTATGTTCGTTATTATTCAAATCAAATAATACTTCTTAATACTCACAAATCACAATCGAATATCAAATAATAAAAACGCAAATTTTAGGAAAATTCAAAAACTAAATCAATTGACTGATTAAGTTAGGATCCGTATCCGTATCCATACTCGTGGATTTCCCTAATGTATTATATATGTAAAATTGTAAAGATTTTATTTCTTGTTCCGGCATCCCACAAACACTACAGGATAGATTTCGATAAAAACTTTCAAGTGTTATTTATTACCATCATCATCATCATCATAGGGTTCCATATCCTATTACAGGATTTTGGAGACCACTCGATTCCATTGAATTCGGTCCATTGCGGCCGACTTTAAACTGTGGAACGATTTAAAGTTTGAATATTTTTTAATATTCGAGATCCACGTTATCCGCTTTCTGCCCCTTGATACAAAGCCATCTATTTTACCGCACATAATCAGTCTTTGAAGTTCGTATCTATTTCCTCTATAAATATGGCCGAAGTATCCCAATATTCTCCTTTTAATCAATGCAACCAAACACCTGTCATATTTAACCTTACGGAATACTTCAACGTTACTTAATTTCTCCGTCCACTTTATTTTTAGCATTTTTCTAATGCACCACGTTTCAAATGCATTCAGTCTGGACAAAAATTATTATCATTTCATATTAAGTAATTAGTTGTTATGTTTATGTATACAGTGTGTACAGAAACATAATTATTGAAGATCTTATTCCCTTGTCCCCTCTTGCGTGCATTAAAAAGTAATAAGTTACTCCCGGTAACCTGCATGTGTACATTCAATGTTTCGTTAAAATAGGTTTAGCCCATTGGGACTCGGCCATTTATATATACAGAATGTTAATAAACTAACTGGCAAAGCAGTAGAAGCTGTTTTTAGACTTCATATACAACAAAAAATGTCATCCAGAATTCTTTTCTTTTTCTTTCCTTTAAGAGAAAATCCGAAATCGTTTTACTGATTTTTTTTTCGGCTTTATCACGTTTTGTTATACTGGAGAACTTCGTTACTACCATTTGACTACAGCTACAGCAAAAACAGCAAAAATCTACAACAAAAATTCCACGTAAAGACGTTTATGAACATATTAAGGTATTTGTGCTGCTCATGGTGTCAGAAAATTCAAAATATTCTAAATTGTATACTCATTAAAGTTCGGGATTACAATCAAAAATAAACAGAAAGTTTTGAAAAACAGATAGAATATTAATTATTATTTAAAAAAAATCTATAATAGAAGAACCATTTAAACAATCTTTATGTATAAAAAACTATGTAAATAAATTTATATTGGTAAAACTATAATTTAGACCAGGGGTCGATATTTCTTTAAACCAAAAAAAATGATAGTGGTATAGAATGAAACAATTGAAAATAGAACGATTAAAATGAACGTAAGAAAGATTTACGGGCGATCTGAGGTTAGGAAGTGGAAGGAGAAAAATTTTTGAGGGTAAAACATGGTTTATCTCGATTTTCGGCAAAACTGCAAGCTTTATGGAAAAAAGTAACATGGTAAAGTTGTAGGTAATAAAAACAGAAAAACAAAGAGAAAAAGATGCTATAAATGAAATGAATTTAATTAAAAATCCCAATTTTTATCTTAAACTATATCCATTCTTTAGGTTTCATTCTTTTCAAAATAGGTAGATTTCAAATAACGAAATGAATATTAGAAAAATTGTTTAAACAGAAAACATGCGAAATCTTATTTAAATACTTAAAGAATCATTTTGAATTATTATTTTTCATTTTATATTATATCAATCAATTACTCCTTTTACTAAAGAATCATTGAAAAAAAATTACACGATGTATTTATTTATTGGTGTTAATTAACTAATGAACTCGTTTTTTTAATCTCAATCAAATCTAACCATTTAATTGATGTCAGATTAAACCATAGTTGGTTGTTACACAAAAATAAACAATATTGAAATTGTATTTACATCCATTTTATATTTATAATTACTATATTACCTTTATTGATTAAATTCTGTTCGGACATTACTACTCGAGTAATATTAAAATCTAATTTTTTTTCATGTTAAAATTAAAAAATTTACTGATAATTAGTTTATTCAGCTCTTACTTAACATAGTAATTCGTAATTATTTTAATTAATTAATTACTTTGAATTGGCAACAACATATCTCAATGCAGAATAGTCATTAGTTGGACTTTATATGATACTAGGAGTGATAGTTGTTGGACTTTATCATATGATACTCGAATCCGTTCGGATTCGAGTGTGTCTTTTTAAAATTCATTGTTCTATACAGCATTCGTTTGATCCACTTTGGGTTATTTTAGCTCAAGACGTCAAATACAACGCGATGTTAATAATTAACCAGTGAATATAACAACTAACAAAGTTAATTGTTTATATACATGACATATGATTGAATTTCATTGTTTGGACTATTTTTAATTAACATTCATAAAATGCTAAAATATCCAGTCTATACAGTTATACATGTATATATTTATTATAATAATATGTATTTGTGTTTATTAGCTAAATTTGAGCTGAAATATTGAAGAACTTGTTTGTTACAAAAAAATAAACATTTTTTATATTTAAACTATTCTTTTATCTTTTATAGTCTAAAAGTTGGGTCAAGGATGCATTGGACTCAATGGACCGATTTTGCTCATTTACGAAGTACACTTTTTATAATACGTCACCAAAATTTCAACTGGCTATCATTTTTTAATTTCGAGTTATCATGCTGATGGACGGATGGACAGTCTTGAATGGACTAATTAGGTGTTTGGATGAACACCAATACCAATTTTGTTTGTGCGATCAATATTAGGTAGCGTTACAAACTTTAGAGTAAAATTAAAATACTCTGACATATTATGTATGTCGAGTATAAAAACGAATAAATGGTTTTCCAATGTAACATACAAAATCAATCATACACCATACATCATACTACTGATTTATGTTTTAAATACTATAAAAAAACTGCACTAAAACAAATGTTTCACTCTTAAAAATGTCATCAAAATAAACCTCAAGGTTTGGAAATTCAAGGACTATTAAGAATCATTGAAATCATTTTATTTTTTGTGCATGAAATAAGTATAAATAATGTTTTACGCCAGCTTATATTTACTTAACAGCTAGTAAAAAGTTAACAAATATTTTTTATTAAAACTGGGCTGGAGTATAAACTTAACAAATTTTTTTTATTAAAACTATTAACGTATCAAAGTTTTTTTTTTTTTTTAATTATTTTGTTGTAGTTGTTTTTGTTATAGTTGTTTATAACATGATCGAATAACGACCTTAATTCGTTTGCGACCGTTTACTTTTAGTCCAATAAACAAACCGAAAAAAACATTATAGTTATTTGATTTTTTTTTTTAAAAAAAGAGGCCTGTTGTTTTGAAAATTTAGAAAATCTTTTTTGCATTCAAATTTCAATAATTTGAATATATATAAAATATGTTATCAGTTCGTAGGTAATTAAATTGTATAACGAATCTATCAGCTTTTGTCCTGATTTATCTAAAACAAAAAAATTTTATCTAACATCTTTCAATTCGTTGCCAATGACGTAAAATTTAGTTTATTTTATAAAATGTTGAAAGCACTTTAAAAATACGTGGTATATTTTTTCACTAACGTAAATTTTTTTAATTATTTGACGTTAAATACTAAATTTTGTAGCATGCGAAAATACAGTTACCTTTAACTATCTCAACAAATATCGTACGCACCGCAATGAATAAAATAGTAACCGATTTTTTCTTTTTTTTATAAGCTTCCTTTTTTGTACACTATTTTCGTCCATTAGACGCCAGTTTTTCAAGTTATTCGACAATAACTCATGAAAATGTTTTCAACTAAAAAGGACTTAAATCACATTTTTTTCTCAGAATTCAACCCTTTATCAATTTTATATTCGACATGTATAGTAGTATATGTCAGAGCATACTAATCTACTGTTACAAACTTTGGATTAGTTTGCTCTGACATATACTATACATATCGAGTAAAAAATTGATAGAGGGTTGAATTTTGATAAAAATATGAAATTTAAGTCCTTTTTAGTTGAAAACATTCATAGAAACACCTAATTAGTCCATTTCAGGATGTCCGTCCTTCTGTTTGTCCATCATCAAGATAACTCAAAAACGAAAAGATACAAGCTGAAATTTTGGTGACGTATCCTAGACATGAAAAGTGAATTGAAGTTCGTTAATAATAAAAATTGGTCCATTGGGTCTAATGGACCCACGCCTCAACTTTTAAACTATAAGAAATAGAAGAAAAATTCAAGTAACAAAAATGATTGTTTTTGAAAAGAAACAACTTTTGTTTGAAACATTTTTTTGTAATCTGTATGGATTCGCCACAGCTTCAACTCCAATTTTAATATATTACTAAACATATATTTATAATTGTATACACTTGATATTTTAGTATTTTATGAATGCTAATGATTAAAAATAGTTAATTAAAAACATTGATACTCAAACATATATAAAGTTTCTAAACAATTAACTTTATTAGTTGTTATCTTCACTTGTAATGGTTATTCAACATAAATAAACAAACGCACCCCTCGGCATTATAAAACTTTTGTTTGTTAAAGTCTTTTATATACTTGCTGTAAAATTTTCAAGTCAATCCTAGATGTTCGAAAAAATTATCATGGGAATACTTTCATTCATACGGTTATTTATTTTAGTTCAAGTAATCTACGGTAATGTTTCAGACACTTGAAGAAAACAAAAAATTTACACGCATGCTCTAGGCAATTTAGGAATTTAAACAATTAATCACTTTTCAACAACTTAGGTCATATAGTGACTACATTGAGGATATTCTATACAACAATATCACACAGCAATTCTATGTGGTCACCCATCCAAGTACTAACTGTGTATAATGTTGATTAACTTTGTTGATCGGTTGAGATCAGTAATTACGTTACGTCTGTGGGGGGTCATTTTTTAAAATATGTTATGGTTTAAATTTGACTTATAGATTAAGAACGAATGTTATCACAAGCACAATGTATTGACGAGAGAGAAATATATCATCTTTGAATATTGTACCAACATTAAAAATATATCACTATCTTACGGTGTTTACTAGATTTCATACGATAAACTAATAATGAAACTAATTTTTAATAATAATTTCATATTGAAAAACTGGTTTTTGTCTTTCGCGAATTTTTTAAGCTAGGTTCGCCTTTGAAAATCTGGGAAAACACGCTATATTATTGGAATTAATTTTTCTATTTGCTCATATTTTTTTGTTTTCTGCCTTCAATTGTCTGGGAATTATCATTGTGAATCTGTACATTGTTAAACTATTTGCACATATAGGAGAGAGCATTCTAAACTACGTCACTATAGTCTCATTAATTTTTAAATGCTGTAAATCAAATCTGTAAAACAATGTCATTAAGTGAAAAAATGTAATTAAATGTACAAAATATTTACTTAATTAATAAAATTACACATAATTATACAATCTGTTATGTATAATAATTAAAAAATTACAAATTTCTTATTAAAATATAAATAGCAATACATTCAAGAAGTAAGTACCATTATAAAATCCGTTATCATTATATTATATGTAAACAGATGTAATAATATATCGAGTGTTTGCCAAAAATGATTCTTATGTAATTAACCGGTTTTATTTATAATATTAATTTGTTACAATATAACAATCGTATAAACTACTTATGTATTTGTTTATTGACAATCGTTTATTACTATTAATCAAATAACTTATTTTTTTATATCTTTGTGACTATTTACTTTCGCAGTCAACGCCTAGAAATGAACTTTAAGCTCAAAGATTTATTATTGCCGAAGTGGAAGTAATTGGTCACAAGAAAACTAATTAAAATTTATATTAAAATAATTTTTTTTGGAATTTTTTTGATGCCGGTTCTTTGCGAAAAATGTTTATATTTTACTTCAATTTTTATACTTTTAGTTTATTTTTTTACTTTTTTTTACGAGAAATTATTTCTATTCATCGATTTGGGTTAAAAATAGCTAAAAAATAAGGAATGTGCATGTTGCCGAATTTCAATTTCTAACAAATTGTTTGTACAACATTCCCACTCCTCACGTATTTTTTCAAAAGATTTTCTTACTATAAGTGATTTAAGAGTGAAAACAATTCACATACAACACGATATTTTTAAATACGATTTACTCGACTTGGAATGCAGATTTTTAATTTTATTATTTTGGAAAAATATTGGAAAAAAGTTACATTTTCATGCTTTATAAGTTTACTTGGTATAATTTTGTTTTTTTGGTAATCTTTTTTCTAAATGAAATCGCCTGAAACACAAAGACGAAGTAATTTCGATGAGAGGGTCAAAGAAGTTCAAAAGTGGTTTTTATATGTATTTTCGACATAAATAGTATTGAACTTTAGTCTTAACCTTTAGTGAGTGCTCGAAAATATTTATAACTTTATTGTAAAAACCAATTTCGGCTTTTATTGTACTGAGAAACTATATTATACTTAAAAGCGTAAGTTAATAGTGCTTTTATCAATATCATTTACATATCTGCTGCGATTTTCAATATCATCCAATAGACTTTTTCCGTTCAAATAATATGATTCTCTTTTGTTTCGGGAATGTCAAAAATAAAATAAAAAGAATGAGAAATGTAGTAAAAAGAATAATAACCATCCTAACTCTTTGTCAAACTTATTGCTGAATGCCCGAAACAAAAACGAATCGTAAATTAAAATAAAAAGGTCTATGTCAGCTATATATTCAGAAACACAATAATTGATCGAACGAAGTTAGGTCTATGGTATATTTTTTCACTTCATTTGTCTGCATCTATCTGTATGTTTGTTCCGTTGTTATTTTAGAACGTTTTCTTCGTTTAGAAATAAATTTTGTAAACAGATTGATCACAAGCATTGACAGTATAGTTATTGTAAAATTTTTATTTTCTCTTTCGGGAAAAACTACTAAAAACTATTTATGTAAAAAAATTTTTCAAAAATTAAAATTATTAACCACTGTTGAACACCGAACCATATGATTCCAAAGTATATCTCTTACGTAGACAACTTTACGTATTTTTATTTAATAAATATAATATTAATTTTTTTGGCATATAATATGTAATTTGTGTAAAAAAAAACATGAGTTTGTTTGTGTTATAATAAAATGAAAAATAAAATTTTAATTTGAGTTTAATATTAATGAATATGGTTAGTCAATGAGTTAGAATGACTCGGTATATCTCATGTACATTTTAAATGCATCATTTTGTTTTTATACAAACTGTTAATAATTTTTTCTAATAAGTTGTAAATTATATGAATTAAATTTACAACATTCCTTTCATCGTTGTATTCATCTAATTGCAGCATTGCGGTGACATTATTTAACCAGAAACATTTATATCAGTCAATTAAAAGATATTTTATCAATAAATTAATTCATTATTTAATATAAAACTAATTAAATATTCAAAGAACAAGTTAAGAAATGCTATTGATTACATTAAATTTATATACACAGTGTGCTTGGGAAAATCATGTTATTAATTTAAAAAAAAAAAAAAAAAAACAAAAGATAAAAGATAAAAGAAAAATAATGGGTCTCTTATTATAAATCCATCATAATTTTAATTGTATGTATAACATAATTGGATGTAGTTTAAAATAAATAATGATTAAAAAATAATAATGTGGATGGCCTCTGTTATAGACGTGTATGTCTCAAAAACGTAAGTTAAACCCCATTATTATTATAATATTATTGAAAATCTGCATCTGTTTTTGCCATTCGGTCCACAAATAATAGACTTCGTTATGGTTTAATTAAAAATGAATATTTTTGTGTCATTCTGATTGCTGACAGAGTGACGGAACCGTACGGTTTGAATGACTATTTTGTAATAAAAAGTACGATTTTTCAAAATGATTATTTTAAGTAGCTAGATTCGTAAAATTGACTTTATATTCTATTTTTTTTTAGAAATGCGTAAATGTTCATAGTTAAGTATTTCTTTTTATATTAATATGTATACACTTATAATATTGTCAAAAATTTTTTATTATTAATGATTTATTATTCAATGTTAATTAATAATTGCAACAAGTGGTTTTGGAGCAACCCTCTAGGTCCACTTGACGAAATTCCCAATGAGAGAATACAAACACAATAATTGTTTATTAGATAATATGGGTATTTTTGACACCCTTTATTTATTATGAAGAAAAAACGTCTGGACAGATTTTATTGAAAAGTTATTCAGTTTTAAGTTACGCGTAACGAATGAATATCGATATAATAATGATTTTATCTTTCGAGATAATCTAGATGAAAAATATCGAACACACATGCATAGAGGCATCCCTCTAAAATCGATGGATTTGAGTACAAGGGACTTTGAAACGTGAAGATATCTCAATTTTTAATTCACAAATTTGGCCCTTTTACACGACGTTCACACTTAGGAACAACGCACAAGAAGCGATTTGTGTGAAATCGGCGATATCATGGATGTGATTTGCTTATGTATACTTGCAAACGGTGCGCATTTTTGTGATTTTAAACCATACATGTGATAAAATAATCGCAGTACAAATCCTTCGTTCATAACATCACATCGAAAATTTTTTTTATTCTTGTTTATACTGTCATATACATCTATTTTTATGACAAAGATAGCTATATGCATTTGAATTAACGATTCTTGTTTATACTGTATTAGAAACCAAAGTTTATGACAAAGATAGTTATATGTATTTTAGTTAAATATTATTTTCCATATTTAAAAATATAAACATGTCAATGCTTGTTTATGTACAAACAAAAACAGGTTAGATTCATGTCCTGAAACCCATCGAACAAGCTTAATAAAGCAGATCATAATTTTTTTTTTAAATACAGATATGGTTACAAGAAAAGGAATGAGGAGTAGCGAGTATTAAGTAAATTCTAATAATATTTTTATCTTAGAATACATGCTATACTTTTATCACATATATTGATGCAACTGCCGTTCGTCATCATGATAACTCAAAAACGAAAAGAGACAGTCAGTTGAAATTTTGGTGTCATATTCTAGATCTTAAAAATGAGTGTACTGTGACTTATTCTAAATCCGGGGTATAAAAATGATTCAAAAATTGTATAAGAAATTATATATATATATATATATATATATATATATATATATATATATATATATATATATATATATATTTGTATGTATATGTATTTATTAATTTATTTACTTATTATTATTTAACAAACAATGTATTATCCCTTCTTCAAAAAACGTTAAAAAATCGAAGCTACTTTGTTGCTCCATATGCGAATACAATGCTGTGATATCGTGGAAAGTGGTTTCGCCGATTTCACACAAATCACTGCATGTGCGATGTGCCTTATAGAGGTTAAAACTGTTAATTATTATAAAAGTGCATAAAAATATATAATTAGGTTTATACAACCTTGAAATATTGAAAACGTACTGTTATTATATTATAAATTTTTTACGGTTTTTAAAAATTTTACAAATTATCCAATTTTTACGTCACCAATGATTTTTGAGCGAGCCATCTATATGCATTTCCGAAATAAAAAAAATTGTTTCAAAATTCGGCAGTCCATATAAAGTAGACTTTTGCATTACTCTTTTGTAGAACCTTTATAGTAGTTAACAGCTATATATCCGGCACGTCTCCAACAAATGAATTACTATTTGGAAATGTTAGTGAATAAATGCATTTTCTACATTTGATTCATCTTATAGTTTCCTCTTACTATACACAATAATCAACAAAATACTAATGTAAACCTTCATCATTCATCTATATACAAAATTGAATCAAAATCGGATGAACGGTTCCTGAGATATCAGTATTTAAGTGTACATTCGTTCGAATGAATGCCATAGACCGACAGACTAGCTTACATCAAACGAAAATTGCTTTATTCTTGACTTCCCAAGTTCTAAAATTCCGATGTATACAAAATTTTTGAAAACAGATTTTTTTTAAAAATCTGTAACAAAGAATAGTTCCAGAAGTGAATTTCATTGATAGTTATAAATAAATATCAATAGTTTTTAACTTCCCGAAGATTTTCGAAAATCGGGAGGTTATTGGTTTTAGCCCGTTTTGAAAAAATCAAGTTTTCATCAGATCTCAACGTTTTTGGGTTACAGGAAGCTTCCCTGACTACCCCTGCGAGGTTGTTTGTATGTATGTATGTATGTATGTATGTGTGTGTTTGTGTGTTTGTGCGTGTGAAAGTATGTGAACTTCTTATAACTTTTGAATGGCTCGACCGATTTCATCGCAGTTGGTGCCAGAAACTGAAAAGGCTGGACCAAAATATGAATTGAATACAATTTGGATCGATTCGGGCTGGTAGATTTGCAGAAATCTCAAAAAAACTAAGAAAATTTTTTTTTAATTTGGTTTTTTTGGAATAACTTTTAAAGCACAACTCTTAACCTTGATGAAGCATACCACGTTCGAGAGATATCGTAAACGAAAAATTTCAAATTAGTATTTTTTTTTATATAACTTAGACATTTCTTTTCGGATCGTTTTTGGTGTGAGAGAATAATTATCAAAGATAAAAAAACACGTCGATCGCCGACAAGAACGTGAAAATCGGTTAATTGGTTCGAGAGATATCGTAAAAGAAATATTCGCGAGCAGATTTTGAGTACGGAGAGCTTAAAAAAAAAACAATATTTTTGAGCTCGAAGGCCTCAAAAGCAATGTAATATGTTAAATTTTAAGTGCTGAAGTTGCAGAGATGGTCTTTAGAGTGAATCGTTTTCCAATTTTTTTTTTTAACAAGTAACATTTAAAGCCGACGCTAATTAGGTATTTTTTTCGGTTGGTGTCGACTTCAAAGATTAATATTATACACAATGTGCCTGGAAGTAGATTTGAAAAAAAAATTCATAATATAGCTTGTATGAGTCAAGTTTTTTAAATTCGATTGCTTATTATACAATTAATAATAATATACTTGTTACTGTAAATTAAATGTTAATTAATTCTTATTTATTCATAGCTTTTTACTTATAATATAATTCATGAATGATAATTCAATACGTGCAACTTTACACATTATGCGACAAAAGATAAGAGAGGAGAAAACTATTAACTAAGAAGAGCTATTAAAAGAATCCTAAGGAATCCTGGATAGCTAAGATTTTATTTGGATAGCTTCGATTTTATATGCAAACCGGCAAAATTTGAAAAATTCAGAGGTATCCGCCTATAGGTCAATAGGAATACTACACACACACCAAATATTGTTCATTCTGATTCATAGGACTTTATACGGCTGGATTTCGGTAAATAAATGTAAAATTATATAGCGCCATTTACAGGGTAATTCCGAACTTCTCATCAATTAACTAGAAACATATAATTGAAAAAATGATTATGAGCTCCCTGCGAAGCAAGAATAAGTATTTGAATAATGAAAACACTTATGGAAACCTGCAATGAACCAGCATGTTACTGGAAACAATGTTGTATCTGCAACAGGTGATTTTAGTCCAGCTTTAAAGCCGTGGTGAATTAACATTTACAGAATTATCTCCAAATACTAAATATAAAGCTTACATTTTCCTAGAAACAAGTGATATCTGGTTTAACATTATTTTATGTCAACTGTGAGGCAACATCAAGTCCAAATTTATAATTTTATAGAATTATATCTATAATTAAATATTGGCCGTAAGAGTGATCATTTAACTATAAACAAATGATCTCTGTAAGAATTTGTTTGATCACTTACCAATCATACATGAGGCAATATTAAGCAAACATATTCAAGGTGCAAAAACAAGCTGTGAACTCAATATGATATTATTTATTCTACTTAGTTTTGCTTAGTTAGCTATTGCCTCCTTTTGAGAAAAATAATTTCTATTTATACTTACACATAAATTTTAACGAATGTAATTTCTAACATTCCTTTATTGAAATTTAGTGAGGAATTTTCATCAAATTCTTTGTTATAAAACATCAATGGTTTATTTTTTATAATGAAGAAATTCGTTGAAAATATATGCATTATCTAGGTCTATAAAGAAGAAACTAAATGTGTTTTCGAATAGGATTTTTAAATTAACTCAAGATCAGAGTAAACAAATGATATCTGGGCATGGGTGGTAATTCTTTTTATGTTTCTGTTGGTAAGACACTGGTGAGAGAGACGAGTAGGAAAAAATATATATTTTTTTGTTTGTTTATTTTACTTTCGTCATGGAAATAATTTAATTGACATTTTTTCCTTAGTTTTCTTTTTTTAAGCATATTAATTTCAAAAGCATATTACAAATATTGTGTAAATAGAGTGGAAGACTGACGTAACGTAATGACAGACTTAGACCAATCTATAAAGTTAAGCAACAGCAGACACCATCTGTATTTGGATGGGTGACCACCTAGCAGTACTGTGTACTGTTGTTGTATAAAACTAATAATAATAATCCCCTTTGGTAAATGGCTATATAGCTGATAGTAGCTGAAGCCAGAAATTAAAAAAAACAGAGTGGAAGTTAACTTTACTCATATTAACCTAGCATCCCCCACCCCGATCACAAAAGTGTTCTAAAAATTTAGTGCTATTTATGTTCTTATTAGTTGCTCTATTTCAAATTTTTGTGCTCCAACCATTTTTTTTGCATTAAAACAACTATAACAATTAATTTCCACAAATTAGGTCTGTCTAAAATAAATTTCAGGCACTTTACTTAAACTTTAATTAAAATTTCAACTACCCTGCAAAACGTGCGGGTATCAGATAATTTAGTTTAAATTTTTAGTACAATATTTGCTCTTCAGATTGTTCAATAAAAACAACAGGTAAGAAATAGCAATAATATATTTATGAATAAATCTTAGCAATAAATAATTATTACAGTTTGTATCGTACTCTTATTATCATATTCATTTACCGTCATTGATGATGTAATCAAATTGTACTAATTTATATTACTAGACATAATAAATTAATGCTCCGTCAAAAGTATGTCATTGACCATGAATATATATATATATATATATATATATATATATATATATATATATATATATATATATATATATATATATATATATATATATATATATATATATATATATATATATATATATTTGTATATATATATATATATATATATATATATATATATATATATATATACAAATATCTACTTACAATAGGTAAGCCCAGCCAACACTAGTTATAAACCTATAATATTCTCACCCACATGCATTTTGTTTGGATTTAAATATAATAATTTCGTGAGCAATAAAGTATAAATCAGAGAAGATACCTGTAGGCTATTTAATATTTTATAATATTAGGAACAATGCGCTAATTTGTAAAAGTTGTACCGAATTATATAAATAAAAAAGTAATTTTTCCTAATTTTTTAGTTTGTTTTATGGATTTCTCTTGGAGTACTACTAAAAATGATGACATAAATTATAGCCATTATAGGCCACCCGATTTTTAAAACGCATCCCAGAAATACGGGTTCAGTATAAATTTATCATATTTAGGTGCCAAACTAACATATTAAGCCATAAAATTGCAAAAACCCAATTTTTCCTTTCCCGAACCTATATTAAATAGACTATTCATCAAAAACTAAATTATTATTTCCTATTGAACAGAAACTATCAATTTCATTCACCTCTCATGGAACACTCAACTCACTGAGGATAAAAAGGAATAAATACTTTAATTAAACAATTATTTCTTTTTTAACAGTATTTTTAAAACGATTTTCATCATTTTTGTCATGATCCTAGTAAATATATATATGATTTAATGTAAATCATTCAGCTGTAAGTGGAAAGGAATGAGAATTGAAAAAAGAAAAAAATTTTCGAAAACAATAAAATCGATAAAAAATGTTAAATAAAAATTTTTAATTAAAAATTTCTATAAATAATTTTTTTTCACCAATTATTCAAAGTCTGCGAATCAATTTTAAGATAATAAAATGATTGTCTAGATGCAAAGATTGTCTAATTGGTCATAATATTATAAAGTAGGTAATTAATAAAGTTTAACTATAAAATTATTGTTACTTTTTAGCTATTCTTTTTTTCAAGATGGTAAATTTAATATTCTCATAATTAAAACTTTATTTATGGTAGATAAGCCCAAGCGGGGATTTTTGAATTTATTCGAGCGCGTCAGATTAAGATATGGGAGATAACTCTTGTTGAGTACCTCCACCAAAAGTTTGATCTCTATCAGATGTCGCGTGTATAGCTTAGCCGATCAGAATATTAAAACAAAAAAAATCTATAGTTAAATTTAATTGAGCGCATCAGTTTAAGCTATGGTAGGTTTATTACGTGCTAAATAGTGTAAAACTCTAATGTACTTCTCACTAGAGTATTAATTATCACTTTGCAATAATTATAGCCACTTTTTTGTATTCAGATTTTGAAATAGACCTTATTATATCTTACAATCTGAAATATAAAGAGTGGAAAAAGGACAGTATACTCTTGCTAATATCCGACACATGTAGAAGATTCCGACATATTTATAATATTAATTTAAGTCTAAAATTTGTAACGATTGAAGCTATTAACAAAGTTTGGTATATAGGTGCTCATAGAATTTTTTATTAATCCATTTTCGCATATCTGTTCGTCCATCCGTTCGCCCGTCCGTTACAAGATAACGAAAAGAGATAATAAGCTGAAATTTTTATTCAAGGCATAAAAAGTGTGTTAAGTCTGAATGAGCAAATTAGATTCGATCCATTGGGTCCATCCAAAATAGATCCATGGCCAACTTTTAAGCAATAAAATATAAAAGAAAACTTCAAAATTAAAAAGGCGTATTTTTTTAAAACAAACTTTTGTTTGAAACATTTTTTCGTAAACTGTTAGGTTCGCCTATACTTCAACTAAAATTTATCTATTTATAACTGTATACACTAACTACATATTGTATGTTATAAATGTTAATGGTTCAAATAGTTTAAACATTTAATATTGAAAAATAGTTAAATTCAACCATATTTCGAGTATCTAAATAATCAACACTGTTATTTGTCTTTGTTTATAATTTAAAAAAAAAAAAACAAGTTCAAAAAAAAAAAGAAGTTGGATTACTCAAGAAGCACTTGAAAAGATTGCAAAATAAGTAGTGTAATTGCAAAATAGCAAAATGCCTTCAAAATCATAAACTTGAAGATAATAGGTACAAATAGGACTGAAAAATATAACTATCAACAGTCTAAACACATCATTTTCTCTTCCCAGCTTCAACTGGCGATTATTCACTTTCTTTCACTACTAATAAAAGGAAGTACTGCAATACTGTCGAAATTTCAATATCCGATTTTCACCAGAAATACTTGTTTTGAGATCTTCTGAATCGAAAGAAGTAGGTTTCAGAAACTGGTTTCTGTGTGTGTATGTGTCTTTGTATGTAACTGGGATACCGTATCGAACGCTTTATCCTTGGCTCAGAAAACTTAGTATTCTGTTATACATTACTTCTAGTTGAGCTGCCAAGCTTTGGGTTAAAATCAGACTATCGGGTGATTTATTCGAGTGATATTTAGGTTTTTGATGTTGTTTTCGAAAATGGGTAAAACGATTTTCTTCAAACTAAATACCTTCGTGTAACATTTTAAGCTCCTTTCTAACTTTTATTTGGAACATTTCTTTGGGAAAATTCAAAAGGAGATAAATTCAAATTTAGCTACACAAAGAATATTGTACTAAGTATTATACATTAATAGAAAGTCCTGTGACGTGTCGCAGCAGATATTTAATTTTCGTTTCTTATCTTAGATATTTAATACTCATAGAAAGATATAAAAGCAACACTGTATTGCGAAGAGGCTAGAAAAAAAACACAAATTAAAATCTATAATTTTTAAAGAATGAATGTTCCTGGCTTTATAATCCAAATTAGATTATGAATAAATATTATGTTCCAATTAACGGATCATTTGATAAAAACTGACTAAATTAAGGTGCAAGCTAACATCTCATCGTGTGCATTCACATTGATATGCATTAGCGTTTATGCATCTGAAATAATAATAAGCCGTTAATAAATGCATCGTCACATAGCTTTTAAACACTCTGAATGAATGTACTAATCAACAAACATTCAATACAATCCCATTACAAATGTTATTTTTTCATATACTAGACCCCATAGTTGATAATTTCATTTGATATAGGACACAGATTCTAGAAGATAGTAGCGCATATTATCTACAATGAATTTAATGGCTTCCTATTTATTATTTAAATTCAAATTGCACTTTCAAAATAGTATGAGAACTAGTAAACAATTTTGTTAAGTATTTCAAGCAGCATGAGCATTTGTGTAAAACATCATTAGCAATGTCAAACACAAAATCAATGTCTAAACCAACATCACATTTAATACTGAAGCAACCTCATCTTTCAATTTTATCGCCCATATAACTCAAAAAATACTTATTTAAATGATTTGAAATTTGTGTACGTACAATATTGAATGAAAACGCGGGACTTGCCAAAGAGTTTTTCTCGAAAAAAAATTTTTAACATAAAATCGAATTTGAATTTTACTTTAGAAATTTTTTTCCAGAAATCAATATAATGAATAATAAATTTCAAAACATTTGTATAAGTATTTTTAGTTATTTGGGCGCGAAAATTGGAAAAAAATACAATACATATTACATGGCTCTTAAGAATACTAAAACTTTTAATCAAATTTTACTAAACCTTAACTCTTAAATTACTTAAATACCATCAATTTTTTGTTTTTAAAAGGTTTTCAATGAAATAATTAACATCTAAAACTGTAAAAATTTTTGACTCAGCATGTACCTTAAATTTAACTTAAAGTAAGGATAATTATGTTTAAGTTTTTACAGTTTTAATTCATTTTCATAGATTATTTCAATTAAATCTCAAAAAATCCCGAAGAAGAAAATCATTTCAACATTGTAATATAGAAACTTATTTTAATGTTAGCAATATTTTTAATAATAGCATATTATACTGTCTTTAACAAATCTATTAACTATCCGTTGAAATCCATAATATTTAAAAACAATGATTGTAATTATTGAATTTATTATACAAATTTTTAAACTGTTTAAAACATGTTTGTATTAATGGGGACATAAAAGAATGACAAACCAACTTAATTTTAACAAATTAGAACGATTTCAAAAAGAGCTCAAATGAAAAATGGTTCGAAAGAACCGAAAAATGTGTTACATTTTTATGAATTCCTATGTCGAAATGAAATTCATAATTTTGTATTAAGTTTTCACTTATTTATACTATAAAGAACTAAACTTTAATGGTCCACATTATTCTTTAATACACAAATTTTGTATGAAATTCTTAATTTATTTTCAATTTTCGGTTTTCATTAATACAAAATGGGACAAGTTGTTTATGTACATAAGAATACATGCTCATTTGTTATTTATAAAAATAACGTTACTTTTGAACGGGATGGTGAAACAAAAGTGCTCAAGACAGTTTTGAAAGCATTATATAAAAATTAATGTTTTTCATATGAATATTATTAAAGAGAAATAAATTACGATTTTTTGCTCCAATTTCCCAGTCCCGGTCAAAAGTTCGTAATTTTTATAAATAACAAATAAGCATTTATTCTTATATATATCAAATTAGCAACGAGTAACATCACCTCGGAGAATCATTAAGACTAGCTAATACGTACTGATGATGAGTACTTTATAGTCGAAATATGTATATTTTAAATACAAAATATTTTGATCTAGGAATTCGGGCAAAAAATCGAAATTGAATATCTTTCATGTCCATAATCATTAATATTAAATCAATTACGGGTTTGTATTTGGACACAATTTTTTATTTAATAATTTATATAGTACAACGTTTGAACTCCTTCAAGTTTTACGCAATTTTTTTTACTAAATATTCAATACGAAAACATTTATTTATTAATTTTCTAATTGTTTTCGTATTGAATTTTTAGTACTTGAGAAAAATTTGAATATATTGAAACGTTGTACGAAATAAAGTATTAAATAAAGAATTTCGTCATATTACAAACCCGTGATTTTTATAATATTGTATAAAAATTATATTCAAAAGTAAGTTTCCTTCTAAATCGTACCGAACGTCCGTAATAATAGCCATAAAATTTAAACCAAAACGAGTAAGTATTTTATTACCTTTAAAATTTATCTATTTATTTTGCTTTAAAATTTAATCATTAAGATTACAATTAATGCCTGCATAATATATATATATTATATGGTATTCAAAAGGGCTACCATTTTCGTAAATGATCATGAAAACATGATCATGAATGCTTTACGTCATATTACAATGTAAATATTTCAAAAAATCAATAAATATTAAAATATCAATAGTATTATGTTTTTCATTAAAATATTTAAAGACTCATTTTAATATTAGTAAATATATATTTTCTCATTTCATCTATATGTATAAAAATCAATTGCTGTTCGTTAGTCTAGCAAAAACTCGAGAATGGCTGGACCGATTTTGATAATTTTGATCTTGAAATATTTGTGGAAGTTCAGGGAAGGTTTAAACGGTCAGAAATATAAATAATAAGTAACGGAAAATACTATATACGACAATTTAATTTTCGAATACAAAATGTTCCTAGCTGTGAAACATCTTTTGTATTTTTTTTTCTCAGATGTTACAAATCCTATTACAATCATTTCCTAGAAACCAAAATCTAAATTTGGAATTCAAAATAAATGAACTGTCAACTATATAAAGTGTGCATATCGTATTGTTCAAGTATTACCGGAATCATTCGTGGTTCAGGAGTTCCATGTATCTTTCATCAAGTGTATGAGTACCACAGCACAAATTATCGGGTGAACACGGTACCGAGTGTGCTTCACCAAATAACAGGTAAATATCGGGTGCATATAATGTACCGGTTGCACACTAAATACCGGGATTTCGATAAGTATGGATTTTCTGAAATTCTACCCCTAAGGGTAGAATTGCATCGTCATGTAATATCTTGTAATCGATGTAATATCATTTAATAAAATTAATATCAGTATTTATTCTGATTTTCCTCAGCTTTTATTATTTAGAAATAGAGTGTTGCGAATATGTTGTTATACTTAGAAAATGTTGATGTTGATTAGAAATATATGGCAAAACGACGTTTGACGGGCCAGCTAGTATATAATAAATAAATTTAATCACTTTTGATCACTTTTTGCAGAAGAATTTTTATTCATTTATTGCAGAAGAAAATGTATATAGATTAGTCCGATTAGATTCTGTAGAATTTCTTTGTGCATAGAAAAAATTTAACAACTTTTTTAATTTGTAGTTATTTATTTATCCTACCGAAAAGATCGCCTACAACATTTTATAAATTTAAATATTATTTATTATGCTCGTATATTTAAAAAGAAATATTTATGGTTGTTATTGGTAAATAATATATTAAAACTTTTGTACCTATTTGTTTAAGTTCTAAAGCTATGAAATAAATCCTCCACCAATTATTTAGTTTTCCATGCATCTATCAAATTTACCTTGTTACCTTCCTCAAGTTACCTTGATAACGGATGGATGGGTGGACGAACAGGTAGGTAGACAATCAATAATGGATTAATTAAGTGACCATGCCATACCAAAACCAAACCCACAGATACTTAACATACGCATACCAAAATTTTTTTAGTGCCTTCAATATTTTCGTATAAACTTTGAACTAAATTTAATATACTCTCACATATATTTCATATATGTCGGTTATAAATACATAAAAACCTGCTGGATCATCGAAAAAGTGTGAAATGTGTTTTAAAGAGTAAGAAATGGGAGCAATTATACGAAAACGTCCAGGAAAAAAGTAAATTTTCGATGCCCTTCATAACTCGGTGCTGGATCATCCGAAATCAAAAAATCAACATTTTTTCAGTACAGAGTCGCTTTCCCCAGAATAATTCCTTATTCAATTTTTAACTTTTTGACGCGATTTTAAGTGAAAAACGCGATTTCTTCTAAACAACAATCGGCTAATAATGTTATTGTAAAGTAAAATATATTAATAAAATTGTAAAAAAACCATCGGCGTTATCTCGTAAATAGGGTTCAAAAGGCACCAACTTTGAACGAATCCTGCCTGCTTTAGTCTGCTTCCTGCTCTGCTGGGCTTATACGAGAGCTAAACTGCGGACGGACGCTGATATACTAATAGATATTATGCATTCAATCAAAAAAATAAATAAAATAATACAAATTTTAAAACCAAAGATAGACAGGAGCGAAATAAAATTCACCAAGTAGGCTTTGAGGTCGATATATATAAATATTTTATTTTTATAGCGAGCAGAAAAATAATTTATTTGATTAAGAACAACAAAATCCATAAATAGTTTAGTTTGGAAGTAATATTAATTGAATAATTAAATAATACTTCTGATATCAATAACACGGTAACTATTAATAATAGAATTTTTTTTAACAAATTGCATGTGTTTAAAATAATTGCATGTAAAACTCATACTTTGGGATAAGATTGTAGATATATTTGAACTGTTTAAAACTGACCAAAATCCAACAATTAGAGAGAGAATAAAACAAATAATTCCTTGAACTTTGATTTAATGTCTAAAAATACTATTAATTTCATAATGCTTTAATTGAAAAATACTCATGTCTATTAAATAAAAAGTCTCATAAGCAAAATTAACAAACACCGTATATCTGTTTGGAATTTTAACTAAATAGACTAAGAGCTAATGGGAGATTTGAGTAATTTCTTTTTGTATGGCTGTAATTTTTTCATTGATGAATCATAGTATGGAATTAATCTTGCGCATTAACAGTTCTAATGCATTTGAAAGGGGACGAGAATTGCTTTTGGAAAAAAATTTCAGTTGTAGAGCATAAAATTTTACATAAAAAATGTTTTGTTGGCTATTATTAAAAATAACGGACCCAGAATGTCTAATGTGTTTGATTGAAATTTTATAAGTGATTTTGAGCTAAGCGATAAGCTATAGATATAGAACTTCAACAAAGCTTAAATTTGAGCTTCTACTTAATTGGATGATAATGTAATGTAATGCGATAATTCAAACTTAAATTTCATGGTAGCGTTGTTATACTTATTCATACTATTTTCACATAGCTCCAATTATATTCTAATCCAATCCTTTTAAAGTTTGAAATAAAAATAAAATTTTGAATGTGCTATTTTCAAATTAATGAAAACTACGAAATATTTTCCAAATATTTAAAACTACACATGAATTTTTATTGAACTTGCAAATGCTTAACTGATGTGATATTTTTATCATAGTAGCTATTCTTTACACTCATTATTGTCATGTAATGTATGAGACCCACTTTCTCGTTTTAAATCTTGTAAATATAAAAATAAACTTAAAATTATTTTTAAAATTCACAAATTTTCAAGACAGTCTTTCGGGAAAAAATTTTTTTGTAATTATAGGAAGGATCTTGCTGAAGTTTTATAACAAAACAATTTTTATTTTCTTTTCGTTATACTTAAAAGTTCTTTCAAATTAATATAATTTTTAGATTCAGTAGAAAGCGCAGTCCGATATTTTCCGAACAAAATTGAACATTTAAAAAAATTGAACAGGGTTAACGTCATGGATGGTATGCAAATACGATGTAATAATAATGTTGATATCATATTCTGCAGATGTCATATGTGGGTGGCCATCCACGATGTTTAATGACTTTCGAAACATTGGTAGTAAGATTTATAAATCATACTATAAGAAAATTATAGAAGCACTGGAATTATTTTAACAATCTTATAAAGTGTTCATAATTCATTTCAAATAAGTTTTTAACACAATTTATCAATATTGTTTATTAAAAATTCATTAAAAAAATTCAGATAAATTATTTTTTTCAAAATCACAATTAGGTTTTAAACAAATTTAAAATAAATATTATATAAATTATTTTGTACTTTTTAGTTTGTTTTGAAAAAGTGTTTTCAGAAGTTTATTTTTATTCTACTATTTGAAATATTTAAATGACTTGTACAATTTTCCGAATTTTGTGGTATAATTTTAATCATAACAGGTCATGAAATGATTAGGCAATTTTTTAAGATTCTTCTTGTCGAAAAATAATTAATTAATTAACATTTCTGTTAATAAAAAAAAAATACAGATCGGTTATATTTTCTTCAAAGTAATAACGAAACAGTAATTTAGTCGTGCCAATTCTATGGAAGTGGATGGAGTGGAGAAAATCTTATAAAGAATTAAAAGTTAAGTTGAATGTTCGCGACCTGGTCTCCTTCATCTCATCCTGACTGTTTAATAGCCCAAATGAATGGTCACCAGTCACTGAGTGTTTTTACACTGAAAATAAACCTCCTATTTTTATAGAAACTTTAGGATCTCAGTCGCGTCTCGTGTACTTTGAATACCTGAGCATTTGTACAATTCGTTGTGTGACACCTGGACTGGTACCAGGTGAGACAGGTAATTAAAAATGAAAGTTATTTAACTTAAATTTACATGGCTGTTTTATATATATATATATATCCTAGAATATTATGTAAAAATAAGTAAAGTTTATTTATTTTTTGTAGAGCTTTAAAGCGTCTGACTAAAGTTCTGGTCCATAAAAATTGCCCGACACTTAATTTAGTACTTCTAAAATAATATTCTAGGAAATATATATATAAATCAGTCATGTAAATTTAAGTTAAATAACTTTCATTTTTAGTTATCTGTCGCACCTAGTACCTGCATAGGTGTCACACAACGAATTCTACAAATGCTCAGGTATTCAAAGTACACGAGACGCGACTGAGATCCTAAAGTTTCATCTGTGTGAAAATAAGTTATGTCTGATCGCTCTGGGATCTTGGACTATATGACTACATCATGTTTGAGTATAAAGGCAAAAATATAGATGTAATCCAATGTTTGTTGCCGCATCTAGACAAGAAAACCTTCCATTTTAAAATGCAAATCGGCTAGATACGACGGCCGGACGGACTCGAAACAGTTTTCAACATTTTTTTATTTATTTATAGATGACTTCAACCATTAAATATTTGATGTGACCACGTGCATGCATTTCATATGATTGATATTACAATACACTGATATTTTATATTATTTTATTAAACTTTCTCAAATTAAATACATATTCAAATTCAAAACAAATCTTCAATTCAAATTTATTTAAATAAATATTAAACATAATCACTAGCTTCAATCATTTAAAAAAAGCTAACAAATAAAAATAAATTACGACCAAGGATGAAGAAGCTACACATAAGTCGCAAAAGAAGTAGCTTTATAATTAGAAGAAAGTCGATTCAAAACAAGATATATTTCCTTCACAGAAAATGCAATTCCACAAACAGAGTCACTTGATTTTGCGATGGGCTGAACCAATTTTATTGATTTTTGTTGTTGATATTTTCGATATATTTTCAGCACTAATTTTAACGACAGAAAATTTTTCCAAAATCCAACGGAATACTCTAAATTTTTATATTATTTTTGAATGAAAATCTCAATTGAATGAAACGTAACGATCAGTTTGAAACTTATGAAATACGCATTATGTGTAAAATGATTTACTACCATCACCCCTTCCAGTCGAACAGGTGATTTAAGGCGTAAACTTTGTGTGGTTCTAATCTCCAAAATAGCTTACCCACGATATTTCATAAACATGTATTGGGAGCCGAGAGTGACATAGGTATTTTGCAACCTGGCGCCCACAAGTTCCCGCACGAAAATTGAAATAAGGGGATAAACTTCGTATGATAACATTCTACGCTGACATGGTTGAGGGTTCATCCATTTTCGAAATTCATTTTGTGTAATTATTGTAATTCTTAATGTCAATATTTTAATTATTTGTACTTTCTTAGCCTATTATTTTACAATGAAAAGGGGCATTATTACAAAATAATAATTGCAGGTTTCTTCAGTAACAGAATCAAATTAAAGTAACCAGAATAAATTAAAAAACTTTTAATTGCATGAATATTACCGTGCATTATTTTCGCTGAAGAGAAAAATGCAAGACATTGACTTTTATTAAGAAAAATAATTACAAAAACTATAAAATTTTTCTTCGAGCAAATTTTTTACAAAACGTCTGGCTTCCTGTCTTATGATATACCAAATTTTCCTACGTTTATTACGATTTTTTCGACATTTGAATGAGCAACATAAATTTCTTGAGGATATTAATTTTTTTAAACGTAGAGGGTAAGATTATGAAAGCAAATATCATACTGGAAAGATTACTTTTAACTCACCACATCGCAATAATAAAAAGAAAAAAAACATTGATAATTCTAAAAATAATTTTAAATACGGCAGACAATTATTGTTCCACATATTCAAATTAAAATAATTATTTGTATGTAAATAGTTATTAAAAAAATACTATGTAGATAAAACCCGGTATTTTTACTTTCTATTGCATAATCCATTTTGCTTTCTGTTTTGTTTCAAGCATATTATTCAAAATAGAAGATATTTTTAATTTTGTTATTTAAATCAATCGGTCAATAAACAGATTATACGCATGTATAAACATGTTGAATTTTAATTAATTCAAACACTTTAACTCACCAAACGTAATTAACATTTAAAAAATTCATATAAAACTCAATAATTAGTCCCAAATCAAAATTCGTATAGCTCACTTAATTAAACAAAAATAATAAACACAATATGCTTAAATCACTTATTTACTACACAAATCGAAACTACTCACAAATATGAAAATATTAGTTATCACGTGGTAATAAAGGTAAATCACGGTTAATAAATTAATAATAATTAATTATTAATAAATAATACAAATATTTAAACCGTTATAATAACACACACAACGAACGACTGACAAGAACTGACAGAAGTTTTTAAACAAAAAAATAAACTTGTTTGAATTTAAATTATTAATCAAATTGCACATGCGCCATTTACTTAAGCAATAGTTTTAAAGTAAGATAACAGTAGATTTATTTTATATTTATTAACAATGTTGTGTTGTTTTATTTATAATGGACTACTAAAAAATATGCGGTATTTGGTTTATCACGATGTATACTTGTGGTTTTTAATTGTTATAAATACGTTTGAGTATTGTTGGCCTCTTACCGCGTTTGTAAAGCGTTGTATACATAAGGCTGCGGATACACTAGCGTTTAATTTTGCGCCGAAATGCTCGTCAATTAGAACGTTCGTGTCAGCAATACATAATGTTAAATGGAGCTTGTCACATTAGCATTCATTTATGTTATAAGCTTGTTCATTTGTATATAACTTAATCGAAAAACTTAAGTCGGGTGTTTAAATCGACGTTTATTTAACTACACAGTTAGTGGGTAACGTATTATGAGAACAGACAAGCCAATGAAGTACATTATTTAATAATGCTAAGAGATAATGCCGAAATATATCACGTTGTTCTTTGCCAAGAACGTTATAAAATCGATGTCAGTAATTGATATTATATATGTGAATAAACACATTTATGTATTATACATTATTATTTTGAAATTTTATCATATATTTTTATCTACCTATGTATAAATATTAGGAAAATGTGAAACAGGTTTGAGACACTGTATATTGTAAGCGATGAGACTCTCCGTAAAAAAGGGCCTCTGATCGGTTAAATAATAAACGGTATTGAGAAAAATAGAATTCATACAGTAAAACCATCATTCCCCATTAAGTGGTTCCGAACTTTGGCTGTCTAGCTTAATAACAATGAGTGGCACTTGAGTGATTCAACATCTAAAACAATTGATATTTGAACCTTCTTTGGCTATGATTTTCAAAAAAATATTTGTTTAATTTTAATAAATAGGGTTTTGAAAAAAATTTATTGGAAAGGTCAAGTTTATGTGTTATAAAAAAAATTTTTTTATTTTTATTATTTAGTTATAATTAACATTTAAAAAAAAAACTTTAGATTCAGTACGGAACACACCCCGATAGTTCCCGGACCAAAGATTAACATTTTTATGTCACACGTTGGAATTGTCTTAGTTGCGAAAGTATAAAATCCTGGACGACATATAATGTCATCAATTTTGTATATTAACATATTTTGATCACGTCATATGTGGGATAACATAACATAATAACGACGGTGCGCATTTTTAGTTTTATCATTTTTATTAAATCCCAAAGTTTGATAAGATGGTTAAAATATTTGTATGTGTAGTTGAAGGGATAAACGACTTACGTGTTTCAAGTCTACGAATACAATGTTATCCTTTAAACGAGCAATAGCTTTTTTTAACAGTGGGCTCTTGGTCCATAAGATGTCTTCTGTACAGAAAATTCAACTACTTTAATAATATTATAACTCAAGTTAATTGTTGTATTTTAAATAATTTTTATATAAAATGTTTTGAGATTTCTTATAATAGTTTCAATAAACAGTTATAATTATGATAAAATAACAATAATAATTTTATTAGTTTAACGGATAATAAAGACATTACAATTTTAACAATTCAAGCAACATTTTTATTCGATTGCGGAAACAGAAAATTTTAATGGTGAGGAGAGGTACAACGAACTTTTCATTAATATTTATTGTATACTTGTGTAAGAACTAATAGAGTTATATGCTAAAGTCCATAAGCTGTGAATGTGTTAATGTTAATTCTTGGTAAGAAAACTTAATTCCTTGAATTACACCTTTTTTTTCTGGCTTCAGCTACTTTCAGCTATATAGCCATTAACCAAAGGGGATTACTACTATTATTATCGATATACAACAACAGTACACAGTACTGCTAGGTGGTCACCCATCCAAATACAGATTGTCACTGGTGTTGCTTAACTTTATTGATTGGTCTAAGCCTGTCATTACGTAACGTTAGTCCGGGGTCCAAATTATACCTTTGTATCAATTTCACGAGTAAGCAGACGCAAATGGTTTGTTACTCGACATATTCAGATGTATCTAAATTATTGTAAAAAATATTTCAGACAGAAAAGAATGTTTTTGCTATTTTTCGATATTGAAGAAGCGCTTAATACTTGAATATTCTATATACTTTTCACTTTTCAATTCCCCCCACCCCTTCGTTTCTGAGTTATCTTGTTTAAGACCTGGCATTCAGAAAGATGTTACTTTTTATTTTTCTACTACAATATTTAGTCTTCTCATGTAATATTTCTACTCATGTCCTTAAATATTCAGAAGATTGATAAAGTGAATGTTGAATAACTATTGAAAACTTAACAGGAATTAATTAATTGTTTCTGTTCAATATATTTAAAATCCTTCAGTTTTTTGTGTATAAAATAAAACAAGTAAACGAGAATTCTATTGATAGAAAATAATAATCCTTAAATGTTAAAATCTCAAAGGTATATTCCCACGTATCAGTCACGTCACAGTTCAGTTATCCCGTTTCAATCAGAAATAATATTCAATTCTCTGAAATCCAATAGAGGGTATTATCTCTTTTTTCCGTAACAGTTAATTCTCAATGATTCAGTACGGCTTCAGTCATAGTTACGTCATTGTTAAATTCGTTGCCAGCGATACTTTTTTAAACATGTGTATATAGACTGGTTATTTCTCAATGAGACTTCATTTTTCTCCGAAAATTCTATGATGAATTGATTGGATTCCAAGTCACCTTATTTCAAAAATTTAATTATCAGGCATTTCTCTGTACGTATGTGTATTTTATCCGACTACTAGATGAAAATATTTTATTTTTCGAATGTTGATAACTCTTATTATTCTTATTTTGATACATACAATATTAGGACTCGTATGAACCTCAAAACAATTGTTAATAAGGCTCTTGATATGTTTTTTATATAATGATGTAAGAATTGAATGATTTATAAAACGAAAAATTTGTTTCCAAAAATCACTTCGGAAATTATTGGACTGGCAGCTTAATGTTATATTTGCCCCCACTTGATTCAGTTTTATTCCGCAGTCAATAGTTCTTACTATTTAACATATTTGTTAATTTTTACCAAAAACGTATTCTTATATATACATTTCAATATCCCCCGTTCGATCCGCACTTGTGTCATTGGAAAGATTCACTGACAGTTCTCAGTACTAACTCTGTACTAGTTCTTTAATAAAATCAAATTAAAGTGGGTTTTTTCTTACCATGTTTTTATACTTATTTAATGAACCATATCATTCACAAGTTATTGCTTTTTTTAAATGAATGCCGAACTGATAATCCATTTTACTGATTTATCACGAGGTTACGAACTTCTAGTAATTATTACATTAGGAAATACAAATTAGAACAGTCATCGTCGATCGCGAAAATTCAATAAATTCTTGAAAAGACGACGTGAGGTATCTAGAAGTTTTGAATTTCAAATTTTTATCACTATATTTATCTTTTTAGACAATTGTTACTTTTTACACATGTTGAGTGAAAAAGTAAAAAGTGATTTATATTGCATCTGCCTTTGCACAAAACTACCACTGCTATTTGGTTTTGTTCCTTCTATTTCGTCTTTAAGATCTTTTTATGGATACCTGGTATCTTGAATAGTTTTTAAGAAGTTCGCAAAAAATGCAACCTTCCATTTTTTATTAAATTCCTTATAGTTTTTGCAATTGTTTTCGAACACAAATTTTGGTGTAAGCGGGCGGGAATATTCTTGTTAACTTGAGTAATTGTAGCGAATCTAAACTGTTAAAAAAATATTTGACATAGAAGAATATTTTTAAAAATTATCTTATTGCGTCTGTTTTGGGATAAAAAACAATTTTTGGATACATTGATCCTTATAGAACGTTTCCGTTCATTTACATTAAGTTGAAAAAACACTTTAGACTAGAACATACTATACAATTTTCAATTTGCTTTATCTTGTCGTTTCTGGGTATCTTGATTACGGACGGAAAAATAAAAGGATTCTACTTTTAATATTATAATTAGGTTATGTTTACCTATTAACTGAACTTAAGGTGAAATTACCTCCGGCTGTAATGAGTTTACGAAGAAAATGTTTCAAACAAAATTAGTTTGTATTATACGGAAACAAACCTTTTTGGCATTTGAATTCTTTTAACTCAAGTTTAAATGTTGGATAATCGACCAGTGGAACATGATAGAGTGATTTTGCTCACTCGATGAACAAAAATCATTTTTTAAGTCCAGAATACGCCAGCAAAATTTTTCGAACAAATCTCTTTCCATTTTTATGGCGTGTGTAAGTTAATCTATCAATTCATTTATGACATAAATATATCAATACTTTTATGATAGATACGTAAAAGTTAATCGAATCTAACTAACATGTCTTTTTGTACAAAAATTAGGATGTGGTCTTTTGCAAACTTTAAATATTTCTTATAGTATCGTAAGGTATAAAGTTTTTATTGTTTTTATACAGAATGATAATTACGGAAGATAATTTGAATTGTATATAAATAATATTGATCAACCTTGAATTCATAAATAACCATAATCAATTACAAGAGTATTGACCTAATTGTAATTACAGATTTACAGCACATACTATTAATGCATTTCAATGCATTTATTACAGAGTTTTTATTGCATTTTTAATAAATGACTTTTATAAACATAAATAAACAAAGTAAACGTCACTTATTATGTAATCCGTCTGATCAGTGATCACTGATCATTGAGTATCTATTAATTCATTCCTGGGACAGGTTATAATTTATAGGTTGTAAGACTAATTAGCAGCTTGATTTTGTAAACTTATTTTCATTTCAAACCGCAAAGTCTTTGCTACTACAAAATTGGAAGTTCACCTCATTTCTGAATGTACTCGAACAACTTAGGGAAACATTATTAGAGAAAAGATTGAAGGACAAAATCAGACTTTTTTTGAAAAGAAGAACAACTAGCAAAAGTAAAGTTTTTAACAAGGGTGGGAGAAAATATAAAGTATAAATTATTGAAATAAACGATAATATACTACTCATTACAAATTCAACTGATTATTTTCTTTTGACTACCAAAATCTGATAAGTTATTATAATATATTAAACACTACCTTATGAAATACTCGATCTATTACAAGTTTTATGTCTATGGTCTTTATTGCCTAGATTGGTCGTTCTTAATACTTCTTAATTATACAGGTAGTAAGAGTCTACGTTAGCATGAATGTCCAATAGCCAATAATGGTATATATTATTCTATATACTTTTTTATATCACATTTTACAAATGTCTTATTTTGAATGGTTCATTAGAATTAATTTAAAAATTTTAGTCTATTTTTCGAAATATTTATGTATTATAGTTTCTTTTCTAGAATATTGTGTTGTATTGAAAGACACAAAGGGTAAAACAAATAAACTGATCATTATTATTATTATAGAAAATTCGTTACAAGCTATTAAAATTTTTATGTAATTTATAACCTTCAATACCATAATAAATATTACAAATTTTTTCAAGTATTAAAAATTTATGATATCATTTAATTGCTAGCCAGAGATTATGATACCAACCAAAAAAAATGCAGTTAAGGTTCCATTCTTACAAGCTATATATGCTCGCGGAAATCATTACTATTTTGGGTCGATTTAGTAATTTTTTTTTTTTTTTTGCACTGGATTTAATAGAGTATCTCTAAGTGTCCTCATATTACTGGTAAGAAAAAAAACGTTCCTTAAGGTTCAGAGGAAGGAAACAAAATCTTTTTATGACTAAATTTCACTTAAATAAACAATTTTTTGTAGGTGTAGCTTTCTCTAGGTATAACTCTTGTAATTATCTTGGTAACGATGCAATCGATTGATACAATAACAACGTTCTGTAAGAGGTAAACATTTATTTTGATATAAAACATTTCCCTAGTATACGAACAGAAAAATGTGATAAATAGTAATTGATCCTCAACCATTTTCAAGCGTCAGTATTCTTTTCACTCATTTCAAAAACTTAAAGTTAATACAAAGTAATGAACTTATACACTTAACAAACTAAATTGTATTATGAGTAGTGATGGTTTTACAGTATTTGAAAATGAATTTCAACACAAAATGTTCATACAAAAGTTTTTTTTTTCCAAAAAAAGCAAACTTATTTGTTTTTGAATCTTCTATTATGGTTCTTAAGTTAGGTTATTGAGCCTAATGTACCGATTTTGCTCATGCATAATGTAATACTCACTTTTGTGATATACGCCAAATATATACCAAAATTTCTGGCAAACGGAAATAGAATGATACTAATATATTCTGACGAGTATAAAAATGATTCAACATAATGGAAAAATTAACATCTAATATATATAAAATAAAATATTTTGAGAAAAGAAATGCGTATATCAAATGGTTTAAATTATATTATATTCTACACTACTTATTACTTGGTTTAAATGATCCTTTAAGACACTGTACATTCATATTTTAATTATAAGAAAATAATCAATGTAAAACCTCTGCTTCAAAAAACTTGATCTTGTCATTTAGTGATTGCATACACATTATTTGCTCCATGTGCGAATAATATGCTGTGATATCGCGGAAATCGGAGATATCGGTGATTTCAAATCGCTCTGTGTGTGTTATGGCTAAACATCAATATGCCTATGCATTAAATTAAAATATAAACATATATTAATTGTTCAATATTTAATATATTAGATGCAAACAACAATGCAAAAAGTGACAACAAGATAGAAGAGCGTAAGCGTATTGTAAAGGCAGCAGCAGTAATTGTTACCTCCATCAGACAATTTGTTTATTATTCTCCATCAGACAATGTTTTTCAAGATGTCGAGTCTGATATACCTGGAACTTTGCGAATTTTCCTGGATGGTATAAATTTAAAAAATAAACGCTTCTCGTTTGACAAATGGAAGAAAAACAGCATTGCTCTTCCACATTCTATTACTGCTGCAGCAAAGCCGAAATCTTTTATATCATCGGTTCAGGTCGGAGTAGCAGTATTTTTATTTCAAAAATATGGATCTCGATGATTGATAAATACTTTATCATCTCTTGAATTTTGCTCTTTGTACACTGAATCAATGCTGTTGGAAATTTCAGCTATAATGTGCTCACCATTGAATATCGATGATCAGTCGTTTTCACAGTTTGTTTTCGACAACGCCGATTTCAACACGCAGACATTAGATGAGCACAACACTTTTCATGCTATGGGTGTTATCCATTGTATAACACCTAAAAGTGCTATTTCTCCCGACCAAAATATTGAACGATCAAAGCAAATGCCGTCTGCAAAAGTCGTTGGTAGTTTGGATGCCATTGAATTAAAAGCATTCACGAAGAAATACGAAACGGGCTTAAAATAATAAAGATTTAAAACCTTGGTATTCATGCGGTATCGAAGGATTATACTATCATTTTCTGACTTGGTTATATGGAAAATGGGTTGATCTGTCTAACATACCTGGATGGAGTGGTTTTATAGAACAAGCGACAACAGAACTGCCCTTCGAAAAATCTTTTATTGGGTGCTTGCTCTTCATGAATGCTCCACCGAGTGATTATGACACAATTTTGATTGCTCTCTTATTTGCTTCTGAAAAATGTGAGTCATTACATCAGCATGCTTGTTTCGTCAGTTTTGATCAGCCCTTATATTTTAAAGCGCGAGAATCATTTCTTCGTATGCTGAGAATTCAAAATTGAATAATACTGTGGAAAACTCGGTGGATTCCATTTGTTAAAGTCATTCATGGGATCTATCGGATACATAATGAACGGAAGTGGATTAAAAGAGCTCTATAACACTATTTAAGCTCTTAATCCAATTGAAAAAAACTATAACAGGACATGCATATTCACGTGCAGTAAGAGCGCATATGCTGACTCATCTTTCAATTGCAAAAATTGTCCTGAAATTTATCGATTTGGCACCCGATCTCATTGCAGAATTTGATAGAATTTCTCTACTCATAGTGGTGTGGAAAAGAGTATTTCTGCCGAAACTGTTGAACTAAACTTTACGACGCTCGTACGCCGAAACTATTGATTTTAGGAAAAAAAATTCAGCCATAAATTGTAGAAAATTTTTTCTACTAATTATTTTGTAGAGATATGTTTTTTCTGAAAATGCGTTGGAAAGGAGTTATTATCAAAAAACTGCTTTTAGGCGCCATTTTTCCAATATGGCGGCGTGAGCAGGAAAGATGGCTAAGCGTTAAAATTTGGAAAGAGCACGTTAAAATCTATAAAATTGCCAATTTTCAAAACTCCCGGAAAACTTTCCAAGTAGAAATACCCAATGATTGTACTAATATCATGCATATATGTTATAATTAAATAAGTAAACTGTGTACCATTGATGGTGATGCAACCATAGCTTCAAATAAGATAACTTACGAATAATCTGAGATAATATAATATGAGAAACAAGTAGCTTTAATCAGAACAATATAATTAGAGAATTTATTTTCTATTCACTACTGAAAAAAATTAAAGGCGCAAAAAAATCGGATAATTTTGTACAGATTTTTAAACGGCTATAATAACAAGATAATGAAAAGTATTAATGGATTTTGTAAGTTTTTCTACATAGATTTTTAAAATAACATCAATGAACAAGAAAAGTTAGGACAAACAAATTTCAAAATTTTGGACGTAGATTTTCCAAAAAAAATTGCAAAATGTCCTTTTTTAGAGGTTTTTTAAAATAATGTCAAGGGTGAAAAAATTGTATATCTGCAAAAACTTTTCACTGTTCCAGTTTTCTGAAACCACTGCCAAGTCTTTGGTGCCAAAACCCAAACTATACCATCAAATATTACATTGACTGCTTATACTTCAAGGATTAAGGACTAAATGGTGTTATTCCATTTAAAATCAGATATTATAACAAATATGATTAGCATAAAGCGACTAAAACATATTCAAGCTAATTAAAACATCCGAAAAAGTTTGCTACTACATAAAAACAAAAAAATTTCAAAATTTTTGAAAATCTCAAAATAAAATAATTTTAAATCTCAATAGCAGAAGCATGAAGCTTCGAAATACTATATTTTTAATATCCATGTGGCTATGTTAAATTGGCTGTACACCATAGGTACTCAGCCTATATATAATTTTATACCTGTAATCATTTTAATTAAAATGCATGTCTATGAGTGGCACGGGATTTCATGTCGATAAAGGAGTGGTTTATTTTGTCACAAAATACCATAAGTTATAAATGGGCTCAATAAATTTAGATAAAAAATATCAACAAGACATGAAAAATAGTGTATACTTGTTTTCAAATTACAAAAATTTACAAAATGATGACGCATATGTCTGGTCCCTACAAAATCAGTATTTTGTTTATAACCGACCACTAAGAGAATAATTTACAAACTTTATGGCATTTATCTTTTAATCAATAATTAATGTCTAAACGATTATTCTCATTTAAAACTTTCGAATTTCTTTAAAAGCCAGTAATTAAAACTTTAAATACATTTTTTTCAGTGAAAACTTTTATTAGACCAGAAGCCTTAAAAAATGATGGAAGAAAAATATAGTAGGATGAAATCCATTGGAAACGGAAGATAATATGATAAAAATAAAAGGAAAAATAAATTACGGGCGATCTGAGTTCGGGAAGTAGGAGGGGGTATGTTTTTAAGGATAAAACACGATTTATCTCGTATTTCGGCCAAACTTAAAGTCGTATGGAAAACAGTTAAATGACAAAGTTGTAGGTAATAAAAGATCTACAACTTTTGTATTAGCACTTTTTCACATAAATTCAAAATTTTTCGATTGAAAATTAGGATGCTTTTCGTATTTATTCAAAATAAGATGAAAAAATTAATATTTTAAATCAAAAAAAATTACAGTGTATTTGGAACATAAAAAGGTAAGTTTTCACCAAATGTCGGAGAAAAAAAAATAAAAACTCAAAAATTTGGTTATTTCAATTTTTCACATAAATTTTGAGGTTATGTGAAAAAAGTGTAAACTTACCACTTAAATTTTTTTCCATAAGACTTGTAGTTTTGCCGGAAATTCAGATAAACCGAATTTTACCCTTAAAAACACCCCCGCCTACTTCCCGAACTCAGATCGCCCGTAATTTATTTTTCTTTTCATTTTTATTATATTATCTTGCGTTTCCAATTGGTTTCATTCTACTATAATTTTTTTTTGTTTTCAAAAATTATCTACTCTGTTATATATATGCTGTTCTCCATGTAAAATAATTGTATAAACATTTAAATCAGATTCTATTTGTTAGGACCTGTAAATTCCAAAAGGAGAGAGAGGTATTCATTACACACTATTTTTGCGAACATATTATTCAAATAATAATTATCCAAATGTAATGGGACATAAAATGAAATTTGACATTCACAATTTTGTCATAAAAACGTAGAAAATTTATTATTAAATTAGAGCAATTTTTTTCGAGTAATTTGTTCTTGTAAATAGTGACGTGTTTTTATGTAAATATTACAGCGCTTTGTATTGGATAAATTTAAATAAAATATAATTATTACTGTGATTATTTAATATTCTTTGAAACTTTAATCAAAATTGGTGTTCAATCTTTTTTTTATCATTCATTTTGAATCAAATTTGTACTTTCTTTTAATACTAATACCAAAGAAAATAAACATTGATAGACACTCATAATTCCACTTGAAATGTATTTAAAAAATTTTAATACTTACCCTGACTACTATTTGACTATACTTGTTATTTATATGACTGCCAGCAGTAGCCAACAGATGGCTATAACTTCAGAAGTCTTAAGATCAAAAGTCTTTGATTAAACGAATGAAACAGTGAATTATACTTTTGAAAATCTACCTTTTCAGTTCATTGTTTTGTGTATATATTTATTGTTATGTTTTTTTTCTTTCATTTGGATGAAATTCACACACACTTATAGATATTAAAAGTCAATTACTCATCTCATTTGTTGATGAATATACTGTGTTTAATTAATATGAACTATTTTGATACAAATTTTATTCAAGTTCATATTGTAACGGAAATATAATATACTTGTTCGAGCGGAGATTAAATGTGACAAGAAAAATTGTTTCAAACAAAAGTTGTAATTTGTTTTTAATTTTCTTACGGTTCTATTTTTTTTTTTCTTGCGGTTTAAAAGCTGTGTCAAGGATCTATAGGACCCAATGTATCGATTTTGAACATTCATAAAATTCATTCCTAAAAGTCAATTTTTATGCTTAAAATACATCAACAGAATTTCTACTTGGTTTCTCCTTTCGTTTCTGACTTAATGGATAGACAAACGGACGGACATGCGGAAATGGTCTAGTTAGGTGATTCTATAAACACTTAAACCACTAACATAATTTTTTAGTGATTTCAATATTTTCAAGCGTTGAAAACTTTAGACTAAAATCAATATACTCTGATATTATTTATTTATTTCGCGCATAAAAATAAATGAGAACGGATGAATATGTCAGCAATAAATAAAATCATTCATTTTGAATACAATAAGAATTTTACAACAAATAAAAACATTTCTAATTAAAATGTTCAAATTAAATAAATAAATTTATTAAAATTGTTATTTATTTATTATTATTTATTACACAAACTTCCATTAAGTATGACGTCAATCATTTTTTTTTATTATCACTTAATATTTTATAAAACGTCTTCACAGCATGCGTGCTTTATTGTTCATTAAAGGCAATAGTTGATATAGAATATACAAAAGACTTATGAGTAAACATCAGTAACATCTTCTGAAAAAGTTAAAACTATTATGACAACTAAGCTACATTGGAAATGCTGCGTAAAGACCAACAAAAGGTCAAAAACAATGCACAACTTCCCTTTCCTGATCAAGCGGTTAAAATAACAGGGAGATACTCATTCAAATCTTATCATCTTTCATTGACAATAAAAAAAGTGTATCAATCGAAATAAAGATATTTCTTCTTATCGAAAATGTATATATATATATATATATATATATATATATATATATATATATATATATATATATATATATATATATATATATATATATATGTATATATATATTATATATATACATATATATATATATATATATAAATTGAAATTTTATTATCATTCCTCCAGTGTGGTTGTCACCTCGCGCTTTTTTCTCCTATGCTTTGTTTAAAAACTGTTTTATGTTTTTTAGTCAACTGATTCATTATTTTTAACATTGAAAACAAGCATTCTTCATATTTGAACACAAACTAATTACTCAAAAAAATAAATAAATAAATAAAATAATAATAAACAAAATTGGTAAATGGTAATTGATATTTTATCATGAGGCTCAAAACTTTTAGGGGTTTCCTTTAAAAAATGTCAAATACCTCAAACTGCTTTTGCTTTTGAAAATGGTCAGCAAATCTTGCTCAAATTTTTTTTGGGAACTTTTTCCTCAATGTTATGAATTCTCACAATTTAAACCCTATTTTTTTTAAAGGGATGGAAAAATGTTATCCAATTCTTTGGACACCCATGGTTAAAGTCTACATAATTTTATGTGTAAATGGCGGACAGCATACAGTTTGACTTTTTAAAGCTAAAAGCATGGAATTTTCTTATATATCGTCGATAAAAATTAATCGTTTTTCAGAATCTCTCTCTTTCTAAGTAAAATAAAGTGTTTCACTGATGTTGCAATATTTAGAGTTTTTTTTATTTAAACAAAAGTAATTCACTACAATGAGCACTCAAAAAAAATTCTGCATAGAATAGGTTCAGTAAAAATGAAAAAGAAAGTGGGATGGGTATTGTTACATTGCCAACTGAAGACGACATTGGACTACAGACAGTTTATAATACAATTTTGTTCATTGCTCTGTGCACGACAACATGCATAATTGCTAAAAAACATGTAGTTTTTTTAAACTTCAAAGTTCGTGAAAATGATGAAGAAACATAACATTTGATATAATCACGCCTGAAATATTAGCTTTGTGAAATATAAACACGTTTTATGTTCAATAGCACTGCATCAATTTTACAAATAATAATAATAGATTGATTGAAGCAATCTATGATATATTACATATAGGGGTCATCAATTTTTTTTTAATACATAAGAATTTCTGTATAGACATTGACAAAATGCAACTTATATAAAATGTATAAACCTTTGATAAAACGAAAACATGACATAATGTTCAGAATCAATATTTGAACTAATTACCATTAATAAAACACACTAAATATGTAGTCCATACTGTTATAAGAGTTTCATAGTAATATTGTATGTTTACCTTACTTGTATAAGAATTGGTTCCACGCTTAATGGAGATTTCTTAAAATAATTACTATGTTTTTTGTTATAAATTCCAGAAAAAAATTAATTTTCTTCTGAAAAATATTGTTATAACTTTAAAAAAGTTTGAAGATGTGTGCAAAGATTAAAACGCATTTTTTTACAAAAATAACTGTTTATATGTTAAACTTGAAAAATCACGAAATTCGTATTTTCATTTAAGAGAACTCTTACGAAGTTTAGACTCGGAGTTTCTTAAAATTATATTATTGCTTTATAACAAAATATATTAATTTACTTATTTGTTTTAATGAAAATACTCCTACGTTTCGAGTCGAAATGTTTATTCAATTAATTTTCTTGATACTTCTTCATACAACATTTGATCTCTTTTTCACATACTTTGAGTTAGGAATAGTTTAAATTACAGAAAATCCCTTTCTCAGTCGATGTTTACATTATCAAAGGACCCTAAAGTTCAAATTCGATATGTCTGTCTTTAATAGCTTTTCTAGGGTTTGTTTACCTACCTTTAAGATTTGAATTTGAAAGTACTTTCTTATATTATAGCGTTAACTTCTTTGACAAATTTTCAAGGCTTTCCATTAAAATAACATCCAAAATGACTTTTAAACTATTACTTACCGGAGTATCTGGAGTATTTATTTTTATTCATTTGTATGGAAATTTGGAACAAAAAAACAGGAATCAATTGTGATTTAATGGCAATAAGAGAGGGATTTAAATTTGTGTTCTGGACTATTGCGGGGCTAAAAAATATAATTAATGATAACGGAATTAAAACAAACAATTTGACATTAGGGGTTGGTGGAGATATAAATACAGGAAAATAAAATATATGAAAAAGAAGGATTTGCAAGTGTTTCGAGCAAGAGCAGCAAGCAAAGACATCCTGAATGTTTGTCAATTTTTTACAGACTGTATTTGTAAAAATATATATCAAAAAAAAATTAGTATTTTAGATGTTATTAAAGAGAGGTTAAATTTATTAATAGCAACTGTATCTTTAGTCTGTGTATTTCGCATTTATTAATCCTGAATTTTATAAACAAAAATAGTTGTTTTATGACTGAGAAATACCCAAATACAGACGTTATTATTGGAAACGACTTGAATTCGCGGAAGAGTAAGAGCCAGAATCTTAACTATGTAGAAATTGATAAAAAATAAGCGTATGACTCCATGGTTATCCCACAAAGGTTCAGCATGGACAATAGTATTAACAAACACCAAGTGAAACTCGTGGACTTGGTCAGATGGTAGGGCCTGATAACCTTAAATGGAAGGACGGAAAAGGACTCTAAAGTTGATTTTACGTTTGTTTTACAAAACGGCATAAGTGTTTTGGAGATTATTGCATAGTGTCTAAATATATATGAGGCATTGTAGACGTGAAGGTGGGAAATGTTTGAATGTAAGGCAGTTTTTTAAATTGAATGAATACCACAGAAACCCACTCAAATCTAAAAGGAGTAAAGTGAATTAAAGTTTAATTACGAGAGTAAAAGATAACAATCTGAATCCAAAGTGAGAGAAATGAGAAGGAATATAGAACAATTATTTGTGCAAATGTGTACTCATATTTAATCAGTAAGAAAATTATAAAAACTGTCATGGTGTGGAAATTCCGCGAGCACACCAAATACCGGACACAATTACAAAGTATAAGCACTAATATATATCTGACTCTTTCATATTTACAGCCGACTATAATTATTTTATTTGCTGTAATATTAATAGATAAATGGATGTCTCGTACGTCGTAAACATAAACATTTCATGCATTCCTTTTTTTTTTATTTATATAACAATACCACTATGTACTAACGACTCCATGTATTTAGCTCATCTCAATTCATAATACAATTACAGAAAAGTTTTGAATAAATTTTCTAAAACCTTGCTTGGGATTATTTTCTTGTTACATTAAAATGTTATAATGGGTAGAAAGTTTAATATTAAATCAGCATAATTATTAAAATACCGTCTTGTCTGTAATCAAAAGAAAAACAAACTAAATTTGATGGTAGAGAACTATACATTTGAGCGTCAATTTAATTTTACACTCACGCACCCATTTTTAGTCTTTTATATATCTGAAATTATCCGTTACATGAAAAGTAATCGGTGGAGACAGCTAATCCGATTGATGAGTAGCAAACAGTAATAAAACAATCGTTTTATTGTTTTATAAATTTAACAATTTATTGAATTGTTTGCAAGTAAGTGTTATTGCAAATCTCAAGCAAAAATTATTGGATAATTTCAAAAATCACACTTAAATTTATTTTTGTGGTTGAAAATTCTAAGAATGTTCTAAGAAATTTCATTAGTAACTATTTTTAATCACAAATATAAATAATAATTTTTCATTTAAATTTGTAAATAAATTTTAAGAAGTCTCCTATGTGAAATCATATTAACACAAACTTATGTATTATTTGATTAATATATTAATATTTATCGTTATCGTTATTATATTATCAAAAAAATATTTAAAAAAATTAACAATTTGCTGTAACTCTTTTCGTTTCAACATAGCCCAAAAGAAATTAAAATACATCTTTTTGAGATAAATTTTTTGTGAATTATTGTTGTTCATAAAATATATCATTAGAATTTGGATTTTGAAGATTGTTGCAAAAATCCATTGTTCATCGAGTGTTTTTCGGTTTAAAATTTGTTAATGATTTGAAGGTTTTGTTGAGAAAAATGTAATTAGATACTACTGGGCGAATAGGATGATTCGGCTCATAAATTTATGAGAGATAGCTGGATGTACGTACTTATAGCTTTCAATTTGTGCTTTGAAGTTTTTTGTAAATTTCACTGTGGCATCTTTTTTGAGTATTTCTAAATCTTGTCTTTTTAATAAATCTTGAATTTTATTTATGATGTCTAGTCTAGGTAGTATTACAGTCGTATATCCTTTACCTCCTTTTTTAAAAGTGAGATAGTGGATTTTATATTTTGTTTTAATTTCTTTTATTAGTTTGGCGTTGAGTTTTGGGTAGTTTTCTTAAGCTTCTGTTATAGTTTTTGCTACAGATGAACAGATGGAATATTCAAAGACTATAGAAATGGAATAAACGGCCAATACCGTATTATTCCGAGGAAAGTGATTACACAGGCAGCAGAATTGTTAGAGAGATGAAGAAAACAACAACCAACAGATCGTTCACAAGAACACTTCTATTTGGTAGTTTAAAATGAATTTTAATTAAAATTTTTTTTGGAATATCGTTGGATTGAAACTGAGCTAAAATATTACAATGTATAAGATTTTAAAAAAAACATATTTTATAGGACTGTTCAAAGAAGAAGATAGTGTAATCTTTGAGAGTGGCGAGAGAAAAACAGAAGACTATATGTTCGGGAGGGCAAACCATCTTTTACTGTTGTGATTTACGATAGTATGAAATAGATATTGAAAGTCAGTTGAATAATATTATTTTGGTTTTATATTCGTATGAAAGCGTTATATAATTTGGCGTTGTCTATCTACATCCAAAGGATCAACATTGACCAACAGTGACTTTTTTACCATGCTAGAATGAGAACTATGATCTAAAAGAACGGGACAAATAAGTGGTATTTAAAAGTCCTTAAATTACCGTTTGCGAGTAACAAGTAGTAGAAGCTCCCAAAAAATATGTATGAAAGGAATAATTTGTGATCATTATACTGTAAGATATGTATGAGGTTGAAATTAGTGAGTTAATTGGAGATTTCAACATGAAACATGTAAAAAAAATAAAAGAGATGTGGTTCCATGTCGATATAATTATTTGTTCTCAAAATAATCGAGACGCACCTAAGTACAGATACACACTCAAGTCTGTCCCTCTCTCATGTCTTAACAAAAACGGCTTCATTTCAATAACCTCCCCACTGGGAAGTAAAAAACCGATATTTAATGTTTGGATGGTACATCGCCCGACCTGAATAACGTACTTAATTAAGTGTGATAAATTGATAGTTGTTAAGTTACACCTACTAGAGCGTTGAACACATTTAAATATCCGATAAGTCCAATTTAATAATAAGCATAATTTGAACTTCTTCGGCGTATACTACAATGAAGTAGAAAACGAAATATTTTTAATTTTCGCATTGACTAGAATAACTTGTGGTTATGGAAAATTAAATAATGAAAGATGACGTTCTACAAAATCACATAACATCAATTTTACATTTGAAGGGCTTGATACTTTGACATTAAAAAGGTTATTCATTTTATTTTTCTTTTTTTTATAAATGTTTTGTATAAATATGATTGTAAGATTTGAAGACTTTATGGGCATTGATACTTTTTTCTTCATTTCAATTGACAACTATGTATTTATAACACAAGATAAGAAAAATCTTGTAGTTTTTTAAAAATAAATTTAAAAAAAAAATGGATAAAAGATAAAAAAATTGTATTCTGAATTTATTTTTTATAATAATTTTGGTTTTGACATCACAATCCATTTACTTATATTTATACCCGACAGTCATTTAATATATAACGGTTTAGACATTTTGTCTAAAGTTTGTATCGCTAAGAAATATTGAAGGTACTGGAGAAATTTTGGTTTGTCTTCCCCGTGACAACGAAAACAGTTTACTAGAACTTATGGTACTACGACCCATCTTTTAAGGCATAAGACAGAAGTCAATTTCAAATATAAAAATATTTTTTCCTAAAAAACTTTTGTTTGAAACATTTTTTCATAAACTGTTTAGATTCGCCACTATTCCACTCTAATTCATGTAATTAACACATAAATACTTATTATCATATAACAGTGTATAATTTTCGTTTGTTCATTTGTTTTATTATACTGAATAGTGTCTTTTTTAATGTGAATAAATAGAAATAGTTCAATCATTGATACTCATAATCATTTGTATATTAAAAAATAACTCTGTTAGTTGCTATCTGCACTTGTTTGTTTACAATTTTTTTAAAATTTCATATGAAAAACGTAAATGCTCAGTGAAATATCATATGCCAAACACGGTAGTTCTCCACATAATAACTGTTCGCAACTGCTTTCTGTGCAGTGTAGTTACTCGTATTACCCCATTTACTTAATCGATAATAGGGTAATAGTATATTTTTTGACAATTAGAGAGCTTTTATTAATAATAATGGATACTCGGCAAATAAAAATATTTTTAAACTATACAATACATTGTGTTTTTAAACTAAAGTATTTAATATAATGAAGAAAACATACTATTGCTGTCTCTGCAAATATATAAATAAATCGAAAAATTATTTTTAAAAAAATAACTCAGGAATACAAGTTTTTCCTTTACTTAACATTTTGCAACGTTCATTTTAAATTATTTTTTATTGTATTTCAATTGTAATTTTTTAACTTATTGGCTCACTTCGCCTCTAACCCCTCCCCCTATTAATTCTTCATCAAAATTATTGATATATGTATCATATTAAAGTTTCGTCCTGCTTTTGGAGACGTAATAAATATCAAGCTCGTTCGTCTGAATGAGTGTTAAAGAGCGAAAGGCAAACAAATTGTGAAAGTTGTAGAGAAAATTCCAAAAAATTTAACATACCAACCAAAAAATCGACAGTTATAGATTTTAAGTCTCAGGGTACCTAAAAACTAGGGTAATCCTAGTAAAAACTTTAACCGGAAAACATTACTTCATTACTTCTTTTTACTATTTGTAAAGAAATTAATTTTTTATTAGATACATTTTAGTGTAAACGAAATATACTTCTTACCTTTTAAAAACAGATGCTTAAAAATGTTATGTTTTTATTTTTCAAATTAATTGTGATAATTTAACGAACAGGAAACAAATGAAGATTACATTCTTAGTAGATTGTAATATTTACCTGCTAAAGTAATGCTAAGTAAAAGTAAAACTTATGAGGTTTTAGATAAATATAATAAAAATATTACAATTGTTTTGATTATGTTAAATTGATGTACTTTGTGAAACTTAGGTTAAACTATGAGTAAAAATGAAGAAACAAGAAATAGATTTTGTAAAACTTATACCGTAAACATAAAAGGGTATATAAGATTTTCTTATTTTAGATGAAAAGAGGAAAAAAGGAGTAAAAAATGGCAAAAATTTTGTTAAGCACTAGTAGTTTCAGGATTGATAAAAGCAAGTTTACTGAAGAAAAGAAAATAATAAAGAAAATAGAAGATCTCTTAACAAGAATACTATTACAGAATGAGATATCTATAATAAGAACACTGGTTTTATCAATCATTCAAAAAATAATAATCCAAATGTAATGGAATTTGGTATCCATAATCGTGACATTCAAGTCATACTTTTATTTTATACCAGCTGTGCCCAGAACTTCACCTACCAATTGGTGTTATATTTTAAAGGCATAGTATAAAATCATACCCTGTCATTAGTAAATGAATACATGAAACCTCCTAAACCTTCTCATCCCAGTTTTGATATTGGGATATTATACGGTTTTTGTCCTTCTTGACTTTCCAAATATACTAAAGTAGTATTTGAAACAGGATGCATAATGTTAGAGTTTTCATTCAAACTGGTGAATCGAATTGTTGAAATCGGATGAATAGTTTAGGAGAATTTGCATTTAATCTGCGTCAATATCTCTAGTGAAATCCGTCTAAGAATCTCCCAGTTAAACTCATTATTTTTTTTTTTTTAATACAATTAGAATGATTCCTTTATGGTATAATTTGCAATCAAAATCGAAGTGCTGTTTTAGTATGATTCGCGAACAGCCAGACAGACAGGCAATAATGATTTAAATTAGATTTTTTGTATCCACTATCCACTTGTATCATCCTAATTTCGGATAATTTTGAAAATATTTTCAATGTACATAATTATGCGTTTCATTGATAGTTCTGTGAACTATTGACATCTTTCAGAAGTAAATTAACAGTATAAAAATAATACGTACACAAATTAATAATAAATACTATTAAATATATATAAAAAAAAAAAAGTATATAAATACAGTAGTCTAGTGATAAGAGATCCTGAGTTCGAAACGTAAAATCCTGTGTTCGAATACCGTTAATAAATATTTTTAATTTTCTTAGAAAAAAGTGATTTTTCTGGAAAGGGAAAATGGATATATACAGTGAACTATACAGTGAATTGCCTAAGTTGATCACAATTCATTTGCCATACGAAATTTCGTTAAAATCAGCATTACAGCGAACAAACATAGCGAGTGGGACAAATATAGATAGAAAATGAAATGCAAAATCTAGTTATAACATAGACCTCATTTCAAACCATCTTCGAATTATTGTTGAGAGAAAATAATTGTATTTCGTTCGTTTTATTTAGCCAAATTCAATATGAAAATGTCTGTACTATAGTGAATATTCTTCAACGTATATAATTTTTTTCAAAATAAAATAGAAAACATCATAGCGTGGATTCTCCTTTTTGTAAATTTTTCTTGACATTATGCGCTAATTTGCATTAATAACATGAAGAAGAATAACAGAAATTTATAGAAAGTTTACAATTGAAACAAAATCACCCCTCATTTATATATATAAAACTAGAGATGTTATGGTGCTCTGTATCCGTAACCATAACTATCGGATATCCGAAATAAAAATTTATCCGTAATCGTAACCAAATACGAATTAAAAATTTCGAATGGACTCTAAATTAAAACTTTAAATAACATGATGTAATTTCAAGTATTAGATAAAACTTATAAATTAATACCTACAATAATTATTTTCATTTATTCGACATAAATCAAAGTAGCAAATCAGGGTTGATAATTTTTGAAAACAAAAACAATTATAGTAGAATGAAACCAATTGGAAACGGAAGATAATATAATAAAAAAGAAAGGGAAAATAAATTACGGGCGATCTGAGTTCGGGAAGTAGGGGCGGGGGTCAGTTTTTAAGGGTAAAATTCGGTTTATCTGAATTTCCGGCAAAACTACAAGTTTTATGGAAAAAAATTAAAAAGCAAAGTTATAGGTAATATAAAGATCTACAGCATTTGTATTTACACTTTTTTCACATAACCTCAAAATTTATGTGAAAATTAAAATAACCAAATTTTAGGTATTTTATTTTTTTTCTCCGAAATTTGGTGAAAACTTACCTTTTTATGTTCCAAATACACTTTATTTTTTTATTTTAAAATATTTAGTTTTGCATCTTATTTTGAATAAATATCGAAAAAGCACCCTAATTTTCAATCGAAAAATTTTGAGATTATGTGAAAAAAGTGTTAATACAAAAGTTGTAGATCTTTTATTACCTACAACTTTGCTATTTAACTTTTTTCCACAGGACTTGTACTTTTGCCAGAAATCGAAATAAACCGTGTTTTACCCTTAAAAACTCACCCCTTCCACACTTCCCGAACTCAGATCGCCCGTAATTTATTTTTCCTTTAATTTTTATCATATTATCTTGCGTTTTCAATGGGTGTCATCCTTCTATAATTTTCTTCAACTTTTTATCAGTTTTTAAGGCTTCTACTCTGGTCCTGGTATTTTAAAACCAGGACCAGGACCTTTGTATTATAAAATAAAAGTAATAATAATAATAAAAATACAACAACAACAAAAATTAAAATAAACAAAAATTAGTCTGTAAACTTATATAATAATTGTTTGTATTGTGAATTCAGGAACAGGATTTGTAGAAATGATTTGCTCTTCTAGTGAATATACAGTAGGTATTTTGATTTAACATAGGATATCTAGGTTCAAGCTAGATGCAATTTTTCTTGTTCCAATTTCTCTATACCTGGTATTCCTGGATAGTCCACAATTAAATGGCTACTTATAGTATTTTTTAAGCCTTTCAGAAGTCCATCCGTGTTAGTGTCATTGTACTAAATGCTAAATTCCATTACAATTTAAATAATATTAATCCTTGGAACTTGGCAAAAAGCAAGAAAAATACATACAAATGACCAAAGGATAAAGTATAGTTATTATTCGTGACCAAAGGATAAAGTATAGTTATTATTCGTGACCAAGACTTAGAGTAAATCTTTAATTGGGTATACCTCGAAAATCAAAAATGACTGAACGATGAAACCCAATGGTCAATCGAGACCTATTGATGACAAAACGATTTACGTAAAGGAAGTTCAGAAAATCTGACAAAGGGGAGCAAAAAGGTCGGAGACAAGCAATTTGAATATTAATTTCAGATTTTTCTTATAAATATCGATCTTATAATAAACATGAAATCTATAATAATAAATTATTATAGCTTCAGTAATGCAAAAAGAGATGTCAGTACAATCATATTATTCATTAAAAAATAAGTGGTGTTTTATTATTTATACATACATAGACCAGGGCTAATTATTTTAATTCAGTCACAATTTATAGCAGTATACAAATGGTCGGAAAATATTTTTAATAACAAGTAATTATGAAGTATATTCGTTTTTTTGCCATTTGTAGATAAATTATTCATCTTTTTAAATCGTTTTTTTATTTTGGCATTTACTTTTGACTATCGCAAAAATTTATATATTTTTATGAAAATCGTTGAAAATGTTTCAATTTCAAATCAAAAAAGTTTCGATTTTCGATGTTTAATAAAAAAATTTTAAAGAATTGCCTCATTTTCAATCGAAAAATTTGATAAGTAAATCGATTTTTGAGCTTAACCAGTGATCATTTTTTTCGTTGAGTCTAAACTTTAATATATAATAGAATTAAAATATAATATAGTTTACACACAAAAATATGTTTTACCCCATAATCTTTGTAAGTATATATAGAATTCGATCTCCACGAGGCGAAAATTTTTTAAGAAAATAATATTTGATTTGAATGCAGCATAATTTTTTTAAATCTTCAATCAACAATTACTGCTATAAACGATTATTATCGGTGATATGTTCTCTTTAGCGGCGTTTCGTTTGAAGTATAACGAGCGCGCGAAGTACTATTTTCAACGCAACATGATAGATATAAATTATGGTGTCACTATTCCTAGAGCAAAACTATTTATTAGGAAATTTTATTCTCTTATAGGATAGTTTTGTGTTAATCCAGAATTATTTATTATTTTTATTTTATTTAGAAAAAACCAAGACTTCTAAACATTTTCCAATATACCATTCCAAATCGAACGAGGTATATATCATATTTTTACCATGCCGTCATCAAAATAACTATAAAACAAAAAGAAGGAACGAGATAAAATTATGGTAGAGTATTCTAGACATAAATGGAGTTTTAGTTCGTAAAGATCTAGCTAAAAAACCATAAGAAATGTAAGAACAATTCAAAAGCAAACATTTTTTTTTTAAACAAACAACTTTTGTTTCAAACATATTTTTGTTTAGATTTGCCACAATTTCAACTCAAATTAGACTAATAATTATATAAATACTTACAACTGTATAGACTGCATATTTACAGTATTTTACATGCTACTGATGATAAAAAATAGTACATAGATTGATATTCAACCATATGTCGAGTAACTACACAATGATCTTCACTTGTTATAAAAGTGACTGAAAATTTTTTCAAATTAGCCGATAATTCTCATTTTTTGAGTAATAGGTCGAAAAAATTAGTGACTTATTATAAACAAATCTGATAATACACGCTGTTAAAAAATGTGTGGATCAATATCATTATAAACTATAAATTATTTCTTCGTCTGTATGTTTGTCCAAATCTCATATTTGAAAACGATGGTATTTCTCGATGATGATTGATAAAAATTCGCAAAGTATTTGTAAATAGATAGAAGCCGATGACAAAAGTCTATTGTTACCAAAAATACATTAAATACATTAAATAAAATACATTTTGTATGCTACAAATGATTCAGTATTAATTTAAGTATCAATCAAATAATACGGCATAAACTTTGTCTAGTAAAAGTATATACTATCTAGGTAATATTATTGTTTTGTATAAATTCATATTTTACTAACTTTTGTATAAATATCGTCCGAGTATCTTAATCACAAAATGAACTTAAGGGTCTTAGGAATCAGGCATTAAGTCTCTGTTCGATAAATTTTCAGATAGTGAATATAATCTAAAAACAAGCGAATTATTTCAATTTCGTGTAGCATTGTCAGAATCTTATTATGTGATTCATGCACTCTCAAGGATTTTATTAACGTTTTCGTGTTGATGATCTTCCATACACTCTAAACATTTCTGTCAATTTGTTGACGTTATTTACACCAGCAATTTATCGTCAACGAGCTGACGAAAAAATTGGTAAAAAAATTTCTCATAAAAAATTAACACAATTAACCGATAAAAGAGACTTTTTAACTTCCCGTTAAGAAAATTAAAAATTTTCGGAAATCGGGTAGTTATTGGGCTTACCCCGTTTGGCAAAATTTGTGTTTTGATCAGATCTTGACGTTTTAAGGTTCTAGAAAACTATTTTGACGGTTTCTGTGAGGGTGTCACACTGCCTGTAAGTATGTGTATGTATGTAACTATGTGACCCGCTTATAACTTTTAAACGGCTTGACCAACAAGTGGCGTTTCAAAAAGAATCCCAAAACTTAGGATTCCTGAAAATTTGAACCAATTCGGATTAGTAGATTCCAAGAAATCTCAAAAAAACTACGAAAAAAAATGTTGTCAAAAGTGGTTTTTTTGGAATAACTTTTAAACGGCTGAATCGATCAACTTCAAAAACTAATCAGATCTTAACCTTGATAAACCACGTCGATCACCAACGGTTAAAATCGGTTGATTCGTTCGAGAGATATCGTAAACGTAAAATTGCATATAATATAAGTGTTATTTTTCCATAACTTCGACATTTCTTTTCGGATCGTTTTTGATGAAATAAAATAATTATTAAAGCTCTAAAAACCGCGTCGATCGCCGGCAAGAACGTAAAAATAGGTTGATTGGTTCGAGAGATATCGTTAACGAAATATTCGGTAACAAGTGTTTTTTTAACATCAAAGCTCAAAAACCAAATTTTAAGCTCAAACACATTGTAATATGTTAAATTTTAAGTGCTTTGGTATGAAATTAGCGGGAAGTTGCAGGAATGGCCTTTAGGGTCAACCGTTATCCAAATTTTTTTTTCCAAATTGTCTTTTTGTTGATTGTGGTAGATTTTTGTGTGAGTACTGTGTATTGATGTTATTAAGAATATAATGATGAATGCATAGTGAACTATGAAACAACACATATAGCTTTTGCTATTGTGTGATAACATAGAATACGTAATTTAAATACTTTGCGAAAATTCAAGTCAAAGTATATTTGTATAATTTTTCGAATAATACTCCAAAAAGTTATATTTATTATGATAGAATGTACAAAAATTAAAGTTATTTTTGATTTGAAAATACGTTGAACATATAATATACTGAATAAAAAACCTACAAAGTTGTTCTATTATTATTTGATCTTTAAACAGATGAATAAATTCTTCTTAAATCATACCTGGGACATCAATTAAATCAAAAATACAATTGATAGCTATTTTGAAAAATTAAATTTATATAATTTATTACGGTTTTAAAGCTATGCTTTTATATTTCCATAAGACATAGTGAGTTATAGCAAATATAATTTATTCTTCAACGAAATAATTGATAAAAATATGTATGTTAAATTTTCCTGTGAACGGTTGCTATTCGATATATTAAACAACTTTTGTTGTATTTACACATCATAACTATTTGACAGAATGACATTTGCACTTCAATATATAAACGTCTATAATCGTATTTTATTGAAAGAAAGTAAGAATTGAAAACTTACACATCTGCCGGAGATCGACCCCGAGCCATCCAATTGCTAATCGGATGTACTATCAAGTACATTATAATTGATTGGTAGTCAACTACAGATATATTGTTATATGTGCCATGTTCTCAATATCACTTTTTATTGTAGATCCTATGTTTAATATGGTCCTCTATTGTCGATTATTAATATAACTTTGAATACAAGTGAATTGTTTTCATTTTGTGTACCATTGTCAGATTCTAGAAAACAAAATATCACTTAACTACCATGAAAATAAGCAAATATCATATAGGTGGACGCGTTATATTTTCCATTCTATCTATATTTTTAACTTAATGAGAAATGAACAAAACTTCATAAAAATTTTTTTATTTTTAATTATAAAACTTTCAGACTCTCAATAATTAAAACACAAACCTACAATATTAAAAAAATTCACAAAAACGTACCTAGTTGTCATATTTTTTGTTTTCAAGGTACATACATTTAAATTGGAACATATAAAGAAACTAAAACATTTCTTTACATGGTTTAAAAATGATTGTAAAATACCTTTATATATACTTTATATAATATGAAGCCTGTATCAGCCCTAACAGTGTAAGTCAAGGTAAACAACTGAAATATATGGTCAAAAAAATATACTATGGCAAAAATATTATATTAACAATATTAAAAATTTACTTTTGACATTGAAAATTCAAAATAAATTTATGCGAATTTATTAATGTCTGCGAACTTATTCTTTGAATTGCAACTTTATTAAGTTACTCCTCTGAAATAATTTACCATTGATACAAAAAAAAATTTCACTTTAAGACATTTTCACACATCAATCACGTCGCAGTTCAGTCATTCAATCTCAGTCAGAAATAATATTGTTTTGTGAAATCAAATGGACGGTATCTACAATACTCCATCACAGGTTAGTGTCAGTAACGTCATTTTTAAATTCGTCGCCAACGATATACAATTAGACATACGGAATTTGGTTGTGTCTCAGGGTGGGAATAATTGGAATAGAAAAACCATTGAAGGGATATGAATAGAACGAATACGGCATTGTGACTAAACTGACACGGTTATTTTTAATAAGACTGACCGGTGACTGATATGTATAAATACTGCATGGAAATACGATGGCAACTGTTCACGTGATTTATTACAGCAATGCTAGCAGCGATAAATATACTTGTAAAGGCAAACCTTGAGAGCGTTTGGATTAATTTAATTTTACTTTCCAAATGGATATGAATTCTGGGAAGGTTTAAATAAGAGATTTTTTTAACTTGAAATATGAAAATTCTGGTAAATTAAGAAAATAGTTTCAAATAAAAGTATTAAAATTAACCACATTATCTGGAATATGAAGATACGAATTTATGATATTTATTTTTAAATGTGTATTTCTTATTTTCTTCTAAGTTGGTATGTTAGTTACTTATAGCTTTTGGATATAATAATTACGGTTATTCTGCTTAGTTTAGCTTGGTTATTTTATTCGAAATAATAATGGAGCTTTATCTCCGTTCCTTAAACATAGCAGTGGGCTACATAATTATTTGTAATTTGTGTTAATAAAACATACCTACATCCGATAGGTAGATGAAATTCATGATGTGGGTGGAGAATAGGATCTTCAGTGAAGGGTCTACTAGGATTAGACTGCCGGTCTGGAGCTATGAGAGGGAAACTGCGAAAATCTTCTTTAAACATCTTCTTTAGCATTAGGGTAATCAGTTTATTGATTACACTGACACGTTGATACGATAATTAAAATTGAGAAACTGCAGCACTCGATATTCAAATCCATAGCCTCAGAGTCACAGTAGCCAAATACTTAGACGTAACGCGTTGATCACTTACCTGGGCTACATTTTTGCAACAAAAATATTTTTTTATACGACAACCACAGATTTCGTAAAAAATGCCTTAAATTTTGGAAGAAATTTCGAAATTTTGCAAATTTTCAAATGCTGCTTTTAATTCTGTTCTCTAATTGAAAATAAAAAATTCCTAAAATTAAAAAAAATTCTCAGATAATCTTTTTTAAAATCTATGGATTTTTCGCTCCCACGGTATTTTGGAAAAAGTTCTAGTTCTCGTGTAAACAATCATTTGGATTCAATTTAAAATAAATCGTTTATTTGAAATAATTTTCTCTATTCGACTTAGTGTTCGAGTTTCTTAGCTATGTCAAGCAAAATCATGAACACTGTATAGAGAGAAAAATTGGAAACATTTTCCTCGGAAAATATGGTCAAAAACTATTTTTAGTGTTTTTGATAGGATTTTTGGATAAACTCAAGATCAAAATTTATTATTAAGTAACTATTGACTGCTCATATAGATTGTCAATAATGTAATAATATATTTACAATTATTTAAAAATGTTTTTTTAAAAAAATTTAGTATAAATTACTGAAACTTTGAAAAGGTTCAGTTTTCACAAAAAGTTGCAACTTACTTTTCATGTTTCGAAGATTAAGGAAAAGTTATTAGTTTGTTTTTAGATGCTTTTCGTTAAAATATTAAAATGTTTACAAATGAGATGGTTAAGTTCTCAGATATAATAAATTACCATAAATCCCGCAAGTTATTTTTAACCAGTATAAATAATAAAGAAACCCCCACTTTATTTTTAAAGTTCCTTAGCATTGTTGCATTAAGTGCATTTGTTAGTAACATTTGAATAATAAAAACCTTTGACTGAAACATATTAAGCATATTAAACCAACATTTGAAGCGAATTTAAACGAATTAATACGAACAAACAGGTATTACAGTTCAATGAATGTACTCGTATTATCAACAATATATTTACTACTAATTGATTATTTATTGTCAATAAGCGCAATGGTCATAAGAACACTAATAAACGCATAAACAATGGTGAAATACCAATTATGTTTTAGCAAATTTTGTCTGCAATAATAAATATGAAAACATATATACATTGCTTCCAATATTCGATTTAGTCATATTGAAATACTATTTTTCCTTCGTTGCATATTAAAAACATCGGTATTATGTATCATGTCGAACGTCCTATTTGTCCTATTGGAATGATTCTTTTGATAAGGAAAACTTATTTTTTTATTTGAAGTTCAAAGTGAAATGGATGGAGGGGGGATTCAAATCGTGTATTTTTTTTTTTAGAACTAAATCTATGTCTAAGTTGTTCCTAACTAAATCTCCATCTACAACATTCTTAACACAATAAGTTTATAATTACAAAAGTGCATAATGTTTATTATTAGAAATTATCTGTTTAGATGAAAATATAACGTATGTCGTTGCAACGTTTTTCCAAATGTGATTGCATGGTCGCCTGAAAATTTTCAAAGAATATCAAAGTCGTATCGAAGTAGAAGTAAATAGGGCAACAAAATTTTTATTGACATTTATTATATATCACCAAAAAGCAAAGCATAAAAATTTTAACGAAAAATAGAAACGACTTCAAATAATGAACTAAAAAGTAAAAAATAATTATAAATTAAATAATTCTATTAAAAATTATTGTGACCAATTGCGTTCTATCAATACTAGTTATTTTCTTAACTGAAAGTTTGTTCCGTTAGAGTCCACTTAATTTTGGAAAGGTAATTTTATAGAACTTCTTAACGTTTTTTTATTAACTCACTGTCTTGTATGTGTGCCTCGGCAGAAATTTGTAATTGATTAAAAATAACTTCCCGATTAGTTAGATACTTGAAATTTGGATTAAAGTTCAGAAGGGGATGACAATGTATGAAAATGGGGGAAAAACAGAGAAACGAAAAGAAGGAGAGGATGGTGAAGAAAATGAAAATAAAAAGAGAGCAAAAAAATTTTTATGACGGGCTAAAAATTATAAAATAATTTATCTGAATTCAAACGAAAAACTGGGGGCACTTGAAGTAGGCAATTGATACATTAATAGGTCATTTTTGTTCGTTTGGAATTAGAGAAATTATTAGTTAATGTTTAAAAATTATGTATTATATTCTTCTGAAAATATTTTAATAAAAGTGAATATAATTACGGTAGTAAGTAAGTAATAAACTAAATAGTAAATAATCCGTGCACACAGGTATAAAGTATTCTAACTGAAACGTTGATGTTGAATAAAATGTTATCTGAGACCAATCTCTCTCTATATAACAATAATATTTCAAACAGCAACCAGCAGGTGCGTTTTTAATAAGTGGGGGAAAAAACTTTATCTATTGGAATAAAATAATACAAGTTCACTTTTTGTAAAAAATTATACATTACAATATTGTATGTGGGATCATTTGATGACATTACAATAACGTTGTAGTCTAATTAACTTTTAAAATTGAGAGAGAAAGAGAGGAGCTAAGGTTACTGAAATTATTATTAACCACTTTAGTTCAAACTTAAGTTTTGCGTCCATATAGAGAGCGAGCGACAACTCATTTTATTTTTAAAGTGGTTTTTGTTTTGTATTTTGTAAATGTGTGTTTGTTGTTGATTCGGTGAGTTCAAGTCAGTGATACGATAAAAATTTAAATAATTAAAATCCACCAACGTATTTTTGGTCAAAATAAAAGTGAAACTATTTATAGATTATTTTATTGATTCGTGGGTTTTCTGTGGTTTAATTGTGATTTTTTTTTTGTAAGTGTAAACAAATTTTGTAGTGCGTTGCTTTTGTGTTTATTTTTCTTTTATTAAAAAAAAAAAAATAGTGTTTTATTATTTTTGGTAAGTTTTATTCGAAATTTTTTTGGATTATTTGTGTGATAAAAGCATTAGTTTCGAGTAATTTAATTTTAGAATATGATAAGAATTTGGAATTTTAATCTGCTTAATATTTTTTATACCCACCTCCGTCATAGTAAATAACTTTTATTTTTTATTATGTAAGTTTTTCATGTAAAATCCCATCAACCGTTTAGTGTAAACACTTTTATATTATGCATTCTTGAAGAGTTTAAGGTTAATTCGAGCAAAAAACATTTAAATAAGTCTCTTGTTTTCTATTATATTACTTCCGAGTTGATGTCGGAAGTATTGTGTTCCTGAATGTAAAACTACTTTTTTTTTGGTCCGATTAAAATTTTTTTTATACATTGCGACGTTTCGGAACTTCTTCAGTATTTTTGGTTGCATTTCGTGTGAGTTTGTCTGCCAATATGTGACATTCATTTAAAAGTACGCGTGGTAAATATTAGTTTAACTAAACATTAGTAAACATAAGAGTTCGGAATGGCCCTATTTTTGAAACATATTACCTAGAAATTACCGTTCGGAAAATACAGCACTCAAAACCTGTTTACATCAGAGTTGTAACTACTTATAAACTTAATAAAAATCAATAATTACAATAATTTATTTTGTCGATGAGTTAGTTGATCACTAAATTCTTATCCAACAAATTTTTTTGCAATTAAATTATTGTTATCCAAGTTGACAACATAGTTACAATTTTAGAGTAACCTGTGTTTAATTTTTAATTTGTATTAGTGCTTTTTTGAAAATAAATTAGTACGCTCATACAAACCCATAGCAAAACACAAACATATATTAAACCACAACATGAACACAGTGGCGGAATTTTTGAAAAACAACTTTGAATGTCTTCACTTGCCTCTGATTTAAGTTTGTTTGGGTTAATATTAAATATTTCTCTACTATATACAAATTGGACACATGCTGTATGGAATTATTTATTGTCATTCATTACCCTGTATACCCATCTCCCGAAAAATTTACCATTCCTCCAGAAACATCCTGCATTGATAACTTTAACCTGGTGGTTGATACCACTTTTTTCAATTGATAATATTACGCTAATTTTTAGGAAGATTTGTATGGTTCGAAATAAAATATTATAATTTGCAATCGTTATACTGAAAATTAAGAAATATATTTAAAAAAGTATTTTTCAAAAAATATTATTTTGATTCGCTCTTTTCCACGCTAAATAGTGAGTATTTCAAGTTCATATATCGCATGTGAACTGTTTCGAGTTCTTAGTTTAATAGTAGGTATACCTATAAAATAAAATAGACTTACGTAATTTTCGTATAAATGTTTGGAATGCCTGATAGTGCTGGCCTTGTCACGTTAATTAATTCAAATTGTTTTATTATTTAAAGTTAAGGTATTATATTCGATTTTCACATGTTCTTATGTAATAGATTAAATTTAATCCAATATCGCATATCGTGAATTTCCAACTGTGCTAAACAAATATAAAAATAATAATATTGTGTTTTTCTTTGTAATGAATACAAGTTTCTTCACACATCAATGACGACATATTATTTTTTATTGTTTCTGTTATGCAATAAGAAAAATCTCTCTCTACTCGTCAAAAACGTTTATTAAGCAGGACCTGAAGGTACGTGTTTAATGTGCAAAAGTAGAGCACCGTATTCTATCGATCGAATTATCTTAATAATACGTCCCCCCTTCTTTTGTTTCCGACGTGTAATAAAGCTTAAACCTATTTTAATGGAAATAAAATATTTTTTAATTCTCTGGATTTTTTCGAAAAATTTTCATTTTCGAATTAATCACAGAAATTAAAAAAATTCTTGCTATTATTATTTCGAAAAATTTCCGCTTTCTGGCTTTATATCGAAGTGATTTTTTGAAATCATAAAAAATATTTGTTTTAGGTATACTCATACCTAAAACAAATACAAATATAAACAAAAAATGTTACCCTAGAATTTTAAAATTAAAAACAATAAACACCCGATTGTTATTCTGTTGTGTTGAGTTTATGGGAATGAAATTTGTTTATTCATCCATCCATCTTAAAACATTTATTTTAAAGTGAAAAATTTATAAAATACACCATAAAATTAGTGTCTTTTATAATTTTAAGTAAGCACGGAAGATTCAGGTCGTCGGGTTTTTTGTTTATTTGAGTATATATTAGACAAAAAATAATACATAATACTTTTTGATAATAGCCTTTTTTGAAAAATGATCTCGAAAAAGTTACCGAAAAATACAAATTCTATTGGGAAAAAAATATTGCGAGAAAACGATATATATATTGCATGAAAAAATTGCTATAAACAAATGCTCCAAAAAAAAAAGAAAAATAAAAGATTTGCAATAGAAAGCTGGTAGACCATATTTAAGAATGGTGTTTGGTTTCTTTAGTTTGAAGTTATCTTAAATGGCTTATAGCACGAAGACGAAGCAGAAGAGTTTTTTTTTTTACTTAATTTACATACAACAAATTTTTGAATTCTGATAATAATTATTTCAAAAAATCTTAAAATTGCGAAAAAGGGACGGAGGTCAAAAAAAAACTGGACCAAAAGTTTGTCACATCCGGAATTGTCTCTTAACACAATTTCATTGACCAAATTGTGTGCTCTATGTTTGCACAGTCAAGTGCTACCAGTTCTATAAATCTTGAAGTGTAAATAAATGAGTCAGATTCGACGTACAAAGTTGAATCAAGAACTTCTCCCTCTTGTGAAATCAAGGTAGATGTGGTTTTCGAATTAACTTAAAGAGAAGTCTACAGCTCACTGAACAACTTTTTTTTTTTTAATTTTATATTTTACATTTCAAATATTTGATATTTTTTTAATATATTATATTTGTTATATGTTTTTCTGTTTGAATGATATTCATGCAAGGTAGATAATTAAATAATGTAGGTAACTAAAAGTAATAATAAGTAATAATCATCAATCATCATTTTATTTATAAGGTTAATTATATTCAATTATTTATTTCTCTTTCTTATATATATTTTCAATGCTTACATTTTTAATTTATAACATTTTATGAATGATTTATCACAAATCACATGAAAACAGTTCTAATTAAAATTATGTATTGTCTGTTAAACGATTTTTAAAATACATCAAAACTATTAATTTTTATACACGACATATTTATAATTTGTCAGGAGATATTAGTTTTAGTCTGTGTAATATTGGCAAATATTGAAGGTACCAATAAAATTTTGATATAAGAGATGTCCATAGAATAACTTAATTACACGGCATTACCGTATGCCCGTCATCAGCATAAATCAAAAACGAATTAAATATCGAGCTGAAATTTTGGTGGTTAAGTCCCGAAAAGTCAGTTTAAGTTGAATAGACAAATTCGGTCAATTGAGTTCAATAAATCCATGAATCAATATTAATTCCTTAACAAAAAATGTTACAGACCCTTTTAATAAGTAACTATTGTTAATAGGGAATCAATATTAAATATTATCGTGTTTCGCGAAACTTGAATGTTGTGGTAGGCAGCTGGATATGTTGCCATCAAATATATATATATATATATATATATATATATATATATATATATATATATATATATATATATATATATATATATATATATATATTAGGAACTATGTTTGACTATGTAATATCTATTTATTCGACAAAAATTCTGAAAAGTAGACCGTTTTCTTTTTCATAGGTCGTAAAATTTTCTATTTAGTCCTCAAGCTTAAAGTTAACTGTCATTCGTTTTTTTGTTATTTTAATATGAAGTTAATTCAATGTAAGAATTTAAAAAATACAATCTTTATGATAAAATCCGATGTCTGTTGTCCGACAACCTAAAAATTGTGAATAAAGGTAATTTTCAAATTTTCGAATTTTCGAACAACGGATGTTTCGTTTTTCATGAAACCATTTGTATTGTATGAAATTAATAGTTTTTACTTTTATTGTTGAATAATATACCTATTAAAAGCGGATGTCCGTGAAATTGATGTTTGTAGCTGCAAAAGAAAACAGCCCACTTATCAGTATTTTTATACAGAAAAAAGTTGTTACCTTAATTATAATTAAACCATTTACAATTTTTTAGAGTTATATTTTTATAAATGAAATAAAATGCTGACCAAGACCAAGACCCAACAAGTAAGACCGAGACCAAAACTAAAACCGAATATGCAAGACCAAGACCAAATAGGTCAGCTAAAAATTACAGCTTCCATATAATATATATAATATAATGATAATGCATAATAAAATTAATAAAAAAATGTTGTATCAGATGAAATAAGCAAGACCAAGATTATATAAGGAAAATCTTAACCAAGAACAGACTCGAAGTATTTGAGCAAGGCCAAGACCCAGATCGAATATGCAATACCAAGACAGTATTGCTCTTACTCATGCTTTGGCCATCAACAGTACTGTAACATAATTAGACAAACATGTGTTGTTTGAGAAACAATGTCGTTGAAAGTTTTAACATTAAAAGTTACCACGCAGATTGATAAAACTGATATTAAAGAAATTTTCTGATTTTTGACTAATTATAATACTATTGTTGAGTTATCCGCGATTAAAAATCTTGATGTAACATTAAAAAATGCCGGCTTTTGAACGATTTTTCACACATATCTGGAAAGTTTTACATCCTATGGAATAAAAACGTAAAATATGAAGCTTGTATAAAATACATGTAATAAAATTGGGTTTTTTCATGTCTATAAAACATATCTACAAATATTGGATTGTTTCCATGTATAAAGTCCTTCAAAACGAGTTTTTGGTAAATCTGCTTGATGGGTATACCAATGATGTTATATTTTTCCCAATAAGTGTCATTTGTTGATATTTAAAAATGGTTTCAAAAATTTATTAGATACTTTTAAAATAATGAATAGATGCGTAAAAAATTTAAAATTAAATATGAAAGTTTATTGATAACAATCAATATTTTGAAGTTAATGTATGCAAATAAGGTCAACCTTATATCGATATTTCCCTTAACTATCTTTTAAAAATTAAGGATTCAAGACAGTTTACTTTACAAGTTCCATTCCTTCAAATTATCTGCAAAGTGCATTTTCTTTTTAAATCGATAAGCTAATTTAATGAATCAGGAAGTGATATCTGAAAAGATAATCCTATTTAGCTATAAGAAGTGTATTAAATTAGAAATAACAAAATATATATATTAAAAATTTTAATTTTCCCTTGGAGAAACAAGAGCGGGAAATTCTCATGGGTAAACTGTTTACTTAATCGTCTTAGGGACTAGCGGATGTCACTCGGTTTCCCCGCGTAGTTCCCGTTCCCATGGGAATACAGTGTTAAAAAGTAGTCTATGTCATCCGGATCTATTGTAGCTTCCCAGCGGTAAAATAATTTTCAAATAGATCCAGTAGTTTTCAAATTTATTCGTTACATACAAAAATACACATAAATGTTTCATTTTTATAATATTAATATATACATTAAAAAAATGGACTATATTTGATACAAGTTTCTCACTTTTATCCAAGTACCTGACATAGAGGGTTGACGTCACCATTCACATTTTTATATAATGTGTACTGAATACAGTATCAGTCATTTACCCTATTTTATGCTCGAAGTTAAATATGTATTTTGAGACAGTATTAAATAGAAATACAATAAGTAAATTGTTATTGTTCGTGTATTTAGTGCAATTTCTAAATAAATATTTTTCATGCCATGAATAAATAACTAAATAAATATATAAGCAAGAATGTTATTGCGGATGGTTAATAACAAAAAGAATTTAAAAATTATCAATGCATTTCATTCAATATTGGAAAGATTTATTTATTGAATGCAATGTTATGATTGAAATGTTGTGTCATTGTTAAATAAATTATTTATTATAAACTTAATTAGCTTTACATTCTATAAAATTTGAATGGTATTTCCGACTTTATATTAAATTAAAATCTGGCAGAGTATAGAGGGACTGGAGTATGCAAAACTTGAGTACCGCATTCTGTCGATAGAATTGTGGAATAGGAATAGGAAATGTGAATATTGAAATAATATTATACCGGTTTCGGATACGATTACGAATATGCAATTATTTCGGATTATCCGTTAGTTTCGGATAGTTTCGGTTGTATGAAATTGAATGAAAATAAAATACAAATAGGTAATGATTTGGCTTTATTTTTGGGTTTATTTGGCAATTCAATCAGCAATTTAAACAAACAATGTAAAGGCGCACGCAACCAGAATTTCGTCTCAGTCGGGTAATAACAAATAGCTACCGTAATATGTCTCATTTATATTTTAGATTCCGATACGATCCGAATTCGAAAATTTTTTTTAGATTCGGTTACAATAATAGATTTTTTTTTTTGGGTATCCGATAGTTTCGGTTACGGTTACAGAGCTCTATAATATCTCTGGTTTCTTTGTAAAAATTTTTAGTTTAGTTGTAATTAAAATCCAGTTTTGAATGTTGAATAATTTTCAAAATTAAAATTAAGTTTTAAGTTTTTTGTATTCAATTATAAAAGCAGCTTTCATTGTGAAAATATTTTGTTCAGAAACATTATTTTAGATTATTTATCTCTGATGATATTACAATTAAATTTGGTATCATTTAATTCAGAAAAAAATTTTTTTAGGTTAAAAAAGCTTTTCTTTCATACCCGATATATGTATGAATATACCAAGGTATATTAAATTTAGTCTGTTTTAAACGCTGAAATTTTTTATTTCGTTGTAGGCCTTAAGAGATTAGTAGTTTGAGTTCGTGAGCAAAATCAGATTATTGGGTTCCATGAGTTCATGAACCATCAATCAAAATGTTAATATTAAAAATAATAATAATTTAATTTATAAATTTTTTCATAAACTATTCGTCACATTTCAAGCTCCAAATAGCTTAAATTACAGCTTTTTAACGTGATATTATAAAACAAAATTTCTTATCTGCGTGGACTCTGTATTCAGTGAATTTTTTCGTAACCCATGCTGTTTATCGGATATTAAAATAGTGAACACTCCTAGTAGTGTTGTTAGCTTTAATTCTTTATATTTTTGATATTTTATAACCAATATCATATTATTTTGGTATGCTATAAACATTTTACTTTAATTAATGGTAGAGAGCTGTAATTTGTGGTATTCCATAGTATTAATTGTATTAGGTGGATAAATAAATTTATTTACACACTTCAATTTTTGTATTATTTTGCTTAACCACTTTATTTTTAAAACACAAGGCCAGATGAATGATCATATAACTTATACAATAAACAACAAAATTGTTTTTAATAAATTTTAGCTATAAATACGACGAATCTATTGTACATAATCGCATTTGAATATGGAGTAACATCCGAAACATGTCGCGTAATTATTAATAAAAATAAAGTGGTTAAGCAAAATAATACAAAAATTGAAGTGTGTAAATAAATTTATTTATCCACCTAATACAATTAATTTTACTTTAAAATAAATAGCCACTATGTGTGGTAATAGATTTTATCTGATGCTTTTCTCGTTTATACCTTCTAAAATACTGGAAAATGAATAACAACTATTAATTTGGTACTTCTAACAAATTTTTTGGGTTATATCAACACTAAAAACTTTTTTTGTAGTATTTCAAGATACGAGTGTTTCCGTTATTCAGTGATCGTACAAGTTCGCAAAAATTGAATTTCTAGGTACCTATATGTAAAAAGTTAAGTGAGTAACAGAGAGATTTTACATTTTTTGTAAGACGTGAGTGATCACAAAGAAATTTTTAGAAATTCGTCTCTTAAAGGGGTGAAGAGGGAGTTAAAATTTCAATCTTCAAATAAAAAAATACATCGATCTTCATACTGCTTAAACTGCTAAATAAAAACGCTTCAAATTAAGACCAGTGGGTCCTGTTATAACATAAATGAGATCAAAGAAATGGTGTTTTGAAATTCAACTTCTTGTGTGATAATATGGGGTTTACAAATTCCGAAGATCAAGATAGCTGATCCAGGAAGCTTGGAATGTTGTATTCTGTTATAACGTAAATGCAACCCAAATTTTATGGTTTTTATATAGAGAAAAATCGGGAACCATACAATATTATTTGCTGCTTGCATTTAAAATTATTAATGCACAAGAAATCTCTCGGGCAAAAGCTAGTGAAATACATTTGTATAGAGTGTTGGGTATATTGTATAACTTAGATAAAGTTGAAATTGATAATATTTAAGCAATTATGTAATTTGTTGTTTTTTTTTTTTTTTTTTTTTTTTTATGAAGTGTAGCAAGCTGCTAAACACATTAATAAAACAAAGTTAAAATTCATTTTTTTTCACATTTTTAAGACATTGCTATTTAATTGAATATTAAGTGTAGTAATCTTAAACATGATATATTGTTGAGAGGGACAAGGTTTGTTTATCTTTTAAAATTATTTAAATAATTTTTGGAAGTTAACAAATTATACGTATGGAATAAATGAAAGTATAACATCAATGGTTATAACTTGCTTACTTATTTCAGTTGTGTTTTGAAGTGATATTGGAAAGCACCAATTATAATCTATTATATTCTTCTATCAATTGTTTACAATTAGAGTACTTGTTAAACATAAGGTAAATAAATAAAACATATTATTATTAATACCAAAATATAACAATTTAAATGTTTAATTGGCGGTATTGTTTACTTTTATATTCAATTATATTTTATATTAAATCACGATTCCTAATCATGTTTGTTTTTTTAGAATACCGTACAGATGATCGTGTTGTACCTTGAAAATAGTGATATTGAAATAGTGAATTTTTCTTCTATCTCTAGTCAGATCGATAGGTTTCTTATTCGATAGATTGATAGGAAGTTTAAAATACCCATTCGCGAACAATAAATTCACTTTTTATGTCTAGAACACATCATGCCGATTTCATGAGCACCTGTATCAATATTTTGTTACTACCTTAACAATTTTTAACTGCTGTGGATCAAATTTAATATACCTTTATGTATTTCATATATGTCGGGTGTAATAATCAAAATTTTCTAGAGTTAATTTTACTTATGTAATGCTGTAATGAGTTATTTTGATGCGGATTTCTTTCTGTTATTAAATTGAATTAATTTGTCGAACGTAGTGATGTCTAGAATGGTATAAATAGATAATTTTGCATTTTGTTTGTGCATCTATAATTAATTCATTTTATCCATTTTCCTAAGTATGTATCTATGTTTGTTCCCATGTAGAATAAAATAATAAATGTATAGGGAAAAAATAATTTTAATTTGTCTTTTATGGCAAATGATTCGGCTTTTTGTATACTAATAATGTAAAATTATTAGTATAACAATTGGAAAACTCTAGTTTTTTTAACATCCTTTATTTGAAATAATTTCTAAAAATACAAATTTTTCTTCTATGCAATGTGCAGTTTTTGAAATCAATTTGAAATGATGAGGAAATATTGGAAAACTGTATTTTTTTGAACACATCCCAACCTCATCCCATTTTGGAAAGTTTATATAATATATTACTCTCATAGTAATATATTATGAAAAATTTGTCTATTTTGTTATAGAGTTATTACTGTGATTTCAAATTAAATACGACAAAGATATAATTTTTGACAGCATAAAGACTATCATTTTATGACCACCTGATGAAGTGTTAATAAAGAGCACGAAACTCGAGCACGAAACACGAAATTAAAAGCTTTGTCTTAATTCTTAATAAATTATTCATCACGCAAGATCTTAATTGATAAATATAGCTTATATATTTACATTTTAAATGTTTTACAATACTGAATCTTAATTTTAAGCTTCTAATTCCAAAAAGAAATGAGTGTGTTATTTACGAAGTTTTAATGGTGATGTCGGCGTGGAAAACTAAACTTCAGTCTATCTTCGAAAGCATGCATACTCTGGTTGATCGTACATTTATTTTTACTTAAGTCTATACTAATCCCACGAAAAATCCACTTCTGTGTATAGATTCTTATTTCAAAAAATGAAAAATAACATTTATAATACATAATTAATGTTATTATATTTGAACATAGTAAGTGGTTGTTAATAAGTGATAATTATGTTTTATTTTGAATTATTAGAGCTAGAAATAAAGGGTACTTTGAGTGTTTATACAAATTTTTTGAAATTAAACTTCTTTAGTACCGTAGTATCAATTAAAGCTTCGATAGAATGAGATAAAAGTAACTATAGGATATAACGTACGAGAGAATGACGAGATGTTGAAGGCATTATACAGTGCTTATCACAAGATTGGTAGTGTGTGCGCGCCTACGTTAAGGCATCATAGCATTTTGTTATATGTACATATTAATTGTTTAAATAAATTTAAATCATTATTTTAATACAAACATTTAATATCTAAAATTAAAACTCCAAGACTGGATAAGTGTAATCTATGTTATAAATGCGTAATAATTTAAAACTTGGTACCTATGCCATTATAAATAAACAAAATCAACAAAAGAAACACTGTCAGTTATGAAAAAAGTATATTACTTTTCTTGAAGTAAATAATTTTCAGAGTTACATTTCCAATCTCGTTTAAATCAGTTTTTTAAAAAATTAACCCAAATAATTTTTTTAAATTCCCCTACTGGTTATAATCATTTAAAAGAACTATAGAACTTTAGAAGTGATAGACGAACTCATACTTTCTTTCCATTTGTTTAATATTGATAGACTATAATTATATATTAAATTTCCAATATAAACTTGACCTTTCATTTAAATAAAGACAAATAAAATAGAATTATAGTTTGTTTATATCGTTTTACTTATATTAGAGTCCGATATTATAAAGTTAAGAAGGAAATTGGAGAAAGGTAATAAGTATTTATATGGTTTATTTATTATTCAAGTTTTCGATTTATCATAAAAAGTTTTAAGATTAAGATGTTCTTTTATAATTTATTGATGATGACTTTTACTTTTAGGAATCTGAATGTTGTTTTACCATTCATTCAGTCGTGATCTTAGGGTCATTACATTTGTGAAAACAAATGTTTGATTTAATGACAAATGGTTTTTTTTTTGTTTCATTTCTACTGCGGTTGAAAGTTTTTTGAAATTTTAACAGTATAGTTAACATTTTAGCCCTTCGTAAAATACGAATATCTACCTTTGAGGAGTTTCCTGAGCAAAGTTTCGTTTCGTTTCAGTCATTCCTTGGATTTCCTGCAAACAAACCCCCGTAACTTAAGAACTAATGAATGAATATTTATAAATTGTGATAAACAATAATGTTCACTATTGTTTATTATAAATTCAGGGTAGTTCCATTTTACTATCTCATCTAACCAATAACTTTTTAGGCATAGTGCGTGAGACCCTGCATTCTATTTTGATAAAATTTTTAATGTAGATGGGTGATGTAGGTTTTCATTATTTATTAAAGAAAAATCTGAACTAATAAACATGAAATAAATATGGTCAGGTAACCGTCACACCGTAATATACATGTAGAAAATGTACTTTTTTACCCTATGCTCAAATTGAATTCTATCGATCAAGCTCTTCAAGAAATATAGCTATTTAAATGAATATATAAGTTAAGGAGTATTTTTATTATATCCGTGAATTAAATTTTGTTGAAATGGATAATTGAGAGAGGGAACAATCTTAAGGTAGCTTGGTAGCCGCAATCCGAAATCAAATAAAATAATAATTGATAAAAATTCCCATAAGAATTTAATTGATATAATTTAGCACGGATTATAATTAAATATTATTTTAAAAGTACTCAAGTGTCACTAGAAAATACCAACTTTAAATGATTTAAACTAAATCATAACTCTTAACTTTATTTTTTATATCGTGAATTCTTTATTATTATTTTTTTTTAAATTTTAATATAAATAAATATATTATTTTGTTAGAAAATAAAATTTATATTATAAAAAACATTTTTTATATTTATTAATGTTCATATCCTTTTATTGTTATATACCATTAAAAATGCTAATTACTATTTGAAATTGGTGCGCTTAATGGAGACGCCATTATTACCCTTATAGTTAATATGGAGGAGAAAGTGTCTCCACTAAACGATAGAGATAGAAGCCACATGTCAATATTGAAAAATTAATTACATCGAAAGTACGTGGTAAATTATTCTAAAATTTTTTCAGTGTATATTTGGGATATAGTTCTATCAATTTAAAAGTTCTTATTGCGGGGTCAGTTTTGCCAATTTTCTACAAACTCATAAGAGCTCGTGTATTTTTGCTAAACTTTAATTAATTATATCTCTTGAACGGTGTGGTAAAAAATCTGTTTTTTTCTCTATAATTGCCTTTAATTATAATCTTTCGAATAAACAAAAGAAAATATTGGGTTAAGGTTAAAATATTGGGAAAAAAAAAATTAAGTTAGCTTCGTTAGCTTATCGGGACAGAAACTTATATATGATGAAAATGTAGAAAATGTCTCTTTAATCATTAATATTTTATCCAAATTGCAACTCATTCGCTAAAGACGTATTGGACAGTATTACTAACTGTATTAACCAAAGTATTTAGTTGCACTTAGTTGCAAACAGTATTAACTAAACATGTAAGTCTATCCTGAGGAAGTTTTATGTCCATTTGGTAGTGTATTAAAATATTTCTAAGAGTTGCAGCTCCTAGCAAGATTGTACGTGGAATAAAAAAGCAGCTATAGCTTGGTTATGTGTTGAAACATCTATACATAATAATCCGTTAATTTAGTAGAATTCGAACGACACAATAAATGTCGTAAGTTTGGTATTAGCCGAAGACCAAAATTTCTAAGCCCCCGCCATAAGTGGAGCACGAACAGAAACGTTTTAGTTAAAGTCATTAAAGAAAAATGTAGTCAAAGTTATATATTATAATGTAATTTAAAAAGATTATGATTAATTGCTAATAACTAAATACGTCAATTCCACTGTGAATATATTTTATTTTCAATTTTTACAAAAAAAAAAAAAAAAGTATTAGCTACGGAGCCCTAGGTTATGCATGCACAACACGCTCTTGGCCCATTTTTAAGTATCACTTCATATTGTGTGAAACAAAATAAATTTAAAATCATTAATCACTTACGATAGTTTTAAATAGCTAATGATTGTTGTAATTTTTTAAAATACTTTCTAAGTAATATTTCAAAATCAAACACAAAGACCGCTGATTATAGACCACCTACAATGTCCGAATATAATGAAATATTGTGAATGTTATCTGCTAATTTTCAGATTAGTATCTCGGCTGACTTTTCTGTGATATATATTTTATAGGTTTGAGTCAAATTTAAATGTTCGATCAGTCAAACTTATCGTTTGATCGTTTGATCGTTTTCCATAACAATTAATTATACTTAATAATTATAATAATAAAATTCGATGTTGCTATCCACTTCTACTTCAACAAAATCCATTTATTTAATAACACCTCTCTTTGGAAATCGAAGTTTAAAATTTGGGTGTAGTATTAATTAACTTTTAAACATGTAAATATAAAAAAAGCTGGGTGCTCGTAATCATGTTAAGTCTTTGTTGACTAGTTGACTAGTTTACTTCTTTAACTAGTTGAATGGTTAATTCTTACCCGATTTCTCGGTTTAGTTTTATCGAAATTTATTCAATAATTTTATTTTTACAGTCAGATGCATATGCAAAAAATCTCCTGCTAGCTTGAATCAATGTAAAAAATTATCTTTTTACCTATTATACTCAGTAAGTAATAAATTTTATACCGTGGAATCCGGAAGAAACGACGGTCATAGTAAGATTTATTTTACCTTCTTCAAATTGAATGATATGTATGCAAATTTTTAAATTTGTATTTCTGGAAAATGATGTCAGTAATAGAGAAGATTCAAATACATACATTGATGAGTTGATAATATACGTAAGAATGAAATTAAGTACTTGTTAGAGTTGTTAATAAATTATTATCTTTAATCATTTATTTTAATCACATTACACAACTTTCAAGGTTTTAGTCATTATAATTATTTTAGAGGCTAAGGGTTTTATAAATAATCGTACATGACGGACTTTATCATAAGCACTAAGGATATTAAAACTCAACAAAATTTATTTATTTCAATAAGTCAAACGAAAAAGTGTCTGGCGTTCACCAGACCCAGTTGCCGGCTAACAGATGTCGACTCCTGTATAAAAAAAATTACTTCTATTCGGATTGTCACATGATAGAGATAGACTGGAGCTGATCAACAGTAGACACTTTATTTCCACTTGTTAAAACCTTTCTTGTGATATAAATTTGGTTCATTGATCTTATAAAGCTATAAATAGCGCTCGAAAGCACAAACACGAGATAATTTGCATGAGTTCAAAATTGGACAATTTCAGAGGTGTCGACCTTTAATACTACGCACACACCAAAAATTGTTAATTTAGGTCTTTAATCCATAATACTTTTAATCGACCGACTCTCGAACTAATATTCATTATCAAACTACAGATTGTTTTGTGGGGATATCACAACTGAAAATTGTGAATTTATTTTCATTATTTTGTGAATAATCTTTGATTTAACAAACATGTTAATAACGACAAAATAGGTAATGACAGGATCCTAAGTTTCCAAATATGATTTTTGTCTTCACTTATTATCGTTACTAATAATCGCAGTTTTCTAAATTTTTTTATTCTACATACATGATATGTCAGAGTATATTAATTTTGGTCTAAAGCTTGTAACGCTAGTAAATATTTACTGAATGAACAAAATTTTGACGTAGGTGTTTATAGAATCACCTAATTAGTCCATTTCCGTTTGTCCGTCTGTCACCAAGAAAATTACAAAACCGAAAAGAGATAACGAGTTTGGGGTGTATTCTAGACCTAAAAATTAAGATGAAATTCTTGAATGATCATCCAATGGATCAATGACCCAACTTTGTAACCAAAGATAGAAGAAAAATTTTAATAAATAAATGTTTGTTTTTTAAAATGACTTTTGTTTGAAAGATTTTATCGCTAAATTTTAGCTCAAATTTAGATAGTAAACACATAAGTAATTACAATACACATTGTTATTATACATGAATTTATAATTGCATAGACTGAATACTGATTTTATGAATACTAATTAAAAATAGCCCAAACAATTATATTCGATTATATTTCTACTATCTAAACAATTAGTTCTGTTAGGTATATCTTCACTTTCTTAAGTTAGTTTTAAATCAAACTATATGCGGTAAAAATGTGACGTTGTCTTTAGTTTTGATTCTTTCGCATTAAATCATACAAACCGTAACTAAAGAAACAATGCTACAATATAAAAATATAATTTATATGAACTTGAAACGTGAGTAAAATACAAATAAATAAATGTTTATGATGGCAGAATTAAAAATAAACACTAAATCTACACGTGCAAATTAACACACTCACAACGTATTGTGTTTCATTGCAATTGATGTTAAAACCGTTCAAAATAGTTAAGTTATCCATGTAGGTGATGCATTCGTACATAGTGGGGCCCAATGACGTATTAGATCCTGCATGCAGGTTCGTATAACACTTAAAAATGAAAAAGAATACTCAGATAGCTAAACAATCTAGATATTGCTTGGCCACGTTTCTTTTATACTAATGCCCAGATTATACAATCCATATTTAAAGAAAACAGAATTTCGATCGAAGTTTTCATCGAAAATATATGAGGTCGTCTGAATACAAAACAGTGGGTTTCAGATATTGTTCTGTGTGTGTGACTGCGATATCGTATCGATCGCTTTATCCAAACTTCATTAAACTTGATATTCTGTCTTCATATAATCTGTAATTGTGCCGCAAAGCTTTTGGTTAAAATCAGATTATCGGGTGTTTCACTTTATTCATATGATTTTTCGTTTTTTTTACGTTTTTCTCGAAAATCTTCTTCAAACTTAGTATGTTCATAGAATATACAAAACTCTACAACTTTTAGCTAATAATTTCTCTGGGAAAATTTAAATAAGGGAGAACAAATTATATCATACATAATCATATTTAGCTACACACTAAATATATAATATAGTCAAAGAAAGTCCTGTGACGCTTCTTAGCAGTTTTTTTGTGTTAGTCTATTTACAGTGGCATTAACCAAAAATTTTCGTTTTCTGCTAACAAAGAAAATTTGATCTTTTTTTAAAATAATTAATTTTTCTTACTGATTTTTTAAGCTATATTGGTATGTTTAACTGTTATTTATTTAGCTTAATTTATAACTGCAATTTCGTGTTGATACAAACCATCGTAAGATTTACAAATTTCAAACGAAAGTTAAAAATACCCTTCATAAATCAACAAACTCATAATATGATGCCTTTACAAAAATACATATATTTAGGTAAGTTTATATGTCTGATATTTTATACTTATAAGATTTTGACAGAATACGGGCCTATTTTCTGTAGGTTTGTAGACTAGATATAGAAAAAGACAACTATTGTCCGTAAGATCGCTTTGCCTTTCACACAAGATCTGCTCGTATTCAATTTACAGATAGAGAGCGAAGGCTCGGCATATACTACACATATCTTTAGTGTAACCACATTCGATTTCTGTTTTTTGTTGTTCATCTTATTATCTCTTTTATAAACTGTTGTAAGAATTGAGTATGATTTAACATTTCATGGCTTGCTGCGATCATACAATATTATACTAGGCAGTGATTTATTTTGAAACATGATAACAAGTTTAAGCGGAGTTTCACCAAAAATTCATTCGTAGCCGTTCATTCGCTGTAGAATGCTAAGATTACAATCCACTTCTCTATTTTTCTACTCATTTATTAAGCTACATTTATCAAGCTGCATACAAGAGGTGCTTACGTAAATGGTATATTGTATGTGCTTAAAAGCACCAGGCTATAAATACAATTATTTTATCATAAACGTTAATTTTAAACTATTTATAAGATGTTAATTACCTAAGGCTTGAAAAGATTGTTCAATCATTAATTTTGATGAAGTATTACAGAAGTTAGAGGGGAGAAAATAAAAATACCTTTTAGGCATAAACAAACATGATTTTTAAAAGTAATCTTGTAGCCGATTAATGATGTTAAATAAATTACAAAGAACAATATTATTTACTTTAATATTTAAAACTAAACAAAGTAACTATTAAAACACCCACGAAAATTTCTCTTATATTTAATGTTAAAAACATTCCATTTATGTACATAGAGTTCATGTAATATTGAATGTTGGAATTAAGTTCACTCCACATTATTCAATTTGTTGAGTGTCAATTACATTTCACACTACAAGGTTTTTGTATTGTTATATAGGCGCTTTGTTCCAAATGTTGGTATATCATCTGTTGCTTGAAGTATAAAATATTCTGAAATCTGAAATTTACTTACGAATGCATATTTTCAGTAATGTTCATAATATTTCAGATAATATTGAAGTAGCATTATCGAGCTACGTTAAGTAGAATAGCATATATTGAGACAAAAGTGCTTGGTTTGCACATAGTAAATCAGAGTTGAATAAAACAGAATAGAATGATATGAAATAGATAAGACTTTATTCTAATGCATGTTATCAATACTAATTAGTCATTTTCGAAACTTCGCATTAATGTTTATTTATTTATACGTAAGTATTTCGTATACGTAAATGAATTATTTCATTAAATAAACAGTTAATAAATTAATAAATTAAATGAGTAAAATCAAATTACGTGTTATTTAAAAATCCTCAACATTTATAGATAGACATCGTGGATTTAAAAATAAAAAATTTAGTTGGTTTCTGAAGGAATCGACTGTAAAGATTAAATATGTATTTTGTTGGAATGCAGAAAACAGATATGATATTTAATACAAATAAGCATGCCATATCGTGATTTTCTGTTTTCGATTCCTTTGACAATAATAGATTTTTAGCAATTATTTTATAAATATATTATAAATCGAAATTTAGACAAGTGTTTTCAACACTTGAATTTTTATTAGAATTAATCTAAATCAGTAATTCACAACCTTTTTTTGTTGCGATGTACTTTTAATAATGTCAATAATTTATCGTCCGTGAATCTAAATTTGGTATAATTCACATCAAAATGTGAAACTAGACTAAATACCGTAACAAAACTGAAGCAAAATATGAGTAATAATATCAAAGAAATTATGAGTCATCAAAGATTTTTTTCTTTTCCTATATTTTTTTGAGAAGGATGTTTGTCATATAATTTATATGAAGATACTAACAGTTCTTTCGTTATAGTTACTCCCTCTTTGTTTAGTTAGCACGGTGGTTCACGGATGTAAATGGATGGTTAAACAGGCGATGATAACTAGCAGTATTAATTGTTTCTATACCTGACTGAATTTTCAAGTTATTCGTTATTATTAACATTTACAAAATACATTAAATACATAGTACCTACATAGAATAAAGAAACGTTTGTTGTTGAATTATTTGTGTTATAAGCTGAAGTTGAATTTGAATTGTTGAAAATTTAAGGTGTTTAGTAAAACATGTGTGATCAAAGTAATTTGTTTTTAAACAACAATTATGCTATGTTCTTTTTTCTAATTATGGTTTCAAAGTTGGATCATGAATTAATGGGACCCAATAAATGGTCTCTGAAGATGTGATTCTATAAATACTCAAGGTTTCCTAGTGACTACAATATTTCTCCAAACAGATGCGACTCTTTCTACATATAACAAGAATTGTCATTTAGTATGCTTTTCTTAGCAATAATACCGTTTTGTAGAAAATTTGAATTATTTATTTTTTTGGGTTTCTCACATATTTTTATACCAGAAAAAAAAATTATAGTAGAATAAAACCCATTAGAAACGCAAGATAATATGATAAAAATGAAAGGAAAAATAAATTACGGGCGATCTGAGTTCAGGAAGTAGGAGGGGGTGAGTTTTTAAGGGTAAAATTCGGTTTATCTGAATTTTCGGCAAAACTACAAGACCTTTGGAAAAAAAGTTGAGTTTATGTGAAAAAAGTGTTAATACAAAAGTTGTAGATCTTTTTATTACCTACAACTTTGCCATTTAACTTTTTTCATACGACTTTTAGTTTGGCCGGAAATCGAGATAAATCGTGTTTTATTCTTAAAAACATACCCCCTCCTATTTCCCGCCCTTAATTTATTTTTCCTTTCATTTTTATCATATTATCTACCGTTTCCAATGGGTTTCATCCTACTGTAAGGCTTTTACTCTGGTCTATTGATACTAAATGATCTTGATAAATGATAATTTCTTATCTTTAGTTAGGTAATTAGAATTTTTTGTAGCTCTGATCTCTAATGGGGTTGTCTTTAGAGTAGAGCCGTCAAAAGAGATAAATTATATCAATTCGTTTTTGAACACTCTGTATATTCTATAATGGCGTAAACTTATTCTTCATTATTTAATAAATTTTCTTTACATTGGTGATAGCTTCTGCACGAACGAATCTTTCTTGTATAGTATCATTGAAGTCTCCAAGAAGGTCATGTCATGTGTTGATATTCATCATTAATAATAATAAATAACATGAATGCTGTTGCATTAGCTGCTATACCTTATAGAAGTCTGAACTTTCCACATTTATTTTCTTTATTTTATAGTCTCTGTTAGTTATTATCTAATATATGCATATGAATGAATATTATTATTTATAATTAAAATTAATAATAATTTCTCTTCTTGTACTTTGTGGTTATTCATCATTCTTTGGAATTCGGTCTTTTTAGTTGTAATTTACAAGATTGTTTTCAAGGATAAATTTTAATTAATGTTTTATGTTATTCAAAAGAATTAAAATAAACTTATAAGAATAGTTTTAAAATAAGACAAACAATAACCGATATGAATATTAGGTGGTACCCCACCAAAAAGGTTCTCGTTAAGTAATTGTAGGTATTGGTTGATTTATTGTAGTGAAATTTAATCTTTATATTTTTAACTGATTTAAAATTTTGTGATTTAGTAAAAAAAAAACTTTTTTAATTCTCCTAACTGTTTCCGGAGTAAAAGTTAAAATCAACATTGAATGAATGTGGAATTTCAAGATCCAGAAATTTGGGAAGAGCTTAACCAAAGAATACAAACGTTCATAGAAGCTCAGAAGTCCAATTTTTGTTTAGTCGAAAAAAATAAATACTTAACCTGACCACCAGTTTGTTATAGTTCATGGTCGATATTTAATGTGATTATAGGTAGTTACATAGAAACGATACGAAACACAGACTGTAATTTTTTTCATGCGAATATTCAGAAAATATTATCAACGTCTCTCTGAAATGAAGGAGCCAATCGTCGTATCTAAAATGCTATGAGTGACTAATGCATTTCATCTGAGAATATTTTATACGTCGCTTACATTTTATAGTAATTGAAGATTTCCATAAAAGAATTTGACTTGGGTTAATACTTATCGGCTTACACAAGTTCTACTGTATTAAAACTTAAGTTTAAAAGAAACATGAAAAAATAATAGATTTAATTAAGACATTCTCGAATTTCGTAATGCTGTTGGTATACATATTTATCCAAATGCGTGACATGTAAACGGAGTACTCGTCAGAGTTTTCCCGAAAAACAATTTTCAAATATAAAATAAAATTTTGATTTTCAGTATAAAAATATATTTTTGGGAAAATCTCTTTGACAAACCGTTTTCATGTGAAAATTGTGCATGGTAAACACGTGGGTAATTTTTATTCTAGTTATTTGTTTCCGAAAATATAAAGTAATACAATATATTCAGCATCAAATGTTGTCTTTATTATAGAGGTCGTAATTTTACTTCTAATTCCTCTTAGCAAGAAATGTTAATACATACGGAGGAAGTAAATATTTTTCTGATGCCTTTAGGAATATTTATCTTGTGTAGTTTTTTTAAATGCTTTAAATACTGCCACCACAAAATGAATCCTTTCAAAAACAACGGATATCCGTTCACAATAAAATAATAAAACATAATAATAGTTGTAAACAAATTATTAAAGCAGTTTTTGTTGATGATGACGTGAGTACATAACATCACACAATAGAAGGACGATACCTGTTTTATTGTGTCTATATTACCCAAGGTGCCACTGTTATTATTGTTATATCATTTGTCTGTCAGTATGTAAGCCATCTGCATCATTATCCCGCATAACATCATCAGTATCGGCCCGATAGACCATTCGTTCCCATAATCATTATATTACATGTGTTTACTGAACCATTCAAATTGAATATTAAATTTAAAACAATTAGGTACGTTATGCAGAAGCTTCGTAAAATAAGTGAATTTCGAAGATAAAATTTTAGATGAATTAAGTAACATAGACTCGGGTTTTGACCATTTACAGACATTGTCTTTCTTATAACAAAAGCAGCTGCGATGTCAAATTATACTCCGTTTGGCTTAAAATTGATGTCGCCAAAGAGGAATTCATATTGCAATATATTCTATGCCATGCTATTTCTACCTTAATTATTCTCGTGGCTTCTTAAAACACTTTTTGCAGAAATTGAAAAATACAATTTTAAACAATTTGATTAAAAAATGGACAATCAAATATTAATTATTATTTTTTAATTATCTCATTCAGACAAATGTTTCCAATTATACCGCTTATAAATCTCTGGTAGTAGGAGCGAGTTTTTTTTTTCCAAAAATTGATAATATGGATGTAGTAATTAGAAAATGCAATAAGGTATAATTTTTCTCTATAACCTTTTATATTTATTTAAAACATTACTAGAAGTGTTATCAAATCAACCAAAAAAAAGAAGATAAAAATGCAGTCACGAGGAAACAGAAACGAGAAGACATCTGTTTCAAAATTTTTATTTTTATTTTTTGGTATAAAAGCTAAAGTTCGTTAACTTAAAGGTAATTTTTTTCACAAATATTTTTGTAATCTCCAGTGCTTTTTATAACCTAACGATAATTAAAACAAACTAATATGCCCATGGCTGATCTTTCAAGTTGGATCAAATTTCCCTGTTCACTGCATTATAATGATTTTTACACTATTTTTTCTTTTACTCTATCTAATTAATATACTTACAAAGATCCAGTAATTTTACTCCGAAGATAGAAATAAACCTCAAAAATAATTCATGGTATATGTAAGACAACATATGCGATGTTTCTCTTCTGTGATTTGATCATGGTTCGTCGTACTTGTTACAATTTTTTCTAAATTTCGTTTAAAGACGAATTTTTGAACAAAAAGAATGTTGCAAAGATTCGAGGTAAATGCATTTTGTGCTTCTAATGCAAATTTGAACTAGCCAAAAGAGAAGTTACACCAAAAAGCCAAAACAAGATCAAAGTTTTTATGATGTATGCCCTTAAAATGTTGATTCAATTTCGACAAATTTTACTCCATTATTAATGGCGTAAATAACGTTGATGGAGATGCCTATCACCATAATCTCATTTGTGTCTATTAATTTCTTTTTTTTTTACAGAATTGATACAAGTTAAATATATAAACGACCTTTATTTTAATCCCAATGAGCTCAACCATTGAAATATTATAAAATCAATTACAGCAGTATTCTTTGAATGCAGAATAGACCTACCGACGTTGGAAACAAATTTAGCAACAATTAATTTTTGAAATATTTCTTCAGTAGAACATTATGAATTCTTTGGCCCGAAAACAGAATGTAATAAATAATACTACCGTGTCGTTTACAAAAAAAACAAGAAAATGTTTTTTTTTTGACAAGTACTTAGTCTAATCTAGGAGTACAAAAGAAAAAGTATGCAAGAATGAATGATATGTGGTGATAGCTATGTCCTGTACACATGAGAGTGGCGTTGTAGGGTTGCATTCATTTGCTGTAATAATACATACTTATTATTTTGAAAAATATCATTTCTGTCTTTCCAAAATCTCGCCTACTCGCTCGATAAAAATTGTTTAACGTTATATTTTGGCAACATTTTCATTGGTTTAGAGAAAAAAACAAAATCAATTAATTATTCAATGTTTTGTAAGTTAACTTAAGCGTTAATTTTAAAGAGATTACACTGTAATAATATTGCCATTAAGTCAAATAATGATGCCAACAAGATTTTATGTCTAAAATTACATTTAAAAGATTTGCATTATTAACTTCAAATCATTATGTAAAAAAAAAAAAATATACAGTTTAGCTCATATGAATTGTTAAAAGGAAATAGCGATAATAATATAAAAAATATAATTGTTTTCACATCATTAAATCATTGTTAATAATAATCTACATACTTAATAACTGATTTACGTTTTTTTTTAAGTATGCATGAATTCATTATTACACGTCTTAAGTTAATGTGTATATTAATTTTATCTTTTATGAAGTAAGTGTAGTGCCGGGCAACTTAAAATGAAAAAAATTCTCTATTTTTAAGAAATTATAAATTCAATCTGATAAATACTTGTAACTGTACATGTATATATAGACCTCTAAAAATGGTAGAAACCTTTAAAAATGGTAAAAAGTGAAAAAAAATTATAGTAGAATGAAACCCATCGGTAACGGAAGAAAGGAAACGAAATGAAACAAAAAAGGAAAGGAAAAATAATTTATGGGCTGTCTGAGTTCGGAAAGTGGAAGGGGGTGATTTTTTAAGGGTAAAACCATGTTTATCTAGATTTCCGGCAAAACTACAAGTCCTATGGAAAAAAGTTTAATGGCAAAGTTGTAGGTAATAAAAATATCTACAACTTTTTTAATAACACTTTTTTCACATAGCCTCAACATTTATGTAAAAAATTCTTTTACAAAAAAAAAAAAAATTTATCTTTACGAAATTTGGTTTAAACTTAGCTTCAAAATTTTTAAATTGAAAATTAGGGCTCTTTTCGATATTTATTTCAAATAAGGTGAAAAAATAAATTCTAAAAATTACAGTGTATTTGGAACATAAAAAAATAAAACCAAATTTCGTGAAAAAAAATTTTTTTTTTGTAAAAGAATTTTTCACATAAAAAGGTCATGTGAAAAAAGTGAAAAGGCAAAAGTTGTAGATCTTTGCCACTTTTTTTCCATAGGACTTTTGCCGGAAATCGAGATAAACTGTGTTTTACTCTTAAAAACTCACGCCCTTCCACTTCCCGATCACAGATCGCCGGTAAATTATTTTTCGTTTCATATTTGTTACATTCTCTTCCGTTTCAAATTGGTTTCATCCTACAATAATTTTCAAAAATTATCGATCCTGGTCTATAAATAATTATAAAAGTTGGTAAATTTATGAAATTATCCAATTGTATTTATATTAGTTCGATCAAAAAAATTAGAATTTGCATGTCTTTGCATTGGGTGATAATGATACAAGGACTTTTGAATCCAATATACTTTGATGTTAAGTGATACTGGGAATTTTTGTCTAAGATTATTCGAAAAAAATATATATTTTGAAAAAACTGAGAATTGTCTCGTTTATCAAACTAAAATAATGTGCTGTGAAATACTATAGACTTCTTTAAGTGTAAGGGTATAAAAAGTATACAAATTTGATTTAAAACTAAGGTACTACATGTAAATCGACCTATATTCAGGATTTCAATATGCTGCAGTCCATAGTTTTGACACCCTTATAAATGTGAAATTGAAACTGGTCAAAATGGATACATGGCTGCTAAAAAACAGCTATTCTCGTTGGAAATTAGATCTCCGAATTGTTCACAATGGCAGACCTGTGCTATTTTCTAAAATAACTGAAAACTGCAGTTTTTATAATTTCATGCCCAAACGAAACTTTTTTGTATCAAGTAGAATAATGGGAAAAAAGAGGCATAGAAAGACAATGTAATATTAATTTTACTTCTTTAATTTTCAAACACAAATAATCAAAAAGAAACATGTCTATTTCATAGCATTTTTATAATTATTTTTTAAGTTATAAGATTCGTAAGAAAATACATCAGAAATTTTGAGAAAATGAAATGAAAAATAGTTTTCAAAAACCAACGATCAGAATTTTCATGTTCATTTAAATTAAAAAAACTTCCTGATTTTTTTGGGTGATTTAAGACTTTTATCATCAGTTTATTATTATAATATTAATTTTAAACTAAACAAATTATAAAATACACCATAAAAATCCTATGTTTTGTAATGTTTAATAAACATGAAAGCAAGATTCAGATCGATGCTATTATTTTGGATTTAACTATATGTGTAGTAAAAAATTATTTAAATTTTCCATAATTAAAATCTAAATATTTCACATAAAAACATGAATCATGTCCTGTAATTGGTTGTTATCATGTCATTTATTTTACGCCACTCGATACTATACGATTCTAAATTGTCTCTTAACTGCTACTATTATTATTATTTTACCACTTAACAGTCTGTAATAACGTGACACTGTTGATATTGTAAAAATTATTATTAATTTGTGATGGTATTTGAAATAAAAAGTTTTTAATTATAGATTGATTTAGTTTAAATAACGGAAGTCGAATTGAATAATTCACTATAATAAAATTTCCGTTCTAAATTACTTGTACTTACATAGTCACAAATAGGAGCATGCAAACATACACTATAACTGACCAGAGTCGGTCTTAATTGATATATTAAAATTTGCGGGGCTCAGTATTAATTTCTTGTAATTCAATGTATTTAATGCCATGTAAAATTTAAAATAATGAAAATTAATTATAACAGTAAAAATAATAAATATAAAAATGTACCTTACTTTTGGTTTTAATAGGCTTAATTAAATGAATGATATTTGTGAAAATACAACTACAAAAAACTATAAACTTTAAATAATAGTGTAAATCCATCCATAAATGATTAACGTGATGCGACTGTAATCAAGCTTAAATTCGTAAATTATTATTAACAAGGTAGTTTTGGTTACAATTATGTATTTAGATACCTTTTATCAAAATGTAATTACAGATAGTTGTAAAGTATATTAACTGCAATGAAATTAAGTAATAGAATTGCTGTCAATTTTAAAGGTTATGAGTAATAACCTTCATACACTAATAAAAACTAAAAATCTTTAAGGAGAGTTATTTACCTTTTTAATAACATAGGCACAGATTTACACAAGCAGTCATTAAACTGTCTTTGAAATAACAGATATGGCGGATTATTTACCCATCAAAGAAAAATCATTTTGAAAAAACTGAAATGTTCGTGCAATCTGATTTATAAAAATAACACTTTTATATTCGAACAATCAAATCTGATTTATGTGAAAGAAGAAGTGAAGAAAACAACTAACAGAGTTAATAGTTTAGATACTCGACTTATGAATGAATTTCATTCCCTTTTTTTTTATTAGAATTTATAAATTATTGTAAATATCCAGTCAATATAGTTATATATGTATACATAAATAATAATATGTATTATCTATATGTGTTTATTACTCAAATTTGAATTAAAATTGTGGAGACCTCAAACGTTTTATAAAAAAATGTTTCAAATAAAAGTTGTTTGTTAAAAAAAAAATAAATAAACATTTTTCTGTATCTGAACTTTTCTTCTATCTTTTATAGTTGAAAACTTTTTTCTGTTTAGAAAACGTTACCAAAATTTTAGCTCACTATCTCTTTTTGTTCTTGAGTTATCGTGATGATGGATGGACTGTCGGAAATGGACTAATTAGGTGTTTGTATAGACTCCTATACTACTAGATCAAATAAATATCTAGGATATTAGGGAAAAAATCGCAATTCATTTGAAAAATCCTAGAGTTGTCATTACTACATCAATAATTATAAAAAAAATATGAAAATTACTAAATTACTAAATTACCAGTTCTTAGTATATATATCGCAGTCGAAATATTAACAGTGTAATAGTGTAATATGAGAAAGAATTCTTCTTCTTTATATCTTGGAAGTTTTCTCAGGCAAACGTTTCAAATAAAAGTTGTGGAGTTTAACATGTTCTCTAAATTGAGAAAAACGGAAGAAAAAATAAACGAATAAACGAATAAAATGGCACCTGGTAGACTGATTTTAACCATAAGCTCCGTAGCACATCTAGAGATAATAAGAAGACAGAAACCGAGTTTGGTGATTTTTGGATAAAATGTTCGATGAGATTGTACTAGTATAGTAAAAGTTATTACTAAAAACCTCTACTCTAATGAATCCGTATCTGTAACATGCATAAATTAACAATAATATACATATATATTGTGTATTTAAGTGGATTATTATTTATTATTGCAATAAAAAGAAATATTTTAAAATTGCTATAAGAAATCAACAGAATAACATAATCAGTGAGAGTGGTGGTCGATAGACTTACTTTATTAATATAATGTGTAGAGTGGAGTGTGTTAATTATGTTACAAATAACTATTTATTTATTGTATTATTATTATTTTTTTTTATATAATTGTTATAAATATTTGTTGTTAATGTTTATTTACATTTAGTATGCATGAGAAAACGTATGCAAAGATTCAATCAAAATGGTTTTAATTAAAGAATATTGCATTCAATTTCTATGGCTAAACAGTCGATTTGAAACAACAGTCGAATGTCTTAAAAGGATTGGTCCTTCGAGCCGGATAAAATTAAATTGATCACAATTAAAAGCTTTTTTAGAGTAAAAATAAAATTAATTGGATTATTCAAAAGCAATATTTTAAAGCTTTTTTGCTTCCTTTTGCTTAAGAAAACATAATTATAGTGAAGTTTGAAGAGATATAAAACGTAAAACTATAAAAAAGTAGAAATTATTTTCACTTCTTCAATTCCTTTTGATTTCGAAATATACTAAATATAAGCTATGCCGTTTCTAATACATTTATTAAAGATGTGTGTCAGTCGTCAAATTTTCATCCACAGAGTTTTATGAAGGATTTTTTATTATTAGAAAGATAGTCAAACTGAGCAGGAAAGCCCATAACAGTAAAACAGTGATTATAAGTACAATTTAGGTAAATTTATAATACGAAATATCGCTAACTATGGTATAGCTAAATATAAGAGTTTTATGATGTGATTGTAAGTAAATGTACCAAAATCTAATTAATACAGCTAGGTGAAGTCTTAACGAACGTAACTCTATAAAACTACACTAGATAACTTACAAAAAGGTTATTTGTTAAAATATTAAAACGCTCATGGCTCAACCACTATTTACAGTATGAGTGACGCTAATTAACTAAACTAATTTGTTGTTAATGGCCTGTCTCCTAAAAGTCATATTCTTCTATTTATGAATTAAAAATCATTGATTAAGGGGTGCCTATATATTTGATTTATATTACGTTAAATGTTTTTCGGTATACTTATACGATTTCATAAAATCTATTTGCTTAATGCAGAAGATTATTATTGTTCACTAAAAAAATGGAAATTTAAAGGATTCATTTAACGAAATTCCTCTCCAAAGCAAATATGGTATTAGTTCATTTTATCGTTATTTGATTTGATTAGTTAAACATAACTGTTTCAAAAGTGTTGCAAAAGATAAAATAATAAATATTAAATTATAACATACATATTGAAAGTGAATACTGAAATTTAGAAAATAATTACTTTGTAATATTGTATTGCATTAAAAATATATGTAACCATGATAAACTTTGTATATGATAGTCTTCTAGGTTATTAATGATACGTAAATCATGATTTTATTAATGTTAATCCTAATATAATATCACATCTGACTTTTAGGACTCTGTTACGCAATAAATTAAAAATTGTTTAAATTAAAAGAGATATTTAAATTGTTTATTGTTTGTTCATTTCAAATTGGAAACTTTCTAAATTTAAAACGTTTCTAGTCTTTGTAAATATTCTGTAAGAAGGCACTTTAATAATTCATTTGTTGCAAATTTTTGGGATTTAAAATAAAACCACTGATCGTTTAATATATTGTGTTTATTGCATCGTTTATGAAATACTTTGAAAAGATATTTTAATATCTATTGCAATAGGCATGGATGCTAAAATAAACATTTTGAAAGTGAATTTCGTGATAAATACGTATAATTTAAATGCATTTCCGTTTCCCGTCTAAATAAAAACGTTATTATTACTATAACAAAATGCTTTTCAAATAGTTTTTTTGTACATTCCTTTGAATATAATTTAATTTAAAAATGATCTTCATGGTATATCCGGTTTTTGTAAAGATGTAATCAACATAAGAGGTAGGTACACTTAGGTCATTACACCATTTGATTATTACAAATATTATTAAATGCATCGCGTTATAGCTGCGTTAGTTGAGAGAATTCTTCCTTCTCAAACATATCAGTGCTGAATAGAACTAATAGGCTGCAGAGTGTCAGTGAAAGGAGTCCAGTGGCTGAGATATTCGTTCGCTCTGGTAGAATTAATAATAATTATTACTACAGAGGTGAAAGATTTAACATCCCATCAAAATTAATCGAAATACGAGAATTAACGGAAGACACTAGCTGCCAAAACCATGTGAGCGTCTAATAACTGAGGGTTTTCAATATTACAACGAAGAAAGGGGTCGGTACTTAACTGGCTTGTACTTATGAAAAGTGTAAATCTGACATTGGAATTCATATGATTGTAATAAAAAATAGTTTTTTAGTATTATTGTATATATTTATTGTGTAAAGTATTTGAAATTAATTCGAATCGACATTTGAATTTAATTAAATAATAATAATAAATTTGAGATTATATGAAAACATGTTTAAAATTCTGTATTTAAACAGAGTGTTATCTTAGTTAAATTTTGGTTAAAAATATTTTAGGGTCGTAAGTTATACTTAATTGTTAATATAATACATAATCTTTAAATAAAAATTTTGAGATTATGAAAGTTTTTCTGGAACAATTGCACTTCAGAATGTAATATTTGTATTTTTTTTTAAAAATGTATTGCAAATATATTTTTGCTAATTAGCTAATTAATTTCATATGAAATTTTTGCAAATCTAAACAATATACCAAAAAAATCAAACAAATTTTTGAGTTTTCTTCTATCTTTTTGGTTTAAAAGATCTACTGGACGCAATCAATCGATTTTGCTAATTTCAGCGCACGCTAGCTATTTCCGTTTTTGAGTTCTCTTGATGACGGATAAATGGATATACGGAAATAGACTAATGAGGTGACTCTATGAACAGTTATACCAAACGTTTGTTTTTGGCTTTAATATCTTTAAAATTTATATACTCTGACTTATGATGTATATCCAGAGTATATAAGAATCATTTACCTCTTAGGAATTTGGACCTAATTAGATTCTCTCTGAGTAATTTGTTACAATTGTTAGTATTTGTCGAAAATAGTACAATACTCGATGGAATGCCAATAGTTGTTCTCTTTATACTCAATTAATTTATTTAACATGTTCACTTTATGTGTTATTAATACAGTATTTATTTCGTTTCAGTACCATTCTGTTTAATCGTGGTTTGCCGTACCTAGATTATACATATTTATTAATACATGATTTAAGTATTTTCGTCTAATTTTGGTATTAAGTATTAATATAAAACTTTCTAAAATACATAAATGTAATTGATGTATGAATGTACGATATGAATATTTAATTAGTTAAGTAATTGTTTTTATTAACTATTCAAATTATTTTAATAACGTCTATAATTCTTTATTAGTAAATTGTTATACTATGTCATCATCTAGGTAAATGTTATAAATAAAGAATCTTGTTTCGATTAAATCATCCTCAAATAGGACATATCTAGGATGAACGACGACCATTACAACTCTAAAAATAGAAATACAATATTATATCAGCAAATATAATGCGCAATATTTGAGAAATTATGTTGAGATTACCTATTCCAAAAGAAAATTTGCAAGATTGTTTTGACTTTATTAGAAAACTTTGAAATCACCAAAAACTTCAGAAACTACTAGTGTATTTAAAACGAAAAAGTACAAAACTAGGAATTGAAGTAAGAAAACAATTTTTGTATACAAAACTCTTTTTATCAATTCACTTAGTTTTTAAAACCTGAGTTTATATCAAATAATGAAAAAAAATCTTCCAAAATTGAAATCAAAATAATTAAACAAATAAAAAAACCGGATGTATTTGACATCTGGGTATGCAGTTTATGAGATATATCCTGAAATTGTGCTTAGGCATCGCTATTTCGCAGACATTTCAGGCCAATTCTTTGAAAGTAGCACACTCCTTTGTAAAATTAAGATATTCTTGGATTTAATTATTCTATAAAACACCAAAACTAACGAGCCAATTGGCTACAGGCGTATTACACGTTGTAGCTTTTGACGTGGATTAAGTGGATAAGTGATCAGATTGTCGTTACACGAATAATTTAAAAAAAAAACTGCATATGCCCTGTAGTTTTCGTTTTGAAATTCTATACTTATGTCGGAATAGTTCATTACAGAAAACTGCTACAGACGCACTACCTACCAGTTCCTAGTCTTCACCTAAGATCGTTTTCTCAACTCATGAATCGGGTGTAGTAATATAAACAAAATAAATATAAAGAACGAAAAAACACTACTAAAAAAAGTAGCATTTTTTTTCGGAACTTTCTTACTTTTTTACTATAAAAGGGCATTCTTGAGATATACTAAAACGGAAAGAAACAGCCTCATATAAAATCGATTTTACGTAATTTTGAATTCTCTACAGTTGCGTGAACGTATTACATTTTCAACGGGCTCCATTCAAATTAAATATTTCTAAATAAACGAAAAGTTTTTAAATTAATCTCCGTTCGCATATTCTCTAAAAAGTACGGATATAATAACAGAAAAAAAAATGGTAACAAGCATTTAGGTTCATTTAAAATAGAATTGCAAAAATATACCAACAAATGATACAAAATATTGTTTATTGAATGCGGTTGTCATACATTTCATTCCAAATCATTTTTACATAATGTCATTCTTCATTACCATACAGTATTTTTTGTTTGTTTGTAATGTTTTATCAAATTAACAAATCGTAAATTTATGTAAAATATTCATATTCGTTTCACGCAACAGTACAATACAAATATGCAAATTTCATGAAAGAATAGAACCTGAAAGAAAGAAATTCTTCCTCAAACCAATCAACAGTAAAACACAAGAAACAAAAAAATTACATGAATAAAAGTAATTAGCATACAAATGTAATGATATATACCACAAATTTCTCACATATTTAAATTAAGCTATATTACAAAATAATATTTATTTTAAAAAGTTACTATTTCTTTTTCATTCACTTAATAATTTCCGCATTAATTAACAATGCGATTTTAATAATTTTTGTGAAATATTATTAATAAACATAACTGCATTCCGATCTTAATGGTTTTTTATACACTCTGTCAAAAAAGTACCGGAAATTTTTATATATAGTTCAAAATATACAAGTGAAGTTGACAACTAATAGAATTAATTGTGTAGTACTTGACATATGATTGAATATCATTGTGTGTGCTATATTTAATTAGCATTCATATAATTTTATAAATATCCAGTCTATACAGTTATATATACTTGTATAATAATAATATGTGTTCTAAAAACCAATACGTGGTAATTAGCTAATTAAGTTTGACCTTACATTATGACGACTAACATTTACCAAATAATTTTTCAAACAAAAATTCTTTGTTTCAAAAAAATAAACATTCTATATTCGACAGGCGTAATATATCAGAGTATATTAATCTTGTAACAAACTATGTAACACTAGGAAATATTGATCGCACAAATAAAATTTTGGTATAGGTGTTTATCGAAACACCTAATTAAAGTCGATTTCTGGTTGTTCGCTCGTCCGTCCTTCATCACGATTACTCAATAAATTGATATAATGAGCTGAAATTTTGGTGACGAATTCTTAACATTAAAATAGTGAGTTAAAGTTTGTGAATGAGCAAAATCGGTCGATTGGGTTGAGATCCTTGACCCAATTTTTTAGATTATAAACGATAGAAGACAAATTTCAATACAAACAAGTTATGATAAGAACTAACAGTGTTAATTGTTTCAATAGGTTTTCTAGTTTCAACTAGTAGTCATAAAATATCCCAGCGGTTTTTTAAAACATACAGCCAAGAAAGTCAACATTGATTAATTTTGCGTCATTTGTGTGGCATTTAATTTTGTAACACTCATTTTCTAACGCAATGTTCATATAATTTAAATTTAATTTATTTTTTCTAATTGTGTGACATTTAATTTGCTATAATGTAACACCTAACCATTTTCTAACGCAATGTTTATTTAATTTTAAATAAACATTTTTCAAATTTTATTTTTTCAAAAAATAAGGTGTGGTTGAACGCATTTTCTATACTTGGCTACATATTTTTTTAGTTCTTTGTAATTTAATACATGGACTTTTTTATATTCCACTTATGGTATTACAAATAAATATTAAAATTTCAATTGAATTGTGTTTTCGAAAAAGTCAATTTATCAATCAAAAATGAATTCATTAAATATTCAATAATATCTTATTATCCTTTAAAAATGTAAACATCTGTTAAAAACATAAAACAAGTGATGATAATAGCTAACCGAGTTAGTTGATACCACACATATGTGTTTATTAGCTAAATTTGATCGAAAATTGTACCGGATCCAACCAGTTACAAACAAGTTATTCAAATAAATGTTGTATGTTATGTTTTTAAAAACTAAACATATTTTTGTCCTTTTTTTCTCATGGTTCAAAACTTTGGTCATAAATCCATTGGATCCAATAAAACAATTTTTCTCAATTACGAACTTCAACTCACTTTTTAGTCCCAAAATATGCCACCGAAATTTCAGCTCAGTATGTCTTTTCCTTTACTTTAATAATGGGCTGGCGGTCGATTGAATAGGCAAACGAAAATAGACTGATTCGTTGATTCTGCGATCATCTATACCCAAATATTGTTTGTGTGGTCAATGGTTGCAAACTTTAGTTTGAAACTAATATACTCAGACAAATTCTATATATGTCGAGTATCAAAGACAAAAATAAACACACATTAAACATAAAACCAAACTTTTTTTCCGAAAAGATAACTATAATGAAATTTTTTTAAAAATATATTTACAAAATATTTGCTGTTTCGTGAACTACCTTGTTCGCAGTTTACTAAGGCAGTGAATTCGTTTACTACTGCCGCCATACAAATTTATTCTCGCGATCTATGTTTTCAAGAATGAGATGCATATATAATCTTTGATAGCATATAACTTATTTGTTTTTGAATCAGTTTTAATTTAATTTTCAAGTTTTGTAAGTATTGAATCTAATCTTACATTTTGATGTGAAATATATCAAACTCATTACCAGTCAACATCACTATTACAGTAAAATCGATTAGAAAATACACTCAAGCGATTATTTAAAGATAGTAAAACATTCACTCAAAACTCGTTTCTTGTCAACTTTGAAACGCTATTTCCTTTTTCTATGAAACCCGATTTAAATAAAATTCGGCAAAAGTTTATTTACATAAAAGTTTTATAACCTCTATTAATTTCGATCTAAGCTGTTCTAACCTCTATTAATATAAGGAGCCAGCTTTGAAATTACTAATTTTTTTTAAATTCGTGCTGGATTATAGGAAATCACGAAGAAAAAAAAAATTTAGATTTTTACTATAGTTTAGATAAATAACATTTGAATAAAATCTTTTTATTTATATATATCTATACATTAAATTTGGATCAAGAAAATGAAATTTATTATATGAATAAATTAGTTATAATGTTATTTATTTTATTACTTTTGTTAGTAATGGATTCTTTAATTAATTATATAAATTGTGTAATAGTATAGCACAAATGAATGCACATTTTGAAAATAGGAATTGTGTTTTATTGTTATTGAGAAGTCATTTTACATTCTAGAACCTTTTACGAAATTTCACAAATATTGAATACTTTTATGAACTAATTAATTTTTTAATTTTTTTATCTCTCTTACTATTTGAGATGGGAAAACTACCCTTTCTCAATGTTTATAGTGAGACAGATGTTAGAGGTGATGAATGTTTGTGAAGGTCTTAGGACCACGTTAACTTAAGAATTTAAAAAATCGGAGCTGTTCCACTACTTTTCCACATTTTACCATTTTTTCCGGTTATTTACTGTATTATAGAATACCAGACAATTTTCTATTTAATTTTAAAAATATTGCAATTTTACATTCATTAATTTTACTATTTATTATACACTAAAAATAAGTTTTTTAAACAAAAACAAATAATGTTAAATACGACTACAATATGACCTAGAAACATTTTGATTGTAATACAACTGAAAAGGTATAAATTATAATGAATGTTATAATGGTAATATTATATATTACCTTGAATATTGCCAATATTATAGACATCTGGTGAAAATCAATTACTTACAACAATCTATACATTTATATACAGAATGTACTAAAAAAATTTGATGGATCATTTGGTAGCTAGACAAAAATTTGGCGTGGTAACGTTTCATTTGTACTAGTGGCCATTTCGTGAGCAGGACCTTATACCTGTTGTTGTATATGTGAACGAAGTTGGTAATAAAATCTACAATATCGACAATTCGTACTTTTAATGTCAATATATTTCGTTATATTTCTTACATTTAATATCATCGACTTATGTTTAATTAACTCATTTTGAAATAAACTCAGTTTCAATTATTATATATATAGACGTATCCACGTAAAAATTACCCGTTATTCGAGGATACAGCCTACCAGAATTTTCCTTATTTATTTACTTCCAATTCAATTTACGAAAAATAACAACACAATAAATTTCGATCATCCGTGAAAATGTTATAGAAAGAATGAAACTTAAACTAAAAATATTGTTTAAATTTCTTTGAAAACAAATTTAAATATAACCTTTGTAACTGTATATATTTTAAACAGAATATACTGAAACTAAGACTGAAATTAAGTCGACTGAAAAAGATTCATATGATCGTTTAATAAAGTTTGTGTTGAATTTTTAAAATTTCGATTAACTCCAAAACATTCATTTTGAAGCCATTTGGTACTATGTGTAAATGTAGTACCAACCATCTCAATGTCTGATATAGAAACATGCTTTTTTCTTGAAAATTCATTTTTTGAAAAGATGATGTCTTTCTTTTGAAAATTCATTTTTTTCCTGTCTCTGAAATAGTTTAAATGTTCTTGTACCCTTTTATAGAAACTTCTATTTGTTAAGCCAATATTCACAACCCCTCATTCATAGGTCAACCGATAAATTCTAGAGTTATGCTTTCTACCTAATTTTGATTTATTATTGAGTTGGAGATCACCTTAACGGAGGTTTGAAAGCTGTGTTGATGTTACACGTTTTGAGAATGATAGTAACTGTGTTTTAGCGTGTGCCAAAATAAGTTATGGCATTGTACTTACGGGGTTTCTCTGTGCTTAGTGGGTTCAATGCGTTTTTGGTAATTTTACTAAAGTTTGTTTTTAACAATTTATAATAATGGAATTGTAATCATTATTAACACCAATCTCCTTTATTTTGTCGATCTCTTTGTCAAAATTGATTTTGGTTAATGGAATACTGGTTGCTCTGTGAATCATGGAGCTGCAAGCAGCCATTTTATGTGAAGGTGATGCACAGAGTGGACTGGTATAGTAGTGCAGGTTAAGGTAGATATTCTATATATTTCTTATTCGAGACGGTTGTCATGGTTGATAATTTTTAAACCCAAAAAAACATATGACATAATTTTTTTCGATTACACTGGTAAATTTGAATTTGAAATTGAACTTATTGATGAATTACACAAGTTTATGCTTGGAATCAATGAAACCGATTACGATATCATCAACATACCGGTACTAACATTTGATTAAATTTTGAGCTTAATGAGAATTGAGAATCATTTTCGAAAATTGCCAAGTACATGTTCACAAGTAATTGGTTAAGGGTTGATCCCATTGCAAGTTCGTTTTTTGCTATAGTAGATTGCATAGTATTTGAAATTGAGATCAAAATAGTTTTGAGAAAGAACAGTCTGGAAATATGAAATAATGCCTTCTTTAATGATCGGATTCACATATATTTCATCCAAAAAGTCTGATATGTATACAGTCCTAAATTGTATACAGTCCTGACAATCGATATTACCAAATATATCGTAGATATTCGGAGGCCAGTTTAATACCGTTGTGGATATGGTGTTCGCTTAATTTTGGTATCAGATTTATATAATTCTTAATGCAATATTTATTGACGAATTTGGTATGGGTATTGATGTTACTGATCAATTTATTTGCTATTTTGTTTGCTAGACATACTATAAAAGACAGTACAGGTCTAATTGAGAAGGCATCTCCCATTTATTCTCGGACCAAGTTGTTCTTTTCTCCTTTAATGTCCATTTCGGATTCAGCTATCAAATTTTCTTCTTCTACGTTCTGGAACTTTATTTTTGGAACAAATTTCAAACCTTTGTCTAGATGTAGAATTTTATGTTTTTCAAATTCAACATTTGTCATTTTAATTTTTCTTTTTACGAATTTTGTTAATGATGTAACATTTACATATTCCATTTTCGGTTTTATTAATTTTTTCAATTCGTTTAATTATTTTAATAATATGTATAATTTTGTTATAACTTTGCCTACATTATTAAGCCATAGTTTCAAATTCTAATTAATTTAATTTATATGTGAGTTCCATATACAATACTTTAAGATACTACTAAAATACAATTTTTTTTTGCCATACTACACAGCTGATAACTCCTTCAACCATGGTACTCAACAAAATATTGTCTACTTCATTTTCATAGCCACTCTATATCTATATAATATATGCTTATTAAATTAAATCAGATCAGTAGTCTCTTTTGTGATTCCGTAATATTTAATAGACAAAACAGTAATTTTAATATCTTCTTGCAATCAATTTTTCTCTTGAATTACACGACAGTTCAATAAAAAAATATTTTGTATTCGGTATACACTGAATACAACAAATTTACAATTAATTCTGATGATATACGCAAATAAAGTTAGTTATTTACTTACGTGTCGTGGATACTATTAGGTCAAATTAATTGAGCAATAGTGAAGTCTGCAACCGACTAGTAAAATACGAAAAAAAAAACGCTGTATATTAGTAAGTGTTTAATAGGTTTTTATTCCACGTGGAACTACCTGTGCAATTACTTTAAAGAGGAAAATTAAAATTATTACAAATATTAAATTAACTCTCCGTACTTGGTACTTAAATTAAATTAATTAGTAATTAAATTAAATTAATTTTTACTTACAAATTTTTCTTTCTTAAAATCAATAATAATTTTATACCAGATAATTTCCTATTTTTCCTGATTATTTATTTCAGATTGATTGCAATAAACTCCGAGAGAAACGTCCTAGATTGTATAGAAAAAAATTGCTATTTTTGAAGATTTTTTTTTGAAAATGTGTAGGGGGCTTATAATATTGAAGTTATTCTATCTGGTAATTTTACATTCATGGGTAGTAACCGCATTTTCCCAACTTGAATAGATTAATGTTTTCCAAAATGGTATACAGCAATAATAAAATTATAGTATTCCTAATTTTCCAGATTTCTACATTTAATTCGTACCTTAGTTGATTGCATAAAAAGTATCTATTTTTTTGGTTTCAATTTTCAATACGTACACTACAGCAAATTTTGCACTATTTATATGAAGTACTAAAATATATTTCCAAATATTTTTTCCTATTTAGTTTATACATGTCATCTTCCTCAGCAGAAAGTCACTTTTATCTGGGATTTTTTTTCGGCAATTACATGTTTAGCTGTGTTTTTGGTACACATGTTTGCGTTTGGTAAAATGGTACACATGTTGCAAAATAATTTTTTTAAATTAAAAATAAACTTTTAAAATTTCTTTAAAACTAAAAAAAACTACATATCCTACTTTATGTTTAATTACGAACATAGTTTTACGATTAAGTACTTGAAGATTGCCTAAAATTCATTGTTAGTTTTCAGTTTTTTTATTACCTCTTTTGGCTCTCTGAACCTTTGACAGCTTAAAAGCCCAATTATTTACAAATTCAATTGAATTACTAATGCATTAGGTAATAATTTGAATGTCCATGGGTAAAAAAAATAATATAGCTATTACTCTGCAGGCATAATGTTCAGTTTATCATGCATATCGAGGTCTATTACTTATATGGGCTACTGAGCAAAGAAATTTAGATTTCATATAAACTATTTTACTTGACCCATTAGTGCTGATCATGGCCAAAATATTTGGTCAAATTTTAGCTCTATTTATGTAATACATTTGTGTGTTATGTTAATTTTTGTAAATGTGCTGTTGCAAATTTTTATATTCAATAATTTACTTTGAAAAACTATCAAGTGAATTCAAAAAAGTGTTTGATGGATTTTGGTGAACAACCTACCTATTTTATAAGTTTTACCTTTTGTTAATAAGATGAATAATTTATCCGCAAATGGCAAAAAACGAATATTACGTGAATACTAGCACCCCTACCCTCTTATTTTTATGTAGGAATTTGGTCAATATTTCCTTAATTACTTACTCCTTTAACTAAATTTTCCAACCATTTGTATACTGCTAATAATTTTTATTACTTTAAACAGTATTGATCCTAATAAATTTTGATTTTTTCCCCCAATTTCCTATATCAAATTATTTTGTATTTTTATAAATACGTATGACGACTACAAAGTAGTCATCATCAGTATGAATTAGCTAGTTTTAATGGTAACTAGTTGAATTAGCTAGTTATAACTGTCAACAAATTAGCAACGAGTAACATCTCCTCAGATAATCATTACAACTAGCTAATTCATACTGATGATAACTACTTTGTAGTCGAAATTCGTATTTATAAAAATTAAATAATTTGTTCTAGGAAATCGGGGCAAAAAATCGAAATTTATTTGAAAAATCCTATTTCTCATTAATAATTTTAAAAAAAATTTGATCCTGGTTTATATGAAAAATATATATTTTATAGTTAAAAGTCATGTATTGGTTTCAAAAAAAATAATTATTTCAAAATATCTTTGTATAATAAAGACAAAAATTGAATTATCCTTTCTTTATTGCGCTTCACACCTTGCTTATAGAAATGCTTAAAACAAAACGAGCTTTTTTAATGTTTAAAAAACGAGCCTTTTTAATCACTAATTTTCTCTGCATTGTGACACTCTTTATTCATTTTTCACCAATACACCCATTCATTTTCAAGTTTTATACATTTTTTATTTTTTAATTGTTTTTAATATAAGGATGATGAATGCACCAATTTGAAAATGTACAAAGCTTTTGTCGATATATTAAGGTATAGAAAATAATTAACTAATTGTTTCAAATCGTTTGAAATTCGCACAAACATTATAAAAAGTGTTGTTTTAATGCCGTTTTTTATCAACAACATTGTGCTTTCAACAATGTTTTATGGAATTTTCTACATTTGACGAAAAATTATTTAAGGATATTTCAAGGGTAATGTTATCGTCTGGAAATTTTTTTAATTTGTTAATAGAATATTTTTTGATGGGATTTTGTATTTATGTTAAAAACACCACAAATGGAAATAATATAATAAATTCTGAAATATATTTTATAAATGGCGGGCTCTTCTAATTATATGAATATACAAATTCTTTTGTGAATACGTCTTCTTTGTATTAATGATGTGAAGAACAGTCATCATGTGCACATCCAGGTGGGTTATACATTTCTGAAAAATTTATTGAATGTGCCTTCGATTTCGTAATCACCAATTCTCTCTGTTTTTTATAGAAATCTTTATGCATTTTTTTTTCTATTTTCTTGCAATCGCATTTTCTTTTAGGATTCTTTGATCTATATCCACCAATTGATGGATCACAACAACCTTGATTACATACTGATATGCTTGGCGTACCATGCGGTTGATGAAAAGATGTGCTGATACTTTGGGATATTGGGTGTGACAAGGGTTGTTGACAGTTGTCGAAATTTCTTATAATGGGTTGTTGACAAGGAACTTGTTGCTGGTGTAAACTGTTTATAGAAATTTGTTGACAAGCATCTTGATAAACTTTTTGGTCGTACATATGAGGTGTTTGCGTGCAAGGCGTCTCTAATTCAACTCTCACCGGTGTACGTTGAGCTTGAGGACATTGTTGTTCGAAACATTGAACATTAGGTGGAGGACATGGTTGTTGTTCTGCGTAGCATTGTGTTGGTGGAGATTGTTGCATTTCAAAATATTTCACACCAGGTTGACACTGTTGAGGTGGACAAGCGTCTTGCAAACCTTCTTGTTGTACTACTGTTTGCATTTGTATAATTCCTGGTTGTTGCACATGTTGAATTACTTGCTGATAGCACTGACTAACTGGTGCATCAAATTGCGACACATCAACGACTTGTGGTACAACACAATTCAAATTTTCTTTTGCACAAACACAATTGTCATGCACTTGTGCAAAATTAATACCATACGATTGTCTTGGATGTAAATGACGATATGATAGTTTCTCATTTAATCCTATACCACGTGAACATTTTGAGATTCCTGAGTGTTTTCGTTGCACTTCGCTAGGATTACAACAACCACTGCGATTATCGTAATTTTCACGATTATTACAGCATCCTCCCCGATTATTTTTTGAGCATTCACATAAACTTAAATGTATTGAATTAGTACCAGCACTAGTAGGTAAAGGTATTCCAGCATCCGATCTAAGTAATGATGACCTCGAAATCTGTTTAAACATTTCTTACCCTCTCTTTGTGTATACTTGTGTCCGAATTTTTCTTTTTTAATGAAAATTTTGATTTTGTTTCCAGTAATAACTAATTATTTGTTATTGTCCTTTACATTTCCGATAACATTTTTATTTAGTTTAAATTTTTTTTAAGAGAAAAATTCCACTGCAAATTTTGACGTTTTCCAAATTGTATAAATAGAAGGTTATGGAATAATTGATTATTTGAACAGTTTTATGGCAAAATTTTTAATAGACCAAAAGCCAGGATACTTTTTTGGAACTATCCAAAACGTTTAAAATCTGTGTACACCTGAAATGGCACGAAAAGAATCGTAAAATTTTCCTTAAATTTTGTTTAAACATTTATATCTGAATAAGTGTCTCCCCAAATATCGTTTAATTACATTTTTTTAATTTTTCCTCAAAAATTTTTTTCAATCTCGTCTCGAATGTTTAATAAGCTTTTTAGTCGTATATGATGAAGATGAAACAATTAAAAGTATTTTGCTAATAACAAGAATACAAGCTCTTGGATACTTGGTATGTTGGTTGGAAAACCCAATTTCTATTATTCGCAGATAAATTTAAGATAGTTAAAACTGACTATTGCAACACATTTTTCGTGCTGTTTGATACGAGTAAGGTAAAATTTCTGTTATGGTAGAACAGAAATACACTAATAGGGCTTGATAATACAATTGAATCAATCAATTAGCAAGTCGTTTAGTTTGTTGACAGTATGCAAACTGCAAAATTTTAAATTATAATCATAATTGTAAAGATTTCCTTATAAATTACTTATTTTCTACGAATAAATAAATATTTATACGAATAAAAAAACACTTTAATTTTTCTTAACTAATCACTTAATTAATAATTTATGTTTTATTTTGTGACATGTCTCAGATATTACTCCATATTCAACTGCAGTGTCCGAAACATGTCGCATAATAAAACGTAAATTATGAATAATGTGGTTAAGCAAAATGAAAGTGTGAAAATTTATTTATTCGCATGAAATAATTAATTTATTAAGAACCCAATACAATTTTTATTTTGAATTTAAAATTTTGCTATTCACATCCTGTCAACTAACTAAACGACTTGTTAATTGACTGATTGAATTGTATTGTCAACTTCTATTAGTGTATTTATACTGATGACATAAATTCATGTAATCAGAGGATAACTTGGTGCGATATTCCTCAATAGGCTATTTAAAATGGGTTTTGCAAAGGAACAATTGCCTTTAAACATTTTTATTGTTTAATATTTTAGTTTGGCACCTAAATATGATAAAATTATTAAGTGCTCCCTTTTCAGGGTTATTTTTTTAATGAACAGGCTATAATACCGCCCTTTCAGTTATTTCAAAATATGTAACTGATAAAGGTTAAAATTTAAGATTTTCACAAGAAGAGTTTTTTGTAGAAAATATTTTTTGGCTATTGGAATACGTATTTTAAAAATTATCTTTCCATTTTATGTTCAAAAAATATTTCAAAAACAAAGCAAAAATTATGGGTAGTAAGTTACGTTATCAATATTTGATTCATGACTTTTTCTGAAGGAATTCTAGCTAAATAGTTATTTACAAACGGAAAATATTTTAATAAACCTAATATTTTTGGAGGTTTTAATATTTTAATTTTAGAAAAATCTTCCGAATTCGGATAATTTAACTCATTTAAAATATATGAAGAACAAGAATTTAAAATAATATCTATTATTTTTATATTCTTTGTACAATAGTAAATGTCTTTAACCGAGGAAAAAAAATTCTTTTTTTAAACCTGTTTTTTAATTTTCGTTACTTACGTTTTACTATCTTTAGCTGTTTACCTGACAGGAAGTAAAAACAGTCATAAATAACACAGGTGGTTTTTTTATTTTTTTATTCTCGTTTAAGGATATTATCAACTATTGTTTAAGGAATATACAAAAAATGTCGTTTATATTCTTTTCGTTTTCTTTTTTATATTTGTATTGGAAAAAAGTGTCCGAATTCGAGATTTTTTAAATCTTTATTAATTAATATCTCTATAAATATTAAGTTTATCGTAAAAAATTGTAGGACATTATTATTTTTATTACATCAAATAAATAAAAAAGTAAAATTTTCCAGTTTAAAGTAACAATTTCTTTCAATTGGGTTGCTAATTGATACTGAAATTGTTATATTTCTTGAAATAAAACTTGAAAACTAAATTAAATTTGGTTTATAAACAAAAAAAATATAAGCTATCAAAAATTATATATCCATCTCATTCTTAAAAACTATACTTAACATGTAATTTATAACTAGATAGGAACAGTTGACGTCATAAGATTTTTTGATTTTTGTTTAATATTAGGAATTTTAAATGTCCATATCTTGCTTAGATTTAAGAATTTTTAAAAATAACTTCTGACCAATGTTCGTGAAGTTAATATGATTAAATTGAGTTGTTTTAACAATTTCGGTTTAAACAATATGGAACCGACTTACCCCCTGGAATCATACATTAATATCATCATATTGTATAATTTAAAAAGAATCGCGTTAAAAAATTGATGTGAAATAGTTGTTGGTAGTTATTTGATTCTACTAGATTAAATATATTTTAAATATAATTATTGATAATAGAATTAATAATTATTTAATATTAATTTCACCTTGAACTATACCTACACTTTAATAAAATAACAATATTTACTTAATTTATCATTTTTATTATTTAATAAATTAGCAATTAATGACTGCATTTTTTTCTGTTTTTCTTCAAGGTGTTCATCATTTATTGAAAAAATGAAAATTATATAAATGTTTAATTGAGGAATAATTATTTCCTCTTAAAAAAAACTCATCATTAACAAACAAGTTTGACGACATGCGAATTAACGGAGGACTAAATGAATTACATTCAAACGAAATGGGTAAGTTATTTTCATAAACGCATTTCTTTCTATTGATCAAATTGAAAAGTTAACATTTAAAACTGCTTCGAAATCAAAATAAGGCAGTTTAATTTTTTTATAGAAAATATCTAACGATATAATCATTTTTATCCAAATATATCTGCAGATTGTGGCTGAAAGTTGAGATAAGTGGCTTTCAACAATCTCTTAAGGTTTATAATGAAATTTTGTCATAAGCGTATTATTGGAGGAAGTGCATTAGAATGGATTTTTAAGTATTTTCTAGATATCGTCAAAACTGACCAAATATTTCATATTCATGAATATTTTGAAGGCGCTTACTAAAAGTCTGAAATAAAAATTATTATAAATTATTTTTTGGCTTAAATCATTTCAAAATTGCTAGTTAGTAATTTTCGAATTATTTTATTAATAATCCAACGTTCAAATTCAAATAAATTTACAAATACCTTTTCTATACACCTTTATTAAAAATAGGTCTTTCAGAGTCATTCATTATGATTAAAATCCGAGTATTCTCTGTTCACATTCATATGAACATTAGGCGGTTTCACACAACAATAAAAGTCATTAGCCTTAATTTTTTTCCACTCTTTTCATGTAATGGTAACACATATGCCATACTAGGTGTTTCAAGTGATAATTATGTTTAATGCAATTATTTTATTGGGATTCTTTCATTCGAAAAGGGGAAGTTATTATCGAAATAGTTTTTTTATTATGACTTTGTTTCTAGGGTTGGTAATGCTATCTTTAGTAGGCAAGTTAAAGCTACCAAGGGTTATTCTTTAAAAAAAATAAAAATAAAAAACAAGAAATTTTGATTTCACGATAATTTTACTCCTAGGCACAAAATTGAAATATTTTGATATTGATTACGATCATACTTATTGATGGACATTCGACCAATTTAAAACTTTTTTCCTTCTGATTTTTTTGTCAAAACTTGCAACCAAAAAAAAATAAAAGTAAATATCTAACCTTACATCAAAAAATTAACTAATTATAATTCAGAAACAATATTACGTAATATTTTGAGGATATCATGTTATTATTTATTACATTATGGTAATTCTTGTATTATGTATTCACGACAAATTATTATTTGTGTGATGCATTCTTTTTAATTGATCTTACCTGATTGGATAATATCTGTGTTTTCTTGTTCTGAATTTCATATACAATAAGGGAAAGTTGTACAACGTGATGAAACATTGATTAAATAATGGCATTCACAAAAATGTATCTTATAAATTTAAAAACGGACCATCATAGGTACAACTCCCAACATCGCGTCAAGAACGTCCTTTGAAGAAAAATCATCACATTCTGCAATCAGCAATAGCTGATTCCGTATATTCATAAATTACATTGTTTTAACTAGCTGATTGTCATTCTAGCGAATCTACATAGTTTATGAAAAATGTTTCTAACAAAAGTTGTTTGTTTTTTTTTAAATAATAATTTTTATATTTTCCTTTTCTTTTATCTTTTATGGTTTGAAACTTTTACTATGAGACTCTATTGTTCGATTTTTTCAAAAATCTAATGGTCGCTAATCTACATGTGCATCTACCTTTGTCAAATATCAAAATGGTTGCATTCGTGTTTTACGAGTATTCGTCTCACATAAATTTGACACACAGTCAAATACAACGACAATTTAGTTAAATTTTGCGAAACGATTTTGTAGACCTGGATATTACGTTACGTGTGATTCCTGATCTTAAGGCAATTATATATTATTCCTTACAAAGAAGTTAAAAATGAAAAAAAATTTCCTAGCGTTATTTATTTTAATCTTTATAAATTACTTTAACTCTTCTTGGCTTCTTCTTTTTCTTCTTGGCATGGTTACACACAACATAAGTGTCTCATTGCTCCAGAAAATTACTAGAAAAAAAAGTATTTTTTTCTTAAGAGGAAATTGTTATATTTCTAAAGAAGAAAACAGATAAAAAATTTTTATTGTCCAGGTATTTCGTTTATATTGTACGTTTTCCCCTAATAATATTAATTTGTAGACTTTAAATTCATTTCCTTGTACATAAACAAATTATTTATACCATATTTGATGAAATCATAAGTTAAAAATAAATATAATATACAGTGTAGTATTCTAATCTGCATTGCCTAATATTTGTCATGAAAGGACACAAAGGTCGAAATAGAGGCTAACAAATTTTTTTTTAATTATCAGTTTAATTTTTTATACCTAAATTTGATTCATTTTCTATCAATTGACGAAACACAATTATATCACTGAATATAGGGCGAAAATACAACGCATACCATCGATCAACGTTTTATTCTCACCGCTTTTTGCATCAATGGACGTTTTTTTGATATAAAATAAAATGGTATGAAATTTATAGTTACAAAGATTTAACCAACCATTTTAAACAAAAATTATTTACTAAATTAAATGAAATTAATTACTAAGTTAAAACTTTGAGATTCGTGTAAATAATACTATTTTGTACAAAATTTCTCAACTCTAAAAAATATACATTTAAAATTTGGGATTTTTTTTTCTTATTTTTTTAAGCAGGTAATAAACAAATATATGGCTTAAATGTATTCGTTTTCATATATATGAAGTTCCAACTAGTTATTTAACTGAAGTATAGAAACAAACATTTATTTTGTTTCACTCAATGTATAAGTTCAATGTAGGCAGAACCGCTCTATATAACGCTTGGAATATGACAATATATTCAGAAAGGCTCCTACTTCGAAAATTCGAGGAAAAATTTAATTCTTGTATCCACAGATCTAGTTTCTAAATATTTCTGCGATATAAATAATCCTTATGACGTGAGAAACAAATAACTAGAAATTCTTCACGAATAAAGATTCGAAAGGATCCATCTAGTTACTTCGAAAAATTGAAAAATTCTGAGTTCAAAAATTCAATGACAAATAGGTCTACTTTCCCGTCAATTTTAATTGATTCTTATCCCTTAGATTTTTATAGTTCAATATTCAAAAGTTAATTTCGATTGATGTTTCGGAAGAATACATTACATCGAAAAAATTGAAAAAATACTAAGTTCAAAAAATTATTGACTAATAGGTCTATTTTGCCGCCAATTTTTGTTGATTCTAATCCTTCAGATGTTTGTTATACAATAACCAAAAGTTCATTTATACTGATGTTTCGGTAGAACACTCTACTTTGAAAAAATTGAAAAATTCAAACATTTAACGACTAATAAGTCTACAACCAATTTTTATTTATTCTAGTCCCTTAGTTATAAAAGACAAAAATGTATACGAAAGCATTGAAATCTCGTCTTATTGATACCAAGACAATGATTTTGTTATTAAATCATTTTTTCTCTAAATAATAGTTATTATTTATTTAAATACGTCTATTCTACTTACATTTATATACAATAGATCTTATTATTTATTCAATGTGATGTCATTTGTAAATATGGTGTAACGAATTTCAATTATCTATTATTGTTTTTTAACCAGGATGTTTGAAGTTTTGACACTCCATTGACAATTATAATACTTCATTTATCCATTCATTAAACATAGTTATTTAATTTACTTTAAAAAAATTAAATGTCTTTTAATGTCGTCGTAATTTTTGTACTCAGAAAATATTCAATATGTCAGGTCATATTATTTTTAGACTATTATTATCGGCATATACTTGTCTTAAGTTTGTAACGCTAGTAAATATTGATGTCACAAAATTTTGGTATAGGTGTTCATAAAATAAGTTCATTTCCACAGCCCATTCGTTCGGCTTTTATCAAGATAACGAGCTGAAATTTTCGTGGCATGTTTTAGACTTAAAAGTTAAGATTAAGTTTGTGAATGTTCAAAGTCGATCTATCGGATCCAATAGATCCATGACACAACTTTTTAACTATAAAAGATCGAGGATAAATAAAAAGAAAAAAAAAGGTTTCTTTTATCAAAATAAATAACTTTTGTTTGAAACATTTTTTAAACTTATTATAGAATTCCACAATTATTATTAGCTAATTTAATTATGATAAAAATTATTTATACGTATTGTACGGATTGTATTTTATGGATGTTAATGATTAAAACTATTTCTTTTAATCATCATTTAAACTCTACTATAAGTTATCTTCACTTCTTATTTTGAAAATATATTGCATGCTGAATTGGCATAATCAAATATTATGGTGAATGCACACAGTGCTAACGAGCGATTAGCTACGAGCGACAGATTCACCGATCTGTATAAAATTTTGATAAATGGTTGAGAAAGCTATCAATAATATGGAGTTCATGGTAAATTTTCTGACTTGAGAGATTGAAAATATATAATCTATTCATTTAAAATTTGCAAAAATAGTATCATTTTTCATTGACAAGATTATATGGCAAATTGTTAATAGAATACATCGCAAATAGCTTGTAGCACGTCGCTTTGGAAAAACTTAATTGAAAAGTGTGTCGCAAATTGATCGTTTTGAAGTCTGCACATATCATTTGATTTTTATTATTTCTATAATTTAATGTTACTACGGTACTCGAATAATACATTTTCACAGGGTACATATATCGAAAGTTTCTCTGTCTAATACAATTCGAATTTTATATTTTACAATATTGACTTTAAATATCATAGTAAATACTTTATAGAAGAAAGTTGAGAAGATAAATTCTGATAAAAGTATTTTACTTTATAACTGGTTTTAAAAATTTCTATATTATTTGGTAATTTTATTGGAGTGAATTCTGGAAACTTGGATATTAATACAATTCGATGCAAATTTTTTCTAAAACTTGTAACGTTTAGCTAGTCTGTTTTGTGCTTCTTCAGGCAATCTATAAAATGTTAATAATTATCTATATCTTTATTTTTTTTTTTTATTAGTTTATTTATGCTATACTATTCGCCATGCAATATCCTGCGATTTTCAGTGGTAAATTTATATCGAGAAATTCTTTGTAAAAGATTTCAAAATCGTTTAAATAAAAAATCAAAAACTAATTTTAGATTCAATTAGAACAAATTCAGCATCAATTTCAATCATTATAGTTCTCAATCTGAATTTGCAAAGTTATTTTACCAAAAAATACTTCTTTTTTTACAAATTAAACAATTAGTATTTCAATCTTTTTTATGCTTCTTCGTATAGCAAATCTGCTCAACTTTTGGTAATGCGTTAAACGACAAATTAAATGTTTCTTTTATGAATTTTATTGGAATTACATTACGAGGTTACTTTCCCACACTTTTTATTTACTTTTGACTATCGCATGCATGAATTTATAATTAACATATTCCCATCTATTGAATAAAACTGTTGTAAAGCAGGGAACAGCTAAGTGACCCTCATTAACATTCGCATAAGCAATCAATGAAGAAATAAGTTTGGAAGTTTTTAAGTATTTTGCATAAACTGCTTATACAAAATTATTATGCTTTTTGAAAATCATTTGATTGAAGAAAAAAAATGTACGTTACGTATGGACGAAATATTAAAAATTTGATACTTTTTTAAGTATAGAGTGTTTAATCATTTAATATGTTAATTATTAAATATCTTTTTGATAGATAATACATAGATACTAATATTATACAATAGCATACATATAATTATTTATTTGTATGTAACCATGAAAACTGTCATTTGCAGTCAAATCCATTGGTATAAATTGGTTTAGTAAACAGAGTGCTTCAGTAGAATAGGTAAATATTTTGTAAAGTAGAAATACACATGATTTTCCATCAATAAAATCCATATAATGTGTGTTCAATTTTTTATTTAGTACAGATATACACCCATGTTAATCTTGCTCCCCAGATCGTACAAAATTTTCGAAACCTATTAATGTGGTGGTTTTTATTTGTGCATCGGTTGATCTATTTTGGATTTTTGTGTTCAAAACGCTTAAGAAAAAACGACATTCCACTTAGCTCCCTCAATACGATATTTATTTCAAAAAATTTAGTGCAATATATGTGCTAATTAGTTGCTTTATTTCAGATTTATGTGCTCAAATCCGTTTTCTCCTTAATGGTTTACCCATACAAATCCAAAATAGAGCAACTAATGAACACACAAATAGTACTTAATATTTTGGTATGTTTCGAATAATATTTATTTGCTCTACTATCATATAGGTTGTATTTTTAAAAGTGTAAGCTACTTTCCGAAATGTTTATAGGCCTCGCCTCTGTGTCAGTTCCCAATAGAGGCTCATCTTATTTTGAGTACTCAAGTTTTCTAATTTTATATTCAAAATTTTTTTATACTTACCCAGACAATTAACTGGCTATAGTTTCATTTAAGGTTATAATAATTAACGACTCTTAAATGGTATAATTCATTGTTGCTTTCGTATTACCGAAGATTTGAGACCTCCATTCCTTACTAGCCATCTGTTGGCCATTGCTGGTAATCGCATTATAAAACGACTATAGTCTTTAATAACAACCATAGCAATTATTGGTTAGAGTAAGTACTACACGCCGGACTGACGTAACGTAATGACAGGCTTAGTTCAATCAATATAGTTAAGCAACAGCAGTCACAATCTGTATTTGGATGGGTGACCACCTAGCAATATTATGTACTGTTGTTGTATAAAAATAATAATAATAATAATAATCCCCTCTGGTTAATGGCTATATAGCTGAAAGTAGCTAAAGCCAGAAATAAAATTTAAAAAAAATTCTAAAATTTATTTGAATACATAAAAAGTGGACTTCTCTGGGCGAACGCATTATTTCTTAACTTTCATTAGTTAGTGACCACGTAGTTTAATATATTTTTTAAATTAAAACAATTAATAAAACAATATTTGATGTAAATTTAATGTAAACAATTACAACAATCAATTGACTTAAAAATTCATTTTAGAGTAGAAATTGCTTCTGACGATTTCTTCTTGAAACATTCTGTATAAGGTATTCTATTGACATTATTATTATTATTATGATTACTTATGTTTATTTATTTATTATAAAATAGAATACGCTTGAATTATTCCGAACAAAATAAAAATGTTACAACAAAATTGAAATGAATAAAATAAATATAGTTTGACAACATAATAAAAAAAAAAAAAAATTTATTACAATGTCATTTTAAATCTATCGTAACGAACTGTAATAATTTTATTTAATTCTATTTCTATTTACATTGATTTTGTTGATATACATTGCTTATGAATTTTATATAATGTTAATTGGAAATGAATTACGTAAGCAACATTTTTTTTTTGTGTCATTTTTAAATTTTATATTAGTATTGTGTGGTTTTAATGATAAATGTGAGATACAATAATATGAGGTAAAAGTTGTTGATATTTCTATGTGAGTATGAAATTGAGCTGCATACTATTCTAAAAAAATGAAGCAATCCTTTAAATCGAATTATACTAAATCTTATACTTATTATAGACCAGGAGAGAAGCCTTTACAAATGGTAAAAAGTGAAGAAAAAAAAATTCTAGTAGGATGAAACCCATTGGAAACGAAAGAGAATATAATAAAAATGAAAGGAAAATTAATTTACGAGCGATCAGAAGTCGCGAAAATTAGGGTGCTTTTTCGATATTTATTCAAAAAGAGAATATTAACATAAAAAAGTAGGTTCTCGTTTTTTTTTTTTTTTTGTAAACCTTAGGAATAATAATCCAAAAACTTGGTTATTTCAATTGTTCACATAAATTTTGAGAGGATGTGAAAAAAGTTGTAGATCTTTTTATTACCTACAACTTTGCTGATTAACGTTTTCCCATAGGACTTGTAGTTTTACCGAAAATGAAGATAAATCGTTTTTTACCCTCGACAACCCACTTCTACATCCCGACGTCAGATCGCTCTAAAATTATTTTTCCTTTCATTTTTGTTATATTATTATTATGATATTTTGTGGTTCCAATAGGTTATTCAATAAAATAATTAGCATTTAAAATTGTTTAAAAAAAAACTTTAGACTCAGCATGTATCTTGAATTCATTTTAGAAAACAACAATTTATTCGATAGTTTTCAGCTGCAACTAGACTAGGATAAAAGCATTATTATTTTATATTTTAAATCCTAATTATAATTAAGAAAAAATTAAAATAATGTGTCTATATTAATCGATAAAATCTGAACACATAAAATCTGAAAGCATAAAATTTTATATTTTTATCATTTTAAACGTTTACCATTAAATCATTAAATCTTATGTTATAAAATTTAAAAGGTCTATCAAGAATGATTAACTATTTTCGGTAAAATAAATAATCTTAAAAATGACTAGTACCTAGGCTAAATCCAATAATCCAATCGATTAGGAAAATAATTGGATTCAGTCTACTAATGTGATACTTAAGATTGCCATTAATTTTCCCCAAAATATTTAATTATTTTTGATAGATGTTTGAAGTTTTATAGTATACTGCCCAAACTAGTATGGGCTTAAATATGGTAATAATTTAAGTATTCTAAATAAATTATACTAAAATCAATGTTATTAATAGGATAAAATACTCATTCTGAAATCTAGATGCAGATGCTGGTCTTCGATAGATTTTCGGTGAATTTTTCATTTAATTTAAAATAAAATTCCAAATAATTTATTGATTTTATTTTGATGTATTTTCGACTAATAAATATTTACACTTTTCGCAAATATCTTGTTTTTCGTTAATATATCTAAATCTCCCTGAAGTGATATAAAATAAAACCGTATAAATTCATTTTAAAATACAAATACGCGTAGGGTAAACTGTCCAACAGTCAACCTGAAGTATTCACCATTAAAGTATCCATTATAGTACTAACAAAACATGTACAACAGGTGAGCATTTATTAACCGTGTATTTGAAAAACAAATTTTTGCGTAGTAAAAAAATGTATTTTAAAATTTTTGTTCCGGTTCCTTACATATATATATATATATATATATATATATATATATATATATATATATATATATATATATATATATATATATATATATATATATATATATATATATATATATATATATATATATATATATATTTTTTTTTTTTAAACATTTAGCATTGGCATTTAATCAATTAATGCCTCATGCTCATGTAAGCCATGAGCAAGAATTACACAGTCAATCGCTAGTTTACTTATTCCTTACGCCATGGCAACAGATCTCCAGCTTATAAAAGTTGTGTAGAAAGTTGCAAAATGATAGAGAACCCTTATATTTTATGATTTAACAAGAAAATGAGTTAAAAAATTAGTTATTGAGGAGGCAATAGTCAATGATACAAAGATCCAAAACTTTTAGACCCAAAATATAAGCACTGTTGTTGAATGTTCAGATTATTTCTACAATGATCAGAAATCATAATTAATGCTAGCACTAAGGGAATCCAATGTTTTTAGGAAGTGACAGTGAAACGAGAATATAACCTTAAATGCGTTATTGTTTGTGGTAGTGTGAACAGTCAAATCTTCCTGCTAAGTAGTTTCCCGAAAACACATTAAGAATTATTTGATAAAAGATATTCCAACAGGCACTTTAGGTTCATTGTCTAAAGAAGACAGCGTATAAGAAAATGTATTTTTTAGTTATTTTATACCGTGGTATACTGGGCAGTGGTTCACTATATCCAAAACCCAAATCACATCGAACCACTCCGACCGCTTTTAAAAAAATACAAATACCTAAACAAAATTAGATAAATAGTGTCCAATGAGTCTGTTTTTTAAAGTATAGTTATACAATTTCGGAAGTAATAATATCGATTGAAGTAAAAATTGGTTTATTGTTGGACAGTTTACCCTACTTACAGATTTAGTAAATAAATTAATTTAGTGTAAAATCAATAATTCTTATGTGCTTATGCGTCATTAATACTAAGTATTGTATGTTATTGGTATTGGTTAAATTTTTGTAAAGGGTGCTGAATTCTAAAAAAATAAACTTATCTATAGTTTTAAATCTCAATTCAGTTACAATGAACCTGAAAATTGATCAAGTTTCAAAAAAATTATTAAAACTATTTCTGCTCTTTATAGAAGTTATGCAAATTTTGGGATTATACGATACATTTGTTTATTCGACCTTATTTAAGCCCAGGCTCTAATAGAGCAATGTCCTGCTAGCCATACAAAAAAATTTTGCGTTGCACTGTGCAATCGTTTTAGGCTACCTGTGCAAAATTGCACCATATTTTTACGTGCAACACAAATTTTCTACTCTTATATACTACCACAAGTTGCAGAAATTATAACCTTATCGTATCTACCTGGAGAATGACATATACAATGCAGATGGCACAATTAATGAGGAAAAATTTGCTGCTTTTGAAATTCACCCGATCTAAACTTTAAATAAAATAATTTGTAACGCCACGGATATCGTAATCGAGCCTAAATTGATATGCAATTTGTAATTAAAAGTAACGATTTATAGATTTTCAGCTGAATTATTAAAATTTTTGTACCTACAATAGAGAATGATTGTGGATTTTCCCAAAAAAATCAGTTTCCTTAGAATCTAAATATACATACTTAGAAGTGACCTATACACGTAGAAAATTTAGTTTTAATACCAAGCAGTCCTAATTTTAGAAAAATCGTCTGTTACAGATTGCATATTTAACACATGGTTCCTATTTGGGTTGATTTTGAAGCGAACATTTTTTTAGATAACAAAAGCAATTTTCTTACGACTGTCTTATGAAAATAATTAATTGAAGGTATACATACCAATTATAAAAAAATTATGCCAATTTGTTTAATTATAAAAATATAAAAAGTTTTGAATCCAAATATCTCCAATTATATTGAAGATAGAGGTTTCGTTTTGTCTATGAACACTCTGTGACTCCAGACCTTTCATTTGAGCTCTTAAACACTCAAATTACGCGCGAATGTTCAACTTTTCATGAATAACTTTCATATATAGATTTTTTCATTCCCAACAAAATCTGTTATAGAAATTTTATAAGCAAAATATATTTTTAACATAAACTTTGGGAACATCCTTAATTAGAATATTTAATACTCATCTCATAAAACTGCAATAGCTGTTTAAAGCAGTACAATCCCATACAGGAAGCCCCAGAGTTGAACGACGGGGCCATGCCTGGGACATTATTGGGTAGCCCATCTTGGCAAACCTTTACAGTCCCATGTCCGGGCCATAACTGGGTAATTAATCTTGGCCATTCCAATGATTACCCAGGCTTGGGCCAAGATTGGAAAACCTGGCCTTGGCCAAGCCTAGACTCACCCTAACTTGGGCCAAGTTTGCGTAACCTAACCTCGGCCATTAGATGGTAGCCCTAACATGGGCCAAGACTGGTTAACCTAGCCTTGGCCAAGTCTAGAGTAGCCCTAACTTGGGCCAAGTTTGTGTTACCTAGCCTCGGCCGTTGGATGGTAACTCCAACATGGGCCAAGATTGGATAACCTAGCCTTGGCCAAGCCTAGAGTCACCCTAACTTGGGCCAAGTTTGCGTAACCAAACCTCGGCCGTTGGATGGTAACCCTAACATGGGCCAAGATTGGATAACTTAGCCTTGGCCAAGCCTAGAGTCACCCTAACTTGGGCCAAGTTCATGTCACCTAACCTCGGCCGTTGGATGGTAACCCTAACATGGACCAAGATTGAATAACCTTAAATAACCAAGATTGAATAATCTTAAAAGTATACGTGTTATATGTGACAGATGACAACTACAGTTATGTATTAGGATGTGTCATATGCTATACTTTGATGGCGGCAAGTGACAATTTTTTTTATTTTATTTTGTTTTATTAACCAAAAATGTCTAGTTCCTATTCCCGAGTAAAGAAGTGGCTTGCGTTACACAAAAATGAAAAAGTTTCACTTGATAAAAGTGAGCCTAGTGAATCATGTAAACCTAACCTAACTCTTAACACGTGTGCAAGTGAAAACACTAGCGCTTCAGAACAATTACGTTTAGAAGTAAATAGTGTATTAAATAGTGTTATTGAACAAGATGTGGATGGAATAAGTGATTAAAGGATCAACAATGTTTATACTGAGGATACTTTTGAAGATGAGAAAGTTTTAGATGACGACATAACTAATTTACTACAGCAAGATAAAGAAGAATCTACAACTAAAAAGACACTTAGTGAAAAACTTCGTTGTTGGACTTTAGATAATATAATATAAATAGTTTGAAATTTTGAGTAAAATAAATGTATTGTTCCTTAATTATATGGATTATAAAAAATAAACATTATAAAAAATATATATATATATATATATATATATATATATATATATATATATATATATATATATATATATATATATATATATATATATATATACATATAATATACATATATTTATGTATATATATTTAATGAATTGTATTATGTACACACATGTATTTGGTCCATGATTTTATGAACAACACAAATATTTAATTTCATGTTATGTGTATTATTTACTCACTCGTGAACAGCTCAGCATCCACACTCAAATAATATTATCGTATGCCCTTTAATATTGTTATTAATGAAATATAATATACAATATTGTGTTATTTTTCAATAGTATTAGTAATACCACAGAAGTAAAACGTTGAATATAGGGGAGATCAGAGTGCTTTTGGTCAAATTAAGCATTTTATATGAAAAAACAATGATATGCAAGTTTATTTTGACCAGTTGACAGCTTAAACAATCTTCTTCAGTATGCATGTCGAAGAAGTATAAATTACAAAAATAGCTGGCAATAATTTTGGTTAGATTGATTTTTATAATACATTGATAACGTGTCAAGTATTTACAAAAGGAATTCAATTATACTAAATTGTATCATAATTTTGGCTTATACAGTTTGTTATTGTCAATTTTTGTCCCAATATAAATTATAAAATATAATGGAATTATGAATTTTTATTGCATAATTTTGCGCTCTTAACCCTAGACTGCAAATGTGCTTCAAAGTGTACAAAAATATAACGAATTCTTGATATAACGAATTTCTTGATATAATTATTTACTTGTTCCCTTCCCATTTGTTATATCGGCGTTGCACAGTAATAATAATAATAATAATAATACAGCCTAGAAATCTCAAGATTGGGCAAGGGTCTTCTTCAGCAGAGAAATTTTCTGACCCTCTGACCACTTGCGAAATTTTATTGTTTGGCACGCCATCGTTTTATTGGGCGATTTTTCCAGTGGCATCGGTCATAGGATATCCAGATCGTTTAACTTAAAATCTATCTTCCGTTTCGAGCTATTTGTCTTTTCATATTCACTTGACGCTTTACACTGACTGCCACATCTTAGCCTATGTGATATTCAGGAATTTGAGGAATTATTTTGCAGATTTTGGTGTAGCGAATTTTGTTAGTCTGACTTATATTTAGTATTGAACGCTCCATAATTCCAAGGCATGTACATAATTTTATAAGATAAGCAGTAATACACGTGCCTAAAACTTTGATTTTAAGACTTGGGGATCAGTTGAAATTTTATAAAAGCAAAATTCAAATATTCAAATTGCTTCTCGTTTTTGTCTTAAATCAGTATAATGTATAATCAAAATTAAACATTGTTCCCCCGTATCCCTCACATTTATTAAACACAATATCTTTGGTAATTTATACAGATAAAAATATAATTGAATCTATTGAGATATAACGCACATGAATTTCTGCGACAGATTTTATAAGCCAGTCCAGTTTTATGTAAAAACGACGACTACGCTAACAACCAGAAGTATGTTTAATTAATTAATGAAATTGTTATTGTTAGAAGACTCCATAGTTAATTGAAACTATTAATGAATGTTTTTCTATAAATATTTTTGTGTTTTTATAATTTCAGTAATTTTATAAAATAAACAAATTGCAAGTTAAATGTGCAATAAGAAGTGGTTTTGGTTTTGATAATAACTATAAAAATATGTTATTGAGTGCAATTTAATTAATAAATAAAATCAATTTATAAATTTTAATACATTCTTTAAGTGTTTTATTATTTAAGTAAGTTGTTTTGTCTTATAATAATTATTTTTTCTATTCAATCAAATTATTTTATAGGTTTATTGATTCATTTAATAATGAAATGTCAGCATAAAGGTTAATTACTTTTATATACTATTAACTTTATACAAAACACACAAAGAGTTTACATTTTAACAAACCTTAAGTAAGTTTTTATCAGAACGTAGTCCTAATAATTTCTTACAAGTCTTTAGAAAAAGTCCTGTTTTTATAGGAACCTAACCAGAATATTTTATGCATCAAATTTTCAGAACAACTATGTGGGTGTTTCATTTAATTCAATTTTGCGTAAAAATTGACACATTTTTAGATTTTTTATTTCTTTTCATACATTTCTAATTGATTTTTATGAGTTCATGGTATGTCTTTTTAATCATTTTTTGAAAAAATTATTAAAGAGGCAATCTATATATTTTGCGGACATTCCATTTTCAGCCAGAATTGATACAACCACGTATATCAAATCAATGAATTTTTTTTAACTGCAATAATTATCCGCGACATTTAATGGTAATTCGTCATATGGAAATCATCTATAGAATAGTTAAAAAATTTTATTTTACTTGTTTTAGTTAGTTTATTTTTGGTTGAAGTTCATCTTAATTATTATCAAAAATTTTTATTTATTACTTTTTTTTATTATTTAGTTTTGTTTAAAATCCTTTCGACTTTAGGCTTCAAATTTGTATATGGAGTACCTTCAAAGTATCCCTTTGCTTACAATAGAGGAATCATCAAAATTTCACTACTTGATATAAAAATATGCCAGAACATACTTAATGAATACAGACAAGATCCACAAAATAGTACTATTTTTGTTAGAAATTGGTTAAAAATGTTTTATTTCACAAAAATAATTTAAAAAAATTACGTTGGAAAAGATCAAGCCTTTAAAACTACTAAACGTATATTTTTATATCAACACATAAATAAAGTTGTAAGTCTCAGGAAATGATTTGCTAAGTTTACTCTTTTCATTTTACAATATTTATTCACTTTAAAATTTTATGGTAGATTCAAGATTAAAAAAAGATACAAGATTGTCAATCTTGAATTCTCTTTAAAATATTTGAGTAATAAAGAGAAACGAGTTTTTTTTTTAATTTTGGTTTATTACGAACAGGTCCTCTATTAAATTGAAATTGAGTACTAATGAACTTACAAGTGTGTTTTCGATTAAACTACAAAACCAATAAAACATATTTTAAACGACCAACTAAGCAGATATGATACTCATTATATCTGTGACCATAAAATATTCATTGACAAATTCCATGTATAACACCGATACATTTTACATTTTTTATAGTCTCATGTATCTACGATAAAATCTAACAAACATTTTGCGGCTTATTTAAAATTTATTGTTATTGGCAAAGAAAACGTGCTAATGAATAAATAATAGTGTTTTTAAAAAACGATACAAAAATACGCGATATAAACCACAGTATGTAATAGTGGTGGTACGGGAGCCATCCGATTAAAGATATTATAGTAGAATTACTAGAGACATAAAGTTTGACACTTCGGAAATTTTTGAAACGTTTGACACGAGAGCCATTTTATTTTATAACATGCAAGAACCAAATTTATATCCAAAGACGATTGGTATATATTTGTCTAGCATCGATTAGTTCTATATTAATACAAATAGAAATAACTGTAAGAGTTAATTGTTTATATACTCGACATATAGTCCGGTTTCAATGTTGGAACTCTTTTAAATGATTAGAATTTATAATATATTCTTAATATTCAATAATAAAACAGTTAATACTTTTTTTTTAATTATGCATAAAAAATGAACAAAATCAATAAAAAATTGCATTACACACACCATGACACCCGCATGTATAATTAGAGCAGTGAGATTCACTTTTGAGTGACAGGTGGGCGGGTGGACAGTTGGAAATGCGAAAATAGACTAATTAGGTGATTCTATGATCACCCATACTAAAATTATGTTTCTGGCTTCAATCGAGTATAAAATTATTCATATGTCGATCTCAATATAAAAAAGTCGATACATGATAACGGAGTACTGGGATTGGGCGACGCTAGACAGTTTAATTCCACTGGTCGAAAACATTACACTTGTAAATATACATATAATTCATAGATCTTCAGAAGTAAGACGGCGCTCGAAAGTTTCAACCGGAAGTAAACTGTATACAGGCAAAATTAGACAATAAGTGGCGACCTTTTTTATCTAAGTAATAGTACGTACGCACACAAGAAAAAACTCTTCATGTGTCTTTTTCACAGGATTATTAATCGGCCGCTTCTCGAACCATCGAAGTCTCTATTGATAACTATACTTTTCAAATTTCGTAAGAAACGAGCTACAATCTCCCTTTTTATATTAATTTTTACGACGATAAAGAAAAAGTTAAGTCTTAAAAAAATGAAGCTTAGTGTCACATAGAACTTTACGAAATAAAAATGTAGAAAATGTATTTTCTGGTTAGTATTCGAATTTTACCCTATAGTTTCCGTAAATATAGCTATTCCAGTGATTATATACGATAATGAATGTTTTTACTTAAGGCCGATAAATACCATTTTCAGTAATGAAACTTGCATTCATATAAAGTTGTGGTTTGTTCATTTGCAAAATTTTTAGAGCTATAACTACAGGTTGTATTTATAAATTTGGAAAATTTCAAATTTAATATATTCTATTTTTTCAAATCATGTTTTAACTCTATATAACTCAAATATCTACAAATTTTCAAAAGTATGTTAATCAATAAAAGTAACAAATATGTACTGTGTTCTAATATGGACGCGTCGGCGCATATATTTATATTTCAAAATAAAAAATCTCATTCGAAATAATATTTTGTTAAAACAATAGTAAAATAGTTATTTATTAATGTTATTATTTTTCATATATTTATGATGGGAATTGAAATATATTTTACCCACGCGTATATTCTCTTATTTTCAAAGGAATAATATACATATTTTTATTTTTATGTAAAATAATGATAAATCAAATATGAAATATTTTTATTTATAGATTTTTATCATTATTATTATAGTTTTTGTTATTGTAATAAAATTATTTTCACTTATATGCTTAATAATAAAAAAATAAAGAAAGTTCATTAATATTCTTTTATAAATATTTAATTTAATACAGAGTGGAACCTCATAAATTACTTGTATGAACTCAAGGTCAGTCTAACACATACAAGGTTAGTTTAAACTTTAACTGACATTTAGACTTTAATAGAGATGCTGAAAAATTTGTTACTAATAGGGGACAGGACTAAATTTTCTTTTATTACTTCAATTGAAGCGTCTTTACTTTACAAACATGGATCTGAAATTATTATTTTTTTAGCTGTTAACATCTCCATATAAATTACATGTTAAACATCGTTTTCTAGATAGAAAATAAAATAATCTTATTTATTTTTTTATCAATTTTAATACATTTCAAATTGTATTATGGTGTTGAATCTTGTTTCACATTTAGATGTGAAATAAAGTAAATTCATAATCAGTTCGGAATCCTATTGAAGTTTCACTCCATCACAAACATGGAACTGAAATTGTCGAAGATAAGCAAAACTCTAACGTTTAAAACTTCTAATAAGACAAAGTGAGAGGCCTAAACAAATAACATTACTTCTCAGAATATCCAGAGAATCTACTTAGATGCTAACTTTTTGGATTCGAATTATTTGTTTCAGTTTCAGAGTTGTTTTTTTTTTTTGGAATTTTCAGTCTACATTCACATTTTAATGTATAAAATAGAAAAATCAGTATCAACTACTCTACATAATATTTTTAACTCTGATTAACTTAGTATACTTGGTAAGGGTTTATTTAATTAACTCAGTATAATCTGATTTAATCATTTTTACTTCTTGGCAATGTGTTATGATATAAGGAATTTTCGACTGAAAAATATGATGGGATGATAAATGAATAAACAAATAGGTAATGGATATATGGCCTATGTGCATTAAATGTTAACAATTATTTTCTATGAACACAGCATATGTAATGTTTACGAAGAATAATACTAAATATAGAGTTAATTGAGTGAATTAATCAAGTTTCCCGCACACTGAGGATAATACAGGTTTGTAAAAAATGAACATCCTTTCAAACGTATGATATTTCTAAATTCATTTATTTTTTAATACAGTTTCCTAATTTTATTGTATAAGCCATTATTTTTTTTAAAAATTTTTCAAAATCTAGATTCGCTTAATTTAATGAATAGATGATGAATTTATGTTTTATTATAATTTTTAATCGAATTTTTTGTAAAACAATAAATTGTAGCTCGAAATAGTTACAGTCTTCTGAATTCCTTCATGAATACGTCTGTATGAATATGACATGTTGATCGAAATGAAATATTTATTACTGCAAATTTTCGTTAAGGAGAAATCTTTGGTTAAATATTTCAAAAAATATTTATACTACTGGCATTTCATGTTCGATACAATAATCTTCAAGCGAGTGAGATTTTATTAAAATGCATTTATTAGATATTTTTTATATTAAAATTGAAATTTATAGATAAATATTGAATTTAAATTTTCCATATACAACACTCTGTATAATTACATTTCTTATAATTAATATTTAAATAATTTATTATTGAATTAATATTTTTTTATTAATCTTATAGAGAAAATGTATTAGATCTCAAATAAATAGATCATAATTTATTATTTATATGCAGAAAGTGAATGTTTTTTATACCGGTTTCATTAAAGCTTTTACCTTTATGGGTGAAATGATTTAAATAGATAATTCATTGATATTATTGTATAAATTAAAAAAAAAAAAAAAAAATAACAATATGCATAAACGTAGTAATGAGCATAATTGGTCTTGGTCTTGCAAAAAAACAAGATCATGTATGCACGAATTAGCCTAAATGCAAGACTAAGCAAAAAATAACAGTTTCCAATAAATTCGAGGGTCAAAATATGTTTGGAGCGAAACAAAATTTTTTTTCCACTTCTAATTATCGATTAAATAGCCAATACATATTATGAGTCTATCAGAAAAAGTTAGCGAAACAAAAAAAAATGATTACTTTTGAGATTTTTTCCATAATTATTTTACGATTAATTTACAGCAAATTATGGACATATTTAAACACAAATGGATTAAAAAAAAAAAAGTCGTTCCTCTATACAGTTAACTGAGCGAAACATCAATTTTATCCGTTATGGGTAGAGCGAAAAAAATATTTTTCCCACAAGTAATTAACGAATAATTAGCGGTTAATTATGAGCGTATTTCAAAGTTGATCGGAAAAAGTTGTTACACTTACTTGACTGTAAAATCCACTTTAATTTTTAGATTTGACAATCAAATTTTCTTACCATTTCGACTGGGTAGTCGTCTTCACAAGTTATAAATGGCAGTTTAATGAGTATAAAATGGTAATAAATATACTCACAAAAGAATGATTACAAAATTATTGCGACAAAAATGCAAGAAAAAATGGCATGTACATATCTAAACATAGACGAGAATATATAAAATGTAATGGAAGGTGAAAATGCATATTTTCATCACAGTCATAACTTTCTGGTGTGCTACAAACCTTCAAAAATGATAATGTAATTATTTATAATTAATGGTTAAACGTCAACCTCAAATATTAAAGCTATACAAGAAAAATATATTAATGTATATGCAAAAATCTATACAATATAGTGTATAAGAAAGTTTATAGATTTTGTATATATTATCATAAATGAGTTGATTTATTTATTGTACTCTTAAAAAAATTATAGTACATATTCAAATTTTATTTATTTATAAATTAACTAGATTTCATTTATTGTTAATATTTGAACAATCAATTTGCATTACTTGCTTATATGTCGCAGTAAATGAAGAGTTTACAAATAATTTTACAAATGATTTTGTTTAATAGAACAATACTTTACTGAACCTTTAAGATAAACCTGGTTTTTGTGTGCAGTACAAGTTTTCAGCCAATTTTTTATACTTATTTTGTGTCTCATTATATACCTGTGTTTTTCTATTTCCATTTATCTCCGATAAGTTATTATTTCCGCCCCTCTGATACATATTACTTGGCATGTGCAAATCAAATGACAATGACATTTTTTAACAAAAAAGTGAAATTTACAAAATCTTAAAAATTTTACAAAAAAATATATAATGCGCCATCTTAGATTTTAAATTTGTCATAGTGTATAGTATTCTTTAAGTCAAGCTCTTTCAATTTGATATTCATGTTGGAGGAGTTGTGAAAAAATATGTAATCCAACCATTTTGTTGCGGTCATCTTGTACCGATTTTCAATAAACATAGCTAAGAAGACGCAAACACAAACAAAGTCAAAATCTGTTCGGAGTTGCCAGATGGGGCGATTTATCGCGAATTGGGTGATTTTTTCTATAGGTACGCTCCTTTTTTTAAGTTTGGGCGATAAGTCGCAAATTGGGCTCTTTTTACTTTCAGCGTTGGCAACAAGTTAAAAGTAAAAACTTTGTCTAATAATCTGTTGTACTCTGTACTTTTTAGTGAGAAAAGTAATAAATTGAAATTATTTATATAAAGACGTATAAAATCTATATTGTTGAGTTTCGTATTCACTGTAATATTATATTATAAGATACAAAAATTTATTTTAGCTCTCCAGAATTTTAATTAAAAAAATGTATTTCAAATTACGCGGTAAGTTCAAGTCTGTTATGTAGAGTATTTTAAAACGTTCATTGGGCGATTCTTCAGAATATTTTGCGACTTTCGATGATAGATGGGGCGACTTGAATAAAAACTTTCTGGCAACTCTGAATCTGTTCAGTCTTTCGAAATCTACGATCATAGACAGACAGACACACACAAACGTGTCTGGGGTTAAAAATAGAAAAACACTCAAAGCATTGTAAAACCAAATTGATTCCATAGCTTGTTTAAAGTTTAATACCGTAGAATATGTGCATGCTGAATACCACTTAAATATTATTATTAATAATATTAGGAACTTAGTGGCAATGTGGTAAACCTAATTTAGTTTAAAAATTTGAATTTAAAAATTAACATACTCCCGATAAAATGATGATTGTATAAATTGGATAGAATATTGTATTAGTACGACATGTGTAAATTGAATGACAATTAAATAAATTGACGTATAAAAATTAGAAAAATTATATATAAATAAGTAGATATCAAAATTAGTATTTAAAAATTATGTAACTTTTCAATAGATGGGATACAATTACGAAGATAATAAGACTAGTAGTTCTGTAAAATGTATACCTTACTCAGAAGTAAAAAAAAAAGTATATAAATAATACGTACACATTTATAAGATACCAGGGTCTTTCCATACCATATCATCAAATGTGGGGCACTGACACATCTTCGATTTTGATGAAGATAGGCAAAACTGTTGGGTATTATAATTATTATTAATGAGAACTCTAGGATTTTTCGAATAAATTTCGATTTTTTGCACCAATTTCCTATCAAATTATTTTGTATTTTTATAAATACGTATTTCGACTACAAAGTAGTAATCATAAGTATGATTTAGCTAGTTTAAATGATTCTCTGAGGAGATGTCTGCAAACCGTCACCAAATTAGCAACGAGTAACATCTCAGAGAATCATTACAACTAGATAATTCATACTGTATATAACATAATTGTATATCATTTGATTGATAAACTAGTATTTCGTAATTATAGAAACGAATGAAAACATTTTGATGGACGGTGCCCATATCCGGCCTTGGATCGCCATATATTTGGTGTCCGGCCAAATATCTATTCATTTCATAACTAAAATAAAAATTTAATTTTTTTTCATGCAATAAAAGCTTCTCCTTTTGAAAAAAAATTATATTAAAAAACATATTAAATTTGTTAATATGATTTTTAACATAAAAATATACATAAAGTAATATTTATACATAAAATAAAAATTAAATAAATGTTTAAATAATAATTACACAAGAGTTATAAGATGGTAGCGACCTTAATGGTGTGTTTATTAGATTCTTAAATAAATATTATAAATTTTTTTCAAAAATTTAATCTAAAAACGATTACTAACTTTAGTGTAATGTGGTTTATTTATTTATATTTTTTTTTTAAATAAACATTAACAAAAATGTAATGTAAATGTGGTTTAGGTTACAAGAAAAAAAATTGTTTTAGATGACACAAAACAATTTCACAATTAACTAAAAAATAAACTGCATTTAGGGAATTTACAACCTATGTTATAACCACACTCCTATGTGTGATGTCTCTCAATTTTCTCGCACAAATAACTCAAAACATATTTATTAAAATGTTATGTAATTTGGTATGCACAATGTTGACATGAAAACCTTGTGTTTGTCGAAGAGTTTGTCTCGAGAAACATTTATTCCTAAGGTAAAATCAAAATTTAATTATATTTATAAATGTTTTTCTCAATAAAAATTCTTCGATAAGCACTAGGTTTTTAAGTCAATATTGTGCATAACAAATTTTATAATATTTGAATAATTATTTTTTGAGTAAATTATGCGAGATATAACATTAAGGGGTGTGCTTAGTACTGAGGTTAAAATTACCCTCAATATGAAATCCGAAGTTGTCTAAAAGATTTGATGGAATTATTGTTCTTTTTTAAGTCATTCAACATTAAATGCAACTTCAGTTCATTTGCTCCCTCAAACGAAACGCCACCTTCAAGGAGATGTATATAGTTCGTTAAATGTTGCTTGTACATAATTCAGTTTTCTTGTTTTTAATATGATTCAATTAAATAACCCAGTAGAAGTTAATATATTTCATACCTTTGTTGTTTCATATCTAACATTTAAGTGCCAAATTTGGGCTATCGATTCTAAGAAAAAAAAATTAAAATTAATCAAAAGAAGTGGAAGAAAAGTCTCCGGGTATAGCGGGGTAATTTAAATGCAACTTCATCATTCAAACATGAAAATTTCGATAGATGTTTTGAGAGTCTTAGAAAATAATCTTATTAACGATGTTGTTGGTTATTTGAGACATATATTACACATCTCAATGAAATGCTTTAAATATCCTTTTTTTGGATTTTTCATTTTTTTTTTTTTTTTTTATATTAACTGCCCAGTAATTATGATTTTCTTGCCAATGAGTAATTTGTTCTAAATTGATTTGCACAGATTTGTCAAATAAATAAAATATAAGGTAATAATCATAATCAGATAAATTTTTTTACACTTTTTTCGATAAAATGTATGTTTTTCGAGTCATCAAATATTCAACTATGAACCAATTCAACCTTAGCTAATTCAAAAACTGGCATGGAAGCTCGACACCGAATATTTTCCCTATTACAAAATTTCATTTACGTAGTTCAAAAAATTAAAAATAAATTTAATTTAATTTGCACGGTAATAAGATTTATATAAAATCAATTAAATTTAATGGAATTAAAAATCATGTCAATTTTGATTGGCTTTTGAAAATATAGCTAATTAAAATCAATCGAAATCAATCAAGGCTATCAATGAAAATAGGACCAAAAAAAAAAATAATTTTAATTTATTTAAGTTAAAACAGTAGAATAATTCTAAACTTTTTAATTAATCGCCTTATTAGTAGTTAACAACATTTCGCTTGAGGTAACTGAAGGTGTGTCAAATTTTATTATTTTAATATACAGAATGTCTAGGAACAATAATGCACCAGATTTTAGATGTGTGTTGTCTGGCACGATATTATTAAAAAAATTTTTATAAAAAGATATCCAAAAGTTACTTATTGCGGAGGTATTGAAGATTTATTAATTGATCTCACGAGATTTGCGGCTAAAACATCGTGAGAACATTTCATTTGAGGTTAAAAGACATTTGTTTATTATCCTGTTCCAATGGTTTTTAAATAATTGTAAAACCTGATGTGCAAAAACTCAAATTATTTGGATTTGAGTTATTTAATTCTGCCTTCACTGTAAATGTTGTATTCTATCATAATATTCTATCAATGTTGTATGCAACCTCTGTTATATAACTGACTTCAAGCATTCGTTTTTTATGAGGAAATTGTTGTTTTGTACTAGAAAAAATATCTTAAATAGTGACTTTCAATTCCGAAACACTCTATATAATCATTTCTGTAAGGCGGACTTGATTGTGTTTTCAAACAAGTTTTCAAATGTCAATATTTTTTGAAAAATAATATTTTTTATGAATCAGTTAATGCTAAAATTTATACTATTCGTGAATATCCCTTCAATTAAATCTTTTTTTTTTTTTGTGTAATACTAAGATAATTTGTAACTGCGAGCGGATTCCAAATTTTGATAGTGTAAATGAAAATTCGGAAATAACAAAATGTCAGCCTGCATACGAAATTAATAATTTGTTTTTCTCTGAATTGAATCAATTTTTGAGGTAATTTAAATGATATAACTTTCAAAGCAGACCCCGCACTGACGAATGTAATTACCGATCTCAACCGATTACCAAAGTAAAGCAACAACACAGTCAGAACATGGATGGGTGAACATCAAGGATTGCTGAAAACTTTCCAATCTACCTGTATTTCACTCCATACCAAAAATATAAATTTAATTTTCAAGTAAATACGTTTGAGTGACTGAAGTTAAGCACTGTACTTACATGAAAAATAAATTAAGAATAATTATCTCATGCAATTAAATCTGTAAACAATTAGGTATTTTAAGTAAACATTAAATAGTGTAGGTCCTGGAGGTACTTGATTACACAGAAATAGAGCGCTGTACTCGGTCAATAGTATCATATAAATATAATATTGGACCAATTTTTGGTCCAATATTTTTTATCCCCACCTTTGTTTTACGATGGCCTATTAAGTTTATTCTATCGATTGAAATGATTGTTTTATTTAATTTGCGCCAAAATAATTACTTTTGAAACCATGGAATTATTTCGAAAAATGCTTCGTTTTCGTGCTATAAACCGTTTTATATCGAAAAAATGAATAGCTCCAAACACTATAGTCAATCGGAAAAGCAGACAATTTTACCGAATATTGGAACAAAAAATTGTACCAGCAACACCCTTGATATTTAAGTTATTCTTTACACAATTCAATTAACAGAACTCGATGCTCTATCCTTACACACTCAAGTACCTCTAGGCCCGACTCTAAATAGTAAGAAGAAAAGTAATAAAAAATTGAAATAGATGTTTAAACATTAGATGAACACATAATAACTATTTTTATACTTTTAATAGTTCTATGTTAATTGAACAAGATAAATTAATTATATATTATTTTGCAAATATTTATTTTCAAAAAAAAAAAAAATGTTTAAGAATGTGTACTTACACACTTAAACTTGAATTTTCAATGACCATGAGATAATAAATTTACATAAATATTTAAAAATATAAAAAAAATTTGTATCCTATAACATATACTCACATATATTAAGTCACTTTCAACTTTTCTTTGAACTTTTATTTCTAAGTTTACGAATTTCCAGCAATCCCATAAGCAGTTTTACAACTTAGTTCAACAGTTTTATACGGCCTGTAAACTTAATTTCATGAAAGACACAAAAAATTACTAGAAATAAACTTGTTGGCGGGTTATACCAAAAAATTAACTTACACTGTCATCTGGTAGAAACTTATGAGACTTAAGACAAGATAAAACATACAACAATCGTTGATTTTCCAACAAAAATAATCTGGATAATTTTATCTTTTAAGTTGAAAAAAATCACACGTTTAAACAAAATTACGTAAAGATCGGATTAGCAGTTTCGTTCATTAATGTTTTGATGAACCTCGTGATACGATAATTTTACAAATTAAAATTAAGATAAACAGAAATTGAATTCATTAATTTTATTCATAGTGGGAAAATACCATATTCCAGTTTCTAAATTTGCAGTAATATATTACATAATTGAAATAATTTGTTGTAATTTTCATTCTCAAATTCAATTCATTTTATTTTTACGATTGTCAGATGGGAGACTATCATGTAACGAATTGTATAATAATAATAATACATTTGTGTTTATGACAATAAAACGAACTTTCATAGGTGCTGCTGAATGTAATAAAGTTTTATAGTAGTTTTTTTGAGAACACGTGTTGAATATTTTTTAATATATTATTGTATTGAATCTTCAAAATCACATAGTTCCAGTTATCAACATGGAAATATTTGGAATGTTATAAATTAATCAAGAAATGCACCATTATTTTATCTTAAACACTGAAGAAGTTACATTACTACTATTGATTTTTTCTGGTAAATCAAATTATATTAAACAAAAACATAAATTCTATTTAGGTTGGTTTGAAAATAACATAAGTGTTAGTGCAACGGCTTATAGTCTATTATATATTTTTTATAATGGTCTATATTAAATAATTTTGGTTTTTCTAAAGTACGCAGTACCCGATTAGAAATTTTTGACTGCACCCATTTGGGGCCCAATAGGGTTTCCCAATAGGGATTCTGCGTTGGGATGTAACGCAGAAACGTCCTTGGGCACTAATCGGGAAATCCCTATCTGTTCCCTGTTGGGCTAAACCTGTGTGTGCCACTAAGGGCAGTCCCGATCTGTTCTTTATTGGGTAATACCTATGCGGTCCCAAATGGATATTCCATATCAGTTTGTATTAACACACAATAGCCTCGAAATAAAACAAAGTGCAAATTGACTTACAAGTATTTTTATTAATAATTTTTAATATTTTTTTAAAAAAGATTTTTCAAAACTTTTTTCCACGAATAAACTTTTCGTTGATTAATTTAATGAGGTATCAGCAACACAATTTTTTTCGGAATCAAAACTATTCGGTCTTGTTTTTTTGTATTTTGGTTTAATTTTTTTATTTTTGTATTCATCATTGAACTTCCTTTAGAATCAATCGAGGAAGATTTATGTTCATAGAAGAAACTCCAGTATTAGAAGAAATCTTGCTTTGATCTTGATAATGATGATCCATTAATTTAAATTTTTTCTAGCTTCTTTTTTTGGAGACTCAATCTCGTTCTTAGTTTCTTCTTCGCGAAGCCCTGTAAAAAAATAACCATATTTTGTAATTTTCGAAATTTCGGCGCATCATAGGGTGGTGGCATGTATTTACAATAAACCGTTTGGTCGTGTTTGTTTCATGTCAGCCAAGAACTTCGAACAATATCGATATCATTATCGGAATTTTTTTCCAAAAAAAGCATTAACTGTTATTTAGATTTGTTTCTGAAACAAAACAAAATTCAAAAGATTAATATATCAATTACAAGCACTTTAAATGGAAATAAAAAGATTTCATTTTTTGCAATTACTTACATAGTATCAGAAGATATTGAAAAAGAAGTTAACACAAAATTATTTCTTAAACAATCACTAATTTTTTAACTAAACGTTTAAAAATAAACATCAATTGATTCAGAACTTATTATATATTTAATGTCCAAATAATAAGCTTAATTTTTTCGTTTTATTTCTTCACATTAATATTTAAAAAACTTTCACATCAAAATACACATAAAGATTTATTCAACAATCTCAATTCAAATAATTAATTGCTATCGCTTCCCAAGTTCTGATAATAAATCAAAATTAACATTTTAAAATGAATTTATTAAGTTCGTTCACTGCACTACGACATACAATCTACAGATTTAGACTGGTTAATAACTTTTTTTGTTGGAAGTAAACATTATTTTTAGACTAAGAGCCTGTGATCGCCAGTCCTACCACATAGTATAAAGGCTAAAAAATTTTCTGTGCAAGTACCCTACAACAGGTAAGAAGGTTTCGATATTATGAATCTCGAACCGTGGTGGCTTTGACAGGTAACAGTTAGCAAAGATGAGCATAATTGCTGCCCAAAACCATAGCATAATGCGCAATGTTTATGTTCTACAGGATACTATTTATTAGAATATACGAACTTCAACTATGTCTGGAAGAATGTTAGAACTTTTGAAACTGTTTGGTCGTTTGGAAAACATCTTTGAATAGTTGATGAAGTAACATACATAAAAATCAGATTTTATATTATAACGTAAGTAGAATTATTATTTATTCAAGGCATCTGGCAGGGGGTTGCCACCCTACAAAATGTCTGGCAACGGATGGTATGATATTCTAATAGTATCCTGTAGAACATACTAAAAAATTGCGTATTATGCTATAATGTTTTGAGGTAGCAAGTATGCTTATCTTTCCTACCTGTAACCTGTCAAAGCCACCACGGTTCGAGATTCTTTTTATCCAAACCTTCTTACCTGTAGGATACTTGCACAGAAAATTTTTTAGCCTTTATTCAATGTGGTAAAACTGGCGATGACGGGCTCTCCCTCTATTTCTTTTGGGTGACGTCACTAAACACGTGTGACAGTACATATACTTACCTTGAAACTATATCACTAATGCTTGCGTAAATAATGCAATACTTGTATATTAAGGTTTAATTTACATTCAGAGATTATTCTTTTAATAACATTCGATCACTACAGCTCATCTGTCAATCATCACTATGTTTTATACACATCACATAAATAAAAATATATATATTTTTTTTTAAATTAAGACATGTCTTTTTAATTTAGCATTTTAAGAGATGTGCATTTTTTTTTTTTTTTTTAATAGAGAAAAATTTGTAACTATACAACTCTCAATATACTCCCGAACGTTATCTAATGAGTAATTTTGTAACTACAAAACACTCTATTCAAAATATTCAAAATAAAAATTATAAAAGAAAGGCGAAAAGTAGAAAATCTTTCACATTAGGCTATCCCATTATTTTCTCAAAAGGGTCAGAGTACGGTAAAACCAAAATGTTGTCATTAATTTTTGCATTGAGTTTTCCCAATCAATTTCCAATTATCGCCCAGACAAAAAAAAACTATTAGAATTACTGATTTTTACTTTGGGCTGTCCCAATAACTTCCTAATTGAATCCTAGTGCAGTAAAACCTATATTAAATTATTTTTCTAGATTGGGATTTCCCGATCAGTTCCTAGGTAGTTACCGTTAAGGACAACCAATTATTTATTTTTAAATTGGGCTATCCCAATAAGTACCCAATTAGATCCCAACCGAGATAAGCCTTTTGGGTAAGCCCTTGCAACTCCCAATTAGGCCCCATAAGTATTGGGATAATTTCTAGTCGGGTAGAGTACTGATGTAATACAGTACTCCATATTTTCTCATGCTTTTTTGAACTATGGTAGAAGAGCTGATTTCAATTTTTTTTTATATAAAAAAATTACTATTTTACTTTAGTGAAATCCTTTTGCAACAACGAATTGTTTAAGGTTATTTGATGTGCGAATGTTTAAGGGTTAAATCAATTTTGTACTTTATAAAATTTAATTAACCTAAGAGGTTTTTATAACAAACAATTCATATTTCTTTTGTTACATTTACTATCTGTTGATGAAAGTATGAATTTGCTATTATACAATTATTTTAGCAATTATAACAGTAGGTACATAACTCCACCAGGCTAATAGTACTTTTGTCTTTAGTTAGGAAACATGTTACAAGATAGAAACGTGAACTATATAATATGCTTGTACATGTATTAATATATATAACTTTATTGGCGTCGTTTTTCCAAGTTAGAGACAACAAGCGTCTGGTCGACGCACGGACGTCGCGGCGCGGCGTCGCTACACCAACTAACTAAAATACACAATAGAGACAAAATCTAAACGATAACAACATACAATTTTAGTTGATACCTAATACTCCAGTCTCTCATTATTAATGTCGCTGTGAACACGTGTTTTTGTGGAAAATTGTGTTTATTCTATATTTTTTTTTATAAAGGTAATTTGTAAAATATTTTGATAAAGAAAATCAATTATTAAGAGTTAAAAAAATGTGATAGAAATGTTAAATAATTTTTTATTTTTATTTTAAAAAGTGATTTGACCGAAATTATTTATCATAAATAGTGTTTTTGAGTTTTCATCATTAGTGTTTCCATTAAAAAAAATTAAATAATTCATAAAGTTCTGTTCTCACAAGAAAAAATTACCAAATTTCCGAAAGTTGATTTGTAAAATATCATTTTACAAATCGGTTAATATTTATATTAATAAATCGGGAAAAGATCTACAATTCCAGACATACAGACGAAGAACGTAATAAGTTGAGTCAAAGGTTAACAAACTGTGTTTTTAAATAACACATATCTATATAGAATGTTTCTTGTAATTTTTCACACGAGTTTGAAAAATGAAGAAAATTTTTAATCCATGAGTTCTTAAAATACACCTTAAAAATTTTGAAAATATTTTGGATTATGTTTCTCTTCTTTACAAAAAAGCCGGAATTGGCATTGACATGACAAGCATTTTCAAAAATTTTAGAGAATCGTCCAAGGATCCTAAGTCATCTTGGTTCATGTATAATATAACAAAAACAGTGTTACGCTGATCCTAAACGCTCCGCTCCTTGTTTACGAAATACATTAAAAGGGGAAAAATTTTTCGATTTATTAAAAAAAATTATTTTTTATTTTTTTTTTAAATATATCGATTGTTAAAAGTATCTGCTTATTACTTATCCATTTGTCAAATTGAGCCCTCAGGCGTTGGATTTGAAATGGTTCTTAGCTTTCGTTTGATGAAATTCAGATACCATTTTTTTTACATATCGATACGAAAAATATTTTCATGGCAGTCATTAAAAACTTAATCAATTTTGCTGAAGTTCATATAAAAATTTTAATCAATGCCTGGAAAACCTGGAAAAGTCACAAAGTTGAGTTTTTAAGAAAGAGTAGACCCTGGACAACTTCAATATTAATAATACCCATTCAAAATTGGATTCAACATATCATTAAATAATTTAAAAAAAAAAATTATTGTTCAACAGTCGAAAGCGCGTTACCCTGACGTACTACTTTTGGGTTTTTTCAAAACGGATATTCGTTAATAAGTGATTTAATCGTCTAAAAGTTCGTGGGAGATTAGACTAACAGTCTTTCTGTATGACTCTATTGATTTTTCAGTGATAAATCTTAGTATGAGAAGTACAGGGACCACATGCGAAGTACAGAGGTTTTATATATTATATTTGTAAGGAGTGATTGTTCTATTGTATTAAAAGGGTACGTCTAAGTGTTACAAAAAATGAGTTTGAAATAAAAGTTGGAGAGCATAAAATTTTACATAAAAACTTCTGGGAACTGTCCGTTGTTTTTAATACAAACATGGCAAAGAGCTCTGTTTTTAATATGAAATTGTAGTCTCTACAGCCTTTATTTGAATCTTTTCTTTCCAACTCTTACCGTTTTGCCACAACTCAATTCTCACCTTTTTCAAATTTTATTTGTAATTTTTGTTATTTTTTCTTAATTATTTGGGTTGTTTTGGCTTAAGTACGATATTACCTACAGCTACGTTAGTCTGAGGGATCTAAAATATTTTTAACTTACAAAAGCATACAAAACAATTTATTGCTATCTTCGGAGCTAATTTCGTTTTCTATTTCGAAGCACGTAAAATTTTACGATTTACCTCAGAAGTTTCAAATTGACGGATATCGATCAATATCGTTCAATAAAAATATATGCTAAATTCTTTATGTCTAACATGTGGTAAAGTTAAGTGTTCATTGTCTGACAACTTGAAATTTGCAATTTTTTTTTAAATTGTTGGACAGCAAGCTATCTTTTCTTATCAAATGTCGGATAAACTAGTTTTTGCATTTTTGGAAAAAGTTGTCACCCTAACAACATTTAAATCATATAAAAATTGGTATATGTGTGTTAATAAATGATATGATTTGCTTGGTGGGAACCCAACCTATTTATTTTATATTTTTATTTTGTATTTGAAATAAAAATAAAATTTGCATTTTATTTTTATGTATTTGAATGCAAGTGTAATTTCATATGGTGGTGTGCATTATTTATACAATTTTTTTGCATGCAAAGCAATTGCTTTGGTACTTTAAATAAATGAAATTTATTTGTCTTATGTAATATGCTCGTCATTGATTTATTGAATAGGGCAATACCCTCTTTTTTACTTACATACGTTTATAGAAACATAGGTGGATGTATCACATAAGCTATTAATTTCGTAGCTCCACCACTTTGAAAATGCTGTTCAACTTTACAAAATGGTGCATAATTATTATCGAAACTACGCAAAAATAGTTTGTCTTTATACGAGCTAAAAAAGTAGTGGAAAATGTCAGTGGAAAAAAATTGTTAACATCTATCAAAAAGAGATATTTTAACATCCAATTTTTTTCCATGATTTATTCGAGGCTATTTTGCATTCCTCCCTATTGGAATCAAAATCATATTTTTGGTCTTATAAAGTCAATTTTTATGAGTTAGTATGATTTACTCGACATATGATTTAGTTTAGTATCAATATGCATAAAATACTCAGTTTACACAGTTCAGTAAACATTCAGTTCATACAGTTATAAATACATTTATCATAGTATTGTAATTATACATGTGTTTATTAGCTAAACTCAAGCTAAAATTATGGCGAATCTAAACACTTTACGAAGAAAAAGTTCTCAAAAGTTGCCTACTAAAAAAAAAATTGTTTTTGAATTTTTCTTCTATCACTTATGGTTCAAAAATTGAGTTATGGATACATAGACCGATTTCTCTAATTCACTAACTTGATTTTAAGGTCTGAAACCGCCAAACTTACACTCGCTGTATTTTTTTGCTTATGATTTTCTTTCTTCTCTAACTTTCGCTATCTTGATGACAGACGAATGGACGGGCAGACAAACAGAAATGGACTAATTAGACGATTCTATGAACATCTATAGCAAACTATTGTTTATACGGTCAATATTAGCTAGCGTTACAAACTTAAGACTAAAATTTATATACTCTGACATATAAATGAGGAGTATAAAAATATTAATAACTTTGAAGTTTTCGAAAATTATGTGATACGGTCGTGTGCTTATTTTATTGAATCCAGATTTATGTTAATTATAGTATGATAAGTTCGAGGTACTAAATACGAAAAAAGACCTTAATACATTTAGTAGTTCCCAACACTCAAAACCGAAGATCATTATCAAGGATTAAACCTATCTTTAAGTAACCCAATAAAATAAATGAAAATTTGCCTTGATTCTTTATTAATCATTCTAAATACTGGATTAAAAGGCATAAATAATCGGTTCTTTATAAACAATTTTTGTATATGCTATTTTAAAACTTAGGAATAAAAAATTTAAAATAAAACATTGTATTTGTCCAAAAATGAACTATTTTCGTGGTACCTTTTGAAAATTATAGAATCAATAGCTGTTGATTTTTCTTTACTAAAAAATACACAATATTTTTTTTTTATGCGACATACTAAACTATTTTGCATATTTCAATACCGATTTAAAATCGTCGTTGCATCCCTACTTACAAATACAGTGAACTTAAAGTAATAGAGCGAGAGCTGACAGCAAAAAACCTGACCTATCGAGTTACCGGATAAAGTATTTTTTAAATGATACTACTTACTGGAACTATTGAAAAAATCATTTAGTGCCAGGGCAAATATGGTGCATAACATTGCTATATTTTTTCTACGGTTTTTAGTAAAGGGCTTGAAGGAATATAAAGTATCGTGCCAGGCATTTGTCACTAAATAGAAGTGGCACTTGTATTTTCTTAATAAGAAATGTTTAAACTTCAATTTGATTACAGTTTGAAGCGATTACTCGATAGGTACCATAACACAACAAGAAAAAATTAAAAAAAGGTGTCGTGCCAAGGGGTTAGCACCAGATTTAACGAGGCACTTGTTCATAATTATTTTCTACTCACTCGAAACTAAATTTTAAAATCAGTTTCAAGTGGTTACTCGATTGATACAGTTTATGCCCAAAAAATGTACCGTAGAAAAAATATAGCAATGTTATACAGCATATTTGCCCTGGCACTAAATGATTTTTTCAATAGTTACAGTGACTAGTACATTTAAAAAATACTTTATCTGGTAACTCGATAGTTCATGTTTTTTGCAGCCAGCTCTTGGACCATACGCAGCTGCACTGAAAGTTTTTAATTGAGAGCAAGTCTATCAATTTATTTTATTACAGAAACTACAAGGAACGATAGATAGGAAATATTTTTAAAATATTACAAATATGATTAATTTATGAAATATTATTTATTTTTTGTGTTGTATTGTTATTTTTTATGTACATACTTAAACAAATCAATAACACACATTCATTCATGTGCAGAGTCGTATTTAGGTTGTTTACTCAAGGTATAGCAAGAGGAAAAAAATGAATTTTCGCGAAAATACAACCGAAAAATCATTAAAAAATAGACTTTTTCGTATTACACTGTCTCTAAAAAATTGTTATACAATCACTATTTTTCCCAATCTCCTACCCATTAGAGCTACAATTTTTTCTTCAAATTTTTATGTGACCTCTATCTCTTTGACTAATAAGACAAGAATCGGTTTAGTATATAAAAAGATATAAAAAACACAGCTATGAACATACATAGCTTTTAAGAAAACGCATTCTTTTTAGAATTAAGTAACAAAAAAGTGTCATTTTTACTTTTCAGTATTTTATATAATCACTTATAATTTACCGAAAGAGTGACTGTTTAAAACATAAAACCTCCTTCTTATATGTTTGAATTCAGTTTCAAAGGTCAAATTTCCATATCAACCAAGTTTATTATTGATACACTTACTTGAAAAATAAAGTTCTCAAGGGTTTTCCAATGGAAAAAACTCTGCATGACGTTTCAACTAGCTAGCATACACTCACATAGAATATATATTTATAGCACTGTTATTAAAATTAAAAAAATAATGGAAGTTAACAACTGACCATGTTAATTTTTAAGCTATTTCTAGTCCATACAGTATTTATAAGTTCCATTTAAGCTTGAATTGTGGCAGTACCGTTCATGAAAATACAAAATTTGCTCTTTTTAAAGAAACATTCTTATAGTTTAAAAATGGATGATTCATGGGATTGAATTAGTAATTTCCTCATTCTCGAATATAGTTTAAAACTTTTTGAGTCTAAAATACTTCGTCAAAGTTTAAAGCATTCTATCATTTCGCTTTTGATCTATCTTGATAACGAACAACCGGGCTGACGGACGAAAATAGATTAATTAGGATATTGATTCTATGAATACCTATCGCTGGTAAATAATATATGAATTTTCAGCTCATACAGTTACGTATAACCAACAACATTTGATATGGTGTAAATTTTGGATAAGTGAATATTATTCACATGCACCATTAAGAAGGCACAATGTTAAAATCAAGTTTTATGTCCTTCAGTTTTTTAAAAGCTATAACATATAGTACATACCTAGGTCAATATTTACTTATGAATATTTGTATTTCCCGCACTCGCTATTATTTTCATTCAATTTATTATTTAGCTTGCATGTTTTCCATAAATTAAAACCAATTAATCAATAAACGAAAAAACATTAAAAGTACCAACTTTATTTTCTTACAATTTTAAATGCTAATTAAATTATACAATTCGTATTTAAGCTTTAAAAAATGGTCTACAAAAATCGACATTCATTCGGGAATCAATAGTAATGCCAGAACTACAAGTTTTTAAGCACATTCAAGGCCTTAAGTTCAATCATTTAACAATGCCAGACAGTATAAGCAAGATCTACATTGATTTCAAGACTTCCTTTGCCTTGCTATGTTCATCATTAACATTCTCCCTGTTACCGTTTATTAGAACGGCTATTACGCTTATTATGATTGCACAGCAATCCTATATCATAAAAATTTGTTCCGCCCATGTCTACTAGTGGTAAATTTAACGCCCCCAGTTGTGATTATTCGTATTACTGTAGCAACTCTATTTATAATAATAATAATTTTAATAGTTCTGTATTTAAACCTCGGTTATAACTGTGAAGTTGATATACATTGATATTACCTAAATTACATATAATAAAAAACAAACCAAAAATTTAAAACAGATTAGACTATGCACAAAAAGAAACACTAATATAATAACTAATATAATAAGTAACAATAATATTGATTAAAAATAAAATATTTTATAACAATGTTTAGTCTTTAGTTTTTTTTCTCAGCCTAAACTCACATTTTTTAAATCTATTTCACTTCACTCTTCCAATATAAAAGTTCTTAAGGTCAGAGCATTCAAACATAAATCATAAAAATGTATCATTTTAAACTTCGAGATGTTCGAAAGTCATGCTAAAAATTTGTTTTCGTATTTACCAACCTGTGTCTTTCAATAACTAAATCCTCTGTTTTTTTCTTTAGCAGCTTTGAAATGTTGGTTGTATTCTTTCTTTGCAAGCCTATTGAAAAGCTATCTTTCTCCAGTAAATTGATAACTTTTATATTAACGGATAAAAAAATTTTAATATCCCAAATTAAAATTTTGCAAAATCGTTTAATTTCAACTTTGAAGTTTCATTGCAATTTTAAGGCGCATGTTAGTGACCTTCAATTGATGGCTTTTTACGTTGTCTGATAAAAAATGTTCATTGTTTCAAATTAAAACTTTGCCAAATCGTTTAATTTTAACTTTGAACTCGCATTGCAATTTTAAGATGCTTGCTATTAAAATTTAATTGATGACTTTTTATTTTGTCCGATAAGAAATGTTCAATTAAAATTTTGTAAAATTAATAACATAATAATATAAATTTTGAGCTAATTTCCAATTTTTTTATTATTAAAATTTACCAAAAATTATTGTAACAATATATTGTTTAAGTAAATATAAATGACCATTTGCAAACAAACTTTGTCACTTATCAACTACCAAGGTCATTCGGTGACTACAGTGGGAATATTCTATACTGCAACGGCGCACACCTATCCAAGGACTAACTGTGTCTGATGTTGCTTAACTTTGGTGATCGGTTGAGATCAGTAATTACGTTATGTTAGGATGTGTTTTTTTTTATTCAAATGGATTTCGACAAATTAATGCTCAATTAAATATTTGCATAATTATGTAATCGAAACTTTGAATTTGCATTGCAATTTTAAGGCACTTGGTAGTAACCTTTACTTTCATGAACATTATATTTATGAACCATGTTTTTTTATAAAGATAAAAATTTATTATTATCATAAGAAACTACACGTTTTATGGTTTTTATTAATCTTCTTGTCCAAAGTCAATATTTCTTAATCATTGTTGGCATGTAAGGTATTTCATTCATCATGAGTTTAATGCTATCTAAACTATCATTTAATGTACATTAAAGTGTATGCGAGCTCTAGACGGCACCCATATTAAACGTGACATTTATTCACAATGAAGTGTATATACGTTTAGGATTCCGTACAAAGTTTTTCAAAATTACGAAGGTATCAAAATAAAAAAAAGTGGTCTAGGTGTCATCCTTCAGAGGAATTGTAACATGTTACTGAAGCAGATTCCATAATGTAATATCTTTCAGTTTTCACGCATAAATTACTCAAAAAATAACTATGCAAATGTTATTAAATTTGTCAAACACGACGTTAACATGAAAACGTAGGACTTGTTGAAGAGTTTTTCTCGCATAAACATTTCTAAATACAAAATTAAAATTTTGATTTTTACCGTTTAATTTTTTCGGGAAAGTTTTCATGCCAATATTCTGCTTACCAAATTTCATAACATTTGGATAAGTATTTTCTGAGTTATTTGTGCACGAAAATTAAAATTTAATTTGTGTTCTAGTGGCCTTGAATCGTAAAGATATACTATATATACATAAGCTAAATTGTAGTAAAATGTCTTATTTTCCATGACGTATTCAAAACATTCGATTGTATTGAAAGTATCATGTAACAAAAGCTTCAGAATAATAAACAGGCTGGAATTCCTGTGTTCCCATTAAACCTCATAGATATGTATCAATAATTGTCATGACGTAACAATATAGCTCCCATAAAAGTTTACAATGTTTTATATGTTAAATATTTAAAGCTCAGCAAAATGTGACAATTTTATAAATACCAAGAGTCGGTAAAATATTCATCACTTATGTTATGATTACATAATGTTATAATACAACGAACTTGCCTCTCATCGATTAATTAAAACATTAAAATAAAAAAATTGACTTGACGTTTTGTTGTGAATCATCTCTAATGGCCGTTGTTCTTTACACGTCGTGCAAAGAGTTTTTTTTTATTTACTGGAAATTTTAAATATTTATTTAAGAAGACTGTAAAAATTTTTTTACGTTTTTTTTCAAAATATTCTGTGTAAAATCGAAAATTGCCAAATGTCCAATATTATAACAAGTCTATACACCCGTCTTTCTATTTCAAAAGACTAAAAAATTCCAAATAATTTAACATGAAAGACTTTTTTAAGGGTTAAAAAACTAGGTTTTCTTTATTCACTCTTAAACCTTTGAATATTCGGCCATTGATAAAATTAGAACCATTGATAAAAGCTTCCGAACTCCTTTTTTTTCCATATTGAAACGAACATTTCCACGTCAGTCATTAAAAATTTCAGTCAATTTTGTTCAAGCTGATATAAATAATGTTCTGGAATAATGGCTGGAAAACCTGAAAAAGTCAGACAATTTTTTCAAGACCTTTTTAATTTTCAATTTTATTTTAGTTGTCAAGAAACCATGTTTTAGATCAAAAATCATTTTTGAGTTATACAAAATGTTTTTTCATGCGATGAACTTTCTTATTGTTAAATACAGATTGAATATATAAGTTACAAAACACTTAGGAAAACGAGCATTCATAAATCGCTTACCTGACTATTGATAAACAACTTTTGTTTATCAATTAAATGGTACTTTCAAATATTTTGTTGAATCGTTTGCATTTAGTTTATCGATGTTTTACAAATTCCATATATAATGCAGAAATAAAATTTGAAACTTATTTAGGTCAAAACTATTGCGAATCCAATACAAACATACATACAAAACACATGCGGCATTGACTAACCAACCAATTTAACGGTAGACTAAAAGAGTTAAACTGAAGCCTTCGTATATTAGCATATATGTATAGAAATAGAGCTTCCTTTATATTCTAGATTCTAGAATGTAGATAAATGCTAGTAATTGGTCGCATTTCAATAGAAATAAGCATATTGAGATAAATATGTTTAAAAAAATTCAAAGAGACATTTATTTCTATGTTTTATATACTCACAATGTAATTACGATGATCGGCAAAATTGAATCTATAAATATTTTTTTTTTAAACACAAGTTTGGGCTGTTAGATACCTAAGCCGATTTTTTACCTCCCCATAAAAAAGGAGAGCGAAATTGAAAAATCAATTTAAGTCATAATTTTAATAATTTTCTTACGGCCAAGTACCTTTTGTAATCGCTCCAAATCATATCCTTAGCTAAAAAATTATTAATTTATTAAATATTTTAATTTTAAATTATTTTTTACTTTTTAGTTATTTTCGCTTATTTATTTAAATTTTTATCTCTAATTTAATACCGTTTCTTTTATTCACAAAGATACCGGACCAAAAGTATAGCTACTTTACTCATGAATAATATCGAATCAAAAGTATCGTACTCATGTAACTATCGACTCAAAAATATCAACTACTCTAGGAATACTTTCAAATACCTTAAAATATTGACACTCCTTAAACATTGGTTTTTATAAATACTACAAGGTATTAATCAATTATTATTATTCTTTCAACGGATTTTGAATGAAAAAGATATGTATACCAAGCATTATCGATAATTTTAATTTGTTCTAGACAAAAGTATCCATAACTTGAGGTAATAATAAAAAATCATAATAAAGTACATTTTTGACAGGTACTTTGACTTGTATGGGTACTCGATACCTTTCAATAATTGCCAAACAGTACTCATATTCGGATCAGTATCGCATACAAGTACTCGACACCGAAAAGTATCGATAATTTTACCGTGTTCAAGATTATTCAAGATTACGTTGTTTTATATATTTCATTAACTATACCAAATTTAATAAATGCATATAAACTCAAGTATTCTGATAACAATTACTTTTTTCAGATCATAAAAATTAATATAAAATAAATTAAAATTAACAAAATTAAAAATGTCGCTTATTAAATACTATTTAACGAAAACAATAGCTTCCAAACTAATTGTGTAACTAATAAAAATAATTTAGTTAAAAATAAATAATGTTGGGGTGAAAATCATAATAAATAATATTGAATTCAATTATTGAATAAAAAACTAAGTGATAAAGACATGAGTGACACAACAGGAGACGATGATGATGCATTAGACATACGTGATCGAAATGAATCATTATTGGATAGTCCAAGGGTATCGGTGGGTTTATCACCAGTACGCCATATGCCTGGTATTATGGAATCACCTGCTGATACTCTTGATGATGATGCATACAATGCTTGGAGTAAGTATGTTTCAAGTTTTCATATTCAATTTTTATCTATTTTGATTATATCCAATGCAAAATATTGATTAGATTCGTAAAAATGAATTTTTTCTTATAGGATAAAATCTGCGACGTTTATAATTGATAAGTATGTTTAGATTAAGCGAATATTTTTTTCGCGTTGAATGTGAAAATATAAAAGAACATTTTGATGATTTGAAAAATGCACCTGCTTAAAATATGATCCCAATATATGTAATCAAATATTGCCTATGCATACATATTTTTCTTCCATTACTTATTTTACGCCGTTGGATTTTTAATTTTTTAACTTATTATTGTTGTTTTTATGTTTCTATTTAACTGACTGGTAACCATATTTTTTCAAGAAAATTATGATTTTCCTAGGGGATCGTTCATTAGATAGCCATATTTCAATTCTTAAAAAAAAGAAAAATTGTTATTAAATAGATTGTGATGCTCGCCATGTTAATTTTTCGATTCATCAGTTTTTTCTAGAATACTATCTACCAAGATGACGTAAGGAGTTTTCAATTTTATTCGTTAAATTCCGCCCAATAGATAGAATAGAATATTGAATAATGCCACATATTCCGCGAAATATATAGTTATTTATATAAAAACTTAAATTTTGTTCAAGAAGCAATTTTCGCGCACAAATAACTAAAAAAATAATTATCGAATTTGTTATGAAATTTGGTATGCAGGATGTTGATATGAAAACGTAGAAGGTGTCAAAGAGTGATTTCCGCAAAACAAGATTGTAAAGTGAAAATCAAAATTCGCGAAAAAATCTTAGTCTAATCTCCCTCCATTTCATGTCAACATCGTACATATCAAATTTCATTACATTTGGATAAGTATTTTTTGAGGTGTTTCTGCACATTGATAAAAATACAATGTATATATATTGCATTAGAGATTATCTTTATTATAGAGATATCATTTTTGTATCAATTCCTCTTTACAAACGATATCGAAACTCAGTTCATATTATCCTCAAATGCTAAAGCTATAAAACATTTTGAAAGCACAATTCTATACCGACTCTTATAATCATATTTCATTTGAAAACATTGCATGTTCATTATAATATATTTTCTCATACGATATGATGCTTTAATGGATATAACAACTTTCTATACTCATTTGGTGTGAGTCTGTCTCACTGTGAAATAATAATATTTAAAATTATATTATTACTTAAACAATCTTTTACGGGCGATACCACTACACCACACGACAAATGAACGTTGATATTTTTATTTAATACATTAAGGTGCGTTTCAAAACACATAACGTTGTGCTGCCCAGTACGACGATCCGTCAAGATATATATTTAACATTGCAAACCACAATATTGATGACATCATATCGTAATGGGATGACAACGTTATGAATTTTGGAAAGCTAGACATATTATTATTTTTCTTTTCATCTTACCAAAAAAATCGCATTGGCATCTTCATATGATTTATTAAATTTTTGTTGCTTCTTTTATATATTACCTAGCAAGAATAAGCATTAAATTGTCAGCTTGAATTTTAATGTAAAACATCCATGTGACGCATCGTCGTAGTTACACTTAATTGAAACGGTGTTGTATGATGATCTGAATTCACCACGAAACGCTAGTGCAAGTCAGTTGTATACTATATTATATGTACGAAATATACTTGTAACAGTAGGGATAATATGAATATTTTCAGGACCACTTGATTTAGTTTCGAAGAAAAGTTTCAAAATAATAACCAAAAAATAGAAAATGATTTTTATACTCGACATACATAATATGTCAGAGTATATTAATTTTAGTCTAAAGTTTATAACGCTACCTAATATTGACCGCACAAACAAAATTTTAGTATTGGTGTGCATCTAATTAGTCCATACCCGACTGTCCACCCGTCTGTCATCACGATAATTTAATAACTACAAAAAAAGCGAACTGAAATTTTGTTAACGTATTCTAAAAATAGAAAGTGAGTTTAAGTTCGTGAATGAGCAAAATTCATTGGGTCCAGTGGAACCTTGACCCTACGTTTTAACTATAAAGGATAAAAAATACTAAAAATATTTAGATTTGAAACATACAACTTTTGTTTGGAACATTTTTTCGTAAAATATTTGAGTTTTCTACAATTTTAGTTCAAAATTTTCAAACTGTATAAACTGGATATTTATAGTATTTTATGAATAATATTTAAAAATAGTCCAAACGATCAAATTCACTCATACGTCGATTATCTAAATAATTAACTCTGTTAATTATTATCTTCACTTGTTTATTAACTATTTACCTTAAGTTTGAAGTATTTTCATTGAGCATGGTCACAATGATGTATTATCCGTAAATGGAATAAGAATGTTTCGAAAACTATTCTGAGGTTTTAACTAAGCCGAAATATCTTCAGTAAAGTAAAGCTGTTAATTTTAATTACTGTATACTTGCGTTTCAATATATGCTTGGATTAATTTATTTAAAAAATGTTAAACATTATTCCGCTTCTCCTACGTCTCTATGTCCGACCGGACTTATACTGCAGTGTAATAACTCCTCAATAATAACAAAAATAATGATAATACATAATATAAATACAATTGATGAATACACAGATGATATTCATCATCACGTCATTTGGATCCATGTAACTAGTTACAATTATAATAATTAGATAACCAAACAACATTGATTTAAAACCTTGAGGCTGCTAACTAGTTGTTTATTTATTTATTTAAACATTTAAAATGATTACATTGTGCATATTACCCAAAAAAGGGCGTATTTTTATCTATTATCACTCCGTTATTATATAATGTGATGTTTATAAATGAACAAGCCGTTTTCGACTGTTTCGATTTTTTTTTTTTTCAAAAATACTAATTAAAATTAATTAACGAATTTCAATTTTCCTTAGTATACTGTGTTTTTTTTTCTCAAATTTTCGTGGTTTTTTGACCCACAGTCAATTAAAAATTCCTATACATCAACAAGTTTATGTTGTCAGCAGAATTTCCACAATATTTGTTTCCATAAGAACTTTTTTCGGAATTTTGAACATTTACAAAAATATTAACCAAATCAACTCTACTTTTCTCTAGTTTTGTGATTAGGACTAAATGTAAATATTTTTAATTTAATAGTTGTGGAATCAAAAAATAAAACACTTTTACCAATTTTCATTTTTTTACCTATTTAAAAACCATTAAATACTCGATTATTATATAATGTTAAGTTGTTTATCAAAATTAATTTTGTTTATCTATCTAAAACATTAACGTGAAAAAATTATAAAATACACCATAAAATTAGTGCATATTAGAATTTTAAGTAAGTGTGAAAGATTCAGGACGTTGCGTTTTTTAATTCCATGAGTATACGTATATCGTGAATGTAGATTTTAGTTGATTACAATTTATTGTTCCGTGATGCATATTGTGGCCACATTATCGGACAATATAGACAACCTGGAAATGTCTGGGATTTCTTAACTGCCGTATACTAAAATTAGGGAATTTTCCAAAATGCCCTGAATAATGGTAAAAGTCAGGGAATTTTAATAATGAAATCAATAAGTTAAAAATAAGTTTATTAAATATGAATACAAAATGTTCATCACACATCTATTAACTATGTTAATCATAAAAAAATTTTGAAGATGTCACGAAATTTCTCAATTTTTACTCTTTTACTAGAAATCCTAAAAAAGTCAGGAAATTTTATTTTCAAAAATCAGTCAATGAGAATTTTCATATCTATCACAAAAAAACCTTTATACTAAGATATATTTTGTTATCCCTTTCCAATAATTGTGATCAGGTATTCTTGATATTCAAAGGGTCTCCATTTAAAAACAAATAATTTGTAAAATCCGCCATTCACACATATAGCGCCTTGGTCCTTTCAAACTTAGATATTAATTATAATGCTTATATCATCTAAAAATTTTAACTTCTTTCTGAAAAAATTTTAAAGAAGCCTACAGTTTTTTGCTGTATTATGATTCTCTATAACTTTGCCTATACCAAACACATTCATATCATGTTGATATCCAATAAGGCAATGTAAATTAATAATTAATAACTTTGGCTGCTATAGCAGTTACCCACCAGAAATATTCTTATAGAAATTAAGAAGAGGCAGTATTCTCGAAAATGAGACATATATATATAAAATTATTTAAGTGATATGTTTTATTCGAATTTGTGTAATAGAAAATGATATAAAATTGAAATAAACGTAATGGTAGGACACAATTTTCGGTAAAAAATATTTATCAAAAATAATTATCTACGATCAGAACTATTATTTCTATATTTCCGTTTACTTGTTATGGTTGTGTGTACCTAATATTATCACGTTTGGATAATTATGTTTCGAGTTATTTGTTATCGAAAAGAATATTATTTTTCATAATCCGTTCAATAAAATATCAAAAATTGACCATGCCAATACAAATATTTGATAATTTTCGAATCTTAATTTTTTCATAAAAAAAGTATACTTTTTAACATTACATTACAGACACGTAAATATATGTAGTCAAGATAACAATTAGCAGACTTAATTATTTAGATACTCGCCATACGGTTATAAATATTATAAACATGTGTGTTCATTTGCTGAATTGTAGCGAATTCAAACACACAATTTCTTATTTAAATTTTTTTTTATATTTTATGGTTTAAAACTTGGGTTATGTATCATTTGCATCCGATAGATCGATTTTGTTCATTCGCGAACTTAACGCACTTTTTTGGTCCAGAAAACGTCACTAGAATATTTTGTTTTTTATTTGCTAGCGTTACAATCTTTAGACTAAAACTAATGCTCGCTTTCTCTATCTATGGACTATAAAAATTTCATTTCTTTTTTTTAGATTTGATAAATAAATTTTTATCATTTATTTTTATATTTTTTGTCTTATCGATTTATATTTAAAATAGTTTTATTACAGTTATTTCGATACCTTTTTAGAATCAAATCGGGCAAATATAAATAAATTTAAAGTATATAAGTAGTAAAAGTCTAGAGAAAGTTAACCATAATTCAATACATAAATCTAATGTTTCAATCACAAGATTAGATGATTGATAATATTTTTTGATATTTGAGCTATCAATATACTCATATATAAATAAACTGATCATTTATGAGGAGAGTGAAACTGATGATGTGATAAAACGGATATTAAACGTCATAATATTACCAATATTCATTCACTTTTTTATTTAAATAAATTATTAACAAATTACAATATTACTTCCGTTGAAAGACTTATATACAAAAAAAAAAAAAAAATTAAAAGAATTCTTTGAAAATTTCAAATAGCATTAAAAAATAGTGTGAATGGGATATTGAAATATTAAAAGAGGAATGTAGGTAAAAACAGGTACCTTTTAAGTTTGCAAGTATTTTTATGACCAAACTAGCCGTAAGACCACGGACTGACGTAACGTAATGACAGGCTTAGACCAATCAATAAAGTTAAGCAACAGCAGTCACAGTCTGTATTTGGATGGGTGACCATCTAGCAGTACTGTGTACTGTTGTTGTATAAAAATAATAATAATAATAATCCCCTTTGGTTAAGGGCTATATAGCTGAAAGTAGCTGAAGCCAGAAATTAAAAAAAAAAAAAAAAAAACTAGCCGTAAAACCCAAACTTCAATTCTGACCCGGATGAAGTTTAATTTAGCATTAGCTATTTACAATATGGATTCTAATACATCTTAGCCGTAAGACCAAGTTGCTAAGACCACGTTGCAAACCAAGCTTTAGGATGCTTTTAATATAACAAATATATTTGAAATAATTTACATCTATAACATGTAAATTTTTTGAATTCTGAAATGAAACCAGTCATTTTGATCAAACTTAGGTACTAATTTTTTTTTGGTAGGTTTCTTGATATGTAAATAATGAATTAACATAAAATATTTGTACATTTTTGAAAGCAATTCAAAGTAAACCTACCCTAAAATATACTTATATTTATCTCTGAAAAATTTCTGAAATCTGAAATTAATCTATGCTGTCTATTATAAAGATCTTAATCTATTCGATTAAAGCTAGTTTAGATTGGATAGTTTCGACAAGATAGTTTATTATTATGGTAAATTTGTCCAGTTTACTTCTTACATATTATTAAACATGAAAAAAAAATTTTACTTTTAGGTTTTAATGTGCAAGTGTTACAAAACTAAATATTGAAATAAAATTGAACCAGCCGATTTTTTCCCAAATAGCTATTAAATAAAACAATTTTTAAAAATACGATATGCTAAATGGTATTAACTTTTAACACTTTACAGAATTATTTTCTTAAATGTTTTTGCCTCCATACATTTATACGAAATGTTATAAATAGAGGAATTTAACAATATTTTTAACATTTTATGTTTGTGTTATACAAATATCACATCTAAATTAAGTGTAGTTGCAATTATCTTGTTAGAGTTGTCTCTTCAAATTACTGTAAACATTGCTTATAAAAAATAAATATTAAAAAAACGTTTTTTAGCATTGGGAATTAGTTAAATGTATAGTTGACCGTATATATTATTTATATATGGTCAGAGGCAAACATTGTTTATACCTATATGTTAAAATACTTACAGTCTTGTATTGTATTTTTGGATTGCACAAAAAATTTTTAGTCAATAATTATTGAAAGAATAAAATATTGTGCATAAATTATTTATATATATAAAAATATTTTAAAAAGAGAATTACATTTTTTATTATAAAATAATATCGTCATCAACTTAGAGTTTAGTGTGTAACATTTCGATAAAAACATCATTTATAGATTTTTGTTTTTATATCGCCATTATTTACGGATCTTTTTATTATGTTATTAGAATAGTTTATCTTCCATTTACACCAAATATGACATGCAAAGCTTAAATAATAGTCATATAAAACAATTCATTACTACACGTAGATGACGAATTCATGAAACTCAATTTTTTTTACCATTTCGCAGTATTTTATCAAAAACAAGTACTCCGAATACATTTTAAACAAGTTAAGATAACGACTAACAAAGTTAGTTGTTTAAATACTCCATAAATGATTAGCAATCAATGTTTGAACTCTTTTGCATATTTAATAATAAAATAATATATAAATTGTTGTATGATAATAAGTGTTATAATTTTATTTGTTAATTAAGTAATCGGTTTATGGGCAAATGTTTCAAACAAAAGTGTTTTTTTTTTTTTTAATGAAACGTACATTTCTTTTGTATTTGAATTTTTCTTCTGTTTCCTATGGTTTAATAGATGTATGGATCAAGAAGATTGATTCTTTACATTCACGAATTTAAACTGACTTTTTAGATCTCGAGAATTGACACCAAAATTTCAGCAGGTTTATTTTTTTTCATTTTCGATTTATCTTAAAGACGGGCTAACAGGCAAACAGATCGACAGATATGTGAAAAGAACTTATTAAGTGATATGAATAACTTACAACTATACCAAAATATTATTAGTACTCTCATTATACAGGATGTCTCAAAAATATGTACTCAGACTTTAACTGCCGCTAGCATGCTGCTACCATTGCGATGTGCGAGCTCACCTAAATACAGCTTTTTCTCACATAAGGAAGTGGTATCATTGAATACTCCACGTGCTCCTCACGCCCATGGACTTCTTATTGTAGGATAGCTCAAAGATAAAATTTACCGTACTAGACCAAGAAGAATTAATGCATTGAAATGGGAAATTTATATACAATTTCACGATATTCCTCAAGGCCTATATCTTGATATTTGCGCCTCTCGTGGTGCGTTTTATAAGCGTTGTGTGTACAATAATGATCATTAATTATAACATTTACGAACGGGATTCTTCAATTACATTTGTGATTGTTTGCGACTCTCTTGGTGCTCGTTATCAGCGTTGTCTGAACAATAATGATCATCAATTTTAACAATTACGAACGTGATTCTTCAATTACATTTGTCTTGTATATTCGAAGGTATTTCATTTCAATTTATGCTAATAAATAATATGTTTCTCGTTATACCAAGTATGACTACATTTTTTTGATATCACCCTGTATTTTAGCGTTACAAACTTTGTATTCAATTTTAGATACTCTCATACATTCCATACACATCGGTATAAAAATTTGCTTGACAAGACAACAACCTAAATTCATAAGTGAATTTACAAATTTTTGAAATAATAGCAGAATAAACTTAAAAACAAAACTCTCACCTATTCACATCATAGTTTGCATATGGAGTTCTTGCAGAGGTCGTGCGTCGTTTTTTTTTTTAAAATATTTTTGCATTTAAAGTAATAATGTCTTCAAAAACACCAAAATAGTAATCTATGTCAATACATTATAAATAATTATTGTTTTTTTTTTCTATATAATACATAATTTTAATTTTAAAATAGTTTTATATTTACTCAAAGATCATGACCTGCTTTTATCGTCATCATAAAGTACTTATTTTACACAATTCCTGATATAGTATTTTAATTTGAATTTAAGTAATCAATCTGATTTGATTAGTTTTTTTTTAATTAGTATTGTCATTAACTTTGAACAACTTACAATCATCACATCGATGGTACCGCATACATACATCACTTAACATAATTTAATTAGCAGTGGAGTGAGTGATAAATTTAAAATTTTAAAAAAATATTTTATAAAATTTTATTTTAAAATATGGTTTGAATGATTTTTTTAATAAAATTTATTATTTAATTTAAAATTATTTATTGTTTTTTGCTAAGTGAATTGTATATGTAGTGAATTGTTACAGTGTTGTGAAGTATAATAATTGGATGTAGATGGTCTTGATCTACTAAAAAATTTGTTGAGTGTAGTTATAAAATAATTTATAATTTATAGTGTAGTATTATGTGAAATTACAAGATTTATTTTATAAAAATTATTCATTAATTTGATAATTTTCTAAAAATAGATGTCATGATTTGATGTTTTTAACATTCTAGTCCACTTAATAATAAGCAGGAGAATGTAGAAATGTGGTGGAACAGCTCTAATTTTAAACATTGTTGTTTGTACGTAATCCTTAGAAATTCAGCAACATTCATCACTACTAACCTTGAAAATTGAGAAAATTAGGATAGTTTCCCCAAACCAAATCATAATGGTGATAATAAAAATTTAATTCAAAATTTTACCACGTTTTCATCTTTTTGAACATTTTAACGTTTTTTCCGACTTATATTTTGAATTTTTAGAAAAACCATACAAATTTTTGATTTAATGTATTTAGGCTCTATATGCTTAGGTTCGTAATTTCGCTCGCATCTATTTAATGTCTATAAAAAATAATTAAATAAGTTATTTCTTAAATACACTTTTTTCTACGGTATTTAAATTTTAAACAATTCGTTTTTGTTACCAGTTCAATTAGAAAGATGAAGAAAAAATGCCGAAATAAGTGTATTTAGTCAACAGGGAGGTTTACTTCGATTGTGCGTTATATCAATAGTTGGTAGTGAACACTCTAATTCTTATTTGGTTAGTTTTACCACGTCTTAAAAAAATTTTAGGTTATTTTACAATAGGACTGTAAAACATTTTTCCTCGTTTTATACTCAATACTAGCATATAATTTTGCATCCTATATGAAACATTTTGATAAAAGTTTGTGTAGGAATATTTGAAGCGTAAAAAAAAAGATTTTTCTATAATTTTTCAAAATTTGTTTTTTATTTTCAAATTAATACATAGTATGTTTCTTGATTTTTACAAAATTAATTTGATCGCAGGAAGCCATTAACAAATATAGTACAAGTCTAATACTATTTGAATTAGCTCTTTGAGTAGTTGTATATTTTGCAAATGCAAATTATTTAAATCATTCATAGAATAGAATAAGCAATGAATTTACAATATTTATAGATTAAATTAATTGAACATGTCGGAAAAAGTTGTTAACTATTTAATTACTTTTATGAGACTTATTATTTTATTTTTTTTTTTGACCACTATTGTTCAAGGAGTTATTTTATTGATTTGAATTATTAATGAACGAATCCCAAACTTATCAAAGCGCTTACCGTTTCAGTTTGAGTAAAAGCAAGTAAATACACTTTTACAAAAATTTAAACATGCTTTTTTGGAAACTTTGATTTAAAACTACTATTAATTCGATTAAATACAATAAGATTAACTGTTAAACTTATGATTCCCTTGATTTTATAAATGATATGCTTTTGGATACACAGCCATTTTTTACGCCTCTGGCTGCTCCTATTCCCTTAAAAGTAATTTTATTGAAAAATAGTCGGGTGTATGTTTATATAGTTATAAATAATGTATCGTAATTTTATTAGTTATTTGATAGTCATAAATTGGTTATAATTAGATTATAATTGTAGACATCAGCTTACGTGTGTTAACTTCAGTCATTTACTTACCAACCTTTCATTTTATTAATGGATATAATACAGAACTATATTGAATAGACGTTTATGGTTTCTTTATAGAAAGTACCTACCAAGCAAAAATCAAATTAAACATGTAAAAGTAACTTTAATTTAATATTCATCACATCATTTGACAGACAAAATGTTTATTAACTGATAATACGAAGTACATATAGGTACAAAATTTTCGTTTTTCTTTCCAATAATGGCAATTATGTTTGATCACGCTTATGTCCAATATTACCTGTATAATTATAGCACATACTTTGAATATTGAGAATGAATTCATTGGTAAAACAGAAACTACATATATTGAAAAGTATATTTTTCATTCATAAATTATAGTTTTTTTAAAATGGGTTTGAGAAACGAGTTCAAGCATATTTATGGTTTAATATATCATTTTGACACCCAAATATGATAAACTCACAAAGTGACCCCCTTCTTCAGGGCTACGTTTTTAAGGGAGGGTGCAATGTTGCCCATTTTTAAGTTATTTTGAAATCAAAACAAAATGCGAGATTTTTACAGAAATAATTTTTGTTAGAAATTTAAATGATCAATATCAAAACGTTTTTAAAAAATGTATTTTATCTTTTTAGTAATAAAAAAAAATCTAATAACGAAACTAAATATAATGGAAAGATTTCTAAAGATTTCAGTCATATTATAATCCGGCAACATCCTAGTTGTCGATTTACGGTTAACTTTTTATTCTTTTTGAGCTCTACGTATATGCTAGTTCTTTCAAAGCCAATAGATTTAAGTTTCTACAGTTTCTATAACCCTTGAATAAATCGTCAATATTATCAAATAATAATTGATTACTTTACAGATAATATTGCTTCCAGTTGAAAACGATTATAAACGAAATAACTCGATTACGAAAACAGTGTGTTTAATGTAAACGAATAGAAAATTAAAATAAAATGCATATTAACTATTAAAAAAAATTAAATAGCTGTTCAGTATTGATTCAATGTGGTTTGTTAACATAATTTTAAGGTGAACATTAATTATATTTTAATTTTTAAAACTTTAAATTCCTGTTTTTGAAAAAATAACAAAGTCGTTATGATCTGAGAACATGGATATTAAGAAACGATAGCAATGTAAAGTCTGATTAATTATCCAAAAAATGGAGCAAATACCCCATTTATGGTTCAGAATCGTTGGTTGGGATATCGAAAATCACAATTAAACATAAACTAAAGGAATGGTGATATAAGAATCAAATCATTCTTGGACAAACGCTTTCAGTCAGGATCTTTCAAAGGTCTTGTAGTGGATAGTATTACAAAAGTCAGTTTAGTGTACTTACTAGTCTTCTTACTGGCCACTGTAAAGTCAACAAATATATACGCAAATCAATATCACAGAGAATGGTCTCTGTAGATTTTGTCATGATGAAGACTAAACCGGATACGTTTATTTTGGATATACGGATCTCTAACCATATGAAATGATTGAAATGCTCTCAGACGATATTAAGGCCTTCGGATTTCTCGAGCACCTTTGATTTAAAGAATGTACAATAAATCAAATTGGTCACAGTACAAAAGCACTCTCCTAAAAAGTTCTTAGATTATTAATTGACCAAACAAAATGAGATAGAACATTTTGTATTTCATTTGTCTTTAGGTATATATTTCCAATATTCGAGGACGGGTTCCAAGTTTTATAAAAATATCAAATTTTAAAATTTATTGTTGTTTTCACGACTAGTTGGATAAAGTTAATAGAATAAACAATAAACCAATTATGATAAAGAGATGTGGCCTATATTTTCTTACTAATAAGATTGGGATGTCACCGTGATTGAGGTATACTGCTTCAAGTGAGTATTCTTGAGTCTAGTGGAATACTACTAGCATTCTTGAGACTATTGAAATCTTAATCTAGTCTTGCGTATAAGAAGCTACAAATAATGTATACCCCTTAAAACATTCTAAAATTGACTTTATTATTTTTTTATTGTTAAATAAGAATTTCTTTGTAATTAATACTTTGCATAAAAAAATAGAGCATTAAATGAATTTCAATCAATTTTAAATTTAATAAATCAGCATTTAATTTTTTTATTTTTAGTAAAATTTTATTCAAACTATATGTGCAGCAACAATTAATACAAAAATAAATTAAAAAAAAAAAAAAATATATTTAAAATTTTTTACTGATAGAATATGGATTTTATTTATAAAATAAAACGTTTTAAAAATCAAAATAATAATATTAAAAATATGTTTTATAAAATTATAAATATTCATTTATTTAATGTAAAAAATTGTGTTCGACTTACATCTTAAAAATACATAATTAATAAATTTTAAAAATAAACATCAATAAAAATATTTAACAAAAAAAAAAAAAATTAATTTAATTTAATTCAAAATAAATGTTGTAAAAATGAGTTTATATAAAATAGCCATCAAAAATCAATTTAATTCAAGAGCAATGAATGCTTATAGTATGTATGCTTTTTTTTAAATTTTATATGTATGTACGATATTTTGTTATGTATACTCAATAAAACAAAAAATGCGTCACAGTATTTTATATGCATATTAAAAAATTAAATTTTTTATCAGAATTAATTTTGTTTATCTATATAAAACATTCATTTTAATCTGAAAAAATTACAAAACACACCATAAAATTAATTTATTTTGGAATTTTAAGTATAAGCGTAGAATATTAAGGTCGTTGCGTTTTATATTTATTTGAGTATACTTGTATGTATGAAATGAAGAAAACAAAGGTATATTAAATTTAGTGTAATACTTGATTCGATGAAAGAGAAATTTTTCTTCCGAGGTATCGATATCGGGTGTATTGTGTTTTTGTATGGAAAAGAAAAATTTTGTAACCTGTCCTGTTAAACACATTCAGGCAAACGCGAATATCTCTAACCTGTCCGTTGGTCTATTAAACCTATTCAAAAGAACGCACATTGCTCTTAAACTATTTAATGAATATTTATAAATTTTTAGTAAACAATAATGGAAGGATTCGCGTTGGTCCCATTTTAGAAACATTTCACCTATTAATTTCAAGAGATACAGCGTTCGAAAGTGACGTCTTTCTTCACTTAAATACTGATATCTCTTAAATAGTTCATCCGTTTTTATGAAATTGAGTATGTACATTATGTGATTCAGGTTTAGGTACCTAAGTCATTTAAATTGTGTTAAAATAGATAAATATAGAAAAACTCTATTAAGAAAAATAAAACTCAAAACTCGCAAATAACTTAAAGAGAATTTGAACGATCAAAATATACAAAATGTATTCCTTTTACCAAATATCCAAATTTCAATAAAATTTAGCGGCTTCGAGATATGGTAGCTATCGTAGCAAATATATTTGAAACTGAGTATTTTCACTTAAATGTCGATTTATTTTGTACTACTCATTCGATTTTGATGACATTTTATATGTACACCTATTAATAGACTTTTACATCAATGATTTTAATTGTGTTGAAAGTGATTATTCTGAATATTCATCAATTATACAAATCAATCTCCTAAAGTATTAAGTTAGATTGAAATATAATCTATGTATATTGTTTTATGTTCTGTAATTATTATTAGTTCCAATATATTATATTATTTTATAGGCCTCAAGCATATTAATGAATAAATAACTTATCATCCGGTCCTATTAACCAGTAAATCAACAAATCAAATTGACTTTCACTAGTAATAAAATCATTTTATTAACTTGTAAATCAAACATTATTTTATTCGAAGACGATAACTTTCTTATGTAATAAATATATAATAATGATCGTACATTTAAGCTTTTTAGATTTTCTAAATGAAAGTAAACACAACACTAGCAAATTAAATATTTGGAATTCTTTGAAAATATATTGAAATAGCTGATAATATCCGACAGTTATGTCTTCGACAGCAATGAATGCAGTTTACCGATGCGATGGGTTAGAATCCCACTGTCAAAATAAAAATTAATTGCTGGTTTAAAAATATCCGATATCTATCCGAACTTCAACATCATTTTATAATATTCTTTTAAACCTTTTAAATATACTATATAAACCCTTCAAATTTCTACGTCCACAGCAACAAGGAATTTTAAATATCAAATTAATTTAGATAAGTTATTTGCTATAAAATGTGTGCCTAGGTAATTTTAATAATTAAAAACTATTTCTTCAAAAAAATCTGTTGTGACGTGTCACAGTATTATAAAACTATTTATTATGTACGATATGATGTTTGTAGCGAAATAGATTAATTGAAATCGTCTCCATTATTTGAATTTTCCCACATAAATATTTTAAATAAAAGTTGTAGAGCTTAACATGTTCTGTAAAAAACATACAAAGTTTGAAGAAAATCGTTGAAGCTATATTTGAGAAAAACGGAAATATAACTGAAAATTATAAAGTGGAACGAACACCTGGTAGTTTGATTTTAACCAAAAATCAAACTTCTCAGTACAATTCCAGTTAATAAGAAGACAGTAGTTTGGTGAAATTTGGATAAAGCATTCGATACGATATCGCTGTTACACACACACACACACACACACACACACTTACACTCTCACATACACAGCCACATAAACAGACTATTTTCCATATACCAGTTTTTTGTTTCAAAATATCTTTCAATAAAATCGAACAACGAATGATCCACGATATATCGTCATTTATGTGAAAATACGCATTATTCAATATGTTTACTTAAATAGGAATTTTTTTACTTGAACGATCTCTGGAAATTTCGAATTGTCATTTGTATATGAGATTAAAAAAAAAACCATTTTCTACTTTTATATAACATAAAATTTTCTGTATCAGTGAGCTGACCGAATTTTTCACGTTTACTGCGTTTTTATTCGTTCTGATTTTCCATTTTTCTTTAATGATGATGTTCTAGAACAATCGATTTTGCAAACTACCAATGTAAATATATAATTCGCATTTGCACCAAAATCGCAGAAACGGTTCACGAGATATCGGCATTTTAGGCAAAAAAAAAAACAAGTTTCGAGCCCTGGAACGGAAATTGATTGATGAGTTGTTTCTAAAATGGAACCATCCTCAACACTTACCTCAAATTTATAAATATTTGTTTATTAGTTGTGAAGATTGTCGCCTGAATGAGTGCTACAGATCGACAGACCGACGGAGACAAAATGAAAATTGCTCAGGAAGTTCCAATACTTCGACATATTTAAGTAATACATTTGGAAAAGGAACAAAATATTTGTTTTAATTAGGAAAACAATACTTCTTAGCTCGGAAGTAATATATGATTTTTAGTTTTATAAATACTAATTATAATTTATTCAGTATTCGGAACTTCAAAGATTTATTTAATTATTATTTATAAAATGTATAAAACTGATTTACACATTTTTAATTTGCATAAACAAAGAAATATTTAAAATTTCGTTTATACAATATTAGATATTGGCAATGAGATAAATTTGTATTGATTTTTGTGGTCACACCTCTTTCTCCATTCAATTTTGGTTAGACGTCAAAGTATATAAAAATTTTGATATATGATTGATGACAATCGATAATCTGAATAAATCTTGTTCTGTAGTGTAAGTCACCTAAAATGTAAGTCGTTGTCAAAAAAAGTTAACTATTTATTTGAAGTTGAAAACATGACTCTGATTTTTAATCATTGATATTTAAATCTAAAAATACGGTTTTAAAAAGCAGTATAAAATAATCTATAAGAACCAAATATTAAAAATGCATAACTTCTTTACCTTCCAAATTCAAAAAAGTTGCAAATCTACATTTTTTTCAAATTAAGATATGTATAAATAGAATCCAGTAATGTTTTGTGGAATTAAATATTGTAGGAATATTTATCTGACTTTTGAATATTTATTTTGAATTATAGCACATTGAAAATATATTTCTATGTGCACTCATGATATTATAGTTCTACATTATTTTTTTGAATTGAATTGAAGTCGATTTTTCCGGATATTAAGCAATTCTATATATTATAAGAGAAAATCGCAAAAAATTTAGCTTAGTTGGAGATAATTTTATATGATTAAAATAAATTTAAAAAAAAGGGCAATTTGTCCAATAGTGAAACAATTTTTACTTGCATCGATATTACTTCCGAAGTTGTATAACTATACTGTAAAAACATAGTCATTGGAAACCATAAATTTAAATAAGAAATAAAAAAATACATTTCTAAGCTCCTTATAACAAACCTAAACATCAAATCTGTTTGGCACTGTGAATAATACTCAACTATTCAGCACTAGTACTTATATTTCGGGTCCAAAAACTTTGGGATATTTGTTAAACTATTGCTGCATCAAATAGAAGTCTACAATTATTTTCTAAATCGATTCAATTTAGACCATTTAGATCTCAATTTAGACCATCTCTCAATCATTTTGCTTATTTTCTTCATAACTTTAATAAGCTGGAGAGATGCTACAATGTTGTCCGGAGTATGTAACTTAGCTATTCACTTCTTTCTTATGATTTACTTATAACCATGTGGCATTAATTATTTTACGGTTAAAAATCAAATGTGTTTTTTATTTATTTTGGTTAAATATCTGCATTTAATGTTTAAAATAAAGTATAGTTTTATAAGAAAAATTACATTGCAATTATGCGTATTATACTTTTTAGCTGCCCAATCACATTGCCGCTGATGAATCATATACACGTTAGGTAAATGCTCTTCAACTGTTTTGTTACTACTATGGATAGTTTAACAAGTTGGGTAAATGTTGTACTATGGTCAAACTGTATCAAATTTCTTTTAATAAAAATAGTTTGTAACTTAACAGTAAAAAGACGATAATCAGCTAGTTGCTTAGTATTGTTTATATATTACTTTTATAATACCAGATTTTGTCCATAGCTTTACTCGGGCTGTAATTCTTTTAAATTAAATTGTAAGGTCTCTGCTTTATCTCTTTACAGTTGTTATGCCTATTACTAAATAATATTCAACCAAAAAGCTCATAAGTTATATTTACAGATGATAAAACAATGTATTTCTATAATATGTTGTGCCAAAATATATCATACACTTAATTATATATAATCTAATAAATTTGGCTCAAATATGATATATTCGTGCATCTCATCGCAAAGTTTTTATTAAATCGAAAAATGTAGAATATTTTTGTAATACGTCGTTTGCACCTATGTAAAACCATTCTGGCGGTATACCTTGATAAAGATGCCAAACAGGATCTAGAAACGAAAATTTATAAACATTATAAAATTGTATATAGAATACTTTAAACGTGTTTTCTCCCCACTAAGGGTTGAATTTTATAAAGTACGTTATTATTGTTTGCTGGTGTTATAACAGATTCCACTATTAAAATTTCAATCTATCTGTCTTCATGTTTGATCTATACTTTGATCAATAAATCGAAACTTGCAGAAACTCGTCAACTGTTCAGGTTTGAATTTCAAAAATATATTTCTTAATTTTCTTTTATGTTATAACAGGATCTTCTGTAGAGGATCCAAGCTCAGCGTTTTGGGTTATACCTTGATGGAAATTTCAAAGATTTAAGCTCTTCTTCACCTCTTCTGGAGTTGAATTTCAAGAAATCCTTTCTTTTGCCTCACCTATGTTATAAATGGCCCTCTAGTATTAATTTAAATCTTTTTAACTTAGTGATTTGAGCAGTATATTATTGATCAATATATACAAATTTTAACCCCATCTGCACCCTGTTGCGGGAAAAATTTCCAAAAATTATTTTTTAATACTCACCTTATATGAGACAGCTTCAAGCAAAAGCTCAAATTTCTACACCCAACGGTTTCGGTTTTGCGTAAAATTAAGAATTGTATACCTTGTTCCTGTATTTTTTATACATATATTCCTGATTGGTAGACATTATAAGTAACACAAACTACATAGGTCACACAGTCAAGATTACTGGAGTAAAATAGATTTACCACACCTACAACAATATAATAATATAATACACATAATATGATAATCATTTTATATTAAAATATAAATACACACAATTTCACTTTGATTAGTAATTTCTAATAGAACTAGTTTAAACAAAAGTAAAATACATCTAAATAGTAACGAAGTGAGTCACGATTTAAATGGAATCTCACGATTTCAAATAGGCCTTATAGGTTCATTAGATATATAGTTCCGTTCAATAAAATTTGAATTACAAAACAAACATCCTAAATCAATATTTTTTCTCCCTGATTTTTATTATTGATTTGAAATAGTTTATCTAAAAACGATTTCTGTGAAATGATAATACAAATATGAGAAAATAGCAACTAACAGATAGTTAATTGGTTAGATATTCGACATAAGTATCAATGTTTGAGCTATTTTCATTAATAAAATACTCCAAATTTTCAGTCTTTACAGTTATAAATACATTTATAATAATTATATGTGTTAGTTAGCTAAATTTGAGGTAAAATTGTGACGAATTCAAACATTTTACAAAAAAATGTTTCAAACATAACTATTTCTTCTATCTTGTATGGTTAAACAGTTGGGTCATGGATCCATTGGACCCAATGGACCGATTTTGCTTAGTAACGAACTAAACTTACTTTTTATGTCTAGAATGCGTGACCAAAATTTCAACTTGTTATTTCTCTTCGTTTTTATGTTATCTTGGTGACGGCCAGACGGACGTATATGCCAAAATGGGCTAATTAAGTTATTCTATGAACACTTATACAAAAATTTTGTTTGGCACTTCAATAAATTCTAGCTTTACAAACATAAGACAAAAATTAATATAGTGCCACATATTGTATATATGCCGAGTATGAGAATAAAAATTGGATTTGTATAAAATTTCAATAATTTATCTGTTCTATAAATAAAATGTTCGTTTGTTGAAACTGTAAAAAGGTATTTTACTTTGAAATGCTTATACGAGCATACTTAAGTTTTCCCTTGTATAACCATTTTCGATAATATTAATAGCATTATAGAATTTAATATCTAATATGAGTAGAATAGACAATCGCACTGAGCACTCATGCAATGATTTTTCAAATAATAGACATCCGCTCCCTGGGTTCACTCAACTCACAAGACATGATTGGGGAAGCCGGTCATTTGGGCCTTTTCGATACTCGGTTGTATATGTTTTCATAAGTCAATAAATATTTGAAATCATATTCATAAGATTTAAAACTGAATATTATTTTTACCAAAATTTTATGCAAACTAGTGAAAATAACTAACAGTGTGAATTGTTTAGATACTAGACATATTCAATGTTTGAACTATTTTTAATTAATATGTATAGCAATTTTTTTGAGTAAACTAAGTAAATTTGATCTGGAATGGTAGCATAACTTAACAGTGATATGATAAAATGTTTTATGAATAAACATTTTGTATTTGAATTTTTTATGGTTTAAAAGTTTGATCATGGATCCATTGGACCTACTAGACAGATTTTGCTCATTGGTGAACTTAAGCTCGCTTTATACGTTAATATGGCTCTTTCTTCTTTTTTAAATTATCTTAATGACGGAATTACGGGCGGGCGTCGGAAATGGACTAATAACGGAATTCTTTGAAGACCTGTACCAAAATTTGGTTGATGATTTCAATATTATAAAATTCCACTAATATTTAACAAAAATTTATAAATATCCGCTCAATAGTTTGGGGTTTGGCATGTTCCTCTGAATGATTTTAAAAGAAAGTCTGACAAGCACGTTGACATGAAATAAAAGTGGGTCAGGAGCAACTAAATAACTATTTATGCAATCATAAAAAAAGAATGTGTTTTACCAAAACGCACTCAAAACTTCCAGTATCGATAGATATATGTAGGGAGCCAAGTCCTTAGAAAGTCTATTTTAGAGGTACTAAAAAAATCAGTTTAAGAGTCAGCACACACCGTAAAATTTTCTGATCAGCAAATCTGACGATAAACGCACACTATAAGACAGTCATATAAGAAATTATCATTATAAAATCGGTTCATACTTCAGACAAAAATCTTAAGCAAGCACATATCATCGGATACGTACAACGAACCAATCGACTTTCATATATTTTAAATGAATTCATTACTTTTTTTACTAACAAGTTGCCTACTTTAGATAACATCATAAGAAATTCTTATAAGAAATTCCGATGGTATTTCAGACAGCATCGTATGTATGCGCCCAACGTAAGATTATCTGATTAGAAAATCTGATGGAGAATTCTTACCGTGTGTGGGGTCTAATATAAAATGTATACTAAGAGTAACATCAGATTTTCTGATAAGAAAATCTTACGGCGTACACCGGCCCTAAAAGAACTAAAATCATACTATATGGAAATGTACTCTTACAAAAAAATTATACAAAAAAATACTATTGTCCAAAACTAGATAAAGTGATTGCAGAGGATGGCCGTGTTCGCACGACATATTACCATAAGAGTTGTTTGTACTAAATAATACATATTAAGGATGGAAGAAGGCATGCGACTTCACGGATCATCTGGCCATCATGACATTTTATTTTATTTCGAACAATATTATTTTCTTCCACATTCCCTTTGTAGAGTTTAATTCTTTAAGAAATTTTTTTTTATGTTTTGAGGTTAATAACTTATATTTTATTTCAAATAATTGGTAGTCAAATGAATGCTTTATATATATATATATATATATGTTTTTAAAATACACTAATTTAGTTCTTTCATTTGATATCCAACACGTCATATTTCAATAAAAAAATCCTTGAAACCTGTTTTCTTAGTAAAATTCGCCATATTGATTTTTTTAATCATATGTACATAGCTGACCCATAATAACACATCGATTGACACCTCACTCATCAAAATTGGTTCAGTAGTTTTGTTTCTACGCAGAAATGATAACTCGACTTCCTTTTGGCCTTCCTCTTGTAGGATAAAAAATATATCTAATTTCAATATCTGCTATGATATGTAATAAAAATAAAAAATGTCCTTATGGGAATTAATCCCAAATACAAATTTTAATTATTTATGGTCACTGCATGTATATATACATCTTCTTTCTTAATCAGCCATGTGAAAAAATGTTAATCATAAATTTTTGACCATTCAAGAATTTTATGCCAATGATTATGTGTGCTACAGTCGCATAGCTAACTAAAGTCAACAGTGTTTGTTGATTAATAGTAATTAGTTGCCATAACCACTATGATCAAAATCTGTGTAAAACTCAAACTGAACAATTAAATTTTTAATTGACTTTAGGAACATTTAAATTGTTTTATTATTTAGGTTTATATTTGAGTGTGAAAAATCGTGTAGTGATTGATTTTCTAAATGTTAGCTTATTTTTGTAAATGTGCTGTTGACAAATTGTTGACGTTTTTTCAAAAGCATTCCAGTGAGTATTGACACGTTTATGATTTTTATACTCGACATACATAATATATCAGAGTATATTCATTTTAGTCTAAGGTTTGTAACGCTAGGAAATATTGAACCGCACACACAAAATTTTGGTATAGACGTTAATAGAAACATATAATTAATCCATTTCCGGTTATCCGTCAGTCCTTCATCACAATAACTCAAAAACAAAAAAAGATAACGAACTAAAGTTTTGGTGACGTATTCTAAACAAACAGTGAGTTTAAGTTCGTGGAGTGTTCATTTTGATCTTCTCTTATTATAAGCTGTATTAATTCAGAGAATGAATACACTGAGCTTCGAATAAATTAGATAATTTATTAAAGAGAGCTTTACTGTGTGAAATTCCATTATTAGCTGAAGAAATTAATTTTAAAATTTATTTTACACAATTCCACTTTATTAAACTATAAAACATTCATGACATGTTTCAGTCTGTGTGACCATTTTCAAACAATGAAGATTACAAAACGTTGTTTATACTAAAAGTTTTTTTTATTGAGTATAAACTTTTACGTTTATTCAAGGGGTGTTGTATTGTAAAATAATTAATTCAAGAGAATTATTATTTTTAAAATATTATTTATTCGAATTTATTGATTTTTTTATCATAGAGTTTTTTAATAGAAAGAAGTTATTTTTAAATACAAAATTTAAAGAAAATTTGTTACTCGAAATTTTATTCATATAACAAGCGGGAAGCTAATTGAATTTCAGAAATTAATCTTTTGGGGGAAGAGAGTGTACAGCATCCACAAAGATCTCCATTTCAGTCAAAAATAATTTTAATTTTGAATCAGTGCTTTATTACACTGTAATTCATTCCTCTTTAGTTTATTAAAGAATCGTTAAAACTTTTAAAAAAATTATAAATGATAAAAATAACCGATGTCTTCATGACATGTTCTTTTTAACATTTTCGTAAATAAATTTATTATTAATTTTACTTTTTGTTTTGTTTCAGATGAGATGCTTGAAACGGAAGGTGCCAGCTTAGCTGGTCGTGTTCATGAATTAGAACGGAAAGTGCTCGAACAAGGTGATGAAATTGTATGTTTGAGAGCAACGTTAGCAGATGCATTAAGACGTTTAACATTGTTAGAAAATACAAAACCACAGACACCATTACATCAAAGAAATGGAACGACATCATCAGCTTCTACTGGTGCTCTTTCATCAGGACATCGACGTAAGTGACATTACTAATAATAGTTGGTACAAGCACTTTATTAAATGTATTTATTAATTTAATAATAATAACCGCATGTCATTCATATTTAACGAAACTGCTCGTACGAAACTCTCCCTCGAATTTTTGTTTTAATTCGTAGCTTTTAGCGTTCTTAAAAAGAATATAAGGTTGTATGCAAGGTTAAAAGTTGGTAACTTGAGTTCTGAAAAATTGATCGTATAACTGGTTTTGTTTTTATATTTCTTAAGGATAAAATTATAAGGGGCTAGAAAATAATAATAATAATAATAATTAAAACAAACGCCAAGTTGAAAAGAGAAAATCTTGAATGGCGAGCGAATTAAGTTTATAACATATATCATTTTTAAGGCTAAAATTATCATTGAGAAGAAAATAATAATACTGGGATTAACCTCCGTTTTTCAGACATATACGCCTATAACAGAGACCACCCACATCATTGCTTTAAATCTTTATTTATTTCAAACCACCTCCGCTTATATTATTAAATATACAAATAAATTGTGCGGGTAGAGCCGGTTACTTCGTTCTTATCCAATCGATGACAGTCTTAATAGTTAAACGCTTAAAGGTGTTAGCGCCTTTACTCGCTGGGTCATGGTATATAAGCTTCTATATAAAACTGCTCGAATATTTTTACTTCCTCTCTAAAAATTCGTTAAAAAATACTTATCACCTGGATAAACTGCAAATTTTATTTATTTTGCTAAAAAAAATAATAATAATAACTCGTTTTTAGTTGAAAATCACAGCAGTCTGATTTGTGTTTCATATTTACAGCACAATCAGCTTACGACAAAGATTCAAATCGCACACGACCAACAGTTGTATATCGCAACAATCAAACGCTGGATGCTAAAGATTCGTTAAAGCGTGCATCAAGCTATGTTCCCACATCGTTACCGCAACGTCGTGCTGTACATTATCAATCGACGGGCTCCTTACATTCCGATAGTCCAAGTTCTAGTAGTGTTTCTCCAGTGCCATCGCCATCACCTCGAGCAACTCCATTACCAAAACAAGGTGGTACTCCTCAGAGAGCAGTAGCATCTGCATCCAATTTACATCTTGCTAAAAGGTGGACATCGGTTGGAGATTTTAATCATGCACAAGGAAATGGTTACACATCGTCAGTCAGTAGCAGCCCAGTGCAATCCAGGTAAGTTTTTTTGAATTCCTTTTAATCGAACTTGTTAGGTTGGTACACTCTGTAATTACGAAAAGCAAGCACATAAAACTTTTCGAAATTAAACTATTTGTAATAAATTTTGATTTTTTGCTCCAATATCCTACATTTTTTTGTTTGTATTACTCCATTATTCGTTGCTGATTTGATGCCGATCTGCATTACTGTACGTATTAGCACCGTGTAAAATTTCCTCGGTGTATAATGACGGTTAGCTTGATCATAAATTTTTTAATTTGATTAAGTTTTTAAATTTGTATAACCCATACATCCTATGCACTGGCTTTTTGAAAATTATGCTATCAAACATCAAAAATGGTTTTATACAGATCCATTGTTAGATGCAAATGTATGATTATAACTAGGTTGAATTTTAAATTTTGTTTATTTGGATTATTGTTAATTTTATACAATAAATCTTTTCTTGCGACCATTATTTAACGTACTTTTACTTTTGAAAACAATGCAATATTTGTAAGATTTATTTTTCATTTATTTTCAAAATTTTTGTGTCATTTTAGTTTTTAATCAATAAATTTGTAATCATGGAAATAAAAATCCACTAATGTAAATATAAATTATAGATTGTTACAGTATATATAAATTTATTTAGATTGTTGAACAGATCATGAAAAATTATGTTATTAAAATATGTAACAACAAATTTTGAAAAACTGTCATATTCAAACATTAAAGAAATCTAAATCGGTTATCTTTAAAGATAAATAAATAAAATTTTTGTTAATTTACTTTTTTTGAGACATATAATAGATCGGATTTTTTAAAAATTAGAAACTTCGCATTCCTGCAGTTGATAGATAAGACCCCTTGCATGATTTGTAACGACCTTCATCTAATCAATCCTTAAATAAAGAGAATATTTTGATCATTTTTATTATTTTGATTGAGTTTTATTTTATGATTTTAAACTATTATGAATTATTTTCTTTTTGTAGATTTTCCACAAAATCGCTGCTAAATCTTTATTCTAAACCTAGTCAGAGCCCGTCCAATATGAAACATGGGTATGATTTGTTTTTTTTTTTATGATTTAATTTCTAGTTTTCAATTTTTTTTACTGTCTTTATCACATTATTTTAATTGGTTAAAACATTTTTGTACAAAATCGTTGAAGGTGATGTTTCATTCGAGAAAAGTTGAATTTATCATACTTAAGGTTGAATAATATAAAAATGTACGTTAATTCGTAAAATTAGTCAAATGTTAAACTAAAGAACATAAAAACACCTTCGAAATAGTTATTTTTGAAATCGATATCTTAAAAACTAATAGAATAATACGGAGTAATATGGTAAAAATATCTTTTTTCAATTCTCTGTAGGCCTTTAAAAATTTAATTGGTTCGTTATCTTATTATAATGTACATACCAAATTTCTTTAAATTCTGAAAATGAATTCTAAAACGGATAATCCTACATGAAGCAGATCTTTAGTTTTGTGTATTATTAATTATAATTACTGTACAATAATTTATTATTAATATTTATATTATGAACTAGCTGGCCCGGTAAACGTCGTTTTGCCACATATTTCTTATTAACTTCAACATTTTCTAAGTATAATAACATATTCAAATAACAACTTTCGTCTATTTCTTAATACTGAAAGCTAAGGCAAATTAGAATAAATAATGATATTAATATATATTTTAAAGCATACTCAGTCACGTTGCGGTGACAACTGATATTACATCGATTGCATGCAAAATTTGAAGCAGATTGGTCGAAGGAATTCCGTTGTCCCATACAAACTTTGCCTCTGTTTCTCATCCCATTAGGGGTAGAATTTCAGAAAATCTTTTCTTATGGGATGCCCGGTATTTGATGTGTAACCTACTATTTGGTGTGGGATACCCGTGCCACAAAATATTTATATATACACTCTTGTTTGATGTGGGACACCCGGTACCTCGTGCACCCAAAATTCGTGTATATTGTGCTGTGGTTCTCATATACTTGATGAAAAATAGTAAAAGGAAGTCCAGAACCACTAATATAGAAAAGAAGAGATAAAGAAATTCTATTTTGAATAGCTGACCCGGGTAAACATTGTTTTGTTATATAAATTATTTCTAATCAACATCAATATCTCCTAAATATAATAACATATTCTCAACTGTCTATAACTAAATAATGAAGCTGCGGAAATCAGAATAAATTATGATATTAATTTTTATTTTGAAGCATACCCACCCGGTTTACGCGTTGCTGTGTTATTTTTCACATTTTAATAAATGATATTACATCGTTTACATGCGGATGCAATTCTACTCTTAGGGGAAGAATTTCAAATCCTTTCTTATCGGATTCCTATTTAGTATGCACCCGGTACATTATATTCACCCGGTATTTACCTGGTATTTGCTGGGGTACACCCGGGACCGCGTTCACCCGATAATTCTTGCTGTATTACACATACATCCTGAACCAAGAGTGATTCCGGTAATACTTGAAAAATGCGATATGCACACTTTATATAGTTGACAGTTCGTCATACTGCTGCTAGTGAGGAGAGATAAAGAAGTTTTATTTTGAATTTCAAAATTAGATTTTGGTTTCTATGGAATGATTTGTGACATGTGAGAAAAAAAAAGACAAAATATATTTCACAGCTAGGAACATTTTGTATTCGAAAATTAAATTGTCGTTTATAGTATTTTCCTTTACTTATTATTTGTTTCTCGTTTAAACCTTCCCTGAGCTTTCACGAATATTTCAAGACCAAAATTAGCCAAATCGGTTCAGCCATTCTCGAGTTTTAGTGTGACTAACGAACAGCAATTGATTTTTATATACATAGATTATAAATACTGTGCAATAATTCATTATGTGATTTGACCACAATATAGTCACCATTCATAGTAAATATTCTTTCAACATATCTTATCTCCAAATACGTTATGTACAGAAAAATATTTTTTTTTAATAAAAAAATGAACCAACTAATCAAAAAAGTATCTAGTATTGTATATATATACAGATGAGTATTTTTGTTATTGCTTTGATTCATTTTTAACACACTAAATAAGCCGGAATAAATACGGAAAAATGATTAAACAGCTCCGATTTAAAAAATTTTTGTTTGTATGTGTTCTGTAGACTTTCAGGGACATTCATCACCACTAACATCTTCCTCATTATGAAAATTGACAAGATTAGGGTAGTTTACCCATACCAAATAGTAACAGTGATAAAAAAAAAATTTTATATTCAAAATTTCACCACGAAAATAACTGTTGAGGGTGGTTTCAACCCCATTAAATCCCCAGGAAGTGACGGAGATATTTTACAAAATTTGACGTCGGAAATCATCTCTAGGGTGGTTTTGTGGCCGTTGATCATAAATTCATGGTTTAAAAACACCTGAATATTATTGCAACCCCATTAAATCCACTCCTAGTAGTGACAGCATATGATAATTTTTGTTTATTTAAAATTTTGACCTCTCCAGGGTTTATAGGGTCAATGATCACGAATTTGAGGTCAAAAGGCAACTTAGCATGGCTACAACCCCATTAAAATCATTCCTAGAATTGACAGATGAAAACATGTTCTTATCCCTGTCGTTTATAGGGGTGGTTTTAATAATTTGCAACTATCCTCACCTTGGATTTGTGATCAGCGACCACAAATTGGATTTATAATTTTAGTCGTGAAATTTGGATTTTTTGAATTTTTTATCGTTGTTACTTTCTGGGATAGGAAAATTATTGGTTTGGGATGGGAAATTTAAATATTTCTGAAGATCTAAAAAACACGTACAAAGAAGAATTTTTAAAATCGGAGCTTTTCTACACCCTTTCAACATTCTCTGGCTTATTAAGTTGATTATTTCTAAGCACTTCGAATTTACAACAGGCAATTAGGTTTTTTTGGGTATCTTTTGCTACTAAAATAATGTTAATGTTATTGGCTATATACAGTTTTGACTCAATAATAATTTATTCGGTTTCAAACCACTTTTAAACGCAAAACATAAACATGTATTTTTTCTTTACTAATAAAAGGTCGATGACACAATTTACGAAACAACTGATAAAAGTAGGTGTATTATTTTTATACGATGAATATGGGAAACAATTGTTTTCAAAAATCTTTGCAGAAGATTTTAATGACATTCCTTAAAAGACATTTTTATATGGCCTAAAAAGTATTTTTGAACAAGTAGTAAACAGACTTGTTATTATAATATACATATAAGTAAAAATTTGCTGTAAAATTAATTAAAAAAAAAAAAAAAAAAGCCACCACGAGCCAACAACATTAATTTTATACTTTTTAATAACAATATTTCTATGATAATAATTTTAAATTTTATATTGTTTTTACCATATTTTAAATTTAAATTAATATTATAAATCTTCGGTTAGATATGAATTTCACGAATACGTACGTGGTGTGCTATAATTTACAAAACGAATTATAATAACATGTAAAGATAACAATTAACAATATTGATTGTTTCGATACTCGACATATAGTGAAGTGTTGATGCATGTAGAAATATTTATAATTATTGGTATTCATAAAGTATTCCAAATTTGCAGTCCAGACACTTATAAATGCATATAATAATAATATGTATTGCAAGTATATGTGCTTATTAGCTAAATTTTAACTGAAATTGTGGAAAATCTTAGTAATTTATCAAAAAATGATTTAAGCAATAGTTTTTCCTTTTGAAAAATCAAACATGTTTCGTTTTTGAATTTTTCTTCTATATTTTATGGTTTAGAGTTTGGGCTATGGATCCATTGAACTCAATGAACCGACCATTAACGAACTTTTTATGTATAGAATACGTTACCAATTACAAAACATACGAATGACAATAAATTTTAGCTAAAAAGTTTACGTCCATAGTGCATATATAAATAAGACTTGTCATCCAATACTGTGAAATAGCTGGTGTACCTCAAGTGTCCTTACGGAACCCTTCAACCTTTTTTATGTTTTATCATCGATATCCTGAAATCCACCAAACTCTAAACGTATTATGTGGGAGTAATTTTACAACGGCACGTACAAGTAAAATTAGACTCTATAATCTCCTTTGCAGAGTAATACTCAACACTTAACCCCAAAATAGCACAAACTTTTAACGGATCTACTTAATAAGACATGTATCTAACGCACGAACAACGAATATTGCAACAATTCCAATACCTTTACCTTCTGTGATATGTAGACCTTACTCGGAAGTACGGTAGATATTTGAAAGTTTACTTCTTCATTAATATTTAAAATATTTTTACATTTCAACTTTATTCCATAGTTGCCATAAGTTTTAAGTATAATTGACAATTTTATAAATTAAATACATAATCAATTTATCTTTGATAGTTAAATACTTTAATTATAGCGTTAATTGAAGACAGTTAGATACTACTTGATGAATTACTAAATTAGAGAATTATAAGTGTATTTTCATCATCTATATTAAAACTATATTTACATTTCAATTTAATACTCTGGTATCTAGTCTAAACTTTTCCTATAAAATAAGTCCTTCTTTTATTAAATATATAGAAAACTATAAACATTAATACTTATTTATTTAAGCATATTACAAAACAAGATAACATTGAAACCAATGCTTAATTTAATTTAGATAAACACGCCATCTCTAAAACTGAAACTTAACCAAATTATTTAAAATATTATGTAGAATGCAATGTGAATCTTCGGCAAAGTATTTTTGAGTTTTCCTAGATTCATATGGTAGGAGGGAGTAACTAAATATGCCTGTCTATTAATAGACAAAATTGAAGAAAGCACTTATAACTACACGACTCTTTTATATAATTAATTATTTTGGCGTCTCATTGCATACAAACTCGGCTTCCCACTATTGGAAGCTGTTAATGTTCTATTGAGACAACTCTTGAATCTGAATTTACTCGGTACAAGAAGAATACACGGAGAGGTTATTTTCTTTGTCAATGTACTAACTAAGCTACAATCTTAAATGTCCTGAAATCTTTTCGTTAATTGAATTTAATATTCCCACACACTACATTCGCAACCATCTTCCTTTTCACATCACTCATCAATCGTTTTACTACACCCAGCCTTAGAACATTATTTGAATTCATAGAACAATTGAGTATCATATCAAATTGATTTTTTCTATATAAGTTTGTCCACTTTAAAAAGTATCCTTAAGGAAATACAAATAGGAGCATATAATTAATAGATCTGTATTGTTTGGTGCAATAAAAAAATGGCTATATTTCACTAGTTAATTAGACGTATTGTTTTTGTTTTCAATATAATTTAATTTTATTACATTTTTTATATTTTATTTTTCATTTAATCTGATAAATAGTACCCAATATGTATTTTATGTGCACTTATTTATTGTATTTAGTTTGTCTTATTACATCATCTATATTCTATAATATTTTTCATTTATATGTATTTTTTCTCTCATACATATATTCACCTTCATATGTACTAGAGTCCCATTACAACGGTCCAAATTTGACCATATTCATTAAAAACTGAATCTCACTGCCTTTAAATAAAACAGTACTTATGCAAGCCTTTAAACAAAACAGTATATTTAACAAAATAGTATATATGCGAGTGTAATGTATTTTTTATTGATTTAATGTATTTTTTATACATAATTTTAAAAAAAATAGCTTTCTCAGTCTCTATATAAAGTATGAGTGTTCCAAATTTCATACTCCTCCATCCGACCAATTTTTGTAAAAAGAGATACCAAATTTTTGTTTAACCTATTAATATATAGATTTACTTCTTTTTTTGTATGTGTTTTCTTAATAAATTTTCGTTTGTATGAATAGAAGTTGATTTATACTAAATTTTAATACTGATGTCACAAACTATAACATGATGACACGATGCTCAAAGACTACAATACATTTCCTGAATGTGATCTAACTGACAAGAACGCGTTCAAAAGTTACCTATAGCGGAACAAACATACACACAATAATAGATTTTTTAAAGGCATAGTTCATTCGTTCATTTTTATAGTTCATTTTTATAGTTCATAGTTCATGAAAAGTTTTGTTCGTCCACAAATTTATATTAGAAGCATTTATGTTCTACGGTATCCTAAATAAACAATATTTGCGTGTCGCTTATGATTCTTCTTCTGGTATTTAATTTACGTGAAAGGTGAAATACAATGCAGTAGAATAATAACACGAAATGGTTTGGGTTAGATGTACTATAGGGTAGGGTTGATGTGATAAATATATGTAAAAGTATAAATATATATATATATATATATATATATATATATATATATATATATATATATATATATATATATATATATATATATATATATATATATATATATATATATATATATATATATATATATATATATATATATATATATATATATATATATATATATATATATATATATATATATATATTAGTACTAATTTATATTTATAAATAATAACGTTATTATTTTAAACTTATGAATGATAAAAACACATAAATTTTATTATTTATATTGTGGAATTCTAAACTAAGATAACAATGCTTTCTTCTTTCTTCTTGTTTTAATAAAACAATAATACTATATTATGAAAACTTTATTAAAGCTTTCTTTTACCTTAATTATAGTAAACATTATGCATACCAGAACAAGTTTTAATAGCTAAGTTAGGCACTAATCAAAAGATAATTTATCCATATTATGCTTTTAATTTCAACCAATGGCTATTACAATTATTCGAAGATTTAAAATTTTATTTAAATTTTATTCTTTCAAAGCTCGCCGGTCTCAACAGATTTAAGACTTCATATGTATGTTTGAAAAGGCATTTCGAAAAAAAAAAAATCGTTTCTCTCAATATCGCAAAAAAGATTATTAGAACTACTGACTTACTTTTAATAATAGAGCTGCGCAAGCGAATGGATTTGGAAATAACATTACCCATATGATATACGAATTCGAATTAATAAATTCAGTCGTCAGAATCAAAATAATAAACTTTTATATCACCCTAGCCAATATAATTCTTTCCAATTTGATGCAACTTCATTAAAATAAAATAATCATTTCTTAACAAGAATACTTTGATCGCAATTATAAAAGTATAGAGCGAAATTTTTGAATTATATAAGGAAAATACATTTTTAATAGATTTAAGGTTTTGGAAAAAAATTTTGGAAGAGAAAAAAGGTGATTTTTTTTTATTTTCTGGATTATTCTAAAAAAGTTACATTGCAAAAATTACATGAGTCAGACATTATCTTTTTTGTGATTTTTCTGGAAAATTTGAAAAACTTAAAATTAATTGGGAAGATTCTAGTTCCAAATTTGCGGTAAAATGTCTTGTAAATAGCTAAAGTTTTCTTAGAAACGCATACATTTAAAAAAATATGGAATACAAAGATACTAAATAAAAAATGCAATTTCTTCCGTTAAATAATTTTGTAAAACATATCAAATTTTTTCAGCTCAAAAACGTCCCCACAACCCCTTTAAAAAATATCTCTCTCAAAATTCAAAAATTAAAGAAATACACAAAAACAAAACTGAATAAATACAAAAATAATATCTTAAAAAAGTTTTATACTTATATTTTTTTACTGCCATAAGACTTTTTACATTTGTTATTTTCTCATTTAGATACACTGGTCGAAAATAATTCCTTTAATATCGTTAATTCGTTTTAAATTTTGTTTTTAATTTTCTACAAATGTAAGATGTACTTTAGAAGACTACTTTTTCTACTAAAAAATATATATAAAACTGTAAAAGAACCAACTCAAGAGAATTAGAAAATTATAACACAAAACATTTAATCTGACGATTTGAGCGTAACGTTAGCGATTGGGATAGTCACAAACTTGATGAAAAGATCAAACCATTAGATTTAGTGGATCTCTCCTTCAGATTATGTATCAGCGCGACCAGGAGGAGTATTTCAAAATGACAATTTTATTTGCATTTTCAAAACGCCGTCTCAACGAGGCTTCACATTCGAATCGAAAGTCTTCTGAATATCTGACGTGATATTCTGTATCCATCTTTGTATCCATGTTAATTTTTTTCCATTTTAGTAAGGATGTTGACGCACTCCCCAGCCAAGAAAGGTTATACATCATATGATCTTTCTTCCTACTCTAATACTCTTGAAAATCCAATCCAGTCCTCACAACATTCTTTTAAAACTCCATTTAGTATCGTAAGCTTCCTTACTATTAATGTATTGATCAAAAAACGGATATCAAGGTCTAACACATATAGATAAAATTTTCGGAAAATACCTAATACAAATATTATACACTTAAATAAATTAATTATAAATTGATGTACCTTACTAAGAATAATTCTTAATTAACGTTTATTAGTAGTTGAACAAACCTACATAAAAACAGTCAGTTAAATATTTAAATGGTCTATTAAATTTTAGTACTAAAGATAGATAAATATAATTTAATTACTGTTTGATTCAGTAGCGGCTTTACCAGCAGGATTTGTAGGTAAGCTTGAGTCTAGATTGGAAAATTTTACAGTTAATTATTTTTAAACAGCTAAAGAATATGGCTTATCTGTAAACTTGCCCATGATGTTTTATAATAAGATGCTTTTTAGTCCTCTCACTGTCGTCTGATATAGCTAGGAAAATTTTTCAAATAAAAAATAAATAAATAAAAGAAACTTTTAACGTATAAATATTTTGTTGTATTATCACTGAAAAAGCGAAGGCATTTATTTAATCTACTTGTGTTCGGTATTACATAAATTTCAGTTCCAAAATACAAATTTTTCCACATATTATGGTGTATGAACAATATACACTGCTCTACAGCCTGGTCAACGACTTTGTATTTAAACTTCGCTACGAAAATTTAGTCAATTTTTCAGGCTGCCAAAAAAAAATTACTCAAGGTGCCCAAAATTTTTATTATTTTAAAATGTTTAAAATTGTAATAGTGATTGTGATTTTTTTAAAACTCTCGTGGGTAAGCATAAAACCGCTTAAAAAAATTAAAATGTGAATATTTGTTTTTAAAGGAATTAAGAACTCCTTTTAAACAGTCCTAGAAGCATAAAAATAGCTGGTAACATTATCTTTTATTGTTACATAATTTTTAGCATTGTTCTAGCACTACTTAATGTCATATTTCAATGCATGAATTTATGATAAACTTTCAATTAAAAACATTAAACTAACTACAATTTTTCGGAAAAATTACCATTAAAAATTGATGTTTTATTTTCTAAACTTTCTTACGTATATAGTTTTGGGTGTCCTTTTTATTTTTGTAGTCTTTTATATTTTGTTCATTTATTATGATACCTCTAAATTATATCATATTTGTAAAAAAAATTTAGTAATAATAATATTAAAAGCAAACCTTTTAGAAAAGACTCCAAAACGAATGAAATATTAATATATAAATCCTGTGTAATGAGGTTTGATCAAGTTGAATTCCGAAACTACTTATCCGATGTTACTGTCATTTTTTAAATTTTTGATTTGTCACAATTTAAAAGATAGGATAAGGTTTTCCTGTCTCTAAATTGTCTCTAAATCCCTTTTTTTGTTTCTAACAGCTGGTAGTGTAAGTTAACTTATTTGATATAATCCGTTAACAAGTTGTTATCAATATTGGATTTTGGAACCGATAAATTTGAAACGCATCCAAATATTAATTTGTTGAGTAAGTCCAAATATTCAAAAGTTTTTAAATGGATTTTTTCCAAATTCCATTTATAAATACCAAATGTATTTTGGTAGAAAGTTTATAAATTAAATAAGTGACAAATCAATATTTCCTATATATGATAGAGAGATGCCGGTTTTACATGCACCGTAGAATGAAAATGGAAAATTTGATGTTTTCTTTATCTGTAGTATGTTTTGTATAGCAAAGTGATAAAAGTTCCATCTTTTATCCTTTGCAAAATATGGACATGCGTTTTTTTTTAAACTTTTGTAATCATTGTCAAAATAACTGAGTCTGCTAGTATTATGTGAATTTTAATATTATTTTACAAAATTATATGATTGAGTGTATTCAAAACTATTGTTAATAACAATAATTACGAATAGCCGCCAATCGCCATACAGTTTAATGGTTTAAACACTTACACGTCTACGCTACGGTTGGGTAATCATTCATAAATTAAAATCGTCTGCTTGACCTTGTATTGTAATATTACTGAAACACTTGTTTGCTATATTATATCTCTTGTATATTTAGTATCATTCATGAATCATAACATCACAAGTTGTGTGTTTGTGTATTTTTACGTAAAATTGTCAAATTTTTTAAGTATTGATATTTTTATAATAATTAAATTTTATTATATTTTTTAATTTTTGTGAATTTATTAATAAATATCGCTTACATATTTTAATAAATATAAATTGTTAAATTAATCTTTTGTTGTGGTTATGTTGGTGTTGAAGGTGTACTGTAGGCTATGGTGATAATAGAAATAAACAAATAATCTAGTTTATCAGTTTAATTTTATCACGAAAATTTAAGGGGGTTTGTATAGTAGAATGAGAGTGCACAGTGATTAGTGGACTTAGTTAACATATTGCTGAGAACATAGTAGCAGCACTCCAGCTTATTTAAACGAGAGAGCCTATTATAAATTAATGCCTATCCAGTACACAGTAAACCACTTTCGATTACGTTTAATAATAATAGAGTAAGATCCCAGAGCGATCAGACACAACTTATTTTCACACAGATGAAACTTTGGGATCTCAGTCTCGTCTTGTGTACTTTGAATACCTGAATATTTTTAGAATTCGTTGTGTGACACTTGGGCAGGTAACTAAAAATGAGAGTTATTTAACTTAAATTTACATGGCTGATTTTTATATATATTTCTAGAATATTATTTTAGAAGTACTAAATTAAGTTTTCATGTAAAAATAAGTAAAGTTTTTTTATTTTTTGTAGAGCTTTAAAGCGTCTGATTAAAGTTCTGGTTCATTAAAAGTGTCTGAAACTTAATTTAGTACTTCTTAAATAATATTCTAGGAATAATATTTTAAGTTAAATAACTCTCATTTTTAGTTACCTGCCCAGGTGTCACACAACGAATTCTAAAAATATTCAGGTATTCAAAGTACACGAGACGCGACTGAGATCCTAAAGTTTCATCTGTGTGAAAATAAGTTATGTCTGATCGCTCTGGGATCTTGGACTATAAATCCGCATCTGATGTCTGAAGTTTTATAGTAAAATTTTGCTTTTTAAAACTTATTTGAAACCTTTATTCTAACTCTTATCTTATTTGTCATCCCTTTCAAATGCGTAAACGTCACTATGGGGTAATTACATCAAAATTTTAAGTGACATTGTGTGTCCATTATCCATTAATTTTATAATTTATTATACATTCTATTAATGGTAGAGAGCTTCAATTTGTGGTATTCCATAGTATTAATTATGTTAGGTGGATAAATAAATTTATACACTTCAATTTTTTTATTTTGCTTAAACACTATTTGACCTCGGATTGACGTAACGTAATGACAGGCTTAGACCAATCAATAAAGTTAAGCAACAGCAGTCACAATCTGTATTTGGATGGGTGACCACCTATCAGTACTGTGTACTGTTGTTGTATAAAAAGTAATAATCCCCTTTGGTTAATGGTTATATAGCTTGAAAGTAGCTGAAGCCAGAAAAAAAAAACACTTTATTTTATTCTAATTATTTTCCATATTCAAGTGCAGTTGAATATGGAGTAACATGTCGCATAATTAGAATAAAATAAAGTGGTTAAGCAAAATTAAAAAATTGAAGCGTGTAAATTTATTTATCCACCTAACATAATTAATATTATACATTGGTTGGAGATATGATGATAATCTCCATGACTAGTGACACCTATTGTATAATAGAAAAAACATATATTATATTCCTGTAAATATACATTTCAAGGTGTGTATAAACCGAAATTTTATTGCGCTTACTCAATACACGCAGTAACGATTTCGTTTTCCGTTATATTTCGAAAAAACCGATCTGCATAATACGTTTTTTTATCCACAGTGTGACTTGATCTAAAATTTCGTATTACATAACATAATTTAAAGTGTTAAATCAAAAGTTTGAGTGTCCATAATTAATTAATTGTGAATATATTACTGTATTAAATTCGTCACCTAGGTTTATTTGAAGTATTTAAATAAAGTTCAGTTAAATAAATAAATCTTTAAATCAAAATTTCGAGAAAAAGGCTGCATTTTACATATAATTATTTGAAAAGGATATGTGAAAATATGTATGTTTTCCTGAACGCCCGGGAAACTAAATGATTATAAAATCGATTTTTTAAACGGTTGTCCAAAAAGAATACAAGTTTGACAAATCTAATTTTTCAAAACAAATTATAAAATTTTAAAAAGATCCTTTGCCTTTTTAGTTGTTTTCAAACTAACGGAGTTAACGCATTACTTTCTTCTCTAATTATACTTTTTTCTCACTCATACTTTTTGTACAATCGTAAAGAAAACACTTTAAATTTTGATGTTTTTTATTGATTTCCGGAGCTGCAGACAAATTTTTTTTGCTGCAATAATAGCCAAAAAATTTAACAGTCGTACAAAACATTTCATTTTCCCGTTGTTATAGTTCGGTTATAGGAAAAAATATTTTACAATCATAGTATTCTGCTGTATAAGTTTCTTTTAAAACTTTTTTTCTAACACTTATCCTTTTCGAACAATCGTAAATAAAACCCTTATTTTCCAGTTTTTTGCCAGAATAAAGGAAAAAACTGATTTTCACATAATGTTTTTAAAATACTTCCAAGTAACTTATTACAAAAATGCAGCTTTTTTCATGATTTAAACAGCTATTTAACTGGTGTATTAAGTAAAGAGTAAAATAGATTCGACAAAGCGTAAGCATGTGTATATGCATGGCTATTTCAATAATTGACTATTTTTGTTTGTATTTTGTCTATTGTTTAAAAATCGATTATTTTACGTAATAATCTCATAACCAAGGTGTGTCATAAAGTTTTTAATGTATGAATATGAATTCACTCACGAAAAAACGTTTTTCGTTATTTCCTAAAATCGATAATTTTTACTAAATGCTTGCGTTTAATCTGTTTGAGGAAATAGATAATCTATCATTATATACGTCACAAATTCATTAACACATTTATAGTATTTACAACGTATTAAAACTATTTATTTCATACCAATCTACGATTCCATTCCATTTACTAGTAATTTTTCCGTAAAACGATTCACTGTTGAAAACAAAATTCATATTGGGTTTCTAATTTCGATACGATAACGGTTTCGAACAAGACAACAGGTTCAACAAAATTGTCTTCCTTTTTATAGAACGATTATTTTTAGACTAGCAAATTAAATTGATTTTTAAAATTAAAAAGTTCATTCAAAAACAAAGAATCTCTTAAATCTCGTACACACGTGCAACATTCGTACCGTATATCTTAAATCTGTATTGTTACATTTTACGTGATACGAAACCAATGATTCGTAAGTGTTGCGATGTGACAGTGTTCCATTCCATTTGTTATATTTAAATACAATAAAAAACTAATAAATAATGTTTTCGTCGTGTATGATTTCAAGCGTGTAGCTAGTGACTGCCTTTGCAAATATTGCGTTATTGAGTCCATACTATTCGTAGCCCCACCAAGAAACATCTTTTGATGCGATTCTAATTTATCGATAATTTGTGGGATGCGATGTAACATTGTCGCGTTCAAAATTTGTTATTCGATGAAGTTACGCATTCACATTGACAAGTAGGTTGCTGTTACGCATGAAAATTGCGTGACGGTGTTACGTTATACGCTAATGTTGCTCGTGTATACGCAACCTTAGAGATTATTTTTTATCTCTTTCTTAAAAACGATGTCTTATAGGCAATTTTTATGGGATTCTATGTTATGACGTCAATAATCAGTATCACTGTCCTGTTATTATAACCAAATTTTGTTTATTTTTAAAGATTTTTAAAATAACTTCATGTTCCTTGAAGTTAAGACGCTTTAACAGATGAAATAAGTAAAGCAGGCCGACTTTAATGAAATTTTGTGTGCGATCCCCTGGGTAGTTCAGATTTACAATTGCGCCCAATAGGTGGCTCTCCTATCGGATTCTAAGAAATATTTTTTTTTTATTTTTGGCAAAAGTTCATGGTATATAGTCCCGGCCAATAAAAACTCGCATATCTGAACTTTTTCATATTTTTTAATATTAAAATACACGATTTTTATGATGTAATTTATAATTTAGATGCGCGCGCATCACTGTCACACACAATTCACAGGTTGAAGCTGTTGTTATGATTTATGTTACACTTAATGTAAGAAAATATATATTTATTTATTTAATTTTTCAAATTTAAAATGAGCTTTATTGACTTTGTTGACTATCCTTTTATTATTTTATGGTAATTAATTATTTGCATGCAGTTAAAAATTGTTTTTTAATGATACCAAAGAAATACAACTTCCTATGCGCGAACATTAGTACACCCACCCTTTTTATTTTAGAAATTGAAGATTTTGTCAAGTTGGATAATAATTAGATTGAAAATACTTTGCCTTCACTTGACTTTTATTTAAATTGTTAGTTTGTATACAAATTAACAATAGCCGGCATGTTTCGTTTTCTCATGAATAACATTTTCAAGGCGACAATGATTGATTGTTTTTAAGAAATTTTTTTGTTTAAGAAGTGCTCAAAACTAAAATCTTAAATAGAGTACTTTAGAATTAAAATTATTTTAGAGTGGAAATATATAAAATATATTACATTTTCAGTAAAAATTTTCTAAATTAAAATATATTAAAAAAATATTTAAAAGTCAATAAATACAAAAATGAAGAGTTAAATCCTTTTTACAGTAAACTTTGTTAAACAGTTTAAATATTTTAATATCGCGTTTGTATTTTGTGTAATATTTACCATAGAAATTGTGAATAAATCATATTTTTCTAATAAATTTACAAATAAAAAACAAAACATACGCTTTTTAAAATCGAAGTTACAAATTCACATTAAGAAAATTTGTTTTCAGTATAAACATTTTTTATATTATTGATTTAAAACCATAATTTCTCCATCAAATTAATACGAATCCACCGATATATTGTTTGCATTACGAAATGAATCCATTGTTTTATTGTTGTTAAAATATATAACTATGTGGTTAAAATACACATATTTTTTAAGTGATTAGTCAACGGGAAATACCTTCCTTATAGACTATATTGTATTTTGATAATATCAACATTTTAACATAAATACCCAGTTTACTTCTAAAATTGGTGGTTTAAATCATGTAACGAATATTAATTAACATATTATTGTACTTTATTAAATCATAATTTACAAATTATTATTATATTCATGTTTGAGATAAAATCAATTTTTAACACGTTTTTATTAGATTCACATGCAATTATTTAGTTAAAAAACAAAAATATATACGCTACAGAAAAATTCGATTAGAAAGAGAATACCCAACGAATTTCAAACGATAGTTGTACACTGTGTCTCAATTCAAATGTAATTACTCTCATATTTTGAAGCGAAATGCTTCAGATGGTTTATGAATTAAATTGGATTAACATTTAATTATCTCCTGTGATTAACAGTCATTTTTAAACTGATATCAAATTCTGTTTGCCATATAAAATTTTCCAATACGGATTTTCATTAAAATCTTAATATATAAAATCCACGTGTCGCGATGTTGGCTCACCGCTATGAATCTCGAAACTACTTATCGGATCTCAACATAATTTTTTCAAAATTTGTGATGTGTACCAACCTAAAGCAAAGCATGATTGGCTCTATTAGTATACTAATAGAGTCAAACATAGCCAAGAGAGTGTTCAAAGGACCGCAATATCTATTCCGCTTATGGGGGGTATCTCACTATTTCGAGTTTATACCATATAGTGGTACAAAAATGACCATTACCATTAATAGAGGATAAATAAATCATGCAGCTAACATGCAGTGAATAAATAAATGTACGTATGCAAATATCTCAGGGTGCACGACTCTCTCTAATAGAAGCTTTTATTTCTCATACATAGAGGTTTTAGAGGCTACAAATGACGGGACCAGTCAATTACTCTCACTTTTTGAATTTTTGCGCTTACCACGTACTAACTGTATATTAGTGTATTTAAACCTTACTCAACTGTATTAGTGTATTTACACTAAATTAAATCAATATGAATAATCTTATCTCCTTAAAAACAAATCAATTTTATTTTTTTACTTTTTTACTACCATATATAGCTGTTAATTATCAACAATTCATACCCATATAACCATACATGATAATTATTAAAAACAAGTATAAAAAAAAGTGAAAGCGATATTTATTTAATAAAACTGTTTTCAAAGAATCAAATCAAATACAGTTTAAATATTTATTAATATTATTCACAAGTGTAATAAAATTTATAATTAAAATCATGAGGTAACTAACAATCAATATTATTATAATGTTAAGCCATTTTTGAATCGTAAAGTGAATATAATTTGGGGATGGGTGGGATATTGATAAAAACTTGAAGAAAGAGGTACATTTTTAAACTTTGTGGCATCATTGTTTCAGAAAATATGGTGTTGATATACTGGTTCAAGAAAGATAATATAATATTATATACTTTTTTTATTGAATAGTTCAGGCATATAATCGGCTATATTTGTTTATTTGTGACAAGGTTGAAATGAATTTTTGTGCGATTTTATGTTTAAAATAGTTTGTTGTGTACCTAGGGTGTAAACTGACAATTTTAGACTGAGTACACGAGGTCAAAAAACCCTTTCAGTGTTTGGTACGAATAATATTTTTTGTAAACATAAGTTATGCGTCTTTTATTACATAGATAAAAGTGATTATAAGTTGTTTGAGAGATAATTTTTTTAATGTAAACTCGATTTAAATATATATTTTATTACAGAACCATATTTTTCGTTTTCATCACTGATTCATACACTAACATTAACATGTTATCAAGCACTACACTTTCTGTATTTTAATTTTTGTACGGTCTAATTTTTGTAATATTCATTTCAACATAGTATTACACACATATGATTTAAATTGTGGAAAATTCAACGTACTATTCATGAGAGTACACAAAAATATTCAAATTAAATTTACAATAATATTAGTTAATAATCTGTGCAATAATTTATAGTCACTTGTAATATAGTGTTTATTTACCAAGGACTACAGGGTTTTTTCATCCCATCTTCGGTTTGTGGCGGCACGTGTTACTGCAAAATCCATAATTGGTTTTAAAAGTCAACTTTACACCTTATACAATTAACTACATACATTACGTACCAAGTCAATATAATATTTTTTGTCCTATCATGATCTGCATGTTTAAATTACCATTCAACTATAATATAGATGTAAGGCTGACATAAAAACTAAAGTAAATAAAAATAAAAAATAGAAAACGTCCGAAAGTGTCATCGTAAAATTTTTTATATTATAACTATTGACGGAACTATTATAGACTTACTGGGTTGACTAAACAAAAAAATTTCTGTTTAGTTGAAAATAAATAGTTATAATATATATTACCACACTTTTAGATGAAAGTAGAAAATTTCCTTAGAATCGTTGTTATTTCAAACTCAATGAAACGAAAAGGCGACAGTACATACAGTATTGGTACCAAAATGTATTACGATCCTCTACGAGGAAGAATACAACACCATGACTTTCATCAGTTTAATTTTAAACTTTTTACACTGAGAAAGAGTGTTCTCATATTGATAGTGCTTCAATATGATATTCATAATTATTATTTATTATATTTTAATACCAATTTTGAATAAATATTTTTATCTTTTTTTGCAGTACAAAAGATGCAACATGGAACGAAGAAGAAGGTACCGTTCGAATGTTCTTACGAGGTCGTCCAATTGTACTCCATTCACCGTCCAGTGAAATGGATACTTATGATATAACAAAAGTTGCAACTGCTCCAACAACTAAATTAAAATTGAGTTGGGTGTATGGATATCGTGGAAGAGACTGTCGATCTAATTTATATCTTTTGCCAACTGGTGAAATTGTTTATTTCGTTGCTGCTGTTGTTATTCTATATAATGTCGAAGAACAATGTCAACGCCATTATATTGGACATACCGATGATGTTAAGAGGTAAGTTAGTTTTTATGTCTACTAGCGAGTACCAATTTAATCTTGGAATTGGTACAGTGAAATTCCACGTAGTTGACGAAATTGCACAGTTAATGATTTAAAATTAGTGTTGCTTTTGAATGCTTCCTTAAAAATGTAAATAGCAAATGGAAATTCTTAATTATGCAAAACATGCATAATCGAACCTCAATTTGAGACATTTCAAAGATATAATCTCACTGCAAAAAGCAAATGTGGATAACTTATTCGAAAGATATTGGCTGAGAAGCAAATATACTCGATATTTTGTGAGTATTGTAGGAGTTCCATACCGAGGTGGAGAATCGATGTAGAACTCTTTTATTGCTCCTTCTCTAGTGGTTGGTAAAAGTGTACTTACTCACTTTGGCCAACCTTCCTTTGATGACTCACTGATATATCGTTAAGGGTTCAAAATGTAGTAACTAGATACGAGTGAAATATCTTTCGATCCTACAAAAAAATACCTACTGATCTAAGTATGTGTCATAATATTTGAAAATATTTTAATATTTTTAAATAAACAATAACTAATTTTAATTTTCAGCTTGGCGGTACATCCAAATAAGTTATTAGTTGCATCTGGACAATGTGCTGGGCATGACAAAAGAGAGGCACGGGTAAGAACAATTTTACTTTTTTTTTTAACAAAACAAGGCCAATATTTTAATACAAATTATCATTCACGTTGACTTAAACACTTTTCAAAGGTTTCAAACGTTCGGCTCAATAATCATAAGAAATCATAAACTAATCGTAATGAATTTAATTTTTAGCCACATATTCGAATTTGGAATTCTGTTAGTTTAACAACAATGTCAATAATTATCGGTGACTTCGAAAAATCGATTTGCTGTTTATCCTTTAGTAAAGCTGATGGTGGTGTTTTATTGACTGCAATTGATGAATCTCCCGATCATAATATTTCTGTATGGGATTGGCAAAAAGGTGAACATGGTGTTAAAATTACAGAAACTAAGGTATGAAAACACTCTGTGTGGTATTATTTTATAATGTTTGTCATAGGCGTGAGGATATATTAGTCCGATTAAAATAATCTTGAAAGTTTCCAAAAATATACATAACGTTGATTTCATCTGTGAGATGAAACTGGACACCAATCACTAATATTTTATGTGAAAATAAAATATAAGATATTCGAATTTAATTTTTTTTCAGCTATATCTTAAGTTCTTGTTCGTGCAGTTATAGACATTTTCAGAAATAAATCTCGAGAAAAAAAGATATATTGTAAATTTAAATCGCCTAGCTATTTCTCTCTACAAACTCTTTAATCCAACTTTTTATTCATAGCTACGTTCAATGACAATCACATCAGACGTTTCTTCACCAGCCGCTGTTTTTACTTTTTTAGTAAACTAAGAACTCTTGGGTGGTTTGAATAACGATCTTTCTGTAAGGCAGTAATGAAAATTCTGTAAATATGGATATGTGAAAATTTCCAGCCGCTCTAAAGTTTATTTGTTTTGTAGAATTAATTTCTAACATTTTAATTTTTCATATTTTTAGTGTTCTGTTGATACTGTCGTTGCTGCTGAATTCCATCCATTAGATCGTAATGTAATAATAACATGTGGTAAATCTCATATTAGTTTTTGGACATTAGACAATGGTGGTACATTATACAAGCGTATGGGCATCTTTGAAAATCGTGATAAACCAAAATATGTGACATGTGTTGCATTCACTGAAATGGGTGATGTTATTACTGGCGATTCAAATGGAAATATAATCGTATGGGGTCGTGGTACAAATACAATTTCCAAATTAATTAAAAATGTTCATGAAGGCTCAATATTCTCATTGTGTGTCACTAAAGAAGGTGCCATTATTTCTGGAGGTGGTAAAGACGGAAGACTGATTCATTTTGATTCTAATTTAAATAGGACTGGTCAAGAAGCACAAGTAAGTTGAATATATATATATATATAACTGGGAATCCTAAAACATAAATATTTTAATTTTTTTCGACAACTTTACCGTTTCTGTTTGATATTCCGAAATGCTGCTGCATTTTTCAAAATCTAAACTTATAATAAATTTATATCAATATCCGGAAGTAGTATAACAAAGACGCAAGTCGTATCTCTTTAAAATCTTATTATAGTAGAATTATAATTTCTTACAATTGAAAGCATTTTGTGGTTCTGCACAAAAGACTTTCCAAAGACCAAATTCTTAGACTTTTTATAGGCCAAAATACTTAGTTTTTTAGTTTAATCTTAATTTTGACGTGTTTGGATATGTGAAATTATTCGTGGTAGTTTAAGCACTATGTTTTATCATCAAGATAATTTTCATTCAGTACTTCAAACGGGCTGGCAATACCCCTAAGGTTACATAATTTTTAATATTTCCTTACTATATTTTATTCGTAAAAAAAATTCAGTTCATTTTTATTAATATATCTTGATAGTTGATAGCAGATCAATATCTTTAATGTTTTGACGTTCAAATCGCATCACACCAAAATATGAAGTGAAATGATTTTGTAGATACTGCTTCTTGTACTAAGTGGCGTCTAAAATTGACAAAAGCAGCTCGAATTGACGAGTATAAGATTTGCAAATAACCAAACCAAAAAAATGAATTTGAAAAATCAATCAATGTTATTTAATCGCCTTTCTATTTATTTTGTTGGAAAACAAAAATATTATATTGAAAGGAAAATAATATAAAATATTTGTAATTTAAAAATTCGTTTAAAATAATATATTTTGTTTTAAATTTCAGATTGAGTTACATTTTGGGGGAATACGTGTAATTTCAGAGGGGCGTGGATCTCAATTATTAATTGGCACAACAAGAAACTGTATATTAACTGGAGCCATTGGCCTTGGTTTTCAACCAGCTGTTCTTGGGCATGCTGATGAATTGTGGGGCTTAGCAACACATCCATCTTTACCTCAATTTGCTACAGCTGGAATGGATAGATTACTTCAAATGTGGGATTCCATGTCACATAGCGTAGTTTGGAGTAAAGATATTGGGGTAATCATTATATTATTTTAAAATCAATATTTCAAATCCCTTTGGTTGTCAAGTATAAAGAAAACAAACTAACAATTAACTCCTTAACAAGCTATTCTGAAACTGTCTAATATATATGTGTACAAACCAATCGAGATCTATTTAAGAAAATTTCTATAAAAGTTTTTGTTATTGTTTTTAGGAACAAGCACAGTCTGTTGCATTTTCGGCTGATGGTGGAGTAGTTTTAGTTGGATGTATTTCTGGTCGTTGGCTGGTTTTTGATTCGCAAACAAGAGATTTACTTGGACAACACACAGATGGTGCTGAACCGTTACAAGTAATGAAATTCTCACCTGATGGAAAAATGTTAGCTATTGGATCACGGGATAATTACATTTATATATATCAAGTATCAGATGACGGAAGGCGATATAACCGTGTTGGCCGATGTATGGTTAGTATTAAAATATTTTATTAGTAAAGTTTTAAAAACTTTATAGCATATTGATTTGGTATTTTTAATTGTTTCCAAACTTTGTTTAACCAGGATAACAAATATTACTACAGAATTATTTCTAAAGTAAAAATATTTATCAATTGTTCTTCCGTAACAATGTAGTTCATTAAATTTTGTAAAGTTTGTTGACAGTAACTTCAATATATTTTTCATCGTTAAAAATTCCCATCATCAGTTTGTTGACAGTAACTTCAATATATTTTTCATCGTTAAAAATTCCCATCACGATCATCATGTTTTCAGAATTTTGCATTTACCATTTCAATGCATTCTGCATTGTCGATTTACCCTATTGTTTGTACATAGTTCTTCATTCCATCAAAATTTGTACTTACCATATTTGGTTCTGTATTTGTCGATTATCCCGATGTTGATTATATTCCCCTTCAAATATTCTGTAGTAGTATATGTTAAATTTTATTTATCAAATATGTTTTCATGCGATCGGTGATTAGGCTGTAACCAAACATAGACGACGTTCTGGGTTAATAATAATGGTAAATGATACATAAAAACATTGGCTATTTGCACAAGTTTATATTTGTTCACAGTAAGACTATAGTTGCCACTATTGTTGAAATTCCATTAATTAGACTGAAAAGTGAAAAACAAATGTTCTTGTTAAAGACAGCTGATTCATTTTAATAAGATATTTAACATAAAATATTTTTTAGATAATAAATTTGTTAGCATTTACATAAATAGTTATTTTATCTTTAGTGGCTACAACAGTTTAAACAGCTAATTTCATCACAGCTAATCACGAATACACCACGTAACAATAATTATATATTTTACACAATAGTTAATAATACACAAACACTATTCTACTGAGATATGTCTATCCGATTGTTTACTCTCGAAAAAAAATTTATCACATCAAATCTAACAAGAGACATATCTTCGATTTTTCAAAAGCTTGTAGAATCGATTTTAAGTTTAAAAAAATCGCTGAAGTTTTTTTTTTTTTTTTTAATATATGTTTGAAAATAAATATGCTTACTTAAATAATTTATCATTTTGTAAAATCTCAGAATCAAGTACCATAATTTGTATAAAACACAGTTCATGACAAAAGCTGGAATAGATTTTTAGTTTTTAAGAATAAATTATAATATCAATACCCAAAATCTCGAAAAAACGACAAAAGTATCTACATACTATTTGTCTTATAGTCTTGGTATCTTAGAATGTATGTAACCAAATTCATTTAATCCTGCAGTAAATCGGCCTTAAGATGGCCACAAGAAAGACCTCTATTCTCTCAATGAAAAGTGTTCGTACATTTAAAAATGTTTCTGTGAAACACATATTTTATACACATTTACACAAAGGGCAATTATGGATCAAGTGCACAAAAATTGCTAGCCTTGATATTCTTCTACAATTATAAAAATAAACACTGAAATGCTCTTAGGCTAATCACAAACTTAAAAATAAAATTTTTGCAAATTGGTTGGTTAGCTAATCTCTCTTTATATATTTGCAAATTTAATTAAATATTTGATTTCAGGGACATTCCAGTTTTATAACACATTTAGATTGGTCCATAGACAGTCAATATCTAAGAAGTAATTCTGGGGATTATGAACTTTTATATTGTAAGTGTATATTTTTTCTTGAACATCATTTTTTAATATATTTTAATATATTTTAAATTATTAATAATATTAATTTTTAGGGAATGCTTCAACATGCAGACAAATTCCACAAAGTGCTACAATGCGTGATGTCCAGTGGGCTACTAATAATTGTACATTAACATTCCAAACAATTGGTATTTGGCCAGAAGGAGCCGATGGTACTGATGTTAATCATTGTGATAGAAGTAATGATCAAAAATTAGTCGCAACAGCTGATGATTTTGGCAAAGTAAAATTATATTCATATCCAGTATGTCAACCACGAGTAAGTATTATGTTATTAATTAATAAAATAAAGAAATATAATCTAAAACTAAAAATAGTTGTAAGCAAATTTAATGTCGCCTGAAGAATTTTCAAGTGAATGTGATATGTACATTTGTTTTAATTGGAACTTTAAAGAATTTTCTATTTTTCTATCTATTTCCATAAAAGCACCAATGGAATACCAATTATAAAAACAAATTGTGGTTTTAAAAAAGCATTCACAATAAATTTAGACACATAACATATCATTCATAAGAGTAACAATGCCATTTTTTCGCTCAAATCAGAAGTCAACGAATTCAACTTTTAGAAATAGTAAAAGAAGTAATTATTTGACAAATAAGGCATTTAGTTGTATTCATTAGTATCCAAAATAATTTATCTATGACTTAAATAAAATTATTTACGACGAATATAAACATGAAATTATATGATTTTTCAATTAACTTTAGTTTCAAAGCTACCGCCGTATCAGAATAAAAATATTTTTGCTCAAAATCTGCATTGATTTTTGTACTCATGTTGTAAATTTTATTCATTGGAAATTGAATTTTTACATATTTTGAATTGTATTAAAAAATAACTCACTCTTCCCAGGTATGAATAAACCTAAAATATTAACACAGAAGAGATGAGTTATCCTATTGCGTTGAAAGAATGGGATTCTATCCTAATCTATATTGCCTAAACATTTGAACGTTCACTAGACCGTTAAAATATATATTTATCCGCTGTAGCATGATCATCCTTCTTTTAATTTGAGTGCAACTTTTTATAAGCATCATTTTACTACTTTTTGGATTATTAAATTTAAAATAAATTTTATTTTTGTTTTCAGTCACTTTGTCATTCGTATGATGGCCATAGCAGTCATGTAACAAATGTATCATTTTTATATGATGATACCCGTTTAATATCAACTGGTGGCAATGACACCAGTGTAATGCAATGGACTGTGTATAAATATTAAGGCTTTATTATAAAATATTATTTGTAACATTATACATATTTATATATCGTAATATATAATAATTATTATTATATTGAATTTATCAAATATTTTTATAAAATATTATACATTTTTTTTTCATATTTAACTCTGAAAAAGCAGTGAATGAATGAAAGCAAATCGAATAAAATATACGTCGTGGCGCATAACCTATTACCGTATTTTTTAATTAGTACGATGGATCCGTTTTTGTTAAGTTTGATGCAGATGACAGCATCATAGATGGACTCCGTGTTGCGCAATTATTTAAAACAGGCGTATTTATAATTCAATAAGTGTAAGTTTTGAAGCATGATGGGGTTATTGAGCTGTAAAGTATATTGCCATCAATATTGCATATTAGCAATATTAAATATGGCAACATACCTTGCCCAGTAACATCAGGATTTCGAAACACAAATGAAATGTTTTACTGATTTGTTTTCCATAGTAAACAACAACAAATAATTCAATTTACGTGTATAGTAACTTTTTTATTTTAATAATTTACTTGTATTCAAAATGGTTTAACATAACCTCTATCGCTTTGATATGTTACACAAGCAATGAATCTCAAACATGAGGTAGCAAATACTGTACATATAAAGTATAATTATGATCCTCTAATATTAGCAATATTTACGACAAAAAAAAAAAAAAAAAAATATTTTAATGTAAAAACATTAAATTTTTATTCATAAATAATTCAAGCGATAATTTTTTATAAATGTTTTATTAATATTTTCGATTTGAAAAGTAGCGCGTTATACTCCAAGTGGATAAGTTTGGCAAATAAAAAGGTCGGTTGACTATTTCTCAATTTTAATACATAAATACTTAAATTATTTTTTAAGTCAGTATTAAATTTGAAATACCTACTTTAAATATTGGATTTAAATTTGCGCTGTCACAATTCACCAAATAGCGAAGTGAATTTCCAACGAAATCTTTCTTTATGTATTATCGTTTTCAAAATTTTTAGATAAAAACATTTAACATTCATAGTTTTTAACCTATTTCTTTAAGTGTTTGATAACATGAAAATATCCGTTAATATGCGAGTAGGTTATGGGCCGCGGAAATTTTGTAATTTATTATCTTTAAGTTGGTATTCGTTTTCGTCACTTCAATGATATTTATAGCTTTTTATATTTCATAAGTTAGCTTGTGAATCTTTGTACTTTAAAATGAATTTAATTTTTTTAAATATATTTATACATCACTTATTTTTCAGAGTAATTGGCCTAATTTATTTAGAATTTCAAACAATAAATGTAGTTACGAAAATGTGTTGAGTTTTTATTTACTTTCCATTTTGTGATAATTAAATCAACCGACAAGGTTACTCCAAGTATGCTTATTGTGAACATTTATATTTAAAAAAAAATGAGGTACTAGTTAAAAATCTTAATTTCCTACGATTTTGTTATATAAACATTCACAATAAATCCAAATGTGGCGTGAGTCAGGTATTAATAGTAATGAAAAATTAACATGGCCAATCATGAACATAATTTATAAAGTGTCCATTATAAAGCGATATGTGGTTTTTTATTTCATATATTGTTAATTTTATAATCCAACAATTTTTGTTCTAATAGTCAAACAAAAAATTTTCTTTGTGTTGAAAATTAAAAACAAACCAGTGAAGATAACAGTATTAATGGTTTAGATACTGGACTCATGCGATTATAATTAATGTCAGGACTATTTTTAATCATTATAATTCATAAAATATCCTAAATATGCATCCCGTACAGCTATAGGAGTTTGTTATATAAGATCCCTGCAATAAATGTCCTATTCAATCCTATAAATATTGAATAGAAAATCAATAAGATTGAAGAGGAAATTTCATTGCATAGAGAATGAATCCTATGCAATCTCCTATTGATTTACTATTCATTCCTATCCAATTTCTATAGGATTGAATATATATTAATATCAGGTATTATATATAAAAAACGTTTTTTTTTTTCTTTAAAAAAAACAACTTTTGTTCAAGACATTTTTACGTAAACTGTTAAATTTGCCACAATTTCAACTTAAATTTAGCTAATAAACACATACATAATTGTAAAGTATCCCTGATAAAAAAGTTAATCCAATCTCATAGGAATGAATAGGAAATCAATAAAATTGAATATGTATTCATTGAATAGATAGGAAATGATTTCCCAGAACACATAGGAAATGATTTCCTATTCAGTCCTATAGATTTTTTATCAGGGATGTATTATAATTTTGTATGTGTTAATTAGCTAAGTTTAAGCTGAAACTGTGGCTAATCTTACAGTTTACGGAAATATCTTGAACAAAAGTTGTTTTTTTTTTAACCCTTCGGAACAATCGCGTAGAGAGATTCTCTCACGCTTTTTTTAAAACTTTTTTTTTTTTCTAAATTCAAATGGAATGAGCCCCTGAAATTTTTTTTACCTTTCTAAAATTTAATACTCTAAATGATATTAATAAAACAAAATTTTTTAAACTTGAAAAATAGAGAAAAAAAATATTTGTTTATTTACTGTGAGAGATTCTCTCATCGCATGAGTTAAGTCAGGCATAAAAAAAATTGCCGTTCGTATGAGTTCGTTTCATTTCGGCTGTCTCCGTGACTTCTAGCCGCCATTTTGAATGTATATAGATATACAAATAAACATTGTTTTGAAAGTTGTTTACTTATTTTACTTCTAAACTGTTGTAATTACTATGTTAATTAGATTGATCATAAGTATAATATTATTATCAATAAATATAATAATAAATAATATTTAATATTATATTTTACTTAATATATAACCTAAAATTATTTAAATATTTTTTAAATTTCGCTCTTGGCGCTTGCGCAATAGGCGTGAGATTTTCTCTCATCACGATAGCAATGACTGTGGTACGGGAGACGTATGTTCTGAAGGGTTAAGAAAAGAAACGTTTTTTATTTGACGTTTTTGTCTATGAATAAATTTCGTTTTTTTGCCCCAATTTCCCAGATTAAATTATTTTGTATTTTTATTAATACGTATTTCGACTACAAAGTAGTCATCATCAGTATGAATTACCCACGAGTAATACCAAATTAGCAACGAGTAACATCTCCTCAGAGAATCATTACAACTAGCTAATTCATACTGATGATGACTACTATGTAGTCGAAATACGTATTAATAAAAATACAAAATAAGTTGATCTAAGAAATTGGGGCAAAAAATCTACTCGAAAAATCGAGTTCTCATTAATAATAATAAAATTTTTTTCCCATGGTTTTTCTTATGTTTAAAAATTTGGGTAATGTATCCATTTGACCTAATTGACTAATTTTGCTCTCACGAACTTAAAGTTTGTTTTTAACTCTAGAATAGTTTTTGTTTGCGAGGCTTCAATCAGTTATTGATTTAGTCATTGACATTTAAATCACTATGACAATATTTTATTCTAACGAATTACAATTTTCACTCAATATTTCCACATAATATACAATAATAATATATATTAAATTATCCATTATTTTTATTCATTCCTAGAAATATATGTCTTCAATAATCATCTGCGTCATAAAAATTACATTGTCAACTATATCAAATATTAAAATACGAAGCTACGTAAACACCCAATTTTCTTTATAAATCTATTATTTTATATACAGGTGATTTGTTTTGAACATAATGACCTAATCAAATCCTTAATGAACTTATTAAACCTTTTATATTCGTTTATCATTAAAGAATAAAAAAAATAATTTCCCATTTCAAAATAATAATTCCTTGCAATTGTTTAAACCATTTGAGTTTAAAAAACACCAGTATTTTTTTTTTAAATTTATTATTATGAATAAGTGATTACACTTTGGATGTACGGTCTACCTCACGCGTTCAAAACTATTGAGCCAATATTGACTATCGATACATTTAACGTGTAAGTTTATTAAAACCTTTTGCTCTACCCGCCTTTGCTTAATTTAATTTTGGAACACCCTAAATGATAGCTAGTGATAAATGGTAGTGATCATTTTCATATTTTATTTAACCTAAATCACAGCCATAGTATATTCCTACCCAAACATATTCCCCGTAGACGGTGTGACAGGGTAGATTGGACACTGTTTTCCCGTTTTGTAGACGATTTCTTACCAATTTCTACACTTGAAAATAATTTTTTGGAATGGTATTCTTACTTTCACCAAATATTCTGTACCGCTGGCGATTCCAAATTATAAACCTCCTAGAAAATTAACTTCCACCACACGTTAGTAGTATAAAGAATGCAAAGTTCAAATCAACGAAAGAGGTCTTAAGATCACTCAAGGAAAATTTTACCCCTGGAATATTTTGTTCTTTCAAAAGAATTCAGGTGGTAGACAGGCCTCTTTAAGGACAAAAAGCGGAGTTCCTGGAATATGTTCTGTGAGCGTCTATCCTGGAATACGCCTGACAAAGAGACAAAGGGCAGCTATAATATCTGACTCAATAAGCTCACTATCACTGCTTAAACAAAATTGTATTACCTCCCTGGTGGAAATATTCAAAATTTATATTGGTAATTAGTAAGTCAAAATAAGTTTTATGACAAGTGTGAATAACTTCAAAATTCTTAATAAGTCTTATATTCTCACAAAATTGGGACTTTTCCCTAAAGAGTTAATAAGACTTCATCAAAATTTCATAAGAGTTTTTTAGATTTTTTAAGAGTTATTTTCAAGAAATATTTCCACCAGGGCTCAAAAACTACTTTACTCATAGTATTTATTAAAAACACCATACTTAAACTAATTCAATATCGTTTCTGCGTAACCTTTGTTTGGTGTCCATCACACAGTAAACGTGGAGATGAGTTTGTTCATATGTTGGCTAAGGATGCAGTTAAAAATGGTGCACAGGATATATCACTTCCACTTGCACAAAATCCATGGAAAAGGTTTATGTTACAAGAATGGAACCAAATATGGAGTACATCGATAAAAGGTCGCTATTTACACGAGCTTCAACCTACTCCATCTTTTCAAACATGGTTCCATAAATTGTAGACAGGAAACTTATATCAATTATAAGCCACATCAGAACGGGAAACAACTATCTACTAGCGCATATACATCGTATAAATGCTGTGCCCGACACTAGATGTAGATGTGGCTGCCAATTTTTTGATATAAATCACATTTTCTGCGCCTGGAAACACCTCAATCAGCATAGGCCTATGTTTCTAAGTTCCCTAGCCCATATGGATGTTTTTGTTCCATAGAATATTCCTTATATCCTATCTCTAAATAATAAAGTAGTTCTAGTAGTATAGTTCTAGTTTTTGTACTTTCCTTAACATGTTCAAAATCCATATTTAAATTTAATTTCCTTACCTCAAAATATTTTTAATTTTTATACTTTCTTTTTCTCTACTTTTATAACCTATACGTAATCTAAATTGTTAACCTTTTCGTGGTCCCGTTTCTAGTGTTTAAGTAGCTCCTTCATAAAATAGTCTTGACGGGACCCCACGATAAGTATCCTATTGAACTTCTAACGTGCCCTTGTACATTAATGATACAAATTTTCGAATATTTTTTTAAAAATTATTATCTTATGCAATAATGCTTTTTATGTTAGTTTGTTTATGTAAAATATGGAATTGTTAATTTTATTTGGATAATAGCTGTATAGCTAAATTAGTTGAACCCAGTTTTAATAAATTAAAAAAAAAAAAAAGTTTATTGAAACAAGTATATCGAAAAATCAGTTTTATTTTTATTGAAATTCCGTCAAATATATTGAGTACCCGTCAATAACATTGATACGTGTGAGGATATATTGCCAAATGATGCCATCGTAGCAAAGTAGTTATACCTATTTAAATAAGGAAATAAAATTTTAGTTATTTATTATATATTAAATGTTTTTAAACCTGTGTTGCTTTTACACCTGTGTCGTTTTTACACCTGATTTCAAAATAAGTTTGAAACTCGTGCAAGTGTGCCGTTTTTTGTCCTAACTTCTCAGTAGATGTTGTGTATTATGTCTATGGATAAAATTGTATAAAATGATTTTCATTGGCTTACAGTCATGATGAACTTGTATTTTATCGCAAAAATTTACCTATTTATCTTTTCTTTAAAGTTAGTAAGAAAGTGGAATCTATACTAATCTCAGGAACCGCTGGTTTTGAAAAACCGATTTGAAAAATTCTTTCAGTGTTGGATAGTACATTTATCGAGGAAGGCTATACAGGTTTGAAAATATAATATAGCATATTATTTTCTCAAAAATGCTTATTAAAAGTCCAATAATGTAACCCAAGGTGTAAAAAAAAGACCCGAAAAAATCCTTACACGGTGTGCGCAGCGAAAACTATTGATTATGGAACAAAACAATGTACTACCACTTTGCAGAACATACTTTTGTAAGAAACCAATTTTCCTGACATTTTTCGTTCACTATATCACATGAATGGATCCACCATTGTTGATTAGCCCGACGTGGTCTTTTGATGTTAAGAGCTTATTAGTTTTTGAATCGCGATTGATAAAGCAGATTGATAAGTTATTCCGAAAAAACGATATTTAAAAAAATCTTTTTTTCAGTTTTTAGGTAGATTTCTTTAGAAATCGAACTGTTGCAGAGGTACAGAGGTACTTATGTCGGAATTTACAGATAATTGTGCTATATTCCCGATGAAAAAAAAAATTAATCTGATTATATATATAATTTTTTTTTCAAAATTTCCACCATTTTGAGCTTATAGAGCTATACAGTTTAAGCTTTCGCTGAGGGGGGGACACCAGGCTGATCAATATGTTAAATTTTTTTAACATACATTTTTTCAGCCTGGAAAGTGCGGTGACGGGCTGACGGGAAACTGCACGCATTTGCCTGTGCCCCACCTGTAGCATAGGGCTTGGGGAAACCATCGAAAAACCCAAGCCTGAACAACCCGGCGTGAGTTACTAATACCAGTCTCTGAAAATAAATTTTCAGCCCAGACCGGGATTCGAACCCACGCCTAGCCAGTTGGTATCAGGCGTCTTGATCCTCCGACAAAATATCCCCCGCCATAATATCCCCGACAAAATATCCCTAAAACAAAATATCCCCGACAATTAATCCTTTGAATCGATCGACCTTAATTGAAATTGTGAAAAAATGTTAAATATATATTCATAATTTTATTTAAAATGTATTAAATTCACTCTCGAAAAGATATTCGATACTTAGAATATCGATATTCGAGTATCGATATTCGAGTATCGATATTTGAGTATCGATATTCGAGTATCGATATTTTGGATCGATACTACCCATCTCTACTCTAAAGGAAGGATCGAAAAAAAAATTTTAAGAGTCACTCCGAATTTTTAAAAAATTCCAAAATCGTGGAAAACCGAAAAATTGTATAATGACATGATTAAATAAGTGCTTGCTGAAATATCAAAAGCTAGCAGACCAAACTTTAGGTTTGGAAACAAAATAAAAATAGAATCAATTTTGAACAATATTTGACCTTGGAACATGGATCAGTCTTATCTATAGCCACTGCTTTAAGAAAGCTCATTGAAACAAAAGTCATTCATAGAATTTTTGACGGTTAAAAGTTGAATATATAATTTTTATCGACAGGAATCGCTTGCACTTAATTAGCACTTAATTTTTATGTAAAACAAAAATCCAAAATCATTTTCATCTAAAAAGGGACTGCCAAGTTTTAAAAACCTGGCAAACCTCTTTTTTTTTTGGAATTCCAAAAAAACTATAGGTGCACCTAATATATGATTTGCGCACCTAAATAGCACCTAAAAAGCCCCTAATTTACCACAAATTTTTAGTCAATTTTTACACGTATTAATCCTTATCAAAATAAATTTGAATTAATCAATTCGGACGTTTCATTCAAAAGATATCGCGATATTTAAAATGTAAGTGTTGTAGCCAAATAAGTATTAAGTATTCCGCGCGCATGTATGACGTGGGGGGCGAAGGGGCTGTAGCCTCTGCGAGATACCATGCCGGTCGGCTTCTTACGAAACGGTTGTGTTCAGGTAACAAAATTTTTTTAAATACTTCTTAGACGAAAGATTTTTTGTTTGATTACTTTTGTCAATTTTAGTATCTAATTAGATTTTGTAGTATTTAATTATCTCTAGGGTTTGATTTTGGAGTATTAGGCGATATCTCATCATAGTATAATACTTTAATTAAAATTTGTAGTATTTAATTATCTTAGGGTATTTTTTTATAATTTTTTTTTTTTTTTTGTAGTATTATGTGATATAAACTCATAATACTTTCTAGATATAATAAGTTTTGTTTTAGTTTAGTTATTTTTGTGAATTTTCGTGTCTAATTAGACACATAAATTAGATTTTGATGTATTTTAGGGCAATTCTTTTGCAGTGTCTCATATAAGATAAAGTCATACCACTAAGTGCTTGCTTCGTTTTAACGTTGTATTTCATACAATTTTTGTACGATAGCGAAGCTGCGGGTAACAGCTAGTTGTCAATAAAACAAAAAACAAAATATATACTCAAAATAAATTATTTTTTAATTTTTATATAAATTAGTAGCGATAAAATGGATGTAAGTTCTCTAATATCTTGGGTAAAGAATTGTATCCAAATTTAAACCTTTTTATGATTGGAACGATTAAATAGGTTCCTACTTCTAATAAATTTTGAAATTTTGAATCGCGTGGAATTCATAAAAAAAAAAAAATAACAAAAAATAAGTATTATCAAAATTTTTCTCTCTGTTTTTAGAAAAATTTACTTCAAAAATATAAACAATCGTGTTTGATATAAGATTTGAAAAAAATCCTCCCGAAAATATTATTACATTATATTTACTTTCATGTTAAGGAAAACCGTAGATCTTTTATTATGAATAATATTTTATTTTAATTTGAACGTGGTACATACTGGTACATATACTTAACTATTATAATATTTTCTACTGGAATAATTATTAAACAAAAACGAATAGTTGCAATACAATTATCAATATAACAACTAGACGAGCAGATGTGAGCTACAAAAATGAGACACAATATAAAACAGTACTTGCCTAACAAACCTCACAAGTGGGGCTATAATTTGTACCTTATCTGTAGTCTGCAAGGATATGCTCACAAATTTGAGGTTTATTCAGGAGGAGGCAATAAAAATACTGCATTTTTACCACGAGAACCAGATTACTCGAATGGTACCTCGTCATGTAAACTACATAATATACTTCGACAACTTTTATACTTCTTTGCCGCTTCTCACCTATTTGACCAAAGAAAGAATATATTCTTTAGGGACAGTTCGGGTAAATCGCGTACGAAATTGTAAATCACACTGGTCAGTTTGGTTGGAAAAACAGCAACGATGCAAATACCGCAAATGTACTGGACACACATTTAAAATGTGTGAAAAATGTCAGGTGTCTTTATGCGACATCAAACAGAAAAATTGTTTCTATAAGTACCATAGTGAATAAACATAATAAACTGAATAAAGATTAAAAACACCACTGCATTTTTATTTACTCATACATCATAATGACCCCTTAATGCGCAATGTGGTTTTTAAACAACCAAAAAAATTACATACAAATTTAGTCAATATTTTTTTAAATATTTTTCCCTGTATGTATAGAAGCTAAGCTACAAAATATATATTTTTTTTACAAAATAGAAAATTCGTGCATTTAAGGGTTAAGGTAACTATGGTAAATGTAAATGTACCTGCTTATAAACTTAATACGCCTCCTTACATTTATATTTGCTATTATCAAGAAATAATAATTTAACAGAATGAAAAATTTATTTCAATTTCATCTTGAATTTAACAAATAAAATTTTTTCTAATGGCTTGGAAAATATATCTGCAATATTTAAATCTGTACCAATTTTAATAACTTTAATAATTCCATTTTTAACACTTCCATGTACATAGTGATAATGAACTTCAATATATGTTTATAGTTTATTTGTTAAATTTCTGAATTTTCCAATAACGATAGCTCCTGGTTCTAAATTTTGAATTATAATATCATTTTCATATTAACCTAAACTCAATAATTTCTTTTTGGATTTATTATCAGATATAATATGTTTCTTTCTTGAGCTTCTAACCGTATCCTTTGATGCTTTACATGCATGATCCATTTCTTGTTTTACAATAACTTTTAATAAACTATTATACAAATTAAATGTTTTTGAATATTTATTTTGTCTACTAATATGAAGATTTATTGGAAATTCATTTTCTTTGTCTTCTTTGATTTGGCCCTGTTACACTGATCGTTTTTATTTTTAAATCTCTATTTCCAGTGTATTTATTGTATTCTTTAATATTCATTTGTTTTGAAATTATTGCTTCAACTGTTTTGGACACTTCTCTATTTCATTCTTAATAATATTGCTTAAGTTGACAAGTTTTTTTCACGGCGCAGACTCTTTTGTTTATTATCCATTTGTGTTGATTGATTTGTTGTTTAAAACTTTTCTGTTTTTTCACTCATTCTTTGAATATTTGGTTTACGCCCTTTTCTCGCATGTACTGGTTTTCTTTTGAAAATCCACTTTTCATCCAGTACTTTCTTATCCTTTGGTTTCCTGAGGAGAGTCCAAGTACTATTTTTTACAAGACTACTTATCCCACTTTTCATTTCCCGTTTCCTGGAACTTGTCTGGAGTATTTATTAGCACCACAAAAATTTGAATAAACACAGTATCCAAATTCTCCATCGAATCAAATTTAATTTGCCTTTTTGATATTGTTCAACATACTGTTTCAACATTTTTCACATTTTTCTCGGAATTACTTAACTCATTTGTCCCTTCCTCGATTGTGTATTCTTCATCATTTCAACCTACATAAATTTTGTCTTCCTCAATAAATTGTGTCTTCATTGTGTCAACATGCCTGGCTACTATTATTTTGTTATTGACTAAATCTTTGTGTGCAACTTCAGCATATCCCAGTAAAACTCCAAGATCAGCTTTTTGTCTAACTTTGATTCTATATTCTTACATAAACTCTACTGCCATATGATTTTAATTTATTTACAGATGGTTTTTTGTGGAGATAACATAAAATTTCTTCTTCACTAGGGTATTTGCTAATATCCTGTTTTTTAGATAAGCTGCACCTTTAATTATTACAGGGCAGTTATGTCTTTCAACTAGGCATTTAGCCATATACTTATTGATTTATATCTCTCCACAATAACATTCCATATATGCACAAATGGAGAACATGGCTTTATCTTTATACCTTTTTCTCTTGTTAATTTATATATTTTGCTATTCATGTACTATTTGCCATTATCACATCATAGTTATTTTATATTCTTTCCAGATAAGTTTTCCATTTCATTTACATATTCGTCTCAAAACAATCAGAGACTTGATCCTTGGACTTAATGCAATAAGCTTTTGCCAACTTGCTATAGTCATCAATAAACATCACAAAGTATTCTTCAGCATTAAATCCAGTTGTACTATGAGGTCCATTTACATCTGAATGAACATATCCAGATATTTAAAATTGACATGCCCTTGTGTACGATGTAGTTTTTCTTTTACAGTTAGTGTTTTATTGGCTACATTTGCAAGTATTTCACTATTTGACACATAACTTGTTATTTCAAACAAACATTCACCCTTTTTTCTCTATTTCTAATAATATACCATCAGATCCATCAATTTTTGAAAACTAACCTTTGGATATTATTTTTTAATTGTCAGCGATTTCATGAATGAAGTTTTAGTTGGCCGGTTATAGTTTATCAACGAAAGCTAAATGAAATTTATAGTGAAAACCTTTGTTTCTATAAAGCGGATCAAGGAGAGATAGAATCAATGAACGTTCTCACGAATCAAGTTTAGTTGACCGAGTGTGATAACAACCGACCGAGATTGATCCTAAAACGTTAAACAAATCTTGAATCATTTGTTGTTCACACGTTTCCACAGAAATTGATTCAATTACAAAAATAGTTGTATCTACTATTTTTTAAATCTAAAAAAAGATTCAGAAAACAAAATACTATCAAATGATAACAATTTGTAACAATTGTATAGGCAACCAGTTGAAAGTGAATTTGATTGAAAGCAAATTGAACAGATTTCACACATTTCAAGATAGGTTTCAACTTGAAAACAAATGATACGCTCGAACGATAAAGTTTGACTGAGTCAACCTTTTCTTGATCTATCAAAATCCTGATCAACTTTATTAATACATCTTTTTATGTAACCTGGTTTATTACATATAAGGTATTCCAATAAGAAACCGATATGTTTGTGTCAATTTTAATTTTTAATTTAATCTTTGAGAAGTATGTCCGGTATGTGCAAGAACATTTTGAACTATCTGTACCTATAATATTTGATGGTTACTCCGAAAATCCTGATATAGCAGGAACAAAGTCGTGGGAACGTCTTCGTCGCGCGAAAAAGTATCAATGACAAAAATTTGATGAGAGTACCGTACCAACAATATCTCAAGAAAAAAATATTGGTAATGAAAAAACAAATCTAACTTGATAGATCTTCTCAAAACTGCTCTTTCAGAGGTGGGTTGTTCTGTCGACCAAGCTGAATCAGATGCAAATTTAATCATCATCTCTACTACGCTTACTGCATCCCAATCTCATGGTTCTGTGGTTATTGTGACAATCTTGTATTGCTCACGGTATTAGGTAGAAGGCAGCCCAACATTTACTTTTCAAAGCCTTCAAAAGGGCGTACATCTGGTCAGTTATATAGCCCTTCAAGGTTTATATATGTGGATCTTTACCTCTATAATTTAACGTAAATAAGTAGCATTTATTAACATACTAAAGTTATTTCATTCAAAACATTATTTGTAATTGAAATTTCATAAGCAAATTGCATTTTTAACATCAATTTTGGAAACGTTCTTTATACAATAAAGTAAAAAAAAATATTATTAATTTAGAAAGAATAACTTGTTCTCCCTAGTGAAACTATGGAAGTTTGGTCATTATCAGATACAAACTTTTCACCATTAATAGCCATAAATACTACTTTCTTTCAGATACTCATTAATTATCATTTAATTAACTAGTAGTTATGTCATGTGTAATCACTCAGAAATAACTGAATCTCTACGCCTTTTTATGTAAAGCATTGAAGAAAATACAAGCCACGTCTTTTCAATTTAATTGAGTTTATACGTTAACGAAATTTCAACACTCTTATTATAAACTTCAATATACTGCATGTGAGAGGAACAATAATTATTAAAAATTTATTACTACGAGTACCCTGATTACTCAATGAGAGCCGGTAACTATCGTGAAAAATTCGATTATCAAATTTTATCAAAACCTAACAATGTATTCGAAAGTTACAGCGGAGCAAACATACTTATATACAGACAAGTAAAATCCTAATTCGTATACAACTAGCGAAATATAACTATAGTTCATTGAAATGTTACATTTTTTAGGCCTTACCTTGCGTTTTTTATTTGGAGGACGCAATTTTATTTTTTTGATGTGTAGGGGGGGTCAGTGTAAAGCTAAAACCAAGTTTGTGGGGTCGCCACCCTTGTCCCATGGCCGCCATCTTGAAAATAGGGGTTGAAATGGTATTTACGATATATCTCTTAAACTATTTATTTTATAAAAAAATTTGTTAACATTTTTTGTTGCAAATTAAATTCTCTACAACTTTGCTCCAGTAACTTTTTGTCGTAGAACTATAAATAAAAAAGTTATAAGCGAAAATCTTCGGAAATTTGAGAAAAAAATTTATATTTTTCGATGTTAACTTTTTTTTTAATCATTTTACGAAAAAATGATGTCTGACCATTTTTGTACATCGTTTTTTGAGGAACAACTTTTATTCGCATCATTTTTTCATTAAGTCAATAGCTAAGGTTTTACAGCGCTCCGAAGTGAGTACTATTTTTCAGTACTCTTAACTATACCTATATTATACGTGTGTACCTATAACATGTCATCAGTTATTGTTTTTTTTTTTTTCTTTTTTTTTACTTTATTATTATAACTTTTTTAATTACAAATTTTGCAATATTATTAATAATTAATTATTGACTCTTTTCCCCACCACCCACGAGGTAGAGTCTAGAGATATGACAAGTACTATTGAAGTTGATAAAACTCGTGTCGTCATTGATCCATTACTCTTATTTCAACGAATGTGCATTTCAAGAGAAACAGGTGATGTCAAAGAATACTTAAAGTATGAATTAGCACCTTTCCCATTGTCATTATTCGCGGAGGATGGCATGAGAAAAGGTACTAAGTCATCTTTGTTTAATGCTTTTACACCGGTAAAACGATCCTCTAACATCAGCGCCAGGAGTCATTTTGTTATTGACGGTGGTTTTCTTTTACATAAAGTAATTTGGGATCGAAATTCATCGTTCAAAGATATAACTACAAAATACGTCAAATATGTACAAGAACACTTCGGGCTCTCTGCAAGCATTGTGTTTGACGGTTACTCAGACGACCCTGATGTCGCAGGAACAAAGTCTTGGGAACGTTTGCGCCGCACGAAAAAACACCAGTCGACAGAAGTAAAATTTGACAAGAACACCATACCGACATTAACACAAGAGAAATTTCTTGGTAATGAGAAAAACAAATCTAACTTTATTATACTTCTTAAAACTGTATTCTCGGAAATGGGTTTCACTGTTGACCAAGCTGAATCAGACGCAGACGCTCTTATCGTTCGTACTGCTCTTGCTGCATCTCCATTATTTGATACCGTTACTATTGTAGCTGAAGATATTGACATACTGATATTGCTCACAGCACTTGGCAGAAAACAAGCAAATGTATTTTTTTTTAAACCATCAAAAGGACGAACAGCAGAACAATTATATAGTGCGTCAGGTTTTATGTACGGAGATGTCATTGCGAATAACTTGCTGTTTCTTCATGCTTTTTCCGGATGTGACACAACTTCAGCTCCTTACAATATCGGTAAAATGAAATTTGTGAAAACCCTGGAGAAACATTTAGAGTTTGCAAGTGGAACGGCTTTGTTTCTCAACAAGAGAGTTGACCCTGCTTTGCTCACTGTAATTGGTGAACGTTTTTTTATCTCTTTATACGGTGGTAATAAAGATGATAATTCTCTTGACAGCCTAAGATACAAACAATTCGCCAAGGCAGTGACAAAAAGTACATTTAACTTATCCTCACTTCCTCCAATACAAGACACAGCTCGCTTTCATACTTTCCGAGTCTACCATCAGGTCCAGTCGTGGCTTGGTAATTATAATGATCCTGAAGACTGGGGCTGGAAAAAATGTGGAAAATTATTGATGCCAGTGCAGAACTCTAAACCTCCAGCACCCCCTGAGCTTCTAAAATTGATCTTCTGCAAATGCAAAGGAAACTGTGGAGCGATGTGTGGATGCCGAAAAGCAGGAATGAAATGTTCTGCAGTGTGCTTCCATTGTTCTGGAGAGACTTGCAGCAACGTAATGGAACTCTCAGATTTAATAAATGAAAATGACTTTGATGATGAACCGCCAACATTAACACCCCTTCCTTCTCCAGTTCTCCCACTGGTATTTAATTCAGAAAGCCGATCAGATGCTGAGCCGCAGCCTGGTCCATCGAAACGACTGAGGACGGAGTAGTTCTAATTTAGAAAATCACCGTGGATTATGCCTATTGGGGATACCACGTAAAAAAAAACACGCCTCTAGACTCTACCTCGTGGGTGGTGGGGAAAAGAGTCAATAATTAATTATTAATAATATTGCAAAATTTGTAATTAAAAAAGTTATAATAATAAAGTAAAAAAAAAGAAAAAAAAAACAATAACTGATGACATGTTATAGGTACACACGTATAATATAGGTATAGTTAAGAGTACTGAAAAATAGTACTCACTTCGGAGCGCTGTAAAACCTTAGCTATTGACTTAATGAAAAAATGATGCGAATAAAAGTTGTTCCTCAAAAAACGATGTACAAAAATGGTCAGACATCATTTTTTCGTAAAATGATTAAAAAAAAAGTTACGTCGAAAATTATAAATTTTTTTCTCAAATTTCCGAAGATTTTCGCTTATAACTTTTTTATTTATAGTTCTACGACAAAAAGTTACTGGAGCAAAGTTGTAGAGAATTTAATTTGCAACAAAAAATGTTAACAAATTTTTTTATAAAATAAATAGTTTAAGAGATATATCGTAAATACCATTTCAACCCCTATTTTCAAGATGGCGGCCATGGGACAAGGGTGGCGACCCCACAAACTTGGTTTTAGCTTTACACTGACCCCCCCTGCACATCAAAAAAATAAAATTGCGTCCTCTAAAAAACGCAACCCAAAATGTAACTTTTCAATGGACTACTAGCGAATTAAAAAATTAATAATGTTCTAGTATGTTTAGTTTAATTCTTGCATTTAACAACTGATACATGGTTCTTAAAGCTTCTGGTTAAATTATTAATTGCTTAAAAAATTAATTTCTTTAAGCAAACTGAGCTTATTTCCCTTGTGGATCCACACTTTAAATAAATAACTTTTCGGGACTCGAATATGAACGGAATCCCTGGATCAAATCCTGAATATATTTTACAGTAATTATAGATTTTAATACAAGAAGATAAAAAATTATTTGTTTCTAATTTGTTCAACAAAGTATAACAAAGGTGCAGTATTAATAAAGTTAGTTTTTACAATATTAATAAAGTTAACGGGCTTTATATTAACCTACATACCATCATTATTTATGTATGACTCATTTAATGAGTACTTAATAAAATGGATGGGTTACACACATTTCTACTAGTCAGTCTGCTATGAGACTTTTTGTCGATTCCATTCCAATGCTATGTGATATCGATCGAATCTATTCGAATTGGGTCATGAGGTTAACAAAACTTCAATGTATCATAAATTATTAATATTGTTTATTGTTCATAATGGTGAAGCTACGCTATGTACTTACTGTCGTCTATCTATAACGGATTATTTCAATATAATAAAGTAAAATCATAGATAATGGTTTTTCGATTATATTATGAGAAAAGGAAATATGCTTTTAAATTGGTTTAATTTTCTTCAAGTACTTGTAAAAAACAAATACATAAATCAAAGAAATAATTTGTTAAATAAATTTCAATGAAATTAATAAACCACAGAAACCCTTACGGATTAAAACTAACAATTTATTTATTCAAAAACAAAAGTTCTATCATACATGGCAATTCATAAGGGGAGAAATGCCATTTCTGATATTTATAAAATGTTTTATAACTCAAATATCAAAAATGGCTTGCATTTCGTTTATGTTTATACTGTTATTACGTTTACATAGAACAAGCTTTAAGTCCGTTCTAAATTGTCGGATAAACGTTTGTCAGATAACGAATAATTAAATTAAAATAAAATAAATTTGCTTTAGACAATAAGCATCGTAGTTAATTTTAACAAAACAATCCTACACAAAATTGTGACCTATGTATTGAAGAATTTTAAATCCTCTGAAAATATTTCTCTCTTTAACTTGTGTTGAAAAAATCGTCCGAAAAATCTCTAATAAAAAATTTTCTGCCTTGATCTCCCCTATTATTCATAGTTTTTATTACTTACCATTCATAACTAACTACATATACGGCCTTCGTTATAGAGATCTAAAGCATATTTTAATTAGAAAAGTTGTGGATGTTCTGGCTGCGACTTTGGCATGTTCATACTATAACGTTATGAACAATGTACTGTCTATAACGATACGGACATGAACATCACGAAAAATCGACTGAATAGTTTAGAGTGAAACTTTACTCGTGGATAATTTACAATTGAAATTAAAATTTAAATATACGTTCTGTATTTTATTTTTAGATAATCCCACAGAAACCTATTATTTTTTTCCGAAATAATTTTCCGTGAGTTAATTTCCTGTTCTTCAGGTAATAAACTATTTGTTTGCCAAATTATCTCAGCTGATTTTGCGCATTTTACCAAACATCCAAAACTACAAATTTTATATTTATAATATTGATACATTGTATTTATATTTATAATATAGAATGAGCCAGTTCTCATTTGAAATAAAATTTGAAGTTAACTTATTTACTTTAATTTTATTATTCCCATTTAGTAGGTCAAATTTTGAAATTAAAACCATTCATATGTTTTGTAATTTTTTTCCACATCCACATTAAATACGTACGTCAATAAATATAGTCTAGGTGCCATAAGCATATCGCATCCTTTATAAAAGTTACTCTAAAAAAATGTTTGGTCCAAACAAAAACTTTATATTTTTTCTTCTTCTTGTGAAATTTTAATTTCAATTCCTTAATAACATTTCTCATTCTGAATGGTGTTCCATTTCATGAAATAAGTGTGCAGTCAATTCCTTTCTAGAAATATATTACTTACTTTGCTTGGGCTTGCTTTGATCTTTAATGCGAGTGAAAGTGATTTTAATTATAGGAAACTAGGTATCGCCTATACAAAAAAACAATTATTTGCAATTTAAAAATATTATTCAAAATACTGTCCTTGATAGTATTCTCTATTTCTCTATTTCTGATAGTTCGATCGAACCACACTTTAAATTATAAATAAGTATTGATGAACGAAAATAGTTATTCATTGCACAAAACAAATGTTCTAATACGTGAGTGTACAGGACCATATTCAACTTTCTAGTAGTCCATGACTGGTACAAGTGCTAAAAACTATTAAAACGAGTTCATACTCGTTTACGTAGATACGAGTATATACTAGCTAAAGTAGTCTAATTCACAAGAAGGCTAAAGCAGTGTAATTTTTAAACCTTATTGATAAATTTTGAGTTGCCATTTCATGAGAAAAAAGTAATTGATAAAGTTTTACGTTTTGGCAACTTGGAAAACCCAATCAAGTTCAAATAAAATAAGGTTCTAATTGTTGTTTTAAGTAGGAAATTTATTCACCTTTTCAAAGAATTTATGAAATTTTTTGATAATTTTATGAAAAACGAGATTAAGACAAATATATTAAATTCTGCTTTTCTTTAAAACGGTGTAGTTTATAAAGAAATTCTACATGATATTTTATGTTGCATTTGAAGTGTGGTAGCAGTTTATACAATTTGATCACTTATTATCTGAACATTCTCTATATTTACATTCTTGTATACTTTACGTAAACGTTAACGACATTATATTTTCATCTATAAACATAATGCCTTTGATAGATGTAATAAGGTTTTAAACAATTTGTATGTCATATGAAAACAGGACTGCCTTAATGATTAGCATTTGCGTGTAATTGATTTTCTCACACTTAAAAAGCTATTAGTAGCTGCTTGTTATGAACTTACTGACCAATTAACTTAAAAACTTTTTAAGTATTCCTGATGACAGGCTGACAGTTTATTAGTGGATAAACGTAATCAAGCTAACAATAATTATTTCCAATCAATAAAATGACCTTTTTATTTTATAAGTAATCAGTTTTTTAGTTTTGTTTTCCATGGAAAAACAAACAATTTTTCGACGAATCAATCATAATTTATAGTAAACCAATGTTTAATTTGTGGAAATACATTTTAATTAGTGAAAAAGTATTGATGATAGTTTAAGTAATTATTTCTTTTACAAACCTCCAAACCAATTAAAAGTGTCAAGGAAAAATAGTTATTAATCCAATAACTTTACGTAATTTAATAATTAAAAACTTAATAATATTCTTGCTGGTACGTGTAAATACGAGCATGAATATACCGGTATGGGTACGGTGGGCTAGCTGCCAGTCGTAATTGTGGTCAATATATAGGTTTATGCTACATCCAATGCTTTAAAAAAGGTTGATAGAACTTTAAAATTTGCACGTAAAGATCCAAGGAAAATAGATACCGTTACTAATGATTTAGAGCAGATACTGTTTCCATATGTTCCGACTTATTTTTGTTGGGAGTTTTTATATTTAAGCCCAGAAAAACGAAATCAGGCACTAGCATATCGATATTGAGATAGTGCCTGGCCATTTGTTAACGACAGTGAGTGAATCAACTGTAATAAATGAATTCTGTCTTTGGGCGGTCAAATGAAAACGAGTATGTGAAAACAATTCTGCCAAAATTAGAATTGTTAGCACATTTAATAAATTTGTTAACGACAGTGAGTGAATCAACTGTAATAAATGAATTCTGTCTTTGGGCGGTCAAATGAAAACGAGTATGTGAAAACAATTCTGCCAAAATTAGAATTGTTAGCACATTTAATTGAACCTTGAGACCTTGAGAGAATAATTGTACTCGAACGTAATAAATTTTCACACAAATACAAGCGTATCATTCGGTTAGCTTATCTAGAGCTTTGTTTTCTACTCTTCGCAAAGTAAATTCGTGGTTGTTGGTTCAATGTAGGAAAGATTATTTGGACTAGCTATCCTAAATATACACAAAAAAGCACTTTTGGATATCCATGATATTAGTAAGGCTTTCTCAAAATACAAATGTCAACTTGAATTTGTTATTTTAGCAAGTACCATAATAAAATTATTCGGAGTAAAATGTAAAGAAACGAAACCTGATGTTTGAAGTTATTAAGTAATAATTGTGATGTGCAAGCAAACACACATTTATTTTTTGGATTTTTTACTCGACATTCATAATATTTCAAATTATATTAATTTTAGTCTAAAGTTTGTAACGGTAGGAAATATTGAGAGCCCAAACAAAATTTTGTGTGGTCTATATTTATTTTGTTTTGTTCACAGAAACACCTAATTAGTCCATTTCCGACTGCCTGACCGTCTGTCATCACGATAACTCAAAAAAAATAGAGATAAGTGTTGAAATTTTGGTGACGTATTTTAACATAAAAAGTGCGTTTAAGTTCATGAATGAGAAAAATCGGTTCATTGGGTCTAATGGAATCTTGACCCAACTTTTAAACAGTAAAAGATAGAATAGAAGAACAACTCTTGTTTATTTTTGTAATCGGAAAGCCTGTTAAGTGAGCTTGAATTAATTTTTTTCTAATTATCTCTACGTTGGTATTTTATTAGGACATTCGAATTTTAAGAAAAAAGGTTGTCTTATTATATCTTTAACCCTGGATATCGGAACTATTAATAGACTCAGAGGAAGAAATTTTATGAATACTTTTGCAGGAGGGTTATAATACATTATATATACATATATGATCAAGAACAAATATACCAATTGTCAATAAAAGTGATAGACAAAAAGCCTATTTGACTAAATTGTTCATAAAAAATTAAATATTATTGATAACTTAGCGAAACATCAAATTTCTTCATTATGGAAAGAGCCAAAAATTGTATTCTTTCAAAATCAATATTATTTTACTTCCTACTTAGCAAAATATCAGTTTTCTCTAATGTAGAAAGAGCGAAAAAATAAATTTTTCTACAGTTTTAGTGTTTATCAGAAATAAATTTGGATTCAAAATAAAATTCTACTATTTCGAATTAAATATGGAAAAGTTGTTTTGTTAACATACATAATTACATAACTTTCTGCTTCGCAAGGTAAACTGCTTACACTTCTTAATTATAAACACATAAATTATAAAATTGTTTACAAAATAGTGAACATAATAACAATTGATTTGTTTTAAAATAATCGATTTGCTTGATTATTGATGTAAACAATTAATTATTTAACATTCCACTCTCAATTTCTGTATATTATTTTTGTTTAAAAGTAAGTAGAAAGAACTAGATAACATTCAAAGAATGTCTATTTTATGGATATGTGCAAATCATATCATCATAGTGCGTGTACCATGATGGGCTATGTCATTAAATGCATACATGCCCCCACCCCACTGACGTAACGTACTTACTGATCACAATCAGAATGGGTGGTGATCAGCACACAGCATTCCTAGCTGATGCTGTGTGCTTTTGTTGTATAGAATATACCCACTGTAGTCACTCTATAACCTTAGTAGTCGAAAAGTGACTTAAAATAAAATGTTTTAAAAAATGCATACATGTCTACCAGAAAAGTTTATATTCACGTGTTAAGGATCATACTTGATCACTGGTCGTTTAATAACTATGAGACTGTCGTCTGAAAAGTTTTATGTAAAGATAAACCTTTTTAATGCTTAACATACACACTGTTGATCTGTCGATTACAACTGATTGATTTGACTGAACAATTGAATTGAGTCTGCAGTTAATGCAAAAAAAAAAAAAAAACAGACTAACCACGAAATTCGGCTAAACAGCACCGATAAGCACAAAAATTTAGCTATAGATTACCTACCCTATACTTCAAAGTTGTCAATGTGCTGTGGTTGGTTTTTATCCTGAGGTTGGACGTCATCTCTTCTCGGGGATGAACATATTTTTATTAAAAATAATTATGGTAATGGATATAATATACAACTTTTGTTCTATATAGTTTTTATTGAAAGTCAATAGTTTTTTTCTTATTCGAGAGTGAATTTTTCAACAAAAATTTCTATCCCCGAGAAGAGCATGCTTCAAATCAACGCATATTTTATAAGCGTGGCAGAACAGATTCAAAAGATGAATTAAATTTTTTCAAATTTAATTAATGTTTTGAATCCAGTAAATATTTTTAAGTGTGTGTCTATACAAATTGAAATATTCTATATAGACATATTTTAACATTGTTTTCTTAATATCAAAGGATGCAGAAAAGATCTGTATAAATTCATTAATTTTGAAAATTAGTAAGTACTCGATAATTAGTAAGTACTTGACTATATACACCATCTAAAATTTTAAATAATATATAATTTGTATCATCCTATAATTAGAATACAAAGTGCAACGTATTTTGTCGAGTATATACAATTCGTTTTTTCTTAGAATTATAGTGGAGATCCAATGGAGGCTTCAGTGGGAAAAAAGTTTAAAAATAAATATATATATAACATAACATAATTTGTTAGCTAATACATTTATCAATGTAAATATTTTAATGTTATGAATAAAAATTGTAATGTTGGATATAGATATATTTTAAGAAATACAAAAAACGATCTGTATATATTCGATAATAAGCGATGCACTTTGAATTCTGATTCTAGGATGATACATTTTATTGAAAATTTTAAACTAAAGTACTAATTATCAAATACAAGTACTAACTAATTATCGAAAATATTCGAAATTAATCAATCTTTTAAAATTAACATGGGTACCTTTTTTTAGATAAAATGCACCGAATCGAAGATATAAGCGAGAATCTAAATAGTGTGCACAATTTTTTCGGTTTTTTTCAATTTGGTGGCGAGTGCGGAGTGGGGAAAATTGTACATTTTCCATTTTAAACACTTACTTAATATACTTAACAATATATCAAAAACTGAAAACTACTGTAGTGTTTATAAATTAAAAATCCCTATTTATTGGAATATTTACCTCATTTGTATGATAGATTTTTTATACTAGCTGGTACCCACTTTAATTTGACAATATTTAGTTTAATTGCCAATTTCTGATCTATCGCTTTTTCTTTCAACGTTTACACAAAGAGGGGAGTGCAATTATTTGGGCACCAGAAATGAAGTGTCAGCCCCCTGCCTCGATGCACGATTCACTCACGATACTCCCGATACGGGTGGTCTCTGGCCTAAGAACATATAAATATATTCCAGGAATCCATTCATACACACTAAAATTTTCACCAAAATTGAAGACAGATTTTCTAAATTCCGTTAGTAGAGCCATCTACTAATTTCAATTGGGAATGAAAAGCATCCAAATGTCCACACAAACAGACATTAAAAAATGTTCATTGACAGATTAAATATATGTATTTCTAAAAAATTTATATAGATACGTACTATCAGAATTTACACTAACAAATTATTATGATGTACTGATGTTTTACAATTTTGAAACAATTCTCAAATAGATTTTCAAAATATTACATCACTTTCACCAATCAAACTCTAATTTATTTATTATTTTCTAAAAAAAACCATGCGTATTTGAAGAAAGCCAGCGCAACAAACAAAAGTCACATTCACATTCAGATATAAGCAAGGATGCATCGGGTATAAAATCTAAAATGTAAAATTTATTCATTTTATAATGTTAGACTTTTGTGAAAGAAAAAAACAAATAATAAAATAAATGATCAAAATAATTTTTAACGATTAATCTCTTCCATTAACACATGTATTCAATTGTAGGAATTTTACTTTTTCATCGAGCATTAAAGGTATATTCACACATAACAATCTATTCACAGTCATTACGTTATTTAGTCATTACGTCACAGTTCAGTCTCAGCGATTCAGTACCTACGATATTTTTACAGTATACCACGAATACTGAACTGTGACTGAACTGAAATACAACAGACAAGTGTAGATAGGCTGGTTATTTTTGCCTGAGACTGACCGGTGACTGAACTATGACGTGACTGATATGTGTGAATTGACTTTAATAGATACCACATTTACAAATTAGTAAAAAATGTGAAAAAAAACACAAACACAGAACACTCACGAGAGCACTAAATAATATACAGAAAAAACGGTTTAAAAACGGTCATTCATTAGGCTGATAAACACATGAAATAATTTTTCAAGATCTGATAATTCTTAAATTTTGCAATATTAAATTTACAATTGGTACAAATTTAAATATTACTGTTTGAAATGAATTAATATTTTTAGAGCATATTAGATAATTAAAAATTAATAACTAACGCTTTTTTGTCGATAAGTGTTAATGAAAATTATGCATTGCGCGTGTATACGAAGGCTATTGAACTGTAATCACATGTCATAATGATTTATCTAAATACGCGTAATTTGTATTTAAAGTAGTAAATAATTCTGTTTAAATTGAATACGAATAATTAACACATTTAATTGGATTTATAGATAACAGACAGAAAATTCAATAATCAATATGTGTATGTGTATACAATCGATTTACTTTTATACATATTTATTTAACTGCACTCCAGATCATGTTACATAAATATTGACAAAAAAAAATGTCAACATTTGTCATCGTAAATTTTCAGTTATACGAAAGGTCAAACTCAAAGTACAAGAGATTCAATGTTCAGCAAAATTGAATTAGACATGCCACAAATAAAAGTCGTGAGCAACAGATCTCCATCTCTAAAGTCATACATCCTACTCATTTTATGCGTAAATGCATTTGAGTATAAGACGCTTTTTATTGTAATATTGTTTTTATTGTTTTGTATTTTTCAGTTTTTCAAAACATCAGATAGCTACATATGGGGGGAAGGGGGAGACTAAAGACTGGTCACCTCCAAAATAACTCACTAGACTCAAGGTTAAACAGAATGGACCCCTTGCAGGTCGTCTCCAAACTTTGAGGGTTGAAGTAGACTACTTTGGGTATCAATAGTAGTTTTTAAATCCCATTAAATAGTTACGTCTTTGGCAACAATTTAATATTTCTTCCATTATTGTAGTGAGCTTAGTGGCAATTGTTATATCTGACCACCTAATCATAAAGTACATAGTTTACATGATCTAAATTCAGATTTATTTTTCAAATTCATTATTATTCAAATCAAATAATAATACTGCTAAGTGACATAAAAAATCAGATTCACATTTCATTCAATAAAAAATCACTGTTTTAGGAAATCCAAAACATTATACCGATAGATTAAGTTGAAAAAATTAGATCCGTATCCGTATACATGGATCTGGACACTGATTATCCGTACTCGTATCCTTATCCGCGGATCTCTAATTTTAACGATAACATCCCTGGTCAGAAATACCAATATATGCATAGTGCATATCTGTGATCACTAATATTTTACAATGTCATATTTAGTTTTATTTTATCCACTTCAATTTATTTATTTTAATTATTATCTAATATTGGTAATTAAAACTATATTTCGAATAACAGCATAAATACTTAATGAATTACAAAAATTCCGGTGAAAAGGGAAATAAATCAATTTAAAAGCAATACAATACAAAAAGGTACTTTATCTAGAAACAGTACATAAAATAGACATAATGACAGATTTTGAAATACCCTTCTAAAATATAAGTTAAAGTCTATTTCCCAAAAAAACATTAATTCAACAAAAAACTAAGTTTTAAAGTAAACTATTGAATTTTTTCTATTAAATTTGAATTGAAAACAAAAACGCTACTAGATATAATGTAGTGGATCTTGTGATGTAAAAGTACAGTTTGTTTCTATCTTGCAATAAGTGAAAATATTACAAATGAAAAATTAATTAGTGCTGAACATAATCAAAGTTATCTTCTGTTTAAAAATAATGTCATGTTTAAGTTGAAAAAGTATTATATTAAATTAAATTCCATTTAATTTGTAATTTTAATAACGAAACTAAGTGGTAATTATTTGTAATCACGATTAATCTAACAATTAACTAAAAATTAAATGAATTTTCGTATATTTGTTTACAATTATATAACACTTAACATTAATACTCTAAACTGGTAAGCATGTTACTGTATGTTGGCTAATTTTGTAAGCCATAATATTTTGTAATACAATTCGTGGACTTGCAAAAAGTTTAACATATTTCAAGCAGACAACAGAAAAAAAACAAAATAAATTAAATGAACTTATTTTAAATATTTGTTAAGTAATTATCTTTAACAAATAGGTTAAAAATGCTTACCTTATATCTGTTTTGTTATATAAAATACTGAATAATAAAATTTTTAAAGAATTTTTTAAGTATAAAATATGCACATAAATTGTTGAATGTCTGTCTATTTATAGTGCAGTTTCTATAGAGTTTAAACATAAAAAAAATTGTCAAATATATAAAAGATCAATCTTCAAAAACATGAAGTAAAAAGTAAAACATTAAAACATAATTTTTAATTAAACATTTTAATACAAATTTTTTTGTAACCAATTACCTTTCTCAGTCGCCAACGAATCAATGTTTTAGCTAAGGATATGTTGATGCCGACTTCGAATGGCAATTGGTCATCAGGAAATTATTTATAGAATGTTTTAATTAAAAATTATTTTTTACTTTTTAATTCATCTTTTCTTTTTTTTGAAGACGGTTTTCTTTTTGAAAATTTTTACTTTTGAGTGACAACCACGACAAATTTTTTGAAATTGTATGGAAATTCAATTTAAAAATTGTTTTTGCCCCTTCTCGCCTCTTAAGAACATTATATGTGGACCAAATTGATATACCACGGGAAGTACCAGCTATCAAATAAGTGTGAAATTCATGTGAAATCGTCTCAGTAGTGTTTTATAGCCAAAATTGAAATCTATAAAATGAGTAGTACATATTTTGTACTAATTTGTACCACAAAAACACAATTTTGTATTTGTTACCATTTTGAGAAAAAACGTGATCTTGTAAATTCAAATAAATATAGAAATAACAAGGTTTAAATTTTTGGTGATAGAATTCTAGAAATTAAAACTTTCACAATATTGATACTTATCAAAATGTTGGTAGTATGAAAAACATATAACATAGCTATTAAAAAAAACACTCATATTTCTCACTACATTTAGTCTGGACTAACCGAAGATGTACGTTTTTCACATCGCTACGACGATACTACCATAATTATTTTTGAATTTTTTTTTTTTACGTTTACACCATGCATGAAAAAGGCCGTGAATTTTATAAAAAAATATATAAAGTATAATTACTAATAAAATGTACATAATTTGTTTAATGTACTTCATGATATAAAGTGATTATAATTAATCTGATAATGATTATGATGATTATGATTATTTTTGTAAAAATAAATAATTGATAATAGTAAATAAAAATTTTAATAAAAAAAATTATTATTTTTAAATGAAGAATTCAATTGTATTGTAAATATTATAATCATTGTTATTTCATGATTTATGTTGAAAATTCATTTTTCATTACTGTGACCTAGGTTAGAATAGAACAAAAAAAAAAAAAAAAAGAATAATACAAATAAAAATTTAATAACAAAAAAAAATTATGTAAATCTGTGTATATGTTATAAATAATTCAAAAAAATTATAAATAAATTGTTAAAATATGTATGTTGTGTTTGTTAAAAAGCCTTGATAATCTCAGTGTACCTTTAATAATTTCAAATTGTATACATAAGAAAAAAGCTACCAAAAATCTAAAAATATGTCTAAGAGAAATAAAAATTTAATTGAAGCTACTCTAGAAAAAACAAAAATTTGTTCGGATATTCCTAATAGTGAATGTGATTCTCAAAAAAAAAAAAAAGAAAAAAAGAAATTGGTAAATCAACTATATTAATTTTTAAAAATACTCAATATAGTGAAGTTGGAATCGGTGCATGAGTACCAAAAACTATTTCACCTACTTCAAATTGTCCTACTGATGATATAATTGCATGTGGCCAGTAGGAAACTCTGTGCAATATTTTTTAAACTGAAATTGTTTAAACAATTGAAAGCAATTGTTGTTTTTTTCAAACTTTTCAAATATTTTCCAAAAATATTAACTTTATCATGAAAAGGCCAAGGACCGTTTTTGGTCGTATTTCATCAAATTATATTTAATAAAGTTTCCTCCGTTTAAAATTTAAATTCCTTTTAATTATTTAAACAATGTCGGTTTAAACAATCCCTGGCAGCATGCATTTTTATCAGTAGGACAATTTAAAGGGAATCGCGTAAAAAGATTGAGGCGAAATAGTTTTTCGTACGCATGAGCCGAATTCTGCGCAATCCCAAAATTATTTGGGGGTTTCCTTTTTAATAAAAGATTTTAATTAATAATTTTTTCCACTCGATGTTTGAATTCTTAATAAATTTTATTTAAAAAATGGTGAGATATCGAATTAAACTATATAATCAATTGTTGCTGAAACCAGAGGAACAACAATATTTTGTCTTTTTTAAGTATAACAAAAATTGTATTAAAGCATTTCTATTATGGATATTTGAACAAATTCCTAGAATGAATGCATATGAACCAACAGCTCAATGTAAAACATCGCTTCCAATTGGTTAAAAAATAAACTTTATTGGAAAATATAGCATTTACAAAATAGAAACACATGTCGTAAGAGTTGTTGTCCCTAAGTTGTTACAAAAATCAGCAACCTAATTTAGAGACAATGAGTAACTGTTGAGTGAATCAACATTTATATCAACTATATATTAAAAAATTGTTTAACAAATATTTTCATAAACAAGTGAAGATAACAACAGAAATAATTGTATAGATACTCAATAAATGGTTCATTATCAAAGTTTGCACTGCAATGTTTAATCATTCGCATTCATAACACAGTCTAAACATTCAGTCCATGCAGTTTATAAATGCATATACAGCGTCTGTCGCCAAGTCAGACAATTACGGATTTTTCGATAAGGGGATGGGGATTATAAAAATATGAGTAAGGATTGAATTATATTATCGAATACAAATAAAAACCATGAATAAACGATATTGCTGTTTATATTTTATTCTACTACGCAAAAGTTTATTTTACACACTTTATAGTAATTAAACAATAAATTTTATGGTAAAGAAGCTAAAAAATGTTAAATAACAAAGTAATAAACGTTATAATTATATCAAATGAATAGAAATTGTAATATATGCTAGAAAAGACACACAGTTTTTATCTGAAATAACTAAATGCTATGATTTGTGGTTTATCATTTCGATATTTGTTTTTTACAGCTTGTTCCGAATGATTTTTATCTTTATATTTGATTATATAAAGAATATAAATAATATATATAATATTAAAATCTCCATAATATATTTTTAATTATAATATTGCTGATTACAAATTCTGGTCGAAGTGTAAGCCATTGACATCTACATCTCTAGCTCCTGAACTAAATACATAAATAAATAATTAAAATTGGTTGTCTTATATTTTACATGTTCAAACATGCTAAAAAGTTTGTCTCTTATGAACAACAAATAAAAATCCATCAATAGGCTAGAGTCTGGAGAGATTGTAGTGTGCAAAAATTGACCACCGCATTCTGTCACTGGCATTACATTCATCATCGATTTAAGATCGCCAAAAATCAAAATTGTTTCTTTTTAAAAATGGCTTAATGGCTTTCTACTGCAAATTTTGAATTTTCAAGTTTTTTTCGAATTAAGTGTCTAGTTTCATGCAATATATGCCTTTATCTTACAAAATTTATTTTCCTCATAGAGGTTTTTCGAAATTAAATTGCAAATGAAAAGATTATATTTCGAAAAAAATTATAAGAGGATTGTGTTTGGTCCAATAAAGAAAATACAAACATTTGTGAACAATTTTGATAATTTTTTATCGATTAAATTTTGAAAAAACAGACACAAAAACAGTATTAGGAAGATAAGTTTTTTGAGATAAAGATATAGTTATTGCATAAAAATATCTTAAGGAACACCACAAAAAAAAAAAAAGAAGAAAATTAATAATTTGCAGTAGAATCCGGGTAAGGCATATTTCAAAATGATGTGTTTTGATTTTTTTCGATCTTAAATCGCTTAAAGCACAAAACAGTGTTTATTTGTGCCCAATTTCTGTTTCAATAAAATAGCTCCAATATCCATCTTAAAGAAGGGGAGAGTTAAGTTGCCCACTCAAATCCATCCAGATCCTGGTCTCCTAAGCAATTAATATGTGTTTTAAATTTTAAATCATATACTATAATTTTGTGATTACATACAAAATGCATTGTCCAGAATGACTGACGGACGGATCAACGCACAGTCTAAAGGATTTTCCGAAATTCTAACCCTAAGGGGGTGAAAAGCAGGGAACAAAGTTTATATGGGACAACGTGATTTCTTGATCCAATATACTTCAAATTTCGCATGCAACTGATGTAATATCGTTTGTAAAAATTAGAAAATAGTTTAACCAAACTTTTTTCTGTGAAAATTGTCACAAAAACGCATGACTGGGTCTGCTAGTTTATTATATATTATATTATTTTTAGTTATGTATTAGGTAATAATGGTTTTGTTTTTTATTAATAAATGACTTCAATAACATACTACCATATTCGAAAGTTTTTATTTATTGCAATAAAAGGGGAATTGTTCCGCCATAACCCGTTATCCAGACACTCCGTATACATTGTAATCATTATGTTTATTAGCTACATTGAAGCTAAAATTGATTTAAATCCAAAAATTTAACAAAAAAATTTTTTTTACAATTTTTATTTTTAATTTTTTTAAAAATCTTTTATGGTTTAAAAGTTGAGTCTTAGATCCATGGGATCCAATTGACCGATTTTGCTCTTTCTCGAAGTTGATCTGATTTTTAAGTCTAAAACACTCAACCAAAATTTCTGCTCACAATTTCTTTTCGAGTTATCTTTATGACGGACGGATGGGCATATTGAAATGGAATAATCAGGGGATTTGATGAACACCTAAAATACAATTTTGATTATGCGAATAATATTTGATAGCGTTACAAACTTTAGACTTAATTTAATATACTAAATGTGATAATTATCATTTTATTTTGAGTAAATTTTATGACAATAAGTTTTACATAGAATACAGTGTCTTTGGAGAATTGATGCAAAAAATAAAATCTCTATAATTAAAACAATGAAATATTTTTATACTAGGGTAGCTAATTTTTGAAAACCAAAAAAAATTAATGTAGGATGAAACCAATTAGAAATGCAAGATAATATGATAAAAATGAAAGGAAAAATAAATTACGGGCGATCTGAGTTCGGGAAGTATGAGGGAGGTGAGTTTTTAAGGTTAAAATTCGGTTTATATGAATTTCCGGCAAAACTAGAAGTCCTATTGAAAAAAGTTAAATAGCAAAACTGTAGGTAAGAAAAATATCTACACATTTATATTTACACTTTTTTTAAATAACCTCAAAATTTATGTGAAAAATTGAAATAACCAAGTTTTTGGTTTTTTATTTTTCTTTCTCCGAAATTTGGTGAAAACTTACCTTTTTAAGTTCCAAATACACTATAATTTTTTTGATTTAAAATATTTATATATCTTATTTTGATTAATATCGAAAAAGCACCCTAATTTTTAATCGAAAAATTTTGAGTTTATGTGAAAAAAGTGTTAATACAAAAGTTGTAGATCTTTTTAATACCTACAACTTTGTCATTTAACTTTTTTCCATACTTTTAGTTTGGCCGGAAATTGAGATAAATCGTGTTTTATCCTTAAAAACTTACCCCCTCCTACTTCGCGAACTCAGATCGCCCGTAATTTATTTTTCCTTTCATATGTATCATATTATCTTGCGTTTCCAATGGGTTTCATCCTACTGTAATTGTCTTCCACTTTTTATCATTTTTTAAGGCTTCTACTTTGGTCGAACAATAATTCATAGAATAATTATCCAAATGTTATGAAATGTAGTGTGCACAATCTAGAATAGAAAACAGAATAGACAACAGTTATCAATATATATTTTAATTTTTACTATAGAAAGTCTTTTCGGAAAAATCTTTTTGACACGTTCTTTTATTTTCATATAAAGTAGTAAGCGTTTTAATCACCATTATGACTAAAACTCCATACTAAAATAACAATAAACCGGAATATTTTTAAGTTTTTTTTTTTTTTTTTTGTATTTCTACCATAATTTCCATACAATGACTACTTACTATTTGATGTTCATATTAAATTATTTTACAAAATTTTGAAAATGCATAAAATAATGATGATTTTAATAAATTTACTAGTCTAGTAAACAAATTGTAAAATGTTAAAAAAATATGACTCATTCGATTCGGAATGAGTTAATGAAAAATGAATTTTCACGATTTTACAGTGAATAAATAATGTCAACAAATACAAATTGCATTCTTTTAACAATTAAGGAATTAGTCTTCTAAAAACCTTAACAACTCCCATTACGATGACTCAAAATTTTTTTTAATCAATAGTTTAATTGTTTATTACACAGAAAATTTTAAATAAACAATTTCTGACCTTTTGTTTTCTAAAAGTAAATTGAATTCAAAAATCAACTAAGTCTGACAAATCGCAAAAATAACTTTTTTTTCTTTATTTTTAATAGTATACGTCAGCGGCCAATTCGTTAAATAATAACCTGGTATAACTTTTAAAAATTTAGAGATACGATGATGGACGTATACATTTTTTTATAAAGGATAAATCGATCTTTAAAATAATCTATTGTATCCATTTTTAACATTTATTAATCGGCCCTTATTTTCATTTGTTTATTAAAAAAATTGAGACTTCTTGGTATCGTTTTGGTATCGTTATTGACTCTTAAACGATTATTAACAAGTTTTTTATGCCATTCTTGTCTCATTTCAACAAAATTGTCAAAAATAATTTTTCGTAACTATTAACAAATAGCGTAAAAAAAATGCAACCAATTTTAATTACTGCCATTGATAAATTCGTAATATTATAAAATTGTTGACTTAAAAAAAATTATTTACAAAAAAAATAAAAAATTTTATAACCTTTATTCAACTATTTGTAAATGTGGAGACTCGAAACTAATTTGTTAATAATTAACAATAGCATATTATAGCTTCTTAAAAAATGAGGATACAAACGTTTTCTGACTTGATCGTATTGTTTATTTTCGGTGAAATTCGTTAAAACTATAAATTGGCAATTTGTTATCCAATGTAAAATACATATATTTCTATAGCGAATCAAATAAGCTATCACTCATATTTTTAGGCATTTTATATTTCTTTTTAACGTCTATCAACTTGTTGAATGGACTATACTATGCTATTCAAAGGTTACCCAGGTTATTATATTCGATATATCTATTTACATATGAATAAATAAAGGTATTTTTAATTTATTCTTAAGTTTGTAACGCTATAAAATATTGAATAAAAACAATAGTTTTATATAGTTTTCTGTTTGAGAGCGTATATAATTTGTAGAAGTTATAATAAATGAAGACATTTTTAATGTCGTAAAATTCACTTTATTTATTAATTAAATTATGATCTAAATGTATTAATTGCATTTTGATTTCATAATCATCATCAAATTATTAAATATTTTCGTAAATATGTACCTGTACTTATTTAATATTTATACGAAGAATGTAAACAAAATTATACAAATAGCTTTTATTCGCAGTTGAATTTTAATTAATAATTTGTATTTTTGCCTTTAAGTTTAGCGTTTCTGTTAGATTCAATAATAAAAATTATAGAATTAAGACTATCTAAAAAACTTTGTAAAAAACAATATTCATCATTAATCTTTTATTTGATGCCAAAGCCATCAAACTCTTGCTCTGGCTTACGCGTGAGCAAGCTACATGGAACTTTGAATGAATAAAAAGGATAAAAAATATGCATAAAAAATATGGCGGGCTAATTACAAATAATATCTTATAGCACCACTCACATAAGTTAATATACTCAATACAATTAAACTTAAAATATTGGACTAAATTTGATTTTAATTTGACAATTACTTGTTTGACGACTCGACTAACTTTCAAAATTTGGTGTTAATTTTCAAGATATTTACTACTTTTCATCCATTGTAGGACTTATTTTTTAAAAAGAACGAAACCCGTGTTTATTTATTTGAATGCTCCTGCGAAATTTCAGATTGATATCAATTTCTTATATAATTTTTCTATACACGATTGGATCCCCCTCTTAAGGAATTATACAACAATTTATTATATTTAATAATTTTTCAAAAATTCTCAAAATATGGGATGAATTGATATATTGGAATATTCATAAAAACAAATGAACAAAAATTTATTTCACGATTTGTAATTAATTAATTTTTTAGATTTTTAGATAATTGATTATGAAAATTTATTATGAAATATAAAATAGTGATATGTCATGCAGTTTAATCTCTTCAATAGGCTATTTGACAACATTGAAAATGTACTACAAAATGTGTCTATCCTATAACACAATAGCCTAAAAAAACATTATACGAAATAAAATATAATAATTTTATCTGGCACGGAAACATTACTCGTTGCTAATTTTTTTTTTTTGCAGACCGTCATCAAATTAGCAACGAGTAACATATCCTCAGAGAATCATTACAACTAGCTTATTCATACTGATGATGACTACTTTGTAGTAGAAATACATATTTATAAAATACAAAATAATTTGATCTAGGAAATTGGCGAAAAAATCGAAATTTATTCGAAATTTATTTCTAGAGTTCTCATTAATAATTATAAAATTAACACTCTGCCTTAATGAATTCTTTATAAAAAGAAAGGGAATGTAACAACTAGTTAATTGTTTAGATACTTGGAGTATGGATCCATTGGATTCAATAAGCCGATTTTCTTATTAATGAAGTTTTCTTACTTCATAACGCATTATATGTCTATAATTCATTACCAAAATTTCAATTCGCAGTCTGTTTTCGATTTTGAGGTATCTTAATGACGGACGGATGGACGAACATGGACTTATTAGGTGATTCTACGAATACGTAAACCAAAATTATGTTTGTTGCTTCAATATTTTTAAGCGTGATAAACTTTAGACTAAAATGAATATATACTCTGACATATCTTGTATACAATTTACATGTCAAGAGTGTAAAAATTACATATGCTACAGGGTAAGAGATTTAAATAACTAAGAAATACTAAGATTTAAAATTTATTTAGCTTATATGATTAGATTGAAAATAAGAAGTTTGGAATTCGACAATGTCTATATATAATGGCTCTTCATTTAACAAAAGCATTCTAAAAATTTTACCAGAAATATTGGAACTCTTTGTATTAAATATCGTGTAGCTAACATAGCCAGTCATATTTGAAGTATATAATGAACGAAACTATTTTTTTTACTATCAAAAATTATTCCTTAGCTTTTAGGAACACAGAACTTTCATCGGAACTCCAGCACCTCCAATCATAACTTTGCAATTCGACAATATATATTGATTATATAACGATTTTGGATGTTTTTCCAAGTCAAAATTGTGGACTCTTTATTTACAAACTCTTTATTTCTTCATAAGAATTCCAAAAGTATGCTCTAAAATTTTGGCAATCGTCTACTTGACTTCGACTCACTTCTCTGATTTTGAAATTTTTTTGTAAAAATTTTTTATTTCATGTTTCAAATGTAACTAAAAAACAATTGTAGTATGTTTGTAAATGGTTGTTGATAAAATTTTCAAAGAATTCGATAGAAAAATGTATTCTATATAATACATTTTAACATATAGAGATAAAGATTTTTTGTCATGGTTATTAATTAAAGTAATTAATTTTATTTGTAAACATAACACAATTTATCTTTAATATGCATATTAATTTTACGCCCACTGTTATAATTACATAAACATATTATCAAGTCACAAATTGCTGTAATTTAGAATTAATTCCATTAAATCCATTTGTTCTTTATATCTCAAATAAAAAATATCCTAGTATTCAAGTTTTAGTTTATACAAACCTAAAAATATTATGTACAGTTATGCAATAATAGAGTACGATCAGTGGGCTTTGCACTAAGGCTAATGTAAAATTGTGAAATCAGCACGAGGTATAGGATTTTCAATAACGCTTATTATAGTAACTTCAGTTTTTAGCCGCCTTAAAAACGCCATTTTTATTAATACTTTTGTATAACGCTTCACGTAATGGTAAAATTATGTCTCTCATTGAATTATAACACTTATTATTTTCAATTAAACTTCGCATTTTATTAAATATATCATACTTAGTCACTGTCTTAAAGATGATTTGGACATAAATAAAAAACCCTAAATGAAAAAAAATTTGACTCACATGGGGTGGTATAGGTGTTTAGTTGGTATTGTGGGGTATTTGCCGGGTTGGAATAAATCACACAACATCTGTATAGAGTAGTAATGATATTTAAGATAGAAGTAACACGTTAAAAAAAGGTTTCATAATAAAATACGAGCCACAAGATCACTGATGCGTAAATGAAAATTAATTTTTATAGCTATAAACACGCATGTCAATCCACATGAATCCATGGACTACTCTGTTTTGCAACTATAAATATACGGAAGATAAATTTTTATTTATACAGAAGATAATTCTTGTCTCTTCACCTGTTCAGTGACGGATCTTCGGGGGGAGTTAAGTATCAGCGAGTGCATACTGCCCCGGGTGCCAGCCAGCAGGAGGCGCCATTAGCGGGACGTATTAGTTATATGATAGGTGTCTTGTAATTTGTAGGCCCTGTTGCTCCGGGAGACAGAAATTGTAGATCCATCCCTACGCCGATTACCAAATCGACTAAAGCCTATATTAATTTCAGACATATTAACTTCAACTGTCTGTTTATAATACGAACAAAGTCTTCCAATATTCTGATTTTGATGTAGATATACCTGGAAGAATTTAAGAAAAGTTATCATAATCAAATTATGTAAAAACTGCTGCCAATGATTAAAATTACTAATTTCGACTTAAATATATCAAAATAAAATTTAGTTGTTTAGAAATCTTTGCTTACTTTAGAAATGTATCGATGAAATGAATAATAATTTTGTTATGGCCTATATTTTTTTATTATTTTTGGCCTATAAAATAGTGTCATAAATAGAACATAATCAATTTTGGAAAAAGTTTAAATGTGATACAATTGCGACTAGTTTTCTCTACAGTTGTAAATATCAAATCGATTGAAACAATGTGCTACAATACAACAAAAGTTGTTTAAACTAACAAAGTCCATAGTATGCTTTGACATGATTAATACTTTGCTTTGACGTGATAAAGAAAATCTGTAACTAATGACTATTTTGCTGTTCTATGTCAGGGTTTTTAAAAAATTCTAAATTTGACTTGTGGTAAAGAAACAGAAATTATTATAAAATCTTTTTACTAACCTTTGCTTCAAAAATGTTGGTATAAACATTTTGTTTCTTTTTTTTTATTCATAATTCCTTCTACCTTGTTTTAAATACATTTGATAAATTATTGAAAATTATTACATTCTATAAAATTATTCATTATTTATTTATAAAATTGATATAACATAATACTGAATGAACAAATAGTTATTTCAAATCAAATATGTACAGTGACAATACAATTTTAAAACCAAAAATAATAATAATTCAATTATTTAAATATGTGATAAACACGAAAACAATAATTATAGATAATCAACAAAATTTGGAATTTTATTTGATTTATGTATTTTATATGATTCATTAAATGAATGACTGACTGTTCTAAAAAGAAATGGGAGATAAACCTTTTGAAATATTGATAATAATAAATATTTTTATCTTATCAATAAACATAATTTCGAAACATACAATTTGTTTTTATTCAAAAATATTTAAATATTATCAACCCGGACCTTAAAATATATGGTTTTTACAAATGTGACTAAAAACAATTGTAAACTATTTTTGACAAGGGTCTATTATCTATTTATTTATTAAGAATAAATGAAGACAGCTCGTTGAAATATCAACCAGTAAACAAAATAGTAATAAAATAATTTAAATACAAATAGATACACCTACAGTGTGACTCACAAAAGTCTGTATATACCATTTTATTTTAGTATTGCAAATAAAAAAATTAGTTTTTATAATGACAAAATACATCTTTTAAAACGTACTTTTAAAAATATTTAAGTAAAATACATTTTAAATTTTTTACTTTTCCACTGATATAAAAAATTTGTTTTTTCGATACCTTTGTAAAAATGTTAGTTTGTTCTTAAGCGCAAGATTTTCTATAGCATTATTGAATGAATTATCATAACTATGTGTATTGAATGATCGATATGCGTATTTTTATTTTTGCATATAAAAGTTGAAAAATTCGAATATTTTTTGGTTTTCATTGTTCTGGTTCTCGGGTGAAAACTAATAAGATTTTCATATTATTTTCACTTCCTTTTTACTACTAATTACTACTAAAACGAAGTATTGCTATCCTATCGAAATTTAAATTTCGAAGTTTCACTGGAAATACATGTTTTGACGTACTTGGAATCTAAAAAATGTGTGTATATGTCTGTCATCTTACATCTCTAGTAGTGCCGCAAGGCTTTTGGTTAAATTTGGACTACAAAGTATACCACCTTATTCATGTACTTTTCATGTTTTTCTCCGAAATGGCTCCTACATTTTTCTTTAAACTTAGTATATGTAGAGAGATCATTTTAAGCTCAAAAACTTTTATTTCATATATTTCGTTGAAAACTTCAAATAAGGAAGAAAAATTTAACAAAATATAATTTATTTAGTTACCCATATAGTACTCTACATACTCAGTATATAATAGAAGACACCAATGGTATTTTGCAAACAAAACAAGCTCTGCAAATAGTTAAGCTAAAGTATTATGGAAAAAGGAGGGCTGCACAAAGTTTGTGTATTTAGTGCAGGATCCGCAGGTACTTGAGCATTCAAAAATCGAACACTGTATTATCCGAATAGGGTTTTTGTTAAAAAATACTTCAAAGAATATTAATCTAGATGTTGCTCGATCTTTATTTGGCCAATTGTTTTGTTTGGACTTTTTATGTGTTGGCTAAAAATCTTGAAATCATGTTAATGGTTATATTATGTAAAATGTATAAAATTAGTATTGAGAAAAATTAACTCGGGTTTTAGTGGCTTCTACCACAACCAGCTTGAAAAATTAATTCCTTTGATGATGCTTGTGTTTTTTTGGTATAGATTCATATATATTTCAACTCAAAATATGTTTTTTTTAATATCTTGATCTAGTATTCCAAACATTAAACACGTATATCTCCAAATATGGTGTTGAGGTATTCTTAAAAATTCATAAACAATTTGTATTAGTCCAATCAAAATATCAACTTCCTGGCTTATTTAGATACGAAAATATTTGTGTACATTGAATATTGTACATTATACGTTCAAGTATATCAAAAGAGTGCTGTGCATATTTATTACTATTTATTCCATTTCTGTCTGGTTTGGTTTACAAATTTCGACCTTTTATCACAAAGCTAGCTTATCTGCTGACGTTGGCATAAAGATAATGAATCATGTGTATAAATAGTACAATGCCATTAGCATTTTAACTTCATTTTCAAGAAAATTTCGATATTATTGATCAATTTCATAACATTCTACCAAATGTGTCTATCAATAAATCCATGAAATGTAACTTCAAAACAAGTGAACATAACAACTAACATTGTTAATTGTCTAGCGACTAATATTGGTTTATGTCCATGTTTGAACTATTTTTAATGATAAGCATTCATACAAAAACATAAATATGCAGTCAATAATATGAAAAATACAATAATACCAGTATTAATAATATTCGCAAAACTAAACAGTTTACGGTAAAATAAAATTTAGAAAATAAGCACATATATTTGCAATACATTTTATAGTGTATAATTCAAAATAATTAATTGTCAGCACAGCATTTTAAAGGTATTTTATGAATGCTAATAATTAAAAATAGTGAAAACAAATTTTTTACTATCTTTTATGGTTTAAAAGTTTGGTAATGGATCCACTGTACACAAAGGACTGATTTGCTCATGCGCAAATGTTTTATGACACCAAAATTTCAGCTCCCTATTTCTTTTCGTTTATGAATAATCTTGCTCACAGACGGGCATACTAGAATGAATACAAAAAAATTTTGTTTGTAGCCTCAATAGATTTTAGCGTTACAATCTTTAGACTAAACTCCTGCAGATTAAACAAATTCTATTAAAACGTAAAAAATATAATAAATCAATAAAGGTAAATAATAATGATAAACACCCACTGAGAATTTACTTTATATTTTTTGTATTTATATTTATAAAATAAATACTAAAAATATAAAGTAAATACGAATTTTATTGGTTTTTTTAAGTTATACATTTTGCATCCAATTGCAGCTGAGTCACTCTCGTAATTCAAAAAGAATTTAAAAAGAAAAATAATAATTTGCAGAATAATCTAAGCTTTTTAATTTTTTAGGGTTATGTTATATAAATATGTTTTTAAATTTCTTATGTTTTTAAATTCGTATAAAAACATTTAGACATATTAAAAGAAAATTAGAAAATTTGGCTGCCATTTTAGAAAAATGGCTTCCAAACTTCAGACAGAAAGGTTCTGGCCGAATTATGTAAACACACGTTTTTCAGTATAAGATAGGTGAAAGGAACAATATTCAATCAAAATATCGCACATACAAAAATTTACTTTTTATATTTTTGCATCTATCTACCGTGGATGTACCGGATCGTTAAAAATAGAAATCCACGGATACGGAAACGGATAAACAGTGCCCAAATCGCGGATATGGAGACGTATCTTAATCAACTCAATTAATCGGTTTTTATTTATTTAATTTCCTTAAAATGTGATTATTTATTGAATGTAATGTGATATCATTAAGCAGTATTATTTGGTTTAAATAATACTGAATTGAAAAATAAATTTGAATTAAAACAGTGTAATTACTAATTAGTACCTAATGATTAGGTAGTCAGCTATAAGAATTACCAATTAGCTCACAACAATAAGGTTGAAATAATAAATTTTTGCCAAATATGGAATTTTTAAGAAATGTTTTAATGAGATTTAACAGTATTTTATTGCTACCTTATCTTATAAATTCATATACGTAATGAAAATTAATAATGCAACAAAATAATTGTTGATAAAGAAACGGATATGAATACGAATCTTTTTTTTCTTGCGGATATCCGCGGATACGGATACATCCAGCACATCTTTTGTATCCATATATCTATCTAAGCTTGTTTATTTCGCTGTTACTTTTGAACAGATAATCCAATTTTCATGAACTTTGGTACTTTGGTAGATACGTTCATCGCATTCCAAAAAAATTTGGAAAATTTGAATTCTAATTTTAGGAAATATATTTCAAAAAAAAAATAAAACTTGTTTTCTTCACATACTAGAAAGATGCAGTTTTCTGCAAAAGATTTAATGATATGCGAAGTGGAAATATAGAAAACATAGGAAAATTGTAATTTTACTTAAACTCCCTTCCCATTTTTGTAATCGAAGTGAAATGAAACGATCCGGACAATTACCTTAAATTTTCTTTTGCTCCTAGTATACAGTATACGTGGGGTCATAAACATATATGTTAACATAAGGACGTAACTACTTATTTATCACTTTTTAAACTGGGTAAATATATAAAAGATACAACAACAAAAACAATATTAATAATATTATGTCTAAAATTCCGAAATAAATTTAAATCTGGTATAAATTATTGAAAGTATAATGAATATTCTGTTAATTAATGTTAAATTTTGTTTGAAATATTTCTACATTGTGGAACTGCATACCACTACAGTTAGCGTGTTGTTTATGATTGTGTCATGTTAGCAGTCACGTGGCAGTCACCATATCGAACATTTAATTTGATTTCGTCACGTATTTTTTCCATTCATCTTTTGAATCTATTTTTAGCGTAAATATAACAAACCTTTAAACTATTTTTCGTTAACAGTTAAATACCCTATTGCTAGTTATTTTCTAATATGAAATTGTCTTTAAACTCTTATCATTATTTAGCACAATTGCATCTGAATATCAGAATGAAATTCTTATGTAATAAAATGTTGACATACAAAATTCATTAACTAAACTTTGTTAAACTGATTATAGATATACCTTGTTTGCACAAGCACTCTCACTAGGATTATCATCTCCCCCGATTTGTTCGGTAGACTTCACCGCAATCGTACGACAGCTCCCCACTTCCAATTTAATTTGTAAAAAAAATCAACTCAGAGCTTTATAATAATGTTATCGTACCTTTTAAAACGGATTTTTAAATTATTTGAATGTTTAATCTATGTTAATTTAGTACAAATTTTGACCTAAAATAAAATAAGTATTTAAATTTTGAGTTTTCATGTATTTATGTATTTATAACTAAAAATTCTTTATGTGCAGACACGCAAACACATGCACAAATTCGTATGCACAGGCGAGAATCAGTATCAGGGATGTGCCGGATTGTTAAAAATAGAGATCCACATATACAGATACGGATCTTTCTTCTCAATCAATTGGTATAATGTTTTAAATTTCCTTAAAATGTGATTGTGATTGGTGATGAAATATGATATCACTCAAATCAAAACAAATAACACAGTAGTATTATTTGTTTTGAATAATAATGAATTTCAAAAATAAATCTAAATTTAGATAGTGTAATTACTAATTAGTACTTTATAATAAGGTAGTCAACTACCTATAACAATTACCACTAATAGCTAGCTCACTGTAATAAGCGTTGAAAGCGTTATATCTTTGCCCCAAATATGTAATCATAAGAAATCAAAACTATTTTAATGGGATTTTTATCAGAATTTTATTTCTAGCCTTTACTTCATACTGCACGTAATAAAACTTAATAATGCAAATGATTCGTTAAAAATCCTGTGAAAAAGAAACTGATACGTATTATTGTTTTCCTGCAAATATCCTTGCAGATACAGATATCTGACACATTTCTGATTTATATATCTCCCGAAATAAATATGTACTTGTGAAATTTTGAGGTGGCAGCCATATGTCTCGCTCTTGATCCGTATTTTTGTTTCACAATACTTGAACAAAATAAAAATAATACAATTTATGTCCTTGAGAGATGAAGATAATATAAATTTTGTAATGAATAGAAACTGATAATGTTAAGTAGATAATAAAATGAAACAAGCACCTAATTAGTTTGTATTTTGAATATTTTATAAAAAATTTTTGGTATGTAATATAAAAACTATGCATATATATATATATATATATATATATATATATATATATATATATATATATATATATATATATATATATATATATATATATATATATATATATATATATATATAGATAGTATTTTTGTCCAAAGTTTGTAACGCTATAAAATATTGAAGGTAAAATTAAATTTTGGTATGGATGTTTATAGAATCACCTAAAGGTGTATTCATCAGTTACGTCATAGTTCAGTTATTCTTAAATTTGTCGATATTATTACAATTTTACTGACTGTTATTAAGGAATACACAAACGATTAAAGAACATAGATAGTTAAATTACTGAACTAACACGTGATGACATGTATAGGTAGGACCGGTTATTTTAGCTGATAATGGTCTGAACTATAACGTGACTGATATGTGTGAATGGACCTTAATTAGTCAATTTCCCCGCCAGTCTGTCTCTAATCAAGATAACTAAAAAACGAATAGAGATACCGAGTTGGTATTTTAATGATGTATATATGACATAAAAGTCGAAGTCCATGAATGAGCAAAATCAGGTCCATGGGATCCAATGGATTCATAACCCAACTTCTAAATATTAAAAAATTTAATGGCAAAAAATATTTGGTTTTAAAACCGAACACAAATTTTTGTTAATTTTTTTCATAAACTATTAAAATTCGTCACAATTTGCTCAAAAATAGCAAATGAGCACATTTATTTGCAATACACATTATTATTATTATTATTGGTTCTGGAACGTGTTACATTAAATTATTTTGAAAGAAAAATTATTTTTCACTTTAAAATAGACAGAAAAATCGTTAAAATTAAATGCTAAGGTGTTCTGGCAAACGTTTCTATCAAGAATGAGGATGACAGACATATATTTTTACTTTATACTGTTCAAATTCATGTAAAAAAAACAATAATTGTATTTAAATGTTATTTAAATATTTTTTTGAATTAAAAAAAACTTGTAAAACGATACTGATCGCCAGACCAGTAATTATTTATTCAACTTATAGCTGAAAAAAAAAAATATTTTTACGAATATAATTTTGGAGTTGATTTAAAATTTCAGTTTTTTTTTATTTAATTAAACAATTTGCAAATTGAAAATTATTTTTTGTGTAGCTGACCTCCATGTCAATTATATTATTTTTATTTATGTTAAATACTTTCATAGTGAATTTAATTTGATCTTACCTGTTTGACGAATCATTAGTAGAATATTCAAAAGCTAAGTGTATGTTTAGAAACATGATGTTGTCACTGGCCAGTAAGGTATGATGTCATCAATATTGTATATAAACAATGTTAAATATCATTTTTAAACACATCATACCTTACTGCCCAGTAACAACATCATGGTTTCAAAATACCGATTAAGTCGCCAAACTATGGAGCTAATTCTACACCTCAAATAAAAGCAAGGTCCACACGACGATACTTACCAATCAGTAGAAGAAAAAAAAACAATAATTTGGATACATGGGTATTTTATGTCTTTTTATTTTAGTTTTTTATCCTCAAAATAAAGAAAACGGCTGGATCAATTTTGCTGAAAATTCATAAGTTTTTGTAACGTAGAGTCGTTATTTACAAATCTTGGTCCACGACTTGGTTTACATAAAAAAGCGTTTAATGTTTTGGAAGCTAATACTTACATAAATATTTTCTTACTTACATGGAGTCACTTATTACAGGGGCAAAAATGAACTCTCTGTAGCATTAACATATTTTTTGAAAATTTCAATTGCTTATAACTCCTTAAAGCTATTATACATAGTCTGTGATCGGATGACGGATAGTCGTATGCAAGCGCATTGCGCACCATTTTTGACATTTATATATGTAAAAAATTATTGCAGTGCGCTACGATAAGCCAACAATCTAGAACGGCTTAGACTATCCGACAATCTATCCGACTATATAGAACGGCTTGGCCCTTAAACGGAAATATTTTCTAAAATAATTACTAAAGCAGATTAATTTTTAAGGTGTAGACAAACACCATATCGGTTAGAAAGTCAAAACAATTCAAATTAACAACTAACAGAGTTAATTAACCTTTTTCCACCTAAAGACTAAAAAAATCACTAAGTGCCTTCACCTGTGGGGTAAAAGTGTTTTAAATTACAAATTAATAACAATTTTGAATATATATATTTTTAAAAAAAATAGAACTCTTCAAGAGTAGAATGGATATTTCAAAATAAAAATAGGACCACAGTCGAACTGGGAAATTAACCTTTATAGAAAGTGTCTTTTTAAATAAACAATCGAATTTGTCAGAAACTATTTCTATTTCCCATCGATTGCAAAAAACCCTTCTTTCTAGATTGCAAAGAAAAATATTTTTGCCGCTTTATAACCGAAAAAAAAATTTTTTTTTTTTTTGAAATAATCTGTCTTCCATTTTAAGATCCTTATTAAAATATTAACAAAAAAAAAAAAAAAACTATAAAAACAGGTAATTAATTTTAAAATTTTTTATTTAAACAAAAATACCAACTTACATACTCTGATATGTTTTGAAATAAATTATGGTCTCAAAAAATCAAATCAAATAAAATATTACAAAATGTTTTACTTATTATGTAAAATAGTCCAATTAGTTAATTTATAGACCTCATTATCAAACACTATTTTGCCACGCTTTAAAATGTTTATAAAATATGCACATATTGTTTTTTAATCTTAGTTGTTATATTTACGTATGATTTAATTAATTAGTTAATGATTTAATATTTAGTTGTTTTTTACAAACATCAACCACCATTTACAAATATTTTTACATGTTGAAATTGATGTATTTATATTTATTTCTAGATAATAATAAAATGTACAAAATATGAAACGTTTGTATATTATAATTTATTAAATAAGGAATATCATACAGTCATAATATATTATTTATATTAATTTTAAGGGAGGTAGAACACGTTATACTGCGTTGAGTTGCAAGCAGAGAGGTGTCTCATTGTTCCAAGCTAGACCAATGAATTGCTTTTATAAACTAAATCTATTATAAACTAAATCTTATATATAACAAGTGTAGATAACAATTAACACCGTCAATTGAATAAAGAAGAAAGATATTTATATACCTTCTTTAGTTTCCTTGCGACCAAAGAGAATTTCTTTGTGGTGTAATAAAGGCATTTTTCTGGAGGCCAGAGATTCCCTCTTCACTATTTGTATCCTGCATAAGCCTTCGAAGAAAAAGCAACAAAAATGATATTGCCAACTTAACTAAATATTATTAAATCCGATATATTTTTGTACTTCCACGACACTGAATTGGCTAGTACTAGGCTAGTTTTATTATATAATTACAAATCGTTATCTAAAATTTTACTTCGAATTTTATTCTTTATATAAAGTATGGTTGCCATTTTTGTATGTAATTACATAATTTTATTTTAATAAATGTTGTCACTCTCAAATAACTACCACACCTTGAATAACCACTATTATTTGATAAGTATCGGTTTTCAATCACTCTTTCTACTTTGAAGCCTGGTGATACAATAATCAACTTCTTTCAGGTTAACCAAGAGAGGCCCACTACGTCCAATTCAACAACATGAAAATCTTCCATTCGAATGTTAACTGACACGACAGCGAAACGTAAAAGACCTTTAGTATGTTAAAACAATTTCAATTTCGTATTTCGCAAGCTTCATTGGTCGATTAATGGGCAACAAGTCTTTCCTAACTAAACAAAAAGAGAAATTTTGTGAAACTTACATAAGCAAGTTCAGTGTGTTCATTGCATTTAAAATGAGATAGTTTTTAATTACTAGCTTATAATTCTTGAGTTGTCAATATCGATTTGAATCGATATTTTGGGAAAATGAAGTCCTAATCTTTTCGAAGATACCGTGATGGTTCTCCTTTTTATATAATCATAAAATTATATTGTGCTTATTTATGATATGCGCACGCATCTTATAGCATACCAACATAGTATGTATTATATATACTTTAGTTGTGTTGTCAATGGATGTAAGCAGCATATTATATACAATATAATATTGTATATACTAGCATATTTTACATAAATATTATGACTTATACCATAGATATTATAATATTTATATCATAAGTAATACAGGTATGAACAATCGATTCATAAAATAAACGAAAAGAACAATAATATTTTCAAATCAGTCATTTAAATTACAGAATTACTAATAGGAAAACAAAATGCAGTAATAAACTTAATATATGCAAAAAATTCGACAATTAATTATAATCAAGAAAATTGTTTCAAGAAAAAATTAATCATTTGAAAGGCGTGATTAGTCTCAAGTGTCTACATACCTTTAGGAGGATGGGTTCTAGGTTATAAAAGTATAACATTCATTTTTTTTAATGAAATCATTTATATTTTAATTCAGATTTGGATTTTATAAAGAAAATAATTAAAATTTTGTCTAAAATAATTTTTTATCTATAATCGATGCCTTTTAAGCTCTAAGCTTAAACAATAGTAAACATCATTTCGTATATTGCTTATAAGAAAACTAGAGCGTATTCAAAAAAATTTTGAGAGTTAAAAATACATTTTAGTAAAGAAACGAGAATTTTAGAAATTTTGTAATGCATTTTTTTATTTTGAATTTCGGAAAAAAAAATGAAAAACTAACTGTATTTAAAATATATATATAGAGTCATACAGTCCTTGAGTTAAGCAATTTTTGCCTCAATGGTTTTGTTTAAAAACCTTAAGTTTTAGTTTATTATTTTTGTATAATAAATATCGTACAATACTTACAATTTTTCTTTTTTTCGGGTGTAAATTAATTTAAATGTAAATCTTCCGAATGTAAAGGAAAAATATAGGATTTCCTTTAAAACAATTAAGTTGATCCTTTTTAATCTAGAACCAATCTTCCCGAAAGAAAGTATTCGCAAATTAATAGGTATTTAATCATTTTGAATAGTACGACTTCTTCACTTTATATTATTATTACTTGTGGTTAGTTATTTCAAGAGATATTAGTTTATAGGATCTTGGCTCTTTAAACGTAAAAATATTCAAAGTTTGCTAGGTGAATAATTACTTATACTTTAAGAACCTAATAACGTTTAACCTTTTATATCAAGAACCTAACTATTGAATAACTAAAAATTGAATTGACAAACATATAATAAAATATAACTACAAACTGATTAATCTAAAAACATAAAGTTTCATATATTTTATATTCGATATTTATATAATACAATAAGTTAGAGTAGATTCATTTTAGTCCAAAGTCTGTAACGCCAGAAATATTTCAGGAAAAATAAAATTTTGGTATATACGTTCATAGAATCATATAATTAGTCAATTTCCACATATCCCGTTCGTCCGTTCTTCCGCCCGTTCTGCCTGCCTATCAACATGATAACTCAAAATCGAGTCAAAATTCTGATTTCGAACTTTATACATAAAGCAGTGTGGACTGCATATTTAGAGTATTTTATGAATGCTTATATTTAAAAATACTTAAACATTGATGCTGAACCATACGTCAAGTATCTAAACAAATAACTCTGATTGTTATCGCCACTTGTTTTTGTTAAAATCGTCAACACAGCTTAAATCCCAAGAATAGCATCGACTGTATATTGAATGTGTCGGTACTGTATAATAATAGTACAAGAGACTACTCTGTGATCGACCAAAACTTTATGTATATGTGGTGCCGCTACCGTGTGATTATGAAATATGCTTGTCAATAGACATGGCTACTTCGCTCAGTGACACGAAGCAATATTCAAGGTGAGAATTACAAAAATTGACATTGTTACTGTACAATTTTTTCAGTTTGTTTTAAAAATTACTCAACGCATGATGATTATATAAATTTTAATATATTTTTATGTGAATAATATTTATTAATTTAACAACAAAATTAATTTTATTGTGTGTTATGAAGTGATGTTTTAAAAAAAAAGTTTTGTTTTGTTCAGTTTTGTATATATTATTTTGTTTGTTATGTGAAAATCAAAATCTATGTTGTTTATTAAAAATTTGTTGTTTACATTTAACAGGAGAATTTGGACCCGTTACTGTAGTGGTTGCTAATGGAGCAAACGACGCATGGGCCCAAATTTTAATAAAATTGGATTACATACCAGGTAAAATAATTAAATAATACAATATTGTCTTATTTTATTGTGATGTCACATATTATATTATTGACTTTCATTGTAATATAGATAAATGAATATTTTTAACCTGTACAATTGTATTTTGTCTTCTTTATTTATATAAATTTTAGGTATTTATTTAATGTTTTTAAGTGTTTGGTATGGTTTAATTTTGGGAAAACTTGTTGAAAATCAGCGGGAATATTTTTTTAAATTCCGTTTTCTCTTCGTTTGTTGTCAATTGTGTCAAATAAATAACAAAGTCTACTTTTAAATAAACACACTAAATTGTATAAATTTTCCAAAAATTTTAAATGTTTAAATTTATTTATTTTTTTAGCTTAAAAAGGTTTATTAAATAGTAAAAATGTTCGTTTTGTTGCCGTTATTACAATGTTCTTGATTTTCAAAATTTCTTTTACGCATTATATTGCATTACATTTCCGTTTTCAACCATTAATAGTTTCGATGTTTTTTTTTTCTTCCAAAAACAGATTAATTTATTAAATCCTCAATTTTCTGCTGTAGATATGGTAAAACATTTAAATTTATTAAAAATTTCTTTTACGCCAATTCCGTTGCTAGCCCTTGCGTTATTTTCGAATGTCCCCGCTTAAATACCATTCAAAGCTTTATCAAGATCCTTTTTTTTTGTTTAAAGTAAATTTAAAAATATATACGTATATAACCACAGAACTTCTTCTCTCCTTTTTTTTAAATTTGTATTTAATTTTAAGTTTTTTAATATTTCAAATTCTCATTCTACTAACATACTTATTGAATAAATTCTTAATCAATTATTAATTCAAAACACCGTTTAAGGTTTATCTTAACTGCTTTTTACGTAAAAAAATTTAGGCGCCAAGCTACTTTATATATATTCCGCATTCTGTCATTGGAATTGGCTTTTGAAAAAAAATAATATAATAATTGGAAAAATCATGGATTTTATAACAAAACGAATGTTATTTTGATTTTTTTTTTGTCGTTATGTTAAATTAAAACATTCAGTACGGAGCACATTCCGGTAGTTCCTGGGCCAAAGTTTAACATTTTTACGTCACATGTTGATGGTGTGTGTATTTCGCAAAGATAAAATCATTCTGGCTTCAAAATCTGATGTCATCAATATTGGAGATTAGCATTTTTTCATGATGTTCAGAGCAATGGTATTTGTAGTATCGCTCTTGTGCTCCTGGGGAGTTTGGTAACCTTTTGTACATTTAAAATTATGCTCCCAAATGTGGCGTAGCCGAAATATGGAAGGGGGGATAATTTAGGGAACCGATAATTTTGTTCTCTATTGTAAATCGGGCAACACCGCGGTTTATTGAAATTTTTTATATTAATTTTATAATTTTTTTTGCCAGCCCTTGAAACGGGCTGGAGGAACAATGAATTTATGACAAAAATTTTTCCTCTTTGTAAACCTCTTTTTCTTAGCGAATTAAAATAATTTCATAAGACAAAACCGGATAAAAACGTATGGCAATTTTTCCCGCAATGTGGAGATGGTAATAAATAATATTCTAAACTTTGCGATTTACAAAACGAATCAATTTTTCTTTTCACAGTAGATTAGTGTCTAAAGAAGTTTTCACTTCAAGATTTTATGTAAAATGGACACAAAATAAACATTTGAACATTTGTTTCATATGATGTGTTTAGAGGAAAATTAGGATCAATTATATAGTGCTAATCAACTAGCATTCAATTTGTAACGTTTCGCTGTTTATTATTTTAGCTTCATCAGGCTCTGTACATGAAACATATATAACAAATCATATATTATAACTAAAAAATACATGATTACAAACTGATTAACAAATAATTAAAAATTAAAAAAAAAAAAAACATAATTAAAAACTAAACAGTCAAAACTTATTTACATATTAACAAAATTTTATTAAACATTAGAAAAAACTTATTTATATATTAATATACAATTTTAATATATAATTTTTAAAATACAATTAAAATACAATTTTTTCGAAAAATTCTTCATGGATTTTAAATAGAAAAACAATTGTATATTGTATTGTGAAAAAGAATCAATAAATTTATTATTTTATTACTTATTATTTTTACTCTATTATTATTAAAAATGGCGTGTTTCGATTGTTTTTGAATCATTAAAAGGCTAGAGAGCACAAAAATGCTGTAGTTTAAAAATTATCCTTCACCCAATTTGGAAGCATTAAAAAAAGGTATGGGTGGCATCTGTTGTAGGCGAATATGTTTGAGAAACGGAAATAAAACTCCATTATTATTATATATGCATGGTACAAATATATATAAAATAATAGAAAATAATTTTGTTTTTAATGACGGGGATATTTAATCGTACACGACCAAGGTCTCCAAATTTTTTTTTCTGGGGAACCACTAGCTTTATTTTTAGGTTTGAGTAGCGTCTGCCTACCTAATCTGCTAAATCGCGAGGAAGTATATTTTTTTTTTTTTTACTATAGAGCAAAAAAAGGTTTGATTTTAATATTCCAAAAAAAAAAAAACAAGAAAAAACCACTGAATTATTCATGTTTATTGTTAACATAATACATGATTTGTATGGTATTTTAAGGTCTTTATGACAAGTTTAATTTGGTTTTTCTAAGTATAACTTTCATTTAAGACTGAATGAATTATAAACTACATCATAAAAATCGCATGTTTTGTAATTTTAAAGGGTTATATACAGTTAGAATTTTCAAAAAATCGATTTTTTTTTTAATTTTATTTTCTTAATGTACATATATTTAAGAATACACACAGAATTTCATATCGTTCCGGTGAATATTTTCGAAGTTACATGCAAATTTGAAAAGGTATATTTATCCTATGTAAAGTACTTTTCAAACTTTAAACGTGTTTTTCTCAAAATAGTGATTTTCTCAAAGTCGGTGACCAACATTAGTCGAAAACGGCTAAACCAATTAGTCTCAAATTTTAACACGAGCTTCTTAAATATATTTTTTAGTAATTAATCGAAGATTTTTACTCACCGACAAATATTTTTTTTTTTTTTAAAACAATTTAAAGCCAAAATTTTGGTAAAAAATCGATTTTTTTTTTTGAGAAACCGTCATGTTAAAACGTCTTTTTTGACAGGAGCTCCCGCAGATCAGCTCTAGATACTTTTCAAATAAATATTTTTACTAATACTAAGTCTTAAAATACAGTTAAAAGATACCATAATATGTGTACAAATTTTTAGATAAATAAATATAAAAGTTTTCTCAGAAATAATAATTCTGGAAAATTCGCTTTTTTTCGGCCTTCTAACTGTATATATACAACCCCTTAAATAAACATGAAAGTTTCAGTTCGATGCGTTTTTATTATTGAGAATATGTTTGTTTATAAGTAAAATAAATTATTTTCCTATTCAGTCGTCGGATCGGGATTTGTTTACATATTGAAACGATGTCATTTTTTTTTTTTGTCACTAAACATAATAATTATGCAGCTAGCTAGCTAGCTAGGTAGTAATAAAACTGAATTAGTATTTGTTAATATGTAAATGAAATTATGCAAAATTATGTATCTTTTATTTTTTATTTTGCAATATCAGCTAAATTATTATTACTATATTTTATATTTGATCAGCATTATTATATTAGCTATTTTAATTTATACTTAATTAAAAATGAATTTTATTTTTATCTATTCTACTAATTTAAGGTGAATTCGTACGCTCATGAATTGTTTACAAGTCCAAATAATATTAGTCCCTCATCATATCAAGTTTTTGATAAATACTCTTCTAAAAATTTGTTTATGGCACAATTATATGATTATTGTTGCAACTTTTTTTATCTACGATAGCCGGGGATGTTTTCTTTTTTGTGGGGCTTGAAATTGACGGACATCTATTTTTAAGAAAAAACGATTTGTTCCAACATGTGACAAAAATGTCCTTTGTCCAACAACACAAAAATTACTCTTTTTGACAATTTTCAGATTGTGGGAAAACGATAAATATATTTATGCATTTTAAAATGCACAAAATATTTTAAAATCCTATAGAACAACAAAAAAATGAATATTTATCTTGTCACACTTTTAGCTATGTCGCTTTAAAAATAATAAATTTGAACATTTTTTATCATTATGAAAGTGCATAAAAGTTCATACGAAGATGTATCTTTTTATGAGGGTACATGCACTTGCTGCATAATGATGAAAAATTTACTATATATTTTTTTGGAAATTAGACAGTCACGTTTATCATATTCACAAAAACTGACTTTTTCTCTTGTAGCTAGAGAAGATGCGGTTTTTTTCATTCGATGTGAAAAAATGAGGAAAGATAGGGGAACTGAAATTTTTATATTGCATGTATCTTTTTAAAATTTTTAAAAATATTAACTTTTCACTAAGCAAACTTAAGTTGCAAGGTTAATAAAAGATGCGGTTTTTTTCAATTGAAGTGAAATGATGAGGGAACTTAGGAAAACTGTTATTTTGTTGAACCCTTTTTGATATATCTTGAAAAATTCCAACTCATTTCTATGCAAGCTCAGAAGATGAGCTTTATACAATCGATGTGATATCATCAAAACCTATCGATAAATTTTTTACATAAATAAATGAGATAAATAAATAGTAACTCTCAAAATAAACGTAGATGACAATTATCAGAGTAGATGTTGACAGAATTCCAACAATTCATCCGTCCTATATTTAAGCGTATTGTATATTGATATCTTACTTATTCATTAATTGTAATTATCGTACTGTAGTAGACGTAACTGGAGTTTTTTGTCTAAACATAATCACAACTCTTGAAAAAAACTTAATAAACTTAAATAGCTAAGTCAAAACCAAATATAAAAATATATTTATAGCCAAAAGTCACAAACTCTAAACTAAAATAAAAATGGTATTGTTTAAGAAAAAACTTATATGGAATTAAAATTATATGGAAGAAAATCAATTAGCCTCCTAACTGGTAATACTACATATTTCAAAACAATTTAATGGTCCCTTACTTATAAATTAGCCAAATATAAATAATTTATACCAAATTTGGTTGGTATGTTCTAAGATATAGAAAATGGAAAATAATTTAAATGTAAATTTTACATCATTTTTTTTTATTGCATAATTTTGAATAATATATGCTGATATTATTGGGTCCAGTTTAGCTTCATAGACGTCTTATAAAACTAATTTGAAAATAAAAATTTTTAACATTAATATTCCTGTGTCCAATTACTATCTAAAAAATTGATACTTTAGATCCCATTTCAACAGGTAATTGGTCACAAGAAAATTAGTACTAGAAGTTTATAATTTTAAACTTTTTTTTTTTTACTTTTTAGTCCATGTTTTTGAAGTTGAATCATTTTTCGAAAAATTTTTATAAAAATGTCAAACTAATGCATAGGTAATATAATTATTTGGGATATTTGTTAATTTTATGACTATGCAATATCTAAATACAATTGATGGCAGTGGCCATATCTGATAACCAGTGAAATTTTGCACAAACCATTATTTTGGTATTATAAAACTTAAAAATTCCTAAAACTTAGTCCTAAAATTCACAATTGGTTTTGTGTAAGGAACCTTAGATATTCAGGTTCAAAGGTTCCAAGAATTAGTTATTTGAGAATACTTCGTTTTCTCTACCTTCAATCGTATTTGTATTTATTATCATAGTTGTAGAAGATAAAACTGTCTACAAGTTTTGTCCAAAACCTTATTTTGATGTTGAACCGTTATCGAGATAGAAGAGGGCACATAAGAGATAGTGTTGTTTTTTTTTGTTGATATAGTTGTTTAAAAATGTAAAAAAGTTTTTAAAGAATTGTAATTTTGAATAAATAGTTTTTTCATGCATTTATTTAATATTAAAACATTAAATATTAAAATTATATACGCTACTAACTTGTTTCGAAACAAATACAATTGAAAAAAACACCTACGATTATTTTTCCAACATTTATTGTCGATTTGCAATGTATTTTCTTGTAATACGTAATAGATGTTTGTATTCCACGTTGTTTGAAATTAGTATATTTTTTAAAATAAAACAAGTAAAGATTACAACTAACAGTGTTTTGACTTAAATAGTATGCATTAATGTTTAACTATTTCTTATTATTAACATTAGGAAAATTTACCAAATACATAAGCGATACAAATACGAATATAATGTTTTTAATATGTTTTATAATGGAACTGTCTCCATAACCGGCGCTGGCAAAGAATAATTTTAATCTAATAACGCAGGTGCCGGCCAAAAATACTTTTCGAATTTTCGTCGGTTATTTTATTAATAGCCGACTAGTAGTTATTTTATCAATAGTGTGTTGGCGCTAGGTCAAATTGCGTGTTGTGTCGGAATAGTTTAAGACAAAAATACTAGTCCAGCAAGCAGAGCAAAGTATTCAAAAATCAATTTACATATGCTTAGTGAGGAAATCATGCTGACAGAGCAATATGAAAAAATAACATAATATAATGTAATTACTAGAATTAGGTACTTTTATGGTGTTCATTCAATAAATCAAATCACTTTCTCTTTTTTATTTTTTGTTTTCTTGATAACAAAGGGACCGGCAAACGAAAAAATAACTGATTAAATTAATTTATAAAACAAAATGTTGTTATTGCCTCTATTTTTTTAAACAAAATCTATTCACAGAATCAAATAGTTATTCCATTTTCGTAGGCCTGCCCATCCGCCTACTCGTCATCAAGTAACTCTAAAACGAAAAGATAGCGAGCTTAAATTAATGGTATATTCTAGATCTAAATAATAAGCATTAGTGAGTCAAGTAATTTAAAAATTCTTTAAAATAAACCAAGTGTTAAGTTTGTTCCATGAAAATTAACGGAGTTATAATGAAAAGAAAGTTGCTTGTACCTTCTTTTTTGTCAAATTCAGTACAAAAACTGATAGATTTCCCTCGAGAACTCATATTAAAACTTGTTCTTTTTACCATTTACTTTATTCAGGTACTGACAACATGCTCTGAAAGTTTAGGATTCATATTTTTGAAAATATTGCAATTTGAATGTAAAAAAATATTGTTTAATTTCTGAAGCTCAAAATTTTTTTTTGTAATAATTTTTTCTTTTATAGATTTCTAAGGTTATTTTCAACCCTCTGATGAAGAGGGTGTTTACTACCCCCTACGAAAAACCACCGTTCTACATCATATAACTTTTATATCTTAGGGTCTTTTAAATTTTAAGTTAATCCGAGCCATTCAAAAAGAATTATGAGGAAAAAACGTTCATTGATTCGACTTTAGGAGTAGGGTATCAAGATAATTACACTGCCAATAATGAAGACCTAAGTTCCTCGTGATGTGTATTCATTTATTTACTAGACTGCTCGACCAATTGAGGTGAAATTTGATTATTGGTGACTTTGGGATTGTAATTCCGATTTTGTTTTTTTCTAAATATTGATTTCAAGTTTTCGGTTTAGAATCTCATTTGTATATAGTTAGTTTCTTTGTAAATTAATTTTTCATAAAATCTTCAATTTTTCTTGACAAACCATTGGAGTTCATTTTGATAACATTCTACAGTAACCTCGAAACAAAGAACATATGAACTTCTATACAAGCATCAAATCCAAAATTATCTAACGCATTTCAGGATATCAATAAAATTAACTCTGTCAGTTGTTATCTTCATTTGATGTTTTATGAGTTCAATAATAAGCAAACCTTGTAGAAATATTAAAATAAACATAAGTATAAAGGACACACGTTGAGTTGTTGGATATTCTGACGTTGCTGTTAAGACGCATTCATGTTAACACGCACCTTGAATGTATTCCGCTAAATTGCTTAATTAAATCTATGTACAAATAAAATAAATTTTGTTTCGTACCGTCTTAGATAGTTAAATATAGTTATTTAGATGGTTAAATTTATCTAATTTTTATATAATCATAGTAACAATATATTAAAGGTAAATTAACTAGAATTGTGTGTTTTGAAGGTAACGTAAAAAGTTTTAAAAAATAATATATAATAGAATATACTTAATACCATGTGTACTTTATACACTCGTCTACAATAATTATTATCAAAATAATCATGTATACTTAATAAAGAGTTACAACAAACATTGAAGGTGTAATGAAAGGTGGTAATAGCAAAGAGTTCAAACGATCATAGAAGCTCATAATTTTTGTATACTCAAAGTATTTTTTTTGAATCCTATGACCACCAGTTATTTCCTTAGCCTAATCACTATATCTTTTCAATGTCGATATTTTATCTGATTACCAGTAGTGACCAAATGATCATTAGGATTTTTTAAGTGAATAGATTTCAATATCTGAGATATTTTTTTGAATTCGTAGAAAATAACGTTATTTTTTAAATACTATATTTTACAACTATTTTTATTGGGATTTCAACGATAAAATCATAATGCAGAGAATTTTAAGAGCTATAGATAAAAATAAATAATATAAGAGCTTAGAATCCTTAATTTTTTTTTTTTAATTCGTCTATTTTTTTTTAGTAAATAAAAGAATAAGTTTAAACTAAAAATAATTTTTTTTTTAACCAAACACTTTAAAACGTTTAACTTTATCTATTTTTGCGATAAATTTCAACATTTAGAGGCGACAATTCCTTTTGAATGACATAGTAACTCATAACAAATTATAATTTGCTTATTAATGCATTTACAGAAATAAAAAACTAATTTTTTTGGAGATATTTTAAATAAAATTTAAGATTTGCGAAATATTCATGAAAAATAATTAAATCTTACATTTTTAGTATGCAATTGGCATTCTTAATGGCGAATATCTCAAAAAGTATTCATTTTTTGAAAAAAATTTATCAAGATTTTTAGTATATAGACATTTGAATTTCAATAATAAAAAATTCATTCAAATCCATTCACAATAATTGAATTCCGTCATTTTGTACTCTATTGAATAAATTCACTCGACTAATATAGCTTATAACAGAGAAAAGAGAAAAAGTACGTGTGCTATCTCTCTACTATTTAATACATTATTAATATATTATAATTATATAATTAATTGATGTGATTGAAATAATTTTTAATTTTATTTTATTAAATATCTTATTAATCTTAAAGTTTATATTAAACATGGAAAATTCTTTTAAATCGTTTCAACATATATTTTACCTTGGCATAAGTATTTTTGTTATCTTTTAATACAGTCATCATGCCTACTAGTTGGTAACTAAATGCATATGTATACTTTATACTCAAATTTAATATGCTGTTACAAATATTATTTTTATAATTATAATCAAATTTAAAATATCTTACGCTAATGTGACCAGTTGTATTCAATTTCATTGAAAGCTAAAACGTCCGTTAGATTCGACGCACGTTACACTGAATGTAATGCTGAAACACATGTCGATTTTAGTGTCCGTTTCTGGGTTGAAAAAATGCCCTATTAATCAAATAAATACTGCTAACACCCCCCCTCCCTTTAATTATAATTTAAAACTTGAAGCTGCTAATATTTGTTGAACCATAGCATACTAATATTACTAACACTCGTGTAATTAGTTGACGCACTCATGTTTAATGTCTGACAGTTTGTTTACCAGGCATGATTGTTGATAAAAAGACCCTTGATAATTAGTAAACTCACTGTACCTACAATAATATAGGTACTAACATTATTATCGTGAGTATTTTTTATGTAATTAATTAGTTTATGAAGCATTTAACCTCGGTTTATTATAAAAACATGTGTAACATAAACCACATACACACTTAAATATCATATCCATGTACATTATCTTTATTTATTTATTTTTTTTGAACGAATTCCGCGCTAAACTGTTTTTGAAAATAATAATGTTAACAAATTTGTGATCTAGTTTGTTGTAAAATGTAAATGTACAATGTTGTCATTATCGAGCAGATTAAAAGTAAAAAGAAAAGTGTATAATTTTAATGCATACTTATACCTAGTATTTCCTTTTTTTTTTGGATATACTTGCCTCCAATTCATTTTTAAATATATTTAGCTGTAAACGCTAATGACAACGAGCTTCTCCTATATTTTTATTTATGACATGACTACTCATGATGACTGGTTTCAAGATTAATCCGATTTGAATGATTTTTGTTTAGGGTATCTTCTTAGAAATCTACAAGAACATTTTTTTCGCACTTTTGATCACTGGAAGGGGGATTCATACATATAATGTATGAAAATTAATTGAAGTCTTAAACTTCAATTAAAGTAGATATTTTTTTATGTAATAAACTTATTAGGTGAATTAGTGAGATAAGTTAAGCATTTTTTATAATTATAAAGCAACGTACATACGTTCAACATAACAGCGTATCCTAAAGCTGTACTATTACGTGTTACAAGACCAATAGTTTGTATAGGTGTTGCTATGTGTTACATAGCGATCAATCTGTTTACCAAGCAGAGTCTTCACTTAAAGTATGTGCTTATGATGATAAATTTCAATAAATTGTATTGCATTTTCTCCGTTCCACTCTATCTATATCGTAATATTTACATATGTACAATTAACGTTTTATCTTTGCAAATGTTGCGCTATTGAGTCCACACTATTCATAACTCCAAATAGCTTTTTCCTGTTAAAAATCAAGTAACATAAGACAGTGACAAATTGAACACAATCCGTTTTAGATGTAAATACGCAAACAATTTTTACTACTTTTTACTTATTCAAATTACTTGATCGTGAGTATTATTTTTAATATATTCAAAATTCCCACGCTGCATTAATAATTAATTATTTTAATTTGAATTGATTTAAATTTTGTTGACTTATAACTGCCTGTGATTTACATTTCAAATATTATTCACCTTTCCCCTTAATTCAGTTTTTTTTCTTTTATCGATAAAATGTGGTGCGGTGCGTTTCTTCTATTTTGTGAATAAATAATGGAACTTCCAGAAATAATTTTAGGAGTGATAATTGTTTTTATGGTGCATTTGATTGATGTATATGTACGACTGATTTTCAACTGAATTTAATTTAATTAATGTTAATTACTGAATGAAAATTTTAATTGCTTCGATGTAAACAAACATATTATTACATGAAAATTTAGTATAATTAAAAATAATATACAATTTCCGTTTAAGGCTTCTTAAGAGCATCTTTAATAGAATGGAACTAAACAATTTCATTTGCATGATCGTTCCTTTGGTTTTCGAGCTAATGTTTGTTTTTGTGTAATTCAGTATTAAATGATACTGCGTCAATTTTGCTGGATCAAATCGGCACCTCCAACAAGCTTCTTTTTTTTATTGGCTTTATTTTTAATATAAACTTTTTTTCGATAAGTTTTTAAAACCGACTGAGTGGACAAGCGAATGAAGGCGCGAACACCAGCAGCAGTTGACCAATTATGATTAACTTTGGGGTTAATTGGTCACATTGTCGTCGCTTGGATAAGAATGAAGTAATCGGCTCTAGGCTTTACCTACATAAGAAATTTAATTGTAAAATGTAATCTGATATAATTAAAATGATTAAACATTTAATAAAAAAGATGTTGGTGGCCTCTGTTATAGACATGTTTGTCTGAAAACGTAGATTAAACCCCATTATATATAAATATTTTGTTGCTTTATCAATTCCTATTGCTAGTTTTAGTGCTGCAATTTCAAACTAACGGAAGGAGTGGTACAGCATCTCCCCGTAAGGTAAAAAAGCACACTTCGAGACTATATTACTTTTTATTTTTAGGCCATTTTCTGGTCCCTGTTAAAACTTCACACAAATCTTATTTGTTAGAATTCGGATTTCAAAATCATTATCTACTAAATAATTTTTTTTTTTTTTTTTAATATTGAACATTTATATAATAACATTTGGATCAGGTTGAAATGAAATTATCTGATAATTTAAAACTAATATTAAGTTTTCAACGGATTTTCCCTAAAATTTTAGTTAAAGCCTTTTAGAAGGCAGTGCCACAAAAAAAAAATATAATTTACAATAATATAGAATTGTATGCTCTTTGAATATACATAACCAAAATATTGAGGCGTTTATCGTATCTGTCCATTATCATTTTTTATAAATAAAAAAATCCAACTTGATCCTTCGAACTTTGTTGAGTGTTTTTGTGTAAACATTCTTCAAAAGTCGAATTGAAACGGAAATTTACTACCAATAATATTCTGAAACAAAGTATTATATTTATAAGAAGTTTTCAATTATTCTATGTACGTTAGATATAAATTACATTTGATAATGCCGTACGAATTACTTGCGTAAGGATTATTTACTTAAAAATTCAAACTCCTTTAGTTTTATTTCCATTTTAATGTTTGAGAAACACAATAAAAAATTGTATATTTACTTAGGCTATTTGTATTTTCAAATATTTAAATATTCTATTAGTTTTATATATTCCAATAGTTATTGAAATATATTAATATATTGGGACTTACTAGGTAAACCTGATAAAAAATGAAGGCTTGTCAAAATTAAGCATTAAAAATTTGTCTTTTTGTTTTTTAACAGAGGCAGACTGTTAACCTTATATGTTTATAATATTTAAGTATGATAATGTGCTCATTTAAATTCATAAGTATTTACTATTGTTATTTTTTTGTCATTAAAGGTCTGTTTACTTGTTAACGTATAATAATAATTTTGAACTTAAATATTTTATGAAATTTTTACACACAAAAAAAATAATTAATAACGTGAAAATGATCAGTCACGAAAATAATGACTTCAGCTAAAAAATAATTGGGAGGTTTGAAGTTTTACTTTTGAGATTTATTTACCGATATCAAAAGTATTGTGTTCGCTAAAACAATTTTTTTTTGCTTCGATATCTCGTTGAACGTTGATCGTTTTTTGTATCTTTTAATATTTTTGACAATGTTAAAATGTATCTAAATAAAATTTTACAATTTTTATTCACGCATGCATAAAAATATCTAAACAAATACATTGTTAATATAGGATGTTTTTGGGGGCCAATTGATTTGTTATGTTATATATTATTACTTTTTACAATGAGAAAATTGAAATAATAATAATAATAATAAGGGAGCTGAATCTCCATTCCTCAGACATATACGTTTATAACAGAAGCTACACGCATCATTTTTAATTTTTATTTATTTAATTACTTCCATATACAATTTAATTCATAGTGTGGAGGAAGACTTTGTATAGGTAATGCATCTGCAGGTGTCTTTTTGAAAAAGTAACCAACATTAGACTTGAGTTGTGAGAGGGCAACTGCAGGAAAACTTCACAAGTATAGCTGGTTATATCGTTCTTATTAGAGATGTGTTGGATCGTTAAAAATATATATATATATATATATATATATATAGAAAAGTGAAGATCCATATCCGCATCCAAATTCACGGATCTTGCCTTTAATAATCGGTATCAGGCTCTATATATATATATATATATATATATATATATATATATATATATATATATATATATATATATATATATATATATATATATATATATATATATAAAATTGAGAGCTGATACCGATTATTAAAGGCAAGATACGTGAATTTGGATGCGGATATGGATCTTCACTTTTCTAGTCATTCAATCGGTATACCACAGTAAACTAATCACCAAACTAAAGTAATCGACTATAAGAATTACCACTTAACTCACTAAAATATTTAATTTTTGTCAATTATATGAAATGAAAAACTTTTTCAATGGAATTTAGCAGTATTTAATTGCTATCTTTATTTTATTAATCCATGCCCATAATGAAACTTAATAATGCAAAAGATGCGTTTAAGATCCGTCAAAAAAGTAATGAATAGTGATACGGATCAATTTTTCCCTCGGATATCTGCGGGAGATATGGATAAGGAAATCCGGCACATACATGTTTCAGTCTTTATATACATGCATCAACAATCTAATCAATTAACTTGCCTCGTTATTATAATTGACAAACTGCCGATACTGGCATTTGAAACCATAAGTGAAAACGTGTTACACGTTTTAAACCACTTAGCTGGGAGAGTTGTAATATTCTATATAGGTATATAACTGTATATCGACGTTTTAGAACTTCAAGAGAAACTTTCATGTCGTGCTTGTCTGTTTATCAGCCAGATGATTTATTAACAACATTTAGACTAATCCGCAAAAATATTCTACCATTCAATTATCGTTCCGGAGATATAGCGCTCAAAAGTGACCCCTTGCTTTCATATATGCCAATATTTCGTGAACCATTCATCTGGAAATCGCGGAAAATGAAGATCTTGTATTTTTAAAGCTTTTCTCTCTAAGGGTATGCATGATATGTTTATCATAAAAATGCTGAAATAACATATAAAAATTCGTAGGATGAGATGAAGTAATTCGAATGGAGCTAGCTAGATTTTACGCACTGTTAAATAAAAACTTATAATTACCGATCTAAACCGATCATCAAAGTTAAGCAACAGACAGAGTCAGAATATGGATGGGAGAACATTGTTCGAACATCTATACAACATTGTTGTATAGATTGAATATATACTCACTGTAGTCACTATATAACTTTAGTAGTTGAAAAAGTTGAAAAATGACTTTAATAAAAATAAAAACTTATAATAAAAAACGTCTCCAAGATGATTGTTCAAATAGTTAATAATAATTTTTTCGTATCGTCGAATATTCATATAACTTTATATTTAAAATAGACCAAATTATGTTCTGTTATCACTATTTTTACTGCCATGGTCATCACTTCTCAGGCTAATATGAATCTTATTTATCCTTTTCACTACTTCAAGTACTGTAAAAGTAATACAGTCAATTTCAAAACATACGGTAAAAAAGTATTGTAGTATTGTTATTAAAAAAAAATTCATAATTTGGTTATAGAATCATTGTTAGAAAACATTGCAAATCAGTCGGAGAACGCAACCGGGGTCTCCCAATTGATAGTCGGATGTGCTACCAACTACACCAAAGACGTTTGGTGTTATTCTACTACAGATTAATGTATATGCAACGATACCTATATCACTTTTCTTTGGATATGTTCTTCCCAAACATGGTACCCACTTCACTTCGGATTCCGGCAGATATGGAGTGCAAATAACGTTTCTGTTTCTGCAAAATTGATATAAAGAGTTAATACAACAAAAGCTGTTCAAATATCAAAATTATAGAATCTGACAGTCGCACATAAAAAGAAAACCTTTCACCTGTAGTCATAGTAATAAAAATTAGCTTATGTTTCATAAAATCGTCTTTTGCATGTTTTTTTGAAATTGGTTGTGGACCATGGCTTGGCTTATTTTCTTGTAAAAATTACTCACTTGTTGCTTAAGAAAAATTAATAACTTCTCTTTTGACCTTTTATGAAATTATTTGCACAAGTAAACGAGCAAATACATAAAACATATTTAATATATTTTACTGATTTCAAGGTTATTTCATATTTTTTCATAATAAACAAATTAAAATTATATATTTTTTGTATTTAAAAAAAAAATTTATTTCCTACTAGAGAGCTATTGTTTTTATTCCGAGAAATGAAATGTAAAATTTTATGTTATTTTGCGTCTACGAATCGCGAAATTTTTGTTGCTCAATAATGGACATTTTTTTCGACTGATTTTCATTAGATTAGCTAAGGCCTTTTATTAAGACGAATCGTAATAATTTTAAAAACGCTGTTTATTATAATTTCAAGAAGTATTTTAATTAAATAGGAGAGATATTTAAAAGCTTAATTACTAAAAATTAGAAATTATGTACAGTTTAAATTTTATGACAATTTTGTCCATTAGCTGGGACTGTATCAAATGGCACAGCAGAAGGGTCTTATGGAGTACCGTGAGCCATTTGCTGTAAAATTCATCTTCAATATCAATATTCAAATTTTATTAATATTGGGAATTTGCAAAAGTTATTCTCTTTCTCTTTTTCGGCACTAAAATTCTTAATATTGTTTAGCTTGTGATGCTCATGATGCAGATGCTTAGCTCGTGGTTTTTTATATATCATTTGGTGGCACTTCTGAAATAATTAAACACTTAACAATATATTAACTCCTTCAGAAATATTCTCTAAATTTTTAATTGATACATGCGGCAATTAACACACAGAGCTTTGTAACAATTGTACCACCTTCTAGAAATTTCAAAAAAACAAAATTACTGGACTAGGTACAAGTTGACAAAACATAGTTTGTGATGCTGTTATATATAAATGGCATATAACAAAATATTATTTTGAATAACAAAAAGTCTTTTATTTAGTCGAGGAAATGAAACACAAAATCAGGCCTTAGTGTCCCTTTTTTCCGCGGTAAGATGTATTTTAATGTAGTTTGTTGCGTTGAATTCCAGAAAATCTCTAGACACTTTGTGAACTAATCTAATTATGTAGAAATCCAAAATTTGTGCGTAAAAAATGCATTTCAGAAGTGCATTTCGAAATAGACAATTATAAAAAATGGGACACTTGGCAAATAATTGTAAAAATTTATCCAATTTTGTTACACGGAGGTTTTCGAAGTAGCTGAGCAAGGATGCGAGATCGACGAGGGTGTTTTAACGCCTTCCTCTGGAGTATTATGCCAATTTATCATATAGTTGGCCTAATTCAATTACAATGGGAATTTTTGAGGTCGCTGAATACAAATACATGATTGGCAAAAGGCTGTGGATTATCCGCTGCATGATGAAGGTGTCCTAAACGTTTTCTTCTAGAGTATAATGATTTACCATATAATTACCCCCAAACTAGTTACTCGGGAGTTTTTAAGGTCGCTGAACATTCGCGATCGACGAATGCCTGTGAAGTACCTGATTCGTGCAGTGGGTGTTCTGAATGTCTTCTTCTTGAGTATTATGCCTATTTTTCACTATCGTATTCGTGATCAGTGACTCCGAAAACGTCCGAGTAACAAAATTATTTATCACATTTTTAATAATTGTTTACTTCAAAATGCATTTATGCATAAATGCAATTTGATTTCTACATAATTAGATTGGTTCACAAAGTCTCTAGACATTATCACGAATTCCACGTACCAAACCGTATTAAATTCCTTTTTACTGCTCAAAAATTCGACAGCTAATTCCTCCTTTAATTTGTAATTTTTTAATTTTCTCCTTGTAACAATACCTATATAAATTTAATTCTTACAATAGTTTTAAATGAATGCAAACATTAGATTTATCAGAAAGTTATAAATCTAATCCCTAAAGGTTATGTCTCTACGGCATTTTTTGTATTTTTATGTCGTTTACTTTTCATATAATTTTAGCAAAATATTTATTTTTAATCATAATATTACGTGTCATAATCTCTAAAATTCTTTAAATATTTTAGTACAGGTAGGTTGCTTATATTAAATCAAGCTTCTAAAAATTTATATGTGTCTAAATACGATTAGTGTCACAATTTTTTCTCTTCGTAGTGTTAGTGTTTTGTTTTCTCATCTACCTGGCTCACAAAATTTTTGATTACGATTGATATTTTGGAATTGATAAATGTTCGTTTTTTATATTGAAGTAGAAAGATCATTGAATAATCAATTCAACAACCATTTTGTTTTTGTTAGTGCATGCATGATTCAATTAAAAAAGAAGGAATATCCTACAAATGGAAGACTAAATAAAACACAAAAAGATTCATCTATATTTCATCTTTCTTTTTTTATACTCAACATAGATACAATATATCAGAAAATAAGAAATTTGTAACGCTAAAAAAATATTCACCGCAAAAACAATTATGGAAATTTAATATTTTAAACGTCTTGGATCAGAAAGCCATTAGTGACGACACAACGTTCGTAACCCTTATGTTAATATTATTTTTCTAAAACCATGCTTTTATTTTATGGTCGTCAAGTTTATCAATTAAAATAAATTTTTTTTGTTTTATTCTAACACAACTCGAAGAAAATGGGATCGTGAATTCCATTGATTGCAAGTTTTTAATTTGTAGTAAAAATTGTTAGAATAAAACAAAAAACTTTACTTAAACATGGTAGTTGTTTTCTCTTTTGATAATTATTTAAATTGGATAATAATATAATTTTGTTTGATTTTCATTTAAATTTTTTAACATATTTTTTTATTACATTTTTTACAATGTATTTTAAAATAATTACACAGTGAGTTGTTGTATGCTTAAAACGAAGTCTTGTTATGTTCAACACACAACACAACTCGTTTGGTATATTATACCAAACTCTTTTTACCCGTTTCTCAACCGAAGATCCAATTATTATGCATTTATTATATAATAGCTGACAATTATGAGACACCAGGTATTAGATGTGCGGCACCCGGTAGCTTGTGATATGAGACATTCGGCATTTCGATTTATATTTGGTCTTAAATGTATACACCCGGGATTTGTTATGGCAACTGGTATTAGAATTGGGACACCTGTTGTTTGGTGTGGGTGTAATCTATATATATATATATGACGATCCTTGATTCAATTTTTGAACCATAATAGTAAAAAAGTTCAAAGACAATGTTTGATTTTTCAATACAAACAACTTTTGTTTCAAACATTTTTTAGATTCTACTGTTTAGATTCAATATTTCAACTCAAATTTAGCTAATAAACACATATTACTGTGTGTTTACAGCTGTGTATACTGCCTATTTAGAGTATTTTATGAATGCTTGTTATTAAAAATAGTTTGCAAACATTGATACTGAAGAATATGATGTATATCTAAACAATTAACTCTGTTAGTTGCTATCTTCACTAGTTAAGATTTGATATTAATTAGTATTAATAGAAACAATGTTTAATAGAAACATAAAATTTATAACAATTTTTATTGTTTCATTAATTTTTATCATTTACCAGCTATAAGATTTAATTACAATAGCAATTGTGACGTATTCTTCAATTATTATTTTTTTTAATTGTATAAGTCAAGTAGTATTTCATTGTTGAAGTACATATTTGATCAGAATACGTTATCTTATCTGTACTCCGTCATTCTTCAATGCCATTTGCTCTGGTAACTACTTTATTTTAACAGTCCATTTACTTACCGACTGCAGCGAAACCAAAAGGAAATTTTATGATTTTGGAACTCTATATATGTATCTTTGTATGTACGTAGTTCCATAGTAGTAGTCAAAATATTGTACCGATTTTGATGAATGAGGTGTCAACCAATTCATCATTATAGTTCGATGGCATAGTCGAATTAGTTCGATTACAAAAAAGTGGTGCTTTCAAAATTTATAACCATTCAATAACCACATTTAATTACAAAACATTTTTTTTTATCAAAAAATGAGTTTAAAAGAACTCAAATCCTGCCACAAAAATGTGATCTTATAATTAAGAAACAAGAAAACATTATTGTTCAAAATTAGATATTTGGAACGCCATTTTTTTAGCGTGTAGAAATGGTGAAATAGTGTACAAAATGTTTCTTCGTAATTTTTAATAGAAATGCAACAAATTTATTAATAATTTTGTCAAAAATTTGTCAGGTATGTTTCGGTCTTAGTTCCATCATTTTTGGTGTAACAACTTCTTCCTTTACAAAAATTGGGAAAAGCGGCCCTTTTTTCGGAGCTCGTAAAATTTTAGATAGCAGTTTTTTGCAGTAGGAAGAAAAATGTAAAAACCATTTTGTGTGCCACGTGTTAAACAATAAAACTAAAATAAAATTTGATATTTGTCAAAGGACAATCCGATTGCCACATGGTTTTTTTGCATTTTATTTATAAATATCTTATTATAGTGTATAACAATAACAAAAAACCAATTTCCAACTTGTGGGGGCTATCAAAATTTTACGAATTCTGAAAAGAAAACGGCCCACTTTTCAAAATTTTCGAAAAGGAAAAAGTTCTGCTTACACTAATAGGGATGTTGATTAATTTTTATTACATAAAAAGTGTCTTTACCTCACGAACATAGATCTGATGTTATTTTATTATATCTTTAAAAATAAGCAAGATATGGACATTCAAAATTCCTAATTAAACAAAGAAGGGAAGAGTAGCTTATGACGTCAACTATTTACTATCTGCATATAAATATAATATGTGAACATGTTTTTCAAAAATTGGATGGATATAAAAACGTTGAACTTCTTTGTTTTTGAATGAATTTTAATTTACTTTCTTTGTTATGTTGTTGAGTGCCGTTTCACATTTTGGTGTGAAATATAGCAAGTTCAGTATCAGTCATCAACCCTAATATTATAATGTTTATCAATAATATGATATATTTACGGACACCGTAATTACCCAGCAATTTATTGTGCTAGACAAAATCAAAATTCTAATCTAATCGAATTCAATTTGTAACAATATGCGCACCAATACTTCGCAAATTTTCAAAAATTGTTTTTTGTTTATAGATCCTATTTACCTTATTTTCTATTAATTAATCCGAGCTTTTTATAATTAATTTTGGTCTAAAGTTTTTAATGCTAAAAAATATTGATCGTACAAATAAAATTTAAGTGTAGGTGTTGTAATTAGTTCATTTTGAATCATCAAGATAATTCAAAAACGAAAAGAGATAGTGAGCTGACATTGTGACACTGTGTGTTCTAAATCCAAAAAATAATATCAATTTCATAAGTGAGAAAAATTTTGAACCATAAACGATAGAAGAAAACTTTAGAAACAAGAAATGTGTGTTTTTTTTTTTCATAAAATATTTGGATTCTCCACAATTTTAGCTGAAATATCATTAATAAACAAATGTGTAATACATGTTATTATTATAGACTAGATGTTCAGTACTGTATAGACTAGATATTCAGAGTAGTTTATGAATGCCAATGATAAAATAGTTCAAAAAATGAATACTCAAATATATGTCGAGTAACTAAACAAATTAACTCTTTTAGTTCTTATATATATATATTATATATATTATATATCTTCACTTTTTTTAATATTATAAATTATTCATAATTCATTTTTCTAACAGGCAAACATACAACCACCCTTTAAATTAATTGATAGTATTTATCATATTTTTCATGTCGATATTTTTTTACACCATTCCATTATGTGACCATGGCCTAATTATATTCATATTAACGTTTTGCCGCACTTTCACTCGCGTGGTTATAGAAAAAAAAATAAATTAGTTATTTTCATAGTATTATTATCAATCAATTTAGTAAATTGGAACGATATTTCATACAATGTTTTGTGACTAATCCAACATTTTTTCCAACCTCCGCTTGCATTATTTCAAATTCAAAAAACATTTAAAGGAATGATATATAACTATTTAGCTATCACACAAAACGTAAATCAATTCGTTGTTCTGATTTTTTTTTTGCGTCAAACAGAGTCGCATTAAGAGAAATATCAATTAATAATGATTTTTGTTTCTTTATATTAGCACCTAAAACACGAGTTCACTTTCAGAATTACAAAGTTAACAAAGTAGCTTAAGCAAATATTGAAATCGTGAATAAAAATATTTCTTGTTTGTCATTCACAAATTACACAAACCATTTTTGTAATTAATTTGTCTCTTCGCCTTATTGAAAATTAGTACAATTAATTTCATAAAAAATAAACGCATTTACAAAAATAAAACTGCCAAAAAAATATTATAGATGAAAAATTTTTTAATTTATTACTTTTATAAATAATTTCCTTGTGACCAATTACCTTTCGGGGGCGGTGCCAACCAATCAATTTTTTGCAAAGAGTATGATTATCGCCGCCTTTGAACGGTAATTGGTCACAATGAAATTATACAGAGAAATATTTAATTTAAAATTATTTTTTACTTTTTAGTTCTGTTTTTTATTAGTGATATCTTTTTGAAATTTCAATTTTTTGCGTTTTTTTTAAACTATTTTAGCGTTTTTCTTTTTTAGAATTTCTGAGATAACAAACATTAAAACAAAAATACAGACTAATTGATTGATTCAACAAGATTTAAATGGTTGATCTGTTCGCTAAAAAAATACATTTCACGCTTGGTGGGCACTGAGTCTCCGTACAGCAATTGATTAGTGAAATATTTGTAAAATAAACCACCCTGCACAGTCCATCCCCACTAATGCTTACAGGAAAATTATAAATATCCAGAAGTTTTTCGCGTTAATCTGAATGATTTTACCATACCCGAGAGATAGAAATGAAATGAAAGTTACTTAAAAGATAAAAAATGAGGGTACAAAAACAATATTTGGGAATTGAAAATGTCATTCTGTTTTAGAAAATATTGTTTTCGATATTTTACAATATGTAATTTAAATAAAAAAATATAATCGGGTCTATATAAAGATTGTATGTATGTAATTTGAGATATTGCTAAAACCCTGTTTCAAGAGACCGCGATATATTGGAACCGTTTGAAGCAATGTTTTAGAAACTAAATCAATCGTTAAATGAACGCTATTTTTGTATAATTAACAATAAAAAAAAACTAGTATGTATCTCTGTAATGATCGAATATTCATTTATTTTTAGTATATAAAATATTTTCCGAACATTATATGCGTTTATAATACGTATAACACGTGTGTGCAAAATAAAGGCTAAACATTCATATTGTCATATATATACTACAACTTTGACATATATTTTACATGCGTGCCGGAAAATATTGGTTACGTGATGTTTGTATGTCAAATTTCCCGTTTATTATTTGTCATATAAAGAATAGTTCTTCAATAAGCTTAATAAAAAAATTTAAAAAAATCATGTCATTTTCATTACATTTCCCGATTACCTTGTGTACCTTGAAATTTAATTTTTTTCCTTTTCAAAAGTATAGCCGAAACTTCAACCAAAGCAATTTTTCAATCACATTTACACTCGAAACTATTAAATTTTTTTCAAAGCTCAATAATTGAATAATTCATCGAAATAAGACGTTATTTCCTCGAACAATTGGGTATTTTAATTATATTGAATTTTTTCGTATGCGTATTATAATTTCATAAACAAGTTGCTATACCGTAAAAAAATAAATTAGAATACATACGATAGCTTATAAAATAAAACATCGGTATTATTTTTACGGTTAATTTAATATTTTTCTTTAAAGTATCACAATTTTTTTCAAAACTCACACCCGCCATAATGCCCATAATTTATAAGCCCATACAATGAAATAAGACGCTGAAGTGTTTGTTACAAACAATAATAGAAAAAATTTAAACAAAAACGCGGTTAATACTAAACTGGACGCTTTAACCTGTATGGAATGTTTAATAAACCTAAATTTTTAGAAAACAAACTGTTATGGGATACTCCAGTATTCCGAGTACGTTTCTAGATTTAATTAATCTTTATATACCTAATGTTCGTCTATTTCTAGGCGCAACACTTGAGAACGGCTGGTAAGATTTGGCTATTTTTTATATGTTCGTAAAGCCTGAGTACGGTTTTCATGAAAAGCCGCATTATTCAGTTATTCAAATTTCTATTGAATTTTGTATTAAACTCAATATTACAGCTCTCGTTTTGAGCTATGAGTATGCGTAATTGCTTTCAATGTTGTCCATTCTGCTTTTGGAAAAGTTGCTACTTTCAGAATGGAAATAACTGTTATTTGGTTTTTTATTATCTGCAATTTATTTCCTAGGTCGTCAAAAAATTTATTATTACGATGGTCAGATGGATAAAAGGTCTAGGTACTTGGCTGGCATATTTTAAAGTTTGTCTATAGTGCAATTTTGTGTATACACGTTGTTCAATTTTAAATAGGTTTTTGAAGAAAGTTTTCCAGCAAATATTCAAAAGTATAGTTATTTGTTCGAATATTATTAATTTTGGGCAATCGAAAATATCTATTCATTAAATTTTGAACTGAATTTTCATAAATTATCACCTTTTAACTATATTGAGTTACTGATAATAAAAATGATAAACTTAAAATCGAAAAAAAAATATACGAAACCTCCGAATATAAGATGAAGATTTATAAAATTAATATAACAAACTAATTACTCAAAGCTAAGCAAACATTTGAAATTTAATTTTTACATTACTTCAGGAGATGATTGTCACCGTCAAATTACACAATCATAACTGCTTTAAAGCACAAATGTATTTTGAGTGCGGAGGCAAAATTATTTTGTTTATAATACCTGTTTTGATCATCATAGGGCATATCAATGTAATACATTTTTTTTCCATAAAAATAAAGGAGAAAAAATTATAAAAAATGTGAGCAAAGCCACAGATAGAATAAACATATCAACGCGATAGATATTACAAACATGTTCCTATGTATACATCATACCACAATTCGAAAACAAATAACATGAAATCAACAATAGCATGTACTATGATAATATTGTAATATAATAATAATAATAATAAAAATACCACAAATAATTCCACAAATACTTTCTATTCTCATTTTTTAATCCATTGAAACTAACTTTTACTACAAAATCGCCGAATTGAATAGGTCAGTCGGGTATTTCATCAATGCAGTTTATCAAAGTTGCAGTATGGGTGCAATGGGCTGGTGTAAAATTAGGAGTCGGTTAAATAGAACTAGAAATTCTTACTTTCACTACTACTTATAATCTTACAAAAATAATTATAAACTGTTGGTTTGATAATCACTCTTGTATCACTCATCACTATAATGTTTTAAAAGTTTTTAAGACCAAATATTCTATTGTAATAGTTTTTTTTACAATATTTAGATCCCTGAAATTATAAAGAAGTTCATTTTTAACTACTAAACTTTTTGTCAATTTTCAACAATAAATCTTTATATACAAACAGGTCAAGATTGTCCATATTCCGAACTTCGAACTTTTTTAATTCATTTTAAGTCAATTTTTAACTGCCAAGGTCATTAGAGGCTACAGTATTTACAATACAACGACAGTACCAGCAGTCCAAGGTAGTCACCCATATAAACATGTTTGTAAAATCAATGTTACAAAAGTATGACCAAAAGTGTATAATTAATAGCCCAACATCAACTACTGACAGTACCACTACTGATGCACATGTATTCATATACTAACAATTCGTTACACACAGGTTATATGTTCCGCCATGTTTTTTTATAAAAGGAGTCAAAAGTTGTCCATTTAAGCTGTTTACATTACGTCACCGTTGGCGTATATTACTTTCCATCCTTTATTTTATGTGAAGCAGAGACTTTCACCGTTACTTAAGATTTTTGGAAACATGAGGTACAATCGTTACATTTTTTTTAAAATAAAATTTGATGAATTTTTAACTTTCGAGTTTGAAGTTTTTGTAATAGAACCAAATACGTTTATAGCTCACTAGAACCCAATTCCATTGTTTTAAGGGTGATGTATGTGCTTGCTTTGTCGTCTCGATTATCTTATATCCATAATAAATAGGTATGATATCGACTTGGAACACGCGTTATTACAAAACTTAAAACTGAATTCATTATGTGTTGAACACAAAACAAACTAAATAAAAATCGCAAAAAATCCTATATTCGTAATAATTCACAAATTCTTGTTTTTTTTATTGTCCTCATTGGGAAGTTCTTTATGTAGATCTTGTGGGTCGCACCTAGACCACTTATTATACTTGATTTCGTGTGGTGAATTAAACTAATTGATAAATGTAATAGATGTTAGGTCATCTAAGAAACATAAGAAACGTAGACGGGAATTTAGCTGCAATTACTGAAAATGATGACAGATCATTATGACTCAACCTTAATATTATCAGATCAAAAATTAATGTAAACAGATCAAGAATTCTGCTAATCGAAGCCAAGTAGATATCTCCATTCCACTTTATTTATTGCTTTTATCATTTATAATTTTTGAGAAATACCAGAAAACAAAAATTTTTAAGATCTTTGACGCATAGAATTCTAAATTTTGAAGGGGAGCTTAAAATTTTTTTTCCCTTACTCGATTTTATTTACTGTCTATCATAGTTTTTTGTACAAAAAATGAGAATTGAAAACTATATCGTATCTATAATAGTTGTTATGTTGCATTGTGACTGTCGCAGCGCAGCGCATGTTCATGGATCAGATAAAATAATATTGATATCGTTTTGATATATTTATTTTATAATGATAACAAATAATAATAGTAGTGATGTTTTTTTTTTATTTTTTTATACAATCGATACATATCAAACAAATACAAATACAATGAATACAAATGATTACATTACATTATTTTATATTTATTTATTTTAATTTTAAAATATTTTTAATAAAGTAATTATTTGGTATGTGAATATTGTTTTGGAACGCTTCAATTGGCCACAATAAATAATGTTATCCTCAATTAAAAAATTCCAAGGTACAATAATATACAAGCATTATTAAAAGACTTAAAGCTACTTACATAAAACCTTCTTTTTTTTATTCGGCAGGATATTTTCAGAAAGATTTTTAAATGGAGGGGAGGGGGTCATTTGAGAACCTACATATTGTTATCATTTCCTTCATATACTCAAAATAACAATATATTCAGTTATTTGTTGAAGTCATCTCCATCAATATTAAAAGTTTGTACTAATGTTAGAGATATTAGTTATTGAAGTATATTAACACAAATCCAAAAGAAAAAAATATTTAAAACAAATTCTATCAGCCTAATCATTAGTGACATTTTGTTAACGAAATATTTTAAAAATGAAGAAGCGTACTATTATCTATAACCTTCCCCTACCTTTAAATATATTTTATTTTATTCTTTTTTTAGTATTTGTTAGAGAAACAGACAGGCAGCGAGCCTTAGTAATAGGGTTTCGCTTTATCTTTTGGGTACGGAACCCTAAAAAGCATAAAACTAGGGAAAATCTATGTTTATAGAAGAGACAAAACGTATGCTTATAGATAAAATCTATTTTTAGATTTTAGATCTGCCAAACATTTGAAACAATGATTTGTATTTCAATTATTGTACTTTAATTATTAAAAATTTACGTTAATTATTTTTATATTTCAGATTCTATGCCAGATGTACCACTTCGGTGGAAGTAATTCTCATCAAATAATAAATACCAATAACATTCATTATGGCAGCGACAATCGAACAACATCATCTGGCACCAATCAAGAATTACAATCACCATATATGTATTCCAATCATCAAATACATCAACGAACTGTTCCTGAAACATCGAAGGAAAATTATCAGAACGCAGGTATTAATGATAGCGTATTTCAATCTTAAATAATTTAATTTAAATTTAGTTCGTTTCCATAACTAGAAGTACACAATTTGATATTTAACCAAAAATTTGCATTATTACTTCACGAACAGAGGATTAACTAGGTTTTCGAATACGATTACAAGGGCCCCTCGGTTTTTTGATGAATTTTGGCAAAACAAGCCAAAATAAGACGAAAATGAAGAATACTAACTTTCTTGTTTTCGCCTATTTTTCGAGTTATCGAACTTTTTTTTCGAAAATATACTCCAAAATAACCAAATATTTTTTTTGTTTATTTCACAAAATAATCACAATTTAACACATTTCACAAGATTTAATTACAATTTGTTGTTACAATTAATAAAATTTCAGTCATTAACAACCAAAATTTCAATTTATTTAAACGAAATAAACATTTTTATTTTAATCACTCTTTTGGCATATTGACGCCATTTTATATACTTATATTTTACTGAAAAAAAGTATTCTTTTGAAATATTATAGCCAACATAAAAAAAAAAAAATTCCTAAATGAATAAATGAAATTCCTAAATGAAGATTTTATTGTTTAATTTTATATAAAACATTCATGCTAAGATTTCATCGCCAAATCAAACATTTTTAATTTAAATCTGCTAAATTTAAAAAAACTACACCCCACAAATCCATGGGTAGTTTAATCACAGGTTATACGTAGGGGCCAAAAACCAACTCGACCCGTGCAAACGATACCCCACAAATCTATGGGTAGTTTAATCACAGGTTGAACGTAGGGGCCAAAAACCAACTCGACCCGTGCAAACTATACCCCACAAATCTATGGGTAGTTTAATCACAGGTTGAACGTAGGGGCCAAAAACCAACTCGACCCGTGCAAACTATACCCCACAAATCTATGGGTAGTTTAATCACAGGTTGAACGTAGGGGCCAAAAACCAACTCGACCCGTGCAAACGATACCCCACAAATCTATGGGTAGTTAAATCACAGGTTGAACGTAGGGGCCAAAAACCAACTCGACCCGTGCAAACTATACCCCACAAATCTATGGGTAGTTTAATCACAGGTTGAACGTAGGGGCCAAAAACCAACTCGACCCGTGCAAACTATACCCCACAAATCTATAGATAGTTTAATCACAGGTTGAACGTAGGGGCCAAAAACCAACTCGACCCGTGCAAATGATACCCCACAAATCTATGGGTAGTTTAATCACAGGTTGAACGTAGGGGCCACAAACCAACTCGACCCGTGCAAATGATACCCCACAAATCTATGGGTAGTTTAATCACAGGTTGAACGTAGGGGCCAAAAACCAACTCGACCCGTGCAAACAATACCCCACAAATCTATGGGTAGTTTAATCACAGGTTGAACGTAGGGGCCAAAAACCAACTCGACTCGTGCAAATGATACCCCACAAATCTATGGGTAGTTTAATCACAGGTTGAACGTAGGGGCTAAAAACCAACTCGACCCGTGCAAATGATACCCCACAAATCTATGGGTAGTTTAATCACAGGTTGAACGTACAGTTGAATGTTAATATTTCATAATAATAAAAAATATCATGAATAATAATCCACAATAATTATAACAAAAAATTAATTTTTAAAACATTTTGACATTTACTGTTAATTAATATTTAAAACATTTTGATATTGATTGTACAACACCGCATTTTAAGAAACTTTTTTTTTTTAATGTTGGCTCATAATATTTCAAAACAATGTTTTTTAGTTACTTTTTTAAGTAAAATATAAGTATATAAAATGGCGTCAATATGCCAAAAGAGTGATTAAAATAAAAATGTTTATTTCGTTTAAATAAATTGAAATTTTGGTTGTTAATGACTGAAATTTTATTAATTGTAACAACAAATTGTAATTAAATCTTGTGAAATGTGTTAAATTGTGATTATTTTGTGAAATAAACAAAAAAAATATTTGGTTATTTTGGAGTATATTTTCGAAAAAAAAGTTCGATAACTCGAAAAATAGGTGAAAACAAGATAGTTAGTATTCTTCATTTTCGTCTTATTTTAGCTTGTTTTATCATAATTAAAAGTCAAACCGAGGGGCCCTTGTAATCGTATTCGCCCCATTAACTATATTTTTTAAAAGTATTTAAAAATAAACAAGACATAGTATTTCAAAAATTCCGATTAAATAAAGACAGATGTATGGATATGTATAAAGAGATGGGCAATGATTTTTTAGAACTTATAACTTCTTTGTTTTTGAATCATTTTAATTACGAGTTCTATTATGGTATTGAGTCTAGTTTCATGTTTTGATGTGTGGTATCTGTCAAATATCCTGCCGTTTCAATGCATGAATCAATCAAGAATTGTGAGTTATTTAATCAAGAAGTCAATTTTACTAATATGTACCTATATTTTAGTCCATTTAGGATAACGCAAATTTTCTAATTGTAGCCATCGTGTCTTCATAAATATTTTAAAACAAAGATTTTGAATAATTACTGTCCCAAAAAAATCGTTATTTTAAGTAATGGAACCGTACTAATAAATTAAAAAAAGGTGTATTAATTCCCATTTATTTCAAATGTAGCTCTTGAATCACATCAATTTATTCCAACAACTTCATCAACAAATCGTAATAGTAGCACGGCCTTACTGCGACAATGGCGTCGTCGAAGTACAACCAATCAGATAAAACAACAATTGTCACCACAAGGAATACAGCAACAATCCTCCTTACAATTACAACATCATAATACAAATCAAGTAATACAACAGTCACCGGTTGCTAGTCATCAAAATAACAATGTACAGCAAACACAACAATATCCAGTATCAACACCTTCACACATTACTGGACCCACCGGACCAACGCCACAACAAATGCGTCAACATTATCCAACGAATGAAACTCGTCATCATCCCCATTCAACAAAATATTATCCATCCTTGCCAACCAATACCACGTCTTCAACAATACCAACTCAACAAAACATTGAACAAATCATTGACGTTAATTATTATAATCGTAATGACCACCCATCTTCTTATTATGGTGCGAAAAATCCCAACCAACCAACTCCAAAATTTCCACAAAATTATACATATTCACCGCAAATGGGTTATAATAAACCGACGACTATGAATCCGCCACCTCCTTCGGTTCCAACAATAACCCAACAGATTTCATATCAAAATCATGTAGCAAAAGGTACGTTGTATCACAGTTACGATCAAACAAATGCAGAATTAATGCGAAACCGCTCATTTAGTAATGAAACAGCTCCACCTTTTCCATATGATCCTTATTCAAGAGGTCAACAAAAAATAGTTTCTAATGATTACTACCATCAAATGGGTTATAAACTACCCCCACCTACTAATGTATATAAAAAACCACCGTATATTCCCCCACCGTATCATCCACCTCTACCCACAGACGATTATTATAAGTATCAAATGAATCCAGAACATACTGATTTGAGTACAACTAATTATAATAATCCATCTTTGGGGACAGCATACGATCCAAATTGGTTACAGTGCTGTTCGGAAATAAAACCAACACCACGATTACCATATTATCCAGAACCAATGATACGAAAATGTAACATGAATGCATACACGACTTCAGGACCCCCTGGACCACCATACCAACAACGTTTACGATACGATGAATATAACAACTTTAATTACAATAGTAATGTTGTTAAACCTCAACCAGTAACTCCAAATAAGTATCAAACATGGGATCAAAATAAAAATTACTGTACAACAATAACTGATAAATATCCATTTCATGGTTATGGTACTAATACGCTATCTGCTAGTGGTACAAACTATTATAATGCAGACAACTATTTGCAAACAGAAAAATCAAGATATCATCATGCAAATATTTTGGATCCGTATAATAACTATCCAAATAAACAGTATTTGTATCCAAATTGGCGAATGAATACACAAGCTTCAAATGGATCAGATATTATTGATTTTGAAAATCATATTAAAGTAAATCGAACTCAAAAATATGATTTTGCAAATAAATCGAAGTTGAATTTAAAAGAATTTTTAGAAACGTGGGATGAAGATGAAGAAGTTGACGAGAATCAAACGATTATTAATTTACCGGATGTTGTTTTAAGTAATAAGGTATCCAAGGAAGATAATAATATGTTATATATTCTGGAATCTACCAATATACCGGAGGAAACTGTTTGGAGTGATTACAAACATATTCAACAAATTGATAAATTACCGGATAATATAAAATTAGTTGAAGAAATTGAAACTCCAAATGAAATAATTCAAGATAAATTACATCATGAATTCGATGCAATAATTCCGGATAGTACTCGTTGTGATACGGTTATCAAATCACCGGATACAACAGCGGATTGTATACAGACAACAATTGAAGATACTCTGAGTATATTAGAAAATGATGGCGATATTGTATCATCGACGTGTAGTGTTATTAAATCGCCAACTGGAACTGCAAATGGAGAAAAACCAGACAAATCTGTAATTGAAATAAAAATTTTAGAGAATACAATTGTTGAAAATGTCACAACTACTTACAACAATAAAGCAACAATCATAGATTTTGAAACAAAGGATATCACAGTAAAATGTAATGGACACTGTTCGTTTGTGAATAAATGCGAACAATGTCAAATGTCTGATGATATTATTAACGAATTAATCAGTCCACGTATCTCAGAAATTTGTACACAATCGAATTTAAGTCATTATTCATCTAGTAAATGTGGGGATGAGGATGAAGATGATATCGAAGAGGATCAAGATGAAAATTCATTTAATAGTATTTCAGAAAACGAAATCTTAGATTTACGACGATCAGATGATGAGAAACGATTTAATTTTGAAAATCTTACCACGAAATTACATACAGATAATTCTGTCAAAAGTTTAACAGCAATTTGTACGGAAAAATACATATCGGAACAGTTTAATGTTACGACTATTGCTATCAAACATGATGATACTGTAGAATTAAAATTAGTGGATAGTGAAAAAAAATCTGAAGTAAATGAAAATACTGTGCTTGATTTATCAGATCGACGAAATAGTCAAATTATAGAAAGTAATATAACGGATGTGAAAGAATTTCCACATATTAAACGACATTTAAGTGCTGATGATCGTATATTAGATGAACATGATATAAAAAGTCCAAAATCACCTAGAATTGAAACTCAAATTTCAAATTGCTCAATTCAAAATAATACAAAAACCGAAATTCATATAAAATCAAAAATTGAAACTAATAATGAAATGAAATCGGATTCAGTCATTGAATCAAACGAATCGGGAATTCAAAATTTATCACCAGGCATAAATACAAAAATAATTCAAAATGATTGGGATCAAATCAAAATGAAATTAGACTCAGAACAATCAGAAACAGATAAAATCATTTTAGATAATGACGTTCAATCTGAAAATTTTGAACAAAATATTGAAAATCATATTATACATTCAACTAATGATGAATGGAATGATTTAAAAAATGAGTGTTCAATTCAAAAAAATTTAAAAATGTTGGAAAATATAAAAAATGAGTGTTCAATTCAAAAAAATTTAAAAATGTTGGAAAATATAAAAAATGTTAAACCAAACGATGATCAACTTATCAAAAAATCCAAATGTATTGTTGAAGATATTAATAACGATGTTTTGGTTCGAAACTCAATTCAAAATACCTCAGAAAGTAAAAATATCGATCAACGAAATGATGAAATTCAAAATTTTGATGAAAACAAAGAACAAAAAGTTTCGAATGATCAAGTATTCGTAAAAGTGAATAGCTGTGAAAATAATTTTTCTGAGATCAGTAAACTTTCTTCTAACGATAAAGTTTTTGACGTGATTGTAGAAGATTTAGATCCCTTTTCATTTCATCAAACCAATAATTTTCCTGAAACACCTATTTCTAAAATTGATGAAAACTCTCATGGTGCTGAATTAAATTTTTCGCCAAGCCATCAAATTGCGTCGGATGTTCATGACATTGAAGAAGTGCAACGAACTCATATTAATGATGAGTTGAGTCATTCTAAATCATGTGATAAAATCATATGCAAAGATACTGATATTTTTAGCAACAATGAAATAGGTACAAATAATCGAACGTTATCAAATGAGAATAACACCGAACTGCAGGATATGGATAGTAACAATGCTCAAGATTCTAAATCATTCACTCAAAAAATTAAATTCGCACAGCAAAACATTGAAAATAATATTGAAAGTACGAAATCAATGGATAGAACCTCTGAAAATATTTCAAAAGAAACTGCATCGGCTAGCGACACTTATCAATCATCGCCAGTTACTATTGAAAATTCTGAAGTTCACGAAATAGAAACGCCACTTTCTTGTCCAAAAACCGTGGAAATTAATATTAATAAGCAGAAAATGCCGACGAATATTGATAGAACCTCTAAAAATATTTCAAATAAAACTTCATCGGTCGGCGACACTTATCAATCATTGTCAGTTAGTATTGAAAATTCTGAAGTTCAGGAAATAGATACACCACTTTTCAGCCCAAAAACTGTTGAAATAAATATTAATAAGCAAGAAGCGACGCCGATGAATGTTGATATAACCTCTGAAAATATTTCAAAAGAAGCATCATCGAACAGCGACTCTAATCAATCATCGCTAGTTAGTATTGAAAATTCTGAAGTGCATGAAATAAAAACGTCACTTTCTAGTTCAAAAACCATGGAAATTAATATTTATAAGCAGGAAACGCCTATGAATATTGAAAATGATGAAGAAACTGTAATTAAAACACCACTTTTAAGCTTTGAATCAATAGTAGAAATTAAAAAATTGCAGCCAAAAACTATTATCAGTAATATTTCTAATTCTGATGAAAATTCTGAAACTCGAATTTCCAACACGATGTTAGAAAGTGGCATTGCAGATATAAAAGAACAATCTTTAAATCAATATGTTCTCAGTGTGACAGAACATGCCGAAGAAGAAGACGTCATTGAAAAGCAACAGGCTGATGATCTTTCAATTGATAAACAACAAGTCAATGAAATCAAAAAAAACATTATTGACGAAACAACCGTAGAAATTCAAATCGACAATATTGTTATCGAAAAACAAACCTTTGACGATATTTCTCTAAAAACGCAATCTGATGACAAGTTTAGTTCCGAAAAACAAAGTTTTGGCGATATTACTGTAGAAACATTATCTGATAACAAGTTTGATTCCAAAACACAAAGTTTTGATGATATTAATATAGAATCAAAACCTGATGAAAAGTTTGGTTCCGAAAAACAACGTTGTGGCGTTGTTAATGTTGAAACTCAACATGATGATAATATCGTTATAGAAAAAGAATCTGTTGATTATATTGCTTTAGAAACGCAAATTGGCAACAAAATTGATGTCGAGAAACAACGTTTTGTTGATATTACTAAAGAAACGCATTCGGAAGACAAAATCGATATCGGAAAGAAGCGTTTTGACGAGTTTACTATAGAAATACAACCTGAAGACAAGATTATTTTTGATAAACAACCTGTTAGCAATATTTCTATAGTAACGCACTTTGACAACAAGATTGATCACGGGAAATGTTTTTTTGACGATAATACTAAAGAAACGAATTATAACGAGGAAATTGATATCGTACGTTTTGGCGAGATAATCGAAGGAGAAAATGATATTCATAATGAAAAACTCAATATTAATGACATAGTAAATGTTTCACAATATGACAACGATGTTAATAAGGAAAAACAGTATAATGACAACAAAATCCGAGAAACACAAGCTAAAGATGAAGACAAACAGTATGTTGATAATACTACCGTTCAATCAAAACTTGAAAACAATATTGATGTTGAAAGCCAAATTGTTCACAAAAATTCCGAAAACATACAACATGACGATAAGAATATAAAGGAAAAACATTTTGACAATAATATCGCCGTAAAACAAAAAAACGAAAATGTTATTGAAAAACAAAATTTTTACGATTCTGTCATCGAAACTGAAAATACCGATGAAATTCATTTAGACGAACATAAAAAAACGCACTTGTTGAATATTGGGAAAAAAAATATTGAAAATAATAGTAATGAAGTAGAATATAAAGAAGAAATTGTTGTCAAAAATCCAAGAGTTGAGAATATTGATGATCGAACAGAAAATATCGGTCTTATTGCCATTAAAGCCAAACAATTTAACGATAATAATTTCAAATACGACAGTAATATCGATAAACAATGCGTTGATAAGGTTGCCAACAAAACTGAACGTAACGACAAAGAACGTACTGACGAAACAGTTCATGAAATTGTTCGTGAAACACAACAAGACAGCGAAACAGATTATAACAACAAGGTTATTTACAGGCAACAGGACTTTGAAATACATGTTGACTATATTAGTGTTGAAAATCATCATGAAGATTTTGTCGATAATGAACAACAAGATGTTGACGAACTGTCCACGAATGATACTGACGAAATTGTCGTTGAAACGCAACAAAACATAGAAACACGACATGTTGACAATATTAACGTTGAAAATCAACATGAAGATTATATTGAAAGTAAAAATGTAAATATTGACGAACTTTCGACGAAAGTTTTTAACGAAATTGTCGTGCAAACGCAAAAAAACATCGAATCACAGCATGTTGACAATATTAACGTAGAAAATCTACATAATGATATCGATAGAGAAAACGAAAATATTTACGAACAGTCCACGAAAGATGTTGACGAAATTGTTGTTGAAACGCAGCAAAACATCGAAACACAACATATTAACAATATTAACATTGAAAATCAACATGAAGATGATATCGATAGTGAAAAACAAAATGTTGACAGACTATCTACGGGGGACGTTGTCGAAATTGTCGTTGAAGCGCAGCAAAACATCGAAACACAACATGTTAACAATATTAACATTGAAAATCAACATGAAGATAATATCGATAGTGAAAAACAAGATGTTGGCGAATACAACAATACCCATAACCTAGATGAACATGTTGATGAAATTTTGGTTGAATCAGATCTTGAAATCGAGATTAAGAAACAAATTGCCGATGGAAAAACCGTCATCATACAATGTGACAACATTATCGATAAGCAAGAAACCTATGTTACTGACATCTGTGTCGAAGAAAATAATGAGAAAGTTTATTTCGAAAACCAACGTATTGGTATCAATGTTGAAATAGAATCTGAAGAAAAACATATTGAAAATGATAACATTATTATTGAAAATTCTGAAATTATGAAAGAAGGCATTTCAATTAAATCTCCAAAATCAAAAAATAGTTTAGATTTTACTGGAGAACAATTGGAGGCTGCAGATTCCGAGGATCGAATCGAATCATTTGATGATATAAACAAAAAATGGATTCAATTAACAGAAGATGTAATTGCTCAAACTAAAACATCGATTTTTAACAATTTACATAATAATGATAAAATTTCAGAAAATTGCTGTACTAATGAAGAAAATTTAATCATTCAAACTTTATCTTCATTATGTAGAAAAAAATTAGATGAAAAATCCGAGGTTTATAATTATTCAAAATTATTTCCTTTCCCAATTGAAGATGGATGTTCTTCATCTGAAATTTATGATCAAGTCAGTTATGAAGAGATAATTGATGAAAATACACAGCAAAGTGAAGATGACAATGAAAATAATATAACTGAAAATTCAGAAGAAGCTGCAGAAATGGATACGGAAACTACAGATGAGATAAGTGATGAAAATATTATATTAATCGTCGAATCTAACGAAGATAAATCCGATGAAACTGGATTACTTTTAGATGATGATTCCACAATAATAATCGCATTCGATAACGACGACTTCTTAGAAACTAATAATATCGAAACGGTTCAATTAAATAACGAAACTAATAATGTTATTATTCAAATCGATTCTGAACATGAATCCAACACAAATGAAATTAATCCTGAATCAATGATTGAAAAAGAAATTCAATTAGAAATTTCAAATATTTTAATGAACGCAGCCGTTGAAAACGAAACTGAAAATGAATCACAAATACAAAATAAAGTGGTGAGTAAAAACGATGAATTCAATGAATCAACTTCCAATTCACCTAAAATGAATAATGATTTTGATTACGAAAATCCAAACTTGTGGTTGTACACTGAAGAAGAAGTTATATCGAAATTCGATGAAGGAATAAATTATGATGAATTCAGAGATCCTTCTATATCAAATAAAGAATTTGATTCCGGTGATGTAATTTCATCATCAGAATTTAATGAAACAAGCGAAAAAGATGAATCTATTGAGAAATCCGATGAATCTTCTACATCAAATAATGAATTAAAAATTAGTGAAATATCAACACCAAAATTAAATGAACCTGTGAAATCCATCGTAAAATCTGATGAAGAAATTGAAAATAATAATAGTAAGAAATGTCGTAAGTCAGCGAATGAAGTAAATAAATTTAGTAAAATTAATCTAGGTAACGAAAATAATGTTAAGAATTTGATGGAAATGAAGTCCACAGAAGAGATCCATAATGGTCAGAAGTTTTCTTTATCAGACGAAATATATCAGAATAAATCTAGTACAATAATAGTCAAAAGAGAAAGTAATGTTAGGGACAAGGACGATATTAAATCTGCTGAAGAGTTCGGCAGTAATATAGACTGTTATAAATCAAACATTGAAAAAATTAAACCTAAATTATGTATGGATGGGGTGAAACTTGCTGAAGAGATCGATATTAATAAAAAACGATGTAAACCAGATGATGAAGAAAAACAAAAATTTGATGAAAATATCATTGTTAATTGTATTGAGGATTTAATGTCTGTTGAAGATATCGAAAGTAAAAATAAAAAACGCCGTAAATCAGACGAAGAAGTCAATAAAGTTAGTAATGTTAAGTTTACGGATATGGTAAAATCATCGGAGGTAATCGGGAGTAAAAGTAAAAAACGACGTAAAACAGACGAAGAAGAGAAGAAATACAGTGCAATAAAAGTCGGTAAAGAAAATAATGTTAAGTTATTGGAAGAGATGAAATCGCCTGAAGAGATCGATAGCAAGTGTAAAAAACGACGTAAATCAGACGAAGAAGACAAGCAATCTAGTGAAATAAAAGTGAATATAGAAAATAACATTGTGTGTTCGGAGGTGATTGAAACAACTGAAAATATTGATGGTAATAATAAACACAATTGTATTTCACTCGAAAAGAGTTGTGCTGAAAAAATATTAGAAGAAAAATTTAAAGAAGAATTTGGAAATATTTCTCCACGACGCATTTCTTCTGATAAATTTTCTAACGACACAAACAAATTGTTTCAAGCCAAAACAACTGTCAATGAAGCAAAAGATAAACACAATAAAGATTATACCAAAAAAAAATTTAAATATGAAAATTTCCGTGGTAGTTGTAGCGAATATGAACGTAAACGTTCAAAACATGAAGGAAAAACATCAAAGTATTTACCACATCCATATAAGCATAGTTACCATTCTAAAGATTCGTCAAAAGTAATTGAAAAAAACAATAATAGTGAAAACTATAATGCAAATGACATAAAAGACGATACAAAAATAGGAAATTCAAATGTTTGTAAAATATTAAATAATTATGATAAATATAGTGAGCAACAACGTATGGTAGCTAATTATAAGATACCAAAATTAAGTAGCTCAACTTTCAAACAAGAATATCCAAAAAAAAATTTAGTTATAAGCAATAAAAATAATAAAACAAAATCTAGTGATAATAAAAATAGTCATGGTATTAAAATTAAATTAAAAAACATTACTGGCCAAGTTTACAAAAGTGGTTATCGGAATATGGAAGCTGGCTCTTCTATCAATCAATATAAAATCATAAATAAACATTCTAATCAATCATTAATATCTTCAAATAAATTAATCGATGATAATAAAACTATACCAAAAGTGATTATAAAACGTGAAACTAGTACAAATTGTAAGAAAAGTACACATACGAGTAAAACTGATAAACAGCATATGTTTACAACAAACTTAATATTAAATAATGCGTTTAAATGGCAACCATTTGTACGTATTGTACGAAATGCAAAGATTGATCGAATGGCATTAAAATTACATAAGCAACAAAAGATTATTTTAAAAATCAATCGTGTTAATAACAATAATCATTATTGTAGTAGTGAGAGTAGTCAAAATTCTTCAGCATCAGCGTCAGCATCCACATCATTTAAATCAGCATCATTTAAATGTAGAATTAAATTAGATAAAAATATGTTACCTGCAATTGTTCAGAGTACAGAATTTTACAAAGACTGAAATGTCCATTTTATTTACATATCGTTTTAAACAATTGGAAGTGCTCTATCGGTGTAAATATTAGCTTGAAAAAATATCAGGCAGGTAGATTTTTTATTTTAGCGCTCTAATAGCGCTCTCTGAAAAATATTCTGTTCATGTTTTTATTATTTCAATGTTATCTTCTTGATAACCATTCATTTTGTGTTAATTCTCTGCAATTTTATACCACCAAAGCACACTAATTGTTTCTTTACGTCGATGCGTTAAGGCTTAAGAAGTGAATTTTATTGGCATAAAATGAATTAATCATAATCGTTAAACTGAACTTATTCTAAGTGCTCTGAGGATGGTTTCGACCCTAATAAAACTACCAGTAGAAGTGATAGAAATTTAAAAAAATATATATTCAAAATTTCACCGCGAAAATTTTCTAGTAGTTTTTCAGAGCCTTTGATAGAAAAAATAATTTAAAATTATTGTAAATGTCTTAAATTTGAATAGTATTTAGATCTTTGAAAAGTAAATTAAATAATATACTTCATTCATATTATCATTAGATCAACTCGAAATACATTTTAATTAAAATTATAAAATTTAAGATAGAGTTTGATATTTTCGGCTTATCAATCGAAGGACTTTAATTTTGTAACAGTAATCGGAAACACAGTTTCTAATATTACCACGATAAACAGTAATAAAACCATGGAATTTTCATGGCACGTAGATTAAGTCTAAATGTTGTTTAAAACAGATTTGAAGATAAACTATAAATTAATATATGAAATTTATTCTAAAGATTATGCCAATATTATTTGCTCAAATTAAATAATTTCGTAATATTTAGTCCATTCATTTTATTCATTAATAGTGAGCTAAATAATTCTGATATAATACGAATAATCAAACATATCAATTTGACTACAACGTATAACGTCTATTTCATATTATCTACTTAACCCGTCTAAGTTTTATTACTAATAATACCTATTAATTTTGTGTTTTTTATTTTCTATTATGCGTATTAATTAGCACATATGGTTACAAGCGACCTGGGCCCATAACCTGCTGAATATTTTACAATAGTATGCAAAATATTCAACAGCTGTTACGTTACACGATGTACATACATGTGTACATTTACACAATATGTATTAAAAATAATTTTAAAAATTGGATAGAAATATTACGAATTATAGTTTTAAAAATAAAAAAAAATGGTACAAAATCAATCATTCCATATTTTGAATATTTATGGAGATTTTTAAATAAATAAGTAAAGAGTTATATTTATATAAATTAATAACGAAAATTATAAATAATTAATGAAAATGTGACTCTATTTTTATTAATAATTTTATTGTTGTATATTAAAAAATAATTTAAAAAAAAAAATTTATCAAATGTTATTTAATGCTTAAAATTCTATTTAAATAAGTATTGTGCATTTAAATTTCATTACAATTAATTATTTTTATGGAAATGAAAATAAAACGTAATAATGTCATTATTGCTTATGTTTAAGAAGAAAATAAACCATGGAACAAATCTTTAAGTAGGTATTTGATTCAATTGCATGTTTTAGTTACATTTATGGATTTCCATTAAATGGGTGTTTTTTATTCGTAAAAGTGCTGTTGAACATCATTCAAAATTTGATACACTTTTTTGTTAGAAAAAACTTGAATTGACAATATAGAAATTCTTAAAAATTATTTACAAAACAAAAATTATGTAGTTATATGTAACAATCAACCACCTCGCATTCAACATATTTTATCATTATCTACATTACAGATTTTTGTTTATTAGTACAAAGTTTTTATTATAAATATTTTACCATAATTTAAAAAAAAATGTTTTCTTGAAAAAAAAGATTTAAAAAAAATAAAAATTAACGCATTGTTTTGTTGGATGTTTTGGTTACTAAATGATTTTTTCAAGTCTTAATAAAATTGAAATTGTCAATGAATTATTAATTTCCACAATATTTGGGTTCCAATATAAAACTTGAATAACCAGGGTAATCACGTCATCGGTATAATGTGGAATTCACACATCGAAATGCCTCAGTATGACGATATTATTAATTTTAAAAAGTGCCTTATATGTATGTAGTTCGTAAAATGGCATTCTTTAGACTCATTTTGCAGTAGGAATTGAATCCACGCTTTTCGAACCATAGATAACTAATGCAAATTATACACAAGATTCAAAAAAGCTTTTACAATTTGGTACACATCATTTTTCGTAACGCAATTTTACGATACTCTGTTTATGATGTACAAACAAGAGACGAGCAAAATCGTCACAGGTCGTAGAAAAAATACTTTTTACTTTGTAATTAAACGTTGTTTTTGAAATGACAAAACGTCCAACAATGAAATCGTTTTATTTTATAAACATTTTCTATTTATAGAATTGTGGATAAATATTTTTTAAATTTTTTCAATAATATGCCTACAAAACAAATGACCCAAAAAAATCAATAGAACTTTACAAAAATAATTTTAATTTTTGTGTGTGTTTTCGTGCATCAATTATGTGTGTAAAGTAAATTTTTAAAACAAATTAATATGTAGCTGATATTAAAATAATGTCCCACCAAAATAGTTTTCTAGTCTATTAGCAAATTGTTATAAATCATTAATTATGATACAAAAATGTTCAAAATTACTATGAATTGAGATTTAATCCTTTTTGTGTTTTTATAAGTGATACAACTTTTTTTAAAATATTCTTATTCATTTTAGTACAGATTTCAGTTGTATTCCTTAAAGTTTTAGTTCTATTATTCAGTAAAGATATATTATAGGTTTTTTGAATTTTCTATTCATAAATTCACTGTCATTAGTTTTTATAATTTTTTTTTGCGTTTCTTCAATTTTTTATTCAACTGGATATAGTAAAATGAAAGAAGAGTAACATGTAGAAAAATTTGTATTGCCTACAACTAGCAGTCCGAAAGATTATTGAATTTTAAAATCACAAAAAAATTTTTTTAATTTAAATCTATACTAAAGCTGATTTTTTTTGTATTAGCAAGATTTTACATGATTGTTTTTTTGGCGAGTCGCATACAATATTTTCTAGATTGTTAAATTAAATATTACGTAAGCGCTTATTACACCCAATTATTCACAAGTGTAGACATTATTTAAAGAAAAATTTCAATTACAAAGCCACGTAAGGTAATATTTGGTATTGTACATATTTATCGGCTTATCTTCACTTTAATTAAACATAAAAACTGAAACAAGGGTATGCAAATGATGAAAACAAATTAAAATATACAGAGGATCGAAGTTCTGATTCTATTTACTGATCCTTTTTTGTATCGTTTGTATTGTATCGTAAACCTATGTTATATAGAATATTACAATTTTTATACATAAATATTCACTCAAACATCGCATGTCAATGTATATGTTTAAATATGTTTATGTATGTATGTATATAAATGGTAATAGTCTATGTAAATATATCTTAGCGTTACTTTCCCTATATCAAAAGATGCAAATAACGATATATACGTATATTTTTTAAATGATCGGAATTCTTATTCAATTTAAATGAGTTTGGATTAAAAGAAGTTGTATCCAGATACCTCACTTCATAATTGTAAATGTTTTGATATTAAATACTACTATTGTGAATCCTAAACTTTTCAAGTGGAATTCGACTTTTGATCTGTCTCTATTTATATTTAAAAATGGAACCTTCGAATATGAAGATCTCTGTTGTACATTTTTGCTTAGTAACTTGATTATTTGTTTGTCATCACGTTTTCTGTTTTAAATCTAATTAATATTTTCATAGTTTTTTATAATGTATAATCGAAAATTTTCACGATAATTTTTAAGAGATAAATCTGTTCGAGGTTTTAAATTTTTATTGGGCCAATATAAATTATTTGGTACTTTTTAGTTCATTTTAAAAACATGGTATATTAAAAATTTTATTTTTATTTTACTAATTTTTATGCTTGTTTTCATAATTTACGTAGGTGGTTTTATGTTTTATGTTTTTAATTTTTATGTTATTATGAAGAATAACCGGAAAATCCTGATTTTCCACTTTATACAAATTTTTTAAAGATGAAATCATGCGAAATTTTAAAAGTGTGCTAATTAATAAGTGGCAGTACACATTACATATTATATTTTTTCAGTAATATTTTCTAAAAAGAAAAAAACAATCTTGAAAAATGCGAGCCTCTATACAAGATGTCCCGTTTGAGTGTTCTAAAGGACTGAGCAGTTTTTAGATTCTATGTATCTTAAACGAAATATGGTTTCGTGTATTATAAATTTTAATTTTGAAAATTTCTTAATCTTATATAAATTTAAAGTTTATTATACACAAAGATAAGAGATTTTTGTGCGTAAAATTCAATACAAATATTCTCTGTAAATATCTTCTTAGAGAAAATTTGAGAAGAAGGTAATTTTTTTGTATAACTTAACATATTACAAAAATTTCAATAAAATCTCAAAAATGAAAGGCTATAAGAAACATATCTCATTAATGGTACATTCGATCTAAAAAATGAGCTTTATTTTTAGAATTTTGTGCACTATAATCTACATTACTATCTTCTATTAATTTGAACGGGATGTCTCATTAATTTTTATTTGTTTTCAAAGCTAAACTTTGTATAATAATATATCCTATAATTTCCATTGGACTATTGACCAACATTCCACAATAATTCATTTCACATTTTAAGTTTTAATTAAATTCGTAAATTTAAGAAAATGTTTTCGTAGTTTTCGTTTTTTATATTGTTTTTCACGTTAAAATTTGTTGTTTATTTTCGTTAATATTTTATTCTTAAATTTTATTTTGTTGAATTTCTTGATATGAATTCAATTTCATTCTTTGAGTATCTGTGATCAATTTTATAATAGTTAAGATACACAGATACTTAAAGAATGTTATTATAAATTGAGTTCAGGTCGATTTATTGAACATTTTTCTAAAATAATTTGCGTAAGTACTAATTTAAGTCGATCTTTTTATGAAATTTACATCCAAGATGGATGAATAATTTATAAAAATATTTTAAATGATAATTATTTATTTAAATAAATCAATCTTTTATTCATTAATTAAGAAATAATTTGTGTTAGAATTACGTTCATTATGATACTCTTAAATATATATATATATATATATATATATATATATATATATATATATATATATATACATATATATATATATATATATATATATATATTAATTTATTGAAACAAGTATGGAAAGTTTAATAATGACAAGGAACTTTATATATATTGTATATACGCAAGCAAAATGAATTTGCTAAGCGCATTCATAGAAGAAGATCCTCCCGCTTCAGCAAAATTCTTGAACAGTGTGGTTAAAACATGAAACATTTCATAATCGAGCAATAAAAAGTGACTTTTGTTAGTAACATCACCACTGTTGATATACTAAAATTTCAAAAAGTGACCTATCAAATCCTGACTGTACAATAAGAAATTTGTAATAAGAAACTACTTAGTTATTATAGGAACTTTTTCATAAGTTTTCACAGTGTCACCAATCAGAACACTTTCTAGTCGTTATTTTTAAAATAATGTCAGTATTTTATATATTCTACATTATTTACACGTTTGATGGTGTCTCTCAGTCCTAATTACACTATACTTGTTTTGATATTTGTATGTGCATTGTATGAGTACTGTAGGTAAAGGTGCGGAATAGATTTACTTTTCGTCACAAACAACACAATATACATAATGTTATGCCTATAGTACCTACATCATGAATAACACAAAAATTAATTTTTACAAACTCAATTATTATTTTTTTATTTGACTGTTTTGAGTCTATTATACATATTTAATAATAAACAAAAAGCAAAATTTGTATACAAATCGATCCCAAATATACGAAATTTTGTTCTAAAATACTTGAATTAAAGAATAGAAGAATAAAGAAGAAATTTGTATTTGTACATAAAAAAATCAATCACTAATTTGTAAGATTGTGGGATTATAGAAATAAGTAACACGTGTGTATATTAGCTTTCAAAGTGCCTATGATTATTTGTGGACCAAAATTTATAAAATATTATGTAGTGAGATATAAAAGCACTTTATTTGTTAGTTGTAGATTTTTTAAAATATACAAAATGAAAAAAGAAAATTTAGACAAAAAAGTGACCTTCCAAAATGTGTTATCAATTCAATCTTGCATTTAAAAAGAATCATAATAGTTAATACCATGATACGAATACATAAAGTATGTCAACTCACATTTTGATAGTATGATTGGCCATACTCAAACCTTGTCTAACAACCATTAATTTCACAGACGATCAAACAAAAAAAAATTAATTAATTTTACTTCTAGAGTAATAAAAACACTCACCTAAAATTAAAAAATGATTGGCTGTAACCGCTTAAGGTTTTTAGGCCCGCTCGTCAAATTTGTGATAGGCCTACCTTGTTTAGTCGTATCATGATTAACAATGCTCAAAAAATAAATTTTTTGAAAAAGAAGTATTTCTATTTCAGAATTGCTCATGTATTTTTTTTCGAAAATAATTAGTAGTTTATAGTCGGTAAAACATTGGTAAATTAATAACTGATGAAAATGATGAGAACTATCAACTGTATAAGCATGTTATTATGTTATGTCGAATAAACGCTTCCAAATTAACATATAGAAAAATATGACCAGTTTTAATCCTACGTTTATCGTCTACCATTTGGATAATAAAGTTACAAAAGTGATTTTATTTCGTCTATCACATTAAAATATAAGAAAATATGTCATTATATTTTACACACGGTTGGCTCTATGTATTTAAAAAATCCAATTCGATATCGATTTTTTTCTGTGCTCTATTTTTAGCAAGACCTTTCCTACAGGAATGATAAAAAATTAAATTTTTTTTTTTTAAACTAGTTTATCTCTATGTGATAGACGACTATTAATCCTCTTTATGAGTCCATTACAAGTAAATTGAGTAAAATTTATAAATTAATTTTTGTTTATAAAAAATAATTCATAATTTATTTTTTAAATTACGCAGTTTCTTAATATTTAGTAAAATCTAATTTTTCTCTTACCGTAATTGGCATTTTTAGCCAATACCAGTGACAGATATATCTGTAGGAAACCTGCTCGTAGCAAACTCTTTTTGATAACACTACAATTTAATTTTTATTTTATAATATTTTCACTACGTAGAGACACAGGATTTTATACAGCTTAGTGATGATTAAATTTCTAATCAAAATGACTAATTTTCGCTAAAATTGTAAAATATTCAATAACTGTACAATTTACATCCAAACATAAATTTCAATTTTTGACAAATGTTTTATATAGTAAATCATCTGATCAATAATTTATCATTCTTTTAATTTTTTATGGCATTATTCATCTTAAATCTTTTAAGTTTTAAGATTTTTTGGGGTAGATCAAGGTGATACAAATATTTTTTGTCCACTTTACGAATGGAAAACCTTTGATATAATTGATATAAAGGTAGACTAAAAGATTTGAACACTGAAATTAAGGTTACTAACAATAATTAATGCATATCTTTTAATTTTAGTAGTTTTTCGAACAAAATATATATGGCAACTGCGCATCTAACATCTGATACGCATGATGTAAAATATTGCTATGCTTGCCATTTCGCTAAGAGTAATTCTAACCAATTGCGATTTTTATGATGCTATTTTGCCTTTTTTCAATATAACAGGCTAATAATTTTGTACAATTTCAGATTTTAATTTTTTTGTTTAAGATTTCATAAATCCTCTTGCCAGAATATTTTCTTTTCTTAAATTTTAATTTACTCCACAAAAAATTGTCTTATTTAAAGAAGTTTTTTTTTTTTTAAATCATGGTAAGGCTAGATTCTTTGAAATGTATGTCCAGTCAATAGTTTCTATTAACAATATATTAAAATTTCAATTTTTTAGAATAAATTATACAATAACCATGGTGAAATCTTTCTTTAAATTTTATTTTATTCGTACATAACTAATAATATTGATTAATAATATATTTTAAAATTCAGCTTAATATCTTTAAAATGCTTTACTGTTTGATTAAACCATAATTTCCGAATTGAGATAATGATACCCACTTTTGAAGCTTAAAGTTAGCTGTGTCTTTTTCAGGACACTAAAAACTACAATTCCTTTGGGAAGGTTTCCTATTGTCTGTTCTTAAAATAAATACTAAATATTGTTAAATATGTTTGTTTTTTATATAAATGGTGGTTCTTATTGGGACGACAAATTAAACAAATTATGTGCCTTGAAAAATAAAGAACTGAGCATAAATTTGTTTTTTTTTTTTTATACCAAGATACTAATTTTTTTAAATAGTTATTAAATAAATAAAACATGGGCATTCAAATAATAATATTATAATATTGAGCAATGTTAGAAAATAATTTTTTCAACGATCTCAAATTTTAAATATAAAATCTCATTTTTAATCAACTTATATATAAATATTAGCACTTTAGAATTATGTGACATTTATGGCAATTATTATTTTGTAAATGTTTTTGTTTGTTTGTTTGTTTATTTGTTTTAAAATTTTAAACAATCATTCCAATAATATTATTTTTATTAATAAAAATTTATGTGATTTGTTATTTAATTCATTTTATTTATTTCAACAATTCCCGTCTATCCTCCATGTCTCCAGGACTTTGTTATCTCTTCTAACTTGACAAAAAGATGTAACCTTGCAGAACAATGATTAAAAAAATCATGTGTGCAGTTCACACGCGATAGAAGTGAAACTTCAAAAATGTGAACTTTAAGGTGGCAAATATAAAATTTCAAGAGCTGGATAATTTTAGGGTTTTATTTATTTGTGATAATATTGATACCATGTTGAAAATTATTATGCATTGTATTCAAAAATATATAACTACATTAATTGCACTTATCCAATCTCAGAGTTTGAATTTTCGACAAAAGAGTGGCAAGAGGCTTGTGGTAACTGATGTGAAATAAATACTTTTGTTTTGATCTGAGAAATATATATCCTTGATAAATATAGTCTTGTTTTCTTTTTATTATTTCCGATAATTACAATATATTCTGCATTCGTTTTTTTCGTCATACTTGAAAATTTTTTTTATTAAAACTAGCCAAAAGTACAATTTTAAAACGTCTCGCGAATCGTTTAACAACACGAATGTTATCATCCAAAACGATCTACATTAATTGAAAATAGTTCGTAGAAAAAAGCAATGCTTTATGAAAGCCCACAAAGTTTTGTTGAAAACACTCTCTTTATCTTATATGTCATAGCAATAGAATCTTTATCCTCTTCGAAATAGTATCAATAGAATGAGGTAGAAAGATCTTTGATATCTTAATGAAAATTGTTTACTTGTCCTCTATATCCAAATTGACCACCATTAAGTTTATATACCTTAATAACCGGGTAAACTGGAGCGATCAATTGTTGTTCAAGAAATGTTAATTGTTTGAAAAGATCAGATTGTGGTCCATGAACCATACATATTATTGGCAAAAGACAATATATTTTATATTTCATGTTTTGCAATAAGTAAATCAAACCAACAATGATTATATAAATTGCATTGTTTTAATTGCATATTATTTTGGGCAGTTTCGAAATTAAAGACATACGCTTAAAAATAAGAATTTTCACGATAAAAATTGATTTTGCGTTCCCAAGTTCTTTTATGATGTTTTCTTACATGATCGATCATAGAATGGTTTAGTTCACATGTTTTACGACCAATTGACGTTCGTCTTCGTAGAATTTTTCTGTAACAATAACATTAATGTAGTTTTAATTTTTCACTTTTTTTCACCAAGTATACTGTATTATTCGGGTTTAGATAACATTTATTTATATTTCACTTCTAGATACTACCTAATATTAATTTAAAATCATGTTAAATCTCATGAATGCTACAATTCATTTCGCCAAATGCTCCTTAAATTTAACGCGTTATGTTGAGAAAAAATAATGAAAAAAACATTATTTAAATAGAATAATGTAAATTAACAGAATAGGTATAATGTAAAATAAACAAAATGAATTCTAATTTTTATAATATTATTTTCCTGTATTTAAATGAATTTTCATTCTTTATACAAATCGGTAATACTGAAATTGTAAATTTTCTACTTCTTTTATTCGAAAAATATTTCCATTGGTCATTGAATTATGTGTTTGTATTATTATGAACATTTATGGTACTAAGAGCGTAAGAGTTCTTGAAGAACATAAAAACTTTACCTAACTAATTTAAACTATTTAACTCCTAAAAACGATCACCTAATGAGATGTTTCCTGGATTGGTGCATAATAAATATTTACAGGTACCTTGTGACGCTTGACGGTTTTCCTTGCTGCCGCTTGACGGTTCTTAAATGGGTACTGTACGTGGATATTTATTCTCAATATTTATTGAAAATACGATTTTTTTTTTTTTTTAATCTGCGAATTTTTTACACGACTGTAAAAAGTACGCAAGTAAATAAATTTAGCGTTTATGTTTTCAATTGCATAAAATTCTTCGACAAGTACTAGGTTTTCATGTAAATATTGTGCATACCAAATTTCATAACATTTGGGATAAGCATATTTTGAGTTATTACTTATTTTGAATGAAAACTATTTTTATTATAATTAATTTTATATAGATTTTAAATAATGAATATGAAAGTTTTGATTCATAAATTTTTACGATCTGTATTAATATTTAAATATTCTCTACTGTCGGAGGCATTATTGACTCAATTTGGTTAAGCACTAGAAAAGCCTACATCCGACTCGTAATATTCAACACAAAAGAAACACACAAAATATTAGTATATGTCAACAAAGCTCTTATTCACAAGGAACTCTGTACGGAATTTATAATTACCTATAACTTAGAATGGAACACTTTTGTAATTAAAATGCACCGAAACGAAGGTATAAATGAAGATCTAAAAAAGTTTGACAAATTTCTGGAATATACGAGTTTTTTAATTTTTTTGAAAAGTGCATATCAAAAGTGAACCAAAACGAAAATCTTAAGAAACTGCGGTTTTATATTTTATTTATTCAATTTGGCGGCGGGTGTGGATGGGAAAAAATTGTATATATTATACACCCCTACCAACCATTCTAGACCACATAAAATTTTAGAACTACCGAACTGTTTGTAAGGCCTCCTTCTCTTTGTGTCTATTCATTTAATATGCCGTTGTACTACCTTTAATGTCTAAACCCACCCACTTTGTGTTGGTTAAAAAAATATACATGCATTTTGTATGTAATTAAATTCTCTACAAATATTATTCTGGTACTTGTTTTCCTAGAATAGACCGTAACGGAATTACAGCGTTCAAATGTTAGAAGTTTGTCAAACTTCTAGAAAATACCATTTTTTTATTTAAAATTAAAAAAATGCATATCTCCGTAACTATCAGTTCTAGAAACAAAATTTAAAATGTAATATATAGAAAATTTAATTCGACAACATTGAAAAGAACTCTTTTTTTAGCTGAAATGTATCAAAATGAAAAAATAAGCTTAAATCTAAACAAAGTACTGATTTTTTCGTTTATTTTCAATATGGCGGTAAGCGTGGAGGTTGGTGAGAAATTGTTTTTCATTTTAAACACTTACTTACTATCCTAGACAACATATCAAAAATATAGAACTATCAAACCGTTTGTAAAGTAAAACCAATCACCTATTTATTCGGCTATAAATTTTCGTAATTCTCGTGAAAACAAAATTTATAGATTTAATAGATTAAATGAAAATAAAATTAAATACGATCGTTGGATATTTGACGAAAGTTTGGGAAAATCCCATTATCACTAGTATATTATATATATATATATATATATATATATTATATATATATATATTTTTTTTTTATAAAATAACTATTTTTTATACTTCAACTTATGTGATTAATAAATACTTAAATTCAAAAAATAACAACTATAAAATTTTGTACAATAAACTATTTGTAAATGTAATTGGAATTACTGATAACATAATTATTAAGATTATAAATTTATAGTAAATTCTAGTTGATTAAATTTTTGGTTTTTTAGAAATACCAAAAAATTTCAATTTTGGGGTTTTCCCAAAACGACAAAAATTTCTCCAAATACTACAATTGACTAAACAATGATTTAATTAAAAAATATAAATTTTTTTCCTGCTTGATAGTTTTTTTCTAAATTCACCAACTACAGCCAACAAATTTAATATGATATATTTTTTCTTTTTATAAAATTTTTTACTTTCTTTTGAAAACAAATGAAGTAAAGTATTGAAATCACAATAATATGGAGTATTCAAACCGAAATATCTCTGAATAAAATCCACTAGTTCTAAAGTATATGATATCATTTAATAATTACATCAGACATTTTTTGTGATCAAATTTTAAAATGTCAATCAAAGCCTCATTGTTCAAACTAGGAGAGACTCTAGGGGGTGAAATGGTATACTACATATTTTTATAAAGCGCATATTAACGCAATCTCCTGTATATTACTTGAAAAGTTATTAAAACACCTTAGTAAATTTAAGGTCCAATTGGTAGTAAAAATGACGAATTAACTTCCTTATATATTTACATATTTAAATTATGCTTTTAACAAGTGAGGACATACGCGTAGTATAACTATGCACATATATGACTTATGATCTGTAAGATTTTTTTATTATTTTATTTTATTTTGAGTCACTTTCAAACCTGTAAGGTTATACAGTGGCTCCTCCGTTGCCTTCCGTTTTCATGTCAAGATTGTACACACCAAATTTCATAACATTTGGATCATTATTTGTGGAGTTATTTATAAGCGAAAATTTAAAAAACAATACAACGTATATGACATTACAGATTTTCTTTATTAATAGAGACTGTAGAGGTATCTCGGATTCTCTTTGTACGTATCCATGTAAATATCCACTTTAAAAATTGTTTCTAATCAATATTTATCTCTAATTCAATACAATAATTCAAATTCAATATGCATATAATTAGAAAATTCCAAAATATATAGTGTGGGTCTACGATGTAAATAAAAATATAAAATAAACTAGCAGACCCGGCCACGCGTTGCTGTGGCTATTATTTTTGTTATATTACATTGTAGTAAACAATTTAAGAGGAACGGTAGTAGAACATCAGTCACGGGGACCAACATGCTTTTTACATAAATACCAGTTGTAAAAAAATATGGCGACCTCCATGACAGATTTTCTACTACCGTAACCCCTTAGTAAAATGAACTTATTATCTGGGAACGAATTCGGAAATGTTAAAGCTTGTATAAAAATCGACTGGATTGGGATTTGAACGGGAAGGACTTTGAACACGATTGATTTAAATTTTCTTACAGTTGATATTAAGCAAAAATCAATACAAAAGAATTAATTTTAAAATTGATTATTATTTTTATTCAATTTTGTAACAAATTTGTTAGTAAAGAACATGTGACACTTAAATATATGAATGAGGTAGGTAGGGCAGATAGTCTTAAATCTTTAACAATAATATTTATTATTTTGAATTATAAATACTTTTAATTTCAATTTAATTTAGCACTAATCGGTGTACAATATTTTTGGTTAACCTGCCTTTAGTTAACACAAATAGATTCGACGGTTTCCCTACACGTGAACATGCAACATATAGTTGCCCAAGAGAAAAACATGGATTTTCTCAATCCAAACCACAAATGGACATTGTTTGGCCTTGAGACTTATTAAGAGGCATGGCAAAAGCTAAACGAATTGGAAACTGTGGCCTTCTAAAGGGTATCATGGTAGAATCTGACGGTATCATTGGAATACGTGGCAGCAGGACCACTTCTCCTTTAAAGGTCGTCGGTTATATTGATAAATTGTAGCTTATTTATTAATGTTTGCTTTCTCTTTTCGTTTAGATATATATTGCCAACGGACAGACGGGAGAGAATTGGAAGTAGACTGTTTTATATATAAAAACTACGACATCAGACACTGAATATTAGTTCCAAATTTTATGTTAAATATAAAATTTTGAATATTTAGATTGTAATTAGTTAAATGGAAGTATTTATCATAAGCAGAGAAGTAGAAAATATATTTTACAAAAACTCATCAAGGAATACAATAATTTGATAAATTAAAAGTTATTAGTTGTTGGTATAGATAACTAGGACTTGATCCATTTTTAATTTGTCGAGATGATAAAATTTACAAGATAAAATAATTATAGAATTTATAATAGTTTGTTTGATTTTTAATGGGCCATTCTATATAAAGTAATAATATACATATAAATAGTAGTTTAATTATTGATTAGTTTTAATTCATAATTCAACAATTAGTGAATAAACAAAATTAAATTAAAATAACAATAAGTGAATAAATAAACAATGCATATTGCAATAATTGGCGCTGGAATTGCTGGTTTGATATCACTACACCATGCTTTAAAAAATAATATTGAATGTACTGTGTTTGAACAAGGTAGTGATGTTGGTGGATTGTGGGTATATAATGAAAAAGTGGGTACCAATCAGTTTGGATTACCCATACACACAAGTTTATATGAAGGCTTAAGGTACCTGATTTATCTCATTAAATTTAAATATTTATCGATGTACCACAGATGTGCAAAATATATAAGAAATAGGTTTAATTAGGTCATGATTTATTGGAAATGACATCTGTAATTTATTTGTATTCTTTTATTTATTTGAAATCTTATTTTCTCTAAATCATTTTCTTAACGCTGTACTACATTTTTGCTTTTAAAATCAATTGGCGGACAAAGTATTATGCAAATTCTTAGCTGGCGATATGATTACAAAAAAAAAGATGTTTTTAATAAGAATTTTTAAATATTTATTAGTTTTCAAATTAATGGGTACAGCGATACCAGAATGGAATTTTTGGAAATGGATGCTTGACTAAGAAAAAGACCTTAAAAAACAAAGTACTCAAAAAATAACTAATCTCATTCATATCATTAATAATATTTTTTTTTTTTTTTAATTTTATTAAAACTGTCATTATCCACAATAAATTATGTAATAATATAAAATATAATAATAAATAAAATGTATGTTAGTTACTCATAAAACAAATAGAGAATAAAAATCATAAATTAGAACAAAAATAAATATCTGCATAATTTAATAGAAAATATTTTTGATTAATACACAAGGACACATAGTAATTTTGAAAGGAAGTTCGATATCGGGGCCATTGAGGCTCTTTTACAAAGAAATTATGACATTAGACACTCAATTGGGGACATCGGAAGGGTTAACAAAAGAGATAACGCTTAGGTAAAAAAAATATAATAAAATAGATACGAAAAAAAAAGTAAAATGTGGCAAGACTAGCAAATTTTGTTATTCTTAAATAGGAATTTGGGACTTTTTAAGGAAAGAGAATAAGGAGGAATTCCAAATTGTTTAATGAAAGGAGATAAGAAATATTGTAAGGACCAAAAACACCCATTGTACAAAGGGTGTTTAATTGAATTGGTATTAGAATTAAAATTTGTGATGAGGACGCATATTGGTTGAGGAAGTGTTATTTTGCTAAATACAGACGGCAAAATTTTAATGGAACATCCGATGGCTTAATCAGTAGAGAGATAGTGGGAGTACATTTATCCAAGAACAATGCGTAGGAATTGTTATTAGACATTGTTCCACCTGGACGATCGTAGGTTAGATAATGGATCTTAAAGAAAATAATCAATGGAACTGCGAATGATAAATCTATATATCATAAGTGAAGTACTTTGATCCGCTTCCCACCAAACTTTGGTAAGGGCACGGCACGAATACATTTACTTACTATTTAGTCGACATGTAAATTCCAATGCAATTTCCTGTCGAAAATGACTCCTAGGAATTTGGCGAATTTTTAATAAGGGATCGATGCATTGAGAAAAGCATGGAATTCAATATTGTACCTTGTACTTGGGCCAAGTGAAAACACTAGCTGAAGTTTGCGTAACAGTTATTTCCAAATTGATAGTTATGGTTGTATGGCGTGGTTAAAGCATTTGAAACATTATTTGTAGCTATTTTTAAGGATTGAGAAGAAGATTATAGGTCAAGGTCGTATGCGTATTATAGAAGTTGAGTGGAAGGCTGTTTAACGATCTGTAAACCAGTAGTGTAGATAATAAAGTAGAGAGAATCAAAACTACACCTTCAGGCAAGCCCATATATGCAGTTCTGGAACCGGATAAATGATTTTGGAAGTTAATAGTGACGACGAATTTTTAGAAATTTATAAATGTAAGATGTTATTCTAGGCGGAGCAGAAATAGGTGTGAGAGTGTTGAAGTGGATATTTATATGAACATTTTCAAATTGCCCTTCAACATCCATAAAAGTACAAACCAAGTACCCATTCCCGGCGAAATCAATCTGAACTTCAGATAAGTGCATAGAAAGATTATCGAGGGTGAAAAATTTTATACGAAATGTATACGAAACTTTCGGGAATATAGTGGGATTATGTTATTGTATTCATATCCCCATTCCAGTCTATTCTTAATAAAATTTCCAATGAACTTGGACACATTAGACTAATGCAATGAGGCGATAGGATTGGTGTATGTTAGGATCTTTATCATGTTTAAGGATTGGAATAACCATCGAATGCCTGCATTCGTCCGGAACAGATAAATGCATAAACAGGTTTAGTATTGACAAAAAATGATTTTTTTTCGTCAGATAAGTTCTTCAACATGGTATTGGAAACATTGTCTAGGCCAGGTAAATCTAATTTACAAGTTCTAAACGGACAATCCAATGGATGATCCTTTCGGCTAAACAGAATTGCAAAGGATATTTGAACAAAGTTGTAAGTTAGTTTTTCTAAGAAGCAGGAGATTCGACTGTGATCCACTGGGCAGAGGGGAATATTTTTAACGGGAGTATTCCTAGATAGGCACTCACAGAACACAATCCAGGAGAGAAGTTCTCAAGGCTACTTTTCTAGTATGTGTTTAAAGTTTACATTTCCACCACAGTGAAGTTTACAGGTTTTTTAAGAGGTAGATTACCAGTAAAACACACTATTTGATGAAATATGGAATATCATTTCAAAGGATTGTTTTCTGATCCCAATCAAATCCCAATCTGCACTGTCTCCGGGATATATGTATGGGTAAGATTAAATTATGTCGGTGATATAGATATAATACATTGGGAAAATTATAGCCATGGTATAATGAAGGATGTGTCAATTGGAAATTATAACGGGGAAAACAAAAGGTGATCAACATGAATTAAATGATCTTTTTTGAGAAGAAGGAATAATTGTTGGTGACCCAACTTTCATGCAAACCACGTGTTCGGATTCCATGAATTACGTTAGTGTATATGACCTCCTCTATCGGATGCATAGCACTCTCACAAAGTATAGTGATAATTTACATAATCTGAAAAAATTGCTCAAAATTAAGGATGTTATTGGACGAATTATAGTAAATGGATACTATTGCAATGCTCTGACTATAATCACCTGAAAAAAGGGTTCTTGGACTTGATTGGAATGACTCGAACACAAACCTCCCTCCTTACAAGAATCACAGTACCACTATAACCATTATCATTTCGAAAAATCTGATAATCACGAAGTTTAAATGGTGAATTTTGTTTTAACCATCTTGCAGAATAATGTCAATGGGACAGGAAAATAAAATAAGGGGAAGGTTAATTTTATTTTTATTGAAATTGTAGACATTCCATTGGAGCAGTTTGAGCTGTGGACCCACTGGTCCATGATTTAATTTATTTATGAAGGTTAGCAAGATGTTAATTTTAATAGTTGGCTCTAATTAAAATGAGTTAAGTTCTGAGATAAGGGTTGAAAAGAATCATTAGGGTTTGAAACATTTAGAATTAGTAAAATAATAAGAACGAAATCTATATGATGTTGAGCAACCGGTTCTACCATTGGGATTCATAAAATGCTGTTAATTTGGGCCGCATCATAGCTTGCGTTGGGTGGAGTATATTTTCGCATTTTAGGATTAGAGTGGGTAGTGGTCGTTATAGCAGTCGCTTTAGCGTATGTTCGTCTGATAGTAAGTTTAGTTTTGAGGATTGGTGAACTATTGTGTCAGACAAAAGGAACAGTTGGGGAATTAAATTGTCTCTTGTATTCGGAGTAATTCTTGTAGATGGCAGAATGGTCCCCATTGCAATTATTACAAGTTTTAGGGAGGGGAAGATCTTTATCGCAGTTAAGGGATTGATGAAGATTGGAACAAATGGGGTAATGTGGGAAACTTTTGCAGTTTTTGATAATGTGACCTAATTATTTTATGTTATTTCTTCGCAAAAATAGTTTTTGTTATTTGAAGTCGTTTTTCCTCGAAATTATTCTCTCAGTTAGCCAGGTTAGAAAATCAGATTTGGCATAAATCGAAAATTATGATCAAGGATTCGATCGATTTGGAATGGCATTTAGTTACAATAAATTGGAGATCAACTAAAAAAAAAAACTAAAATTTAAGAGTTACGTTTTTCAATGATATCTCAAGAATTGATACAAATATCTGAATTGATAAAAAAGATTAATAAAGTGTATAAAATACTAGTATTTATACTTTATATTAAGTGATGGAAATTAAGTAAAAATCGGATAAACTAGCGGTTGGAATGAATCATTCACTTAAAACAACTTTTTTTCAGCCCATTAAATAGCAATATTTTACAAAAAAAAAAAACAAAAATAAGGAGTTTTTTTATACATTAATGAATAATAATCGGTAGGAAAAAAATTGTTACCGTAATTTTTCTATATTTAAGTATAATAATTTTTACAAGTTGGTAATTAATATAAAAATCTTGATAATTGTTAGCTAAAGATCTGATTTTTTCTTGGAAAGGGTTTAAAAATTATTCCTACTGGAAAATTTAAAAAATTGCATTTTCGATTTTTTTATAAACAATTTCATAGATGGAAAAATTAAAAACTCCAAAACTGCGATCAAAAAAATTTTTTTCTCAAAATTTATATTCCTATTATTTCATTTTCGTATTGTTAAAAGGCACATAGGAATTATTATTATTATTATTTTTCCCAATTTTTGAATATCTAGTGTTTCTGAATCAGTTTAAGAGACTCAAAAATGGAATACTGGGAAATGCAAGAAAAATTTACCCCTAAATTTTACAATTTTTCGCGGTTTTTCCGATTTTTTATTATATTTCTTGATTATTACGTAAAAATAATTTTTAATATTTTTTTCCCAAGTATTATTTACTTAGTGGTATTATATTGTTATAATTTATTGTATATATTATTGTAATAGATTGAAAATAATCGTTATTCCAACAACGTAAATATATATTTTTAAGGCGTTTATGATTTTATATTAATTTTTGCACCCTTTAAATTATAAACAAATAAAATTTTTTGTAATTTTTCCAACGGGATTAGTTTATAAAAGCTAAAGATTAAATGCAATAAGCGGGAAAAATCTCAGATTTTTAGTTTAAAATTTATCGTGGCTTTTATGTGTTTTGAAATTTTTTTTCTTTCGGTCTGTCGTTTATCCGGAAATTACCTAATTGTTTTGTTACACGGCGTTAAAAATTATTTTTTTCAAGTGAGCAATTCGTGTGTCAACTCCGGTGGTTTATCGTTTACCCGTTGTTACCCTATTTTCATTACCCAATTCTAAGTATAAATACTATTGGAATAGTTTATAACTAAAAATAAAATGTTTAATAAGTAAATATTATGCACTTAATTTAATTTTTTTAAATCTGAATCTGTAATAATACTTTCGGTACTAAATAAAACAAATAAATTTAAATATAACATTAAATTTAAATTTTGATGTTGAAATTAAAATTTATATAGAAATAAATATTCCAGATTTTGAGTTTATCAGGATTTGAGTCATAAAAGCACATGATTATTTAAAAGAACATGATCTTATTAAAATTCAATATTTTTGTCTTTATAAAACATGACCTAAAACACTAGTCTGCCATGTTGTGACGTCATTTTGATAAAAATTATTGATTGTCATCGGTCAGTTTATTCTAAACTGTTATGTTTTGGCTTGGCCAATGGACGTAATATCCAAAGGCGAAATACTATTTACTTAATTTTATGCAGAAAAATGTAAAAGGGAAGAATATGGTTGCACTAACCTTTTGTAAACGCCTACCGCATTAGTTTTCTTCAAACTGCAGCCTTTCACCAACGTAGTAAGGATGATGGAATTAGATAATAATTTTAGGATATTGATGGTGAATTAGTTTGAAGAATTAATGTGATAAATAAGATGTTTCATAAATACACAAACACACGATTTTACATAAAATAATCTAATTATGATATAAATGGATTCACTATCCGAATTAAGACACACTGTCTTATACACGATAAATGCCTCGCGAAGAGATTAATTATATTACACTTTAAATGGTGGACACGCTATCCAGGTTTAGGCACACTGCCTGTTAATATATATACACAAGGAACGTACTGTTCGCTATGATTGTTACACCACAAGAGACTGTTAATAAGTGGTTAATAAGTGACCTCTGCACAGAAGGCGAAAAGGTTATTCTCACTCAATTAGACAAAGACGAATAATTACATACAAAAAAAAATAGTTTTAATTCTCTTTGACTAAACACAAAATTTGATTAACTCATAAAACAGAGTCGGATTTGAGGTAAAAGTCGGAACCTAAATTCCGGCGCGAACATTCCCCCCACCTTAAAACACTGTTTTAAAATAAAGTGAAAAAACTCTATAACAAATAAAATGAATCAACACACTCAAATTTAGAATCATACGTCCTTAACACTTTTTGAGCCGTATGATTCCCTTTAGGGAAATCCGAAAAGGATTATTGTGATGGGAGGGGACACAGCTTAACCACTGGTCGTTTATAAACCCCATCTTTGGTTTTGACCGTGGCAACTCTAATGACGTTATCTCTCCCCGGAAATACCTCTTGTATTACTCCAGTAGGCCATTGAAGTGGGGGTAAATTGTCGTTTTTGATTAAAACTAAAGTACCCGGAGTTACAGGACATATTGGAGTATTCCATTTTTGTCGCGTTTGCAACTCACCTAAATATTCTTGGTGCCATCGTTTCCAATACGATTGGACCAAGCAATCCAGCAATTCTTTTCGTTGTAAGGCATTTAATGGCCTATCAAGTACATCATATGCAGGTAAACTTTGTAACGGTGTTAACGTTAAAAAATGAGCTGGGGTCAACGGTAGACCTTCAGCCGCATCTGAAGATTGCCAGACTAACGGGCGCGAATTTAACAATGCTTCAATCTGGATAAGCACGGTTGAAAATTCCTCATATGATAAAATTTGCTCTCCAATAACTCTAGTTAAGTGATTCTTAACTGATTTTATCATACTTTCCCAAGCTCCTCCAAAATGGCTCCCAGTGGGTGGATTCAATCGCCAAATGATACGTTGACAAGATAACTCGGAATTTAAAGCTGATTGGTATGGATCAGATTGCACAAATTCATACAAATCATTTAAGTATCTTTTAGCACCGATAAAATTTGTACCGGAATCCGAATAGATTACAGAACACGGACCGCGTCTAGATAAAAATCGCTTGAACGCCGCTAGAAAGATATCCGTACTTAAATCGGATGCCAGTTCCAAATGAACCGCTCGGGTTGTCAAACATGTAAAGAGACAAAGGTATGCCTTTTGGGATCGAACTCCCCGATGTCTACTTAACGTTATATAGAATGGACCACCATAGTCGACACCGGTATAGGTAAATGCCTTAGCTTGAGATACTCTGACACTGGGTAAATCAGCCATAATCGGTGATTGTGAGCGCGGTTTGGTTTTAAAACAAATATTACACTTTTGTACACGATAACGCACCGTTCCTCTCGCTGCTAAAATCCAATATTTTTGACGCAATAACGACAATAACAAATGAGGTCCGGCATGTAAGTTGAATCGATGATTATAATCGATTAGTAGATCCACAAAATGATCCTTTTTGGGTAGCAACATAGGATGTTGTTGGTCGTAAGCAATCACCGCATTTACTAAGCGACCTCCTACCCGAATAATGTTATCCTTTATGAAAGGATTCAAAAAACGTATTTTCGGAGAACACAGTTTGTTATTCTTCAATAAACGAAACTCTTCTCGAAAATGAACACGTTGAACAATAGAAATAAGGTAATTTTCGGCTTTGGTTAAATCTTCGGCTATAATATTTTGACGTTTTGGCAATATTCTAGCGAATCGCAACACGAATACGGTTGACCGTATTAATTTTAACCAAGAACCGCAACGATTAATTAATGAATAAAGAGGATGCTCCTCCTCTTCGCACACTAACAACGAAATTGTCTTAGCCTCACAGACAACTTCTTGTTCAATATTTTTTGTAAAAGGTTTTATAGGCCATTCTGACCTATCACGCGAACACCATGATGGTCCACTCAACCAAAACGGATGTTCGAGGAATTCTGTCGGTGATAATCCACGAGACGCACAATCTGCCGGATTATCACGACTTGAAATATGATACCACGACGACACATCAATTAACGATTGAATTTTCGAAACACGATTAGCCACAAAAGTCTTCCACTTATGTGGCGAGTCATTGATCCAATTAAGCACCACCATTGAATCAGAAAACGCAAACACATTAGCAATATTCACTCGGTTTGAATATTGAGTAATCACACACTTTAAAAGTTTTGATAACAATAATGCCGCACATAACTCTAAACGAGGGATAGTTAAAATTGTTTTTACTGGAGCCACTTTAGATTTAGCACATAATATATGGATTTGTATGTTACGGTCGGGATCTATAACTCTTGAATATATAACAGCGGCATATGCTTTGGACGACGCATCGCAAAATGCCAACAATTCCAACGAAAAACCTGTTTGAAATCCGATATGACGCGGGATTTTCAATTGAGTTAAATCTTTCAACTCAGTTTGAAAGGCCTTCCAAATGTTTTGTAAATAATTTGGAATGGGTTCATCCCACTCAAGCTTGAGTAGCCATAATTCCTGAATTAATAATTTCATATGTAAAGATACCGGAACTAATAGACCTAAAGGATCCCAAATTCGCATTACAGTTTTCAAAATATTTCGTTTTGTACTCTCTAAATTTTCCACACAAATTGAAAAACTTAGTACGTCACTATCTGCTTGCCACTGCAAGCCAAGCACTTTCAAAAACTCTGTAGGGAATTCCAAAATTTGATTTGAACGTGCATGATCAGGAATTTTATCAGATAACTCACGAAAATTAGTAGCCCATTTTACAAGTTCCATGCCTCCTGCTTGGAATAAACCTACTAATTCACGGTATATATTATGCGCAATCGATTTTTCGGCCACAGAACAGATAATATCATCGATATAAGTATCACGTAATACTATCTTGGACGCTAAAGGAAATTTTTCCGCTTCATCTTCAGCTAATTGGTGTAAAGTGCGTAAAGCTAAGTATGGAGAACTTTTAACACCAAAAGCAACTGTAGTTAATTGACAAATTTGAATAGGTTCTTCACAAGAAAACCTCCACAAAACACATTGATATTTTTGATGAGTAGGACACAATTTAATTTGTCTATACATCTGTCTCACATCTGAGGTCAGAGCAAATTGAAATAAACGAAAATTAAGCAAAATTTCAAAAATATCAGTTTGTAATTTCGGACCGGTATATAAAGCATCGTTTAAAGATATTCCTTTATCTGTTTTCGCGGACGCATCAAAAACCACTCGTAATGGCGTAGAGCTAGAGCTAGACTTTAAAACCCCGTGATGAGGAATAAAGTAGCCGCATGATTTAGGATGTATATTAAGTATGGTCTTAAGATGACCTTGATCGAAATAGTCACGCATAGCCTCCATATATTGTTTTTTGAACAGAGGCATAGATGCAAATCTTTTTTCTAAGTTTTGAAATCTTTTTAAAGCAGATGTATAAGAATCTCCTAAATCAGAAAAAATCTTTCTAAATGGTAACGCTACCTCGTATCGACCACTTACGTCTCGCTTAACAGATGATACAAAGAATTTCTCACACTCTAAATCATCTGCATTTAATACGGTACCGGTTGGCACTTCCTCTATTTCCCAAAATTTTTGGATCAGTTGATCCATATTAAGAGGTGAATTAACACAACAATATGATTGAACAATGTTATTGGTTACTTGAGCTTTCGCTTTACCCATAATGATAAAACCTAACGTCGAATCAAGGGCGACTGGCGAGTCCGGACCTGTGATTCGAAGTCCTTTAAGAATGTAGGGCACTAGCTCGGCGCCTATCATTCCATCAATTTCACCTGGACGATAAAATTCATCATCTGCCAAACGCAAATTTTTAAATGTATCACACACTTCACTATCAATCACACAGGTTGGCAATTGATCAGTAACTTTATCAACGATTAAAACATCCATCGAGTATTTATTTTGAGTGTTATATTTACTATGAAAATTTAAATGAGCTTGTCCGTTGACGCGCTTTTCGGAAACACCAATTCCTGACACGGTCAGAGACGCTCGGTTTACTGGTAGTTTGAGTCTTTGACAACACCTCTGAGTTAGAAAATTGCATTGACTTGCACTGTCAATCAAAAATCTGAATAAAGATTTTTCTCCAAAATGAGACACAACCTGTACTTGAGCCGTAGCCAATAATACAGTATATTTTGATTTCACTACTTCTGATGTCGAACACAAACTCACCGGCGGAGATTGTTTGGATTCGACTGATACACTTGATGATGAGGGATTACAATTTACTATGTCCGAATTGTCTTTACAATTGGCACTTGACTTTTGTATAAAATGTAAAAGCGTATGATGGCGTTTTGAACATTTATGACAACTGGTGTTTGAACTACAATTCTTGACACCGTGATTGGAATTCAAACAATTGAAACATAAATTACATGCTTTAACTGCATGGACTCGTTCCGTAGGCGTTAAAGATATAAATTTATGACACTTGTATAATTTATGATTTCCCTTACACTTGGGACAAATTGATTTCCCATACGTATTATTATTCATGGCACTGGATGAGCTTGAATCGGCACTAATAGCAAACGAATGCATCACGGCTTTAGAATTTGTTTGTTTACTTGAATTTCCCGAACCGCTAGTGCGACTCAAAATTTTAGCTTGATTTTTGATAAAAATGGAGAGTTGATTGTAAGTCGGAATAACCCCTTTGGTTAATGACTGTTCAAACAATCTCTGTGTATGTGTATCCAATTTTTGTAAAGCAATTGTCATTAAAATAAAATCGGATAATTCTCCCACATTTACTTCTCTTAAAGCGGAAACTGCACTATCAAATTTCTCTATGAATAAATTTAAATTTTGACCATTTTCCACTGAAAATGGTTTAAATTTCAATATTTGGTCCAAATACATAAAAGCGATTTGTCGAGAATCCTGATATTTATCAATTAGGGAATTCCACATAATCAAGTAATTTTCAGGGGTCGGTGGTACACCACTACATAACGCAAGAGCATTATGAGTTAAACTGCCCAATAAATAATGTAGTTTTGATATATTATCTAATTTTTTATTTTCATGTACTAATGATTTGAAAGTAGCATAAAATATAGGCCATTTTAGCGGGTTGCCATCAAACGATGGAATTGAAATTTTAGGAAGCCTAGGAGAAGCTGTATCCCCAATTGATTTCATTGACTCATTCACCTGTTCGGATTTTTTCATTGACTCATTCACCTGTTCGGATTTTTTCACATTAAGGGAATCAGCTATGGATTTAATGTGGCGAAAAAGTTCATCTACTACATTCAATTCTTGATAATTGGGAACAAATTCAGGATCTAATTCTAAATTTATTAAATTTATTTCATCAACTAGAAGCTCAAACTTATCACAAGTTTCTTTTAAAGTTGAATATCTGAGAAGAAAATCTTTCAAAACTTTCTCATCTGAAATGTTTTTACTTTTGTCAAACAATATTTGTACTCTACTGAAAAGAGTTTCCTTTTTCGAAGTTAAAACTTTTAATTTTGATTTTAATTTTGCTTCAGCCATTATTGTCAACAATTGAATTTACAGTACCCAATATATACACAAGCAAGGGATTACACTCAAATAAATAGTGTGTATTTATTAAATATTAGAAAACAAAAATTAGTTAATTTGAAATAAATATTGTAAGTATCTATTTCGTATGCCGTGATCAAAACAATACCTATACACAAGCAATAGGTATAAATGACTCAACAATGTACAAGTTTTTTCAGACATAAATGGTAATAATACTCGAACAATATATAAACACCGAGATGAATACGTTGAAATGTTTGATATTATGAGATAATAATATCTCCTTACTCACTCAATAAAACAGTGTCTTAAGATATGTGATGTTGTCTCACTCTCGCATTGCGGACATGCGCACACGATTGATTGTATGTAAAAATAAACAGATCTTGTTTTTGCCACTTACAAAAACAAGTTGTTACTTTATCAAATATTTTCGCACGTATTTTTAACACGTGGAGTACGCGGATTTTAACCTAATTTTCTAGCGAACTCGAAGATTTTTCTGCATAAAACACGAAAACGTATTTCCCAGGTTCAGATCCGGCTCGAAGGACCAAATTAATGTTATGTTTTGGCTTGGCCAATGGACGTAATATCCAAAGGCGAAATACTATTTACTTAATTTTATGCAGAAAAATGTAAAAGGGAAGAATATGGTTGCACTAACCTTTTGTAAACGCCTACCGCATTAGTTTTCTTCCAACTGCAGCCTTTCACCAACGTAGTAAGGATGATGGAATTAGATAATAATTTTAGGATATTGATGGTGAATTAGTTTGAAGAATTAATGTGATAAATAAGATGTTTCATAAATACACAAACACACGATTTTACATAAAATAATCTAATTATGATATAAATGGATTCACTATCCGAATTAAGACACACTGTCTTATACACGATAAATGCCTCGCGAAGAGATTAATTATATTACACTTTAAATGGTGGACACGCTATCCAGGTTTAGGCACACTGCCTGTTAATATATATACACAAGGAACGTACTGTTCGCTATGATTGTTACACCACAAGAGACTGTTAATAAGTGGTTAATAAGTGACCTCTGCACAGAAGGCGAAAAGGTTATTCTCACTCAATTAGACAAAGACGAATAATTACATACAAAAAAAAATAGTTTTAATTCTCTTTGACTAAACACAAAATTTGATTAACTCATAAAACAGAGTCGGATTTGAGGTAAAAGTCGGAACCTAAATTCCGGCGCGAACATAAACAGTTATGTTAATTATTTAAAAAAAGATTTGAAAGTGTCAGATTATGTTAGAGATACTTGTTAATTTTCTTGAATTTGATTTAAATATTAGCCAAATAAATTTTATAATTTTTAGATCAAACTTACCCAAACAAATAATGAGTAATCCAGATTATCCAAATAACATAACATCGTACAATCATACATCGTATCTCAACCATGAAGATGTTTTAAAATATATTCAAGGGTTTGCCGACCACTTTGATTTACGCAAACATATTAAAGTAAGCATTAATAGTTTAATATATTGAAATTTTTTTATGTTGAAGGCCTTTATTTTCTACAATTTAACCAAGAGGGGAACCAACCAAGATATTTTGTAATCTAATATAGGAAAGCCTGGGGAACTTTGAGAATTAAGATAGGAAGTGGTTCTAAAATACTCCACTTAACCTTTTTTTCCCAGAAATAAATGAGGAAATTGCAACAATACCTAATGAAAAACTTGGGATCGAAAAATAGTTCTGAAAAAAATTCTCGTTAAAAAAAAATCAAATAGTTTTCAAGGTTTAATGCTTTTGTTTTTTAATTCGGTAATATTATTCACAATAATATTAAAAATATTTCAAACAAAATTTGTGGTAGATATATTGTTCTCCAAAGCCAACTCTGGAGAAATGTTCTGTGATCAATAATATTTGTTGTAACAACTTAAACTTCGTCAGTCTTAGGTTTAACGCATATCAAATTATTGGGATGACTAGTAAACTTCAGTCAAAATAAATCAGGAACTTAGTTGTTTCATAATATCGTACATTTCAATAATTTTAATTTACCGCTAAAACAATTTTGTCTTACATTTTTTTAGTTTTACAATCACATAAAGACAGTCGTACCCATTGAAAATAATCGATGGGAAATAATTTCTTCAAATCTTCTTTCAAAGGAAGAAACACGGTACAATTTTGATGCAGTTATAATTGCGAATGGTCCTCATAATAAACCAAAGTATCCACATTTAAAGGGAATTAAAACTTTTGAAGGAAAACAACTACACAGTCATGATTTTCGAAATCCTAGACCGTTTAAAAATGAGCAAGTGTTAGTTATTGGTGCAGGGCATTCAGGTTTGGATTTAACAGATCACCTAAGCAAAACCGCACACAAGGTTATTTATAGTTTTTCTGTCATAAATAGTAGTTTTGTGAATTGTATAAGTCTATCAGAAGTAAAATAAAATGTGCTTCTATAGAGCCCCCGATGTTCCACTAAAGGCTAAAAACAGAGAATTTCCCGATTGTGATAAACAATACTACCAAATTTCATAAAAATCGGGAATTGCGTCGGGAATGTGATAGTAGTACAAAAAATTGATAGAAATTGATAAACAATTTGCAAAATTTTTAAGCTTTATGTCTTATGTGTTCGGTCAATAAATTATAATTCATAAATTAATAATAAATAAATTACATATTTTAGGTATTTTTAAGTAATCATTTACACTATGACATAAGTACATCGTATCCAAGTAATGTTATTTTAAAACCGGATGTTGACTTTGTGGATCAATCAACGATTCATTTCAAGGATGGAAGTGCAGAAGAAATAGATTCAATATTATATTGTACTGGTAATTAATATACAGGCATTCATTGGCATTGAGGAACCAGTGGCAAGAAGGGTGTAAAAGCCTGTTTGGCGTTAGTTCATTGAATTTAACTACTTTTTTATTACAATTAGACGTAAACGATTAAACCAAAACGCTTACAACTTTAACAATATTAAAGTCAAGAAATTTGATATTGTTCATCGTAAAGCCCATTTGGTATTAGCCAAAAACAAGAAAAAATTAGTCTCTACATGATATATGTTATGTTTTATATCTTCATGACTATATAAGACATGGACAAACCGAATTTGCTTAATTTTTCCGAAATAATTTAATGATTGTTTTTTTTTTTTTTTGTATTAACGTTCTCTGTCTTATGGTTTAAGAGTTGAAACATGGATCCATAAAAACCAACTAACCGATTTTATTCATTCACGAACTTAAATTCATTTTTTCAATTTTCAATTTTTAACATTTTCACTCGATATATTTTTTCGTTTTTGAGTTATTTTGATAACGAGTGGGTGAACGGTGAGCAATATTTTGTAGCATTTATATATATCCTCCATCTCACCTGTCTGCCTTTCTGCTCGCGATAAACTCAAAACCTGCTGAACTCCACTAAGAGCCAAAAATATTGAATTTCCAGGATTTAATAAACGTGTCTACCAAAGTTCATCAAAGTAGTGAAACACCTCTGAACGTTACACCAGAATAAATATAAACAGATTGAAACAAATAAACGAATAGCAATAAATTTAAATTTGTAATAAATAAAATACATATTTTAGGAATTTTTAGTTGCAAGAAAAGTTAAAAGACGATTTGTCGTTATTGCATTAACGTCTCTTTGTAAAAATAATGCCTTACCCTCTTTTTATTGCCATTAAATGCTAAAAATTGTAAACCTAAACATATAACCCTTACTAATTTAATAATATTCAAGATTTGAATTTTGAAAGGAAGTCAATCATTTTATAAATATAATGCATTTTTATTAGTTGAACTTTTCTTCTATCTCTAGTAGCTTAAGAAATGGAATATCGATCCAATGGACCTAATTTACTTACTCATAAACTCCTTTTTTTTTTTTAGTATACAATATGCCATCAAAATTATAGCTCGCTATCTCTTTTTGTTTTTGGGTGGAAGACAGACAAAAGTGATTTTATGATTTCGTCATTAAAGTTTTCTACCTTCTCAATATTTTACTATGTTTCAAATTTGAATTAACCTTTTATATTAACTATAAAATCTGAGTCCGTATTCTTTTATTTTATGTGTATAACAATTACAATTTTCGTATGCAGGAAACCAAAAAAAATGAATTTTATTCGACGTCGAATGAGTCATCACCGATATTCGCAGGTATCTCACTTCTAGACTTAAATAGTCAACGACATCATTATTTTGATATTAATAATTTAAAAACATAATCTAAAACCCTGAAATTAAGTTTTATTAATGAGATTTTTTGGTTACAACAATCATTTTCCAAGAAAGGTATTTTAGTTCATATTCGATTTTCCACATCAGATTCGTGATCAACGACTTTGAAAACTCTGTTTTCTCTAATAACAAAAATTGTGGGGACTTAACGCTGTATATTTTTTAAAATTTAAATTCTTTCAAGAAGGTATATAGAGTAGGGAATCAGATATGTGCAAGATTCGTGATCCTTCGAGCTGAAATATTATAAGGCGAGTTATTGGTTATACGAAATTATTGTTAGCTTAAAAAATGTTCATAAAAATTTCGCCAATAATCCAGACATACTTTTATTTTAAAACGCCATATTAGAAATTACACCCTTTTTGAAAGCATGTTTTAAATTGTCATGAATACACTCTTAAAATTATTGTTATTTAATATATTATTTATTTTTATTAAGGATACAAACTTTCGTTTCCATTTTTAACTCAAGAGTCAGGTCTAAAATATGAAAGTCAATATGTGGAGCCTCTATATAAACAAATAATAAATATTGAACATCCAACTATGGGCATTATTGGATTACCAATTATTTCGCCTTTATTCGTTGTAGTCGACATACAGGTAAGACAAACTTTTTTAGGGCACCTAGCAGATGAGTTTTCCAATCGTATAAAATTATTTTCTTTTAATTTAATATAAACTTTTTGAATTAAAAAAATATAAAAGTTTAAACGATAAGTGTATAATAAAAGTAACTTCTTCTATAAACACACACAAGAATGACTAAAATTATGATTACTATGATCCCGAAATTTGATTAAGAAATTTTTAATTATTTCTAGGCACGTTTTTATATTGAGTATTTAAAAAATCCATCAAAATTTCCAACAAAACATCGAATGTATATGGACAAACAGAAAAATGAAGAAATACTAAGAAAACTTGGTCGAAAGATACATCGATTTCATCAGTTAGGTCATTTACAAGAAGCATATTATACTAGTTTATCAAAAATTGCTCGCATAAAAGATATTCGGCCTGTAGATATAAAGATGTATAACGATCGAAATTACAGAGCTAAAACAGATTTAGCTCACTACCGTGGTGATTTATATACTATCATTGATGATGATAACTTCACAGTTGTTCGAAGCAAAAATGAATGATTATACAGAAAATTTTTCTATTTTGGATCATAGTTTCATATGGTGCAATTGAAATGTGGTTATCTCAATCGCTCGCCGTTTTCACAACGAACATTAGTTATTGTTCTTAATTTCATTCATTCATATAAAATCTATTTTAGTCATATATAGGTCAAAACAACATTGAGAAATGATTTTCTATTCAAGCTGAAAATAGATTTTATACGAAAGATTGCAAATTTGTTGCACAAAGATTAAAAATATTTAATGTATTAATATATAGGTAAGATTTAATATAAATAGGTAAACAACAAAATTCAAATGTATTATTTATTAATTTAAACAACTAAATGGTTTTAAAATCAAGTGGTCTTATTTATTTCTTTTACAATCCGCATTTTCATACATATTTTTCCTTATCTTCGAAAATCTTTCGATGCTTTTAATTATGAGTTACATATCAGGTGTCATTTTATTCGGAAAAATGTCTATAAAATTGTCGCTCTATTCAAAGTTTCATACCCCTCTTTAGAGGGGACTACCCATCTTTATTATCTTATAAAATGAAACATATCCTGAGCAGTATTATAAACACACATTTGTTAAATATTACACAAAATCCGTAACTCATCGACGTCTTGATAACATTCTCTTTTCCAAGTGTCCATGTACAGCATCTTTGATCTTAAAACACCTGGAAAGGTAACATGGCATTCATTTCTTTCGGATCTGAAAAAACAGACTGTTAAACGAGTTTTTTATAATAAGATCGATTGGTTATAGAAACTAATTCAGTTGAAAATATATGGTATTATACGACTATGTAAAATAATAAAACCTTGTAAATTTCGAATAAATTTCTAAAAATAAATCAACAATAATATTAATAAATTTCGATTTTTACCTCAATTTCTTAGATCAAATTATTTTGTATTTTTATAAATATTTCGATTGTAGTATTTCGACTACAAAATCAGTATGAAAAATCCTAGAGTTATCATTAATAATTATAAAAAAAAAATTATTAATAATTATTATAATATTAAAACAATTTTTTGTGGAAAAATTTAAAATAAAGAAATATATGATAATATTACACTATATGCTACCGAAGATATAGTAAAAGTTTATCAGTGTCTTAATGATTCATTAAAATTTTTACCCTTCAAATATCTAATTAAAATACCATATCAAAATATACAGATAATTAAAACATTCAACAATGTATATCGTGGGTCCATATAGTTAAAATAAAAGTATATTTAAAATAATTTTTTTATTCTATTTTTAAAAAAATAATAATAATAAATACACTAAAAATTAAAAAATAATTTTAAATATTTTAATTGTCGCAAACAAGAGATCACAGCTCACAGAATATAGGTTCACTTATTTTGGCCAAAGGTGCCAATTATATTTGATATTCGAAATAAGGTACAAACTTTTGTTAAAAATGTTTTGATTTAGCATAGAAGATTTATATTAATTGCTGAACAATGCAAAAAATATTCAGGTTTCAACACTATAAATAATTTAATATGCTTGTGATTATTTAGATTTTGAAGTATACGTCAAATATTTAATTGTTAGGTAGAATATGTTTAGCGTTGATTTCAAAAGGTAATTTTACACACTAATATTATTTATAGAAATATTTAATTTATAATTATTTTTACTTTTTATTTATGTTAACACAAGAACCAATGAAATCGTTAAAACAGTAAATTTTAAACTTAAAATGTACTATACAGGTTTTTCGAAAGAGGAATAGTTTGAGATATCCGTGATTGAAATTGCCCGTGTCATTGCTTATAATTTTTTATCTATATTGTACGATTTTCGAACTTCTTGTTAAAAACCACGCATTTTTAAGTGAAAAACGGACATTTTTAATCATGAATAACTTAAAAGGTATTGACTTTTCAAAAAAACTTAACAGCACATTTTTTGTTTAAACTTTGTTGTTTTATCGATTCTTGTGCATACTAATTATGTTGAAATTTTCATCTTTTAGAATGTCATCCATTCTAAATGTATCCATATCCATAGCGTTAACTTTTAAACTATAAAAGTTGAAGTATTATTTATTACCCATACTACTAAATAAAAATGATCAACCTCGGGGTAGTTTATACATGTACGGAGATAACGCACTTCTTTGACTAATAGTGTTCTACTACTGTTTTTATTCATTGGATAGTGGTATGGAAATTTGAATAAAAACAATTATTGATATAATCTCAATTACTTTAGAAAATTAATAAAAGTATTATACATTATTTTAATTTATCATCAGCTTTAGAGATCGACATTACAACTCGTACGTTTATAACGAAAAGATATTAGTAAATAATAATAATATCAAAAATTTGTCATTTTATGATTCATATTGTTGCAAATATTCTAATAATTTGTCAATACGTTTTGTATATTTCATTTAAAAAGCATTAATTGAAAAGGCTTTAGGTTCTATAAATAGCAGAATGAGACAAAAAAGACAAGCTTAAATGTACTATAATTTCTTATGAATCATTTTTAATTTTCGCACAAATATAACTCAAATCATAATTATCTAAATTTTGTATTTTCTTTAAAATATTCTTTTTCGTGAACAAATTTTCGACTCATTCTTCGTTTGTATGTCGAGATTCTGTATGCAAATGATAAAATTTTGTATATCTCGATTAGTACTTGTGGAAGTATTTATCACAAGCAGTAGATAATAAATTTTACTATGCCCTGTCAAGGAATACAATAATTTAATGGATACAAAAATTATTAGTTATTGGTATATCCCACTAAGTCTGGATCTTATTTAATTTTAAATATTTTTCATCAGTCGTCATAACATTTAGTAAATAAAATAGTTATGGAATTTGTAATATAATTTGTTTGAATTTTAAGGACCATCCTATATGAAAATGATAATACACATGCATACATATTTATACATATATTATAAATTTTTTAAGTTTGGTAGTTTAATATCACTAATATAACTAGGACTTGATCCATTTTTAATTTGTCGAGATGATAAAATTTACAAGATAAAATAATTATAGAATTTATAATAATTTGTTTGATTTTTAATGGGCCATTCTATATAAAGTAATAATATACATATAAATAGTAGTTTAATTATTGATTAGTTTTAATTCATAATTATCTTATATAACAATTAGTGAATAAACAAAATTAAATTAAAATAACAATAAGTGAATAAATAAACAATGCATATTGCAATAATTGGCGCTGGAATTGCTGGTTTGATATCACTACACCATGCTTTAAAAAATAATATTGAATGTACTGTGTTTGAACAAGGTAGTGATGTTGGTGGATTGTGGGTATATAATGAAAAAGTGGGTACCAATCAGTTTGGATTACCCATACACACAAGTTTATATGAAGGCTTAAGGTACCTGATTTATTTCATTAAATTTAAATATTTATCGGTGTACCACAGATGTGCAAAATATATAAGAAATAGGTTGAATTAGGTCATGATTTATTGGAAATGACATCTGTAATTTATTTGTATTCTTTTATTTATTTGAAATCTTATTTTCTCTAAATCATTTTCTTAACGCTGTACTACATTTTTGCTTTTAAAATCAATTGGTACACAAATATTATGCAAATTCTTAGCTTGCGATATGATTACAAAAAAAATTAGTGAGCAGCAGGTCTTCATCACTTAAGTTACATTTTTCCCACATTAAATGCATCTTAGTACAAGATGTTTTTTATTAGAATTTTTGACTTTTCAAAATATCAAATGGATACAAAAAGGGCGGGTAGGAAGATTAAAGATTAGACCCCCAAAAGCTAATTCCTAAGCCAAAGGTTAAACAAAGCAATTATTTCAGCCCTCTAACTGAATTTGAAGAGACTATGGAAGTGCGCAAACCTTAAAAAAACGCGAAAATCATTTAATTTTTAAAAAGAAAAGGGGTGCTTGATGCTTATTTAAACAATTGTGAATTTCCAACTCTAGCTCAATTTGAAGTGACTGTACAGATACGTAAAATACTAAAAGCCTCAATTACTGAAATCGAAAGGTAGTTTATTATTTTTGTTCTCTCTGGTAAAAAACTAAATTTCGAAACATTTGAGCGAAAAGCACCTGTTGGGAATACCAAAAAGTAGCGGGAAATAACCGCGAAATGTAACCACGTCCCTCCCCGATAACCTTCAATAAAATGTATATTTCTATTTTTCTTTAATCAATATAAATATGAGGCAACTTAATTTTTTAATTTTTAGATCAAACTTACCCAAACAAATAATGAGTAATCCAGATTATCCAAATAATATAACATCGTACAATCATACATCGTATCTCAACCATGAAGACGTTTTAAAATATATTCAAGGGTTTGCCGACCACTTTGATTTACGCAAACATATTAAAGTAAGCATTAATAGTTTTATATATTGTTATTAATTACTAATATCCAAAGATTTATATGAGAGTATGAGAGTATTCTTTATATTCACTATTTGGCCTCAAATATTCAACCATTTAACCAATAGATTTAATTAATAATTTGCACATTTTTTCCCAAATAGTCAATGGTAATCCAACATAGTAAGACCTGTGAAATTTTAACGTTAAATGTAGAGAATGCTAATAGAAAAAATTACTTAAGCTTTTTTCTCTCGAAATGTATATAACTTGAGAGAGGGGGGAGATAAATAATGTAGATGATGATGATGATTTTTTTTTTTTAGTTTTACAATCACGTAAAGAAAGTCAGACCCATTGAAAATAATCGATGGGAAATCACTTCTTTAAATCTTCTAACAAAAGAAGAAACACGATACAATTTTGATGCAGTTATAATTGCAAATGGTCATCGTAATGAACCAAAGTATCCACATTTAAAAGGAATTGAATCTTTTAATGGAAAACAACTCCACAGTCATGATTTTCGAAATCCCAGGTCGTTTAAAACTGAACAAGTTTTGGTTATTGGCGCAGGGCCCTCAGGCTTAGATTTAACATATCACCTAAGCAAAATCGCAGATAAGGTTTATTTTTTATCTCCTAGCATTAACTAGTAGCTTAGTGAACTGTAGAAGTTGCTCGAAAGTAAAAACAGATGTGATCTCGAGAGCTAAAAATATTGCATTTTCAAAATCTGATAAACATGTTTACCAAAGTTTATCAAAGTTGGGAAACGCATCTGAACATTACAACGGAACAAATACAAACAGATCAAAATTAATAATAAATAAATTACATATTTTAGGTATTTTTAAGTAATCATTTACACTATGACATAAGTACATCGTATCCAAGTAATGTTATTTTAAAACCGGATGTTGACTTTGTTGATCATTCAACGATTCATTTCATGGATGGAAGTGCAGAAGAAATAGATTCAATATTATATTGTACTGGTAATTAGTATACAGGCATTCATTTGCATTGAGGAACCAGTGGCAAGAAGGGTGTAAAAGCCTGTTTGGCGTTAGTGCATTGAATTTAACTTCAATGTTTCTTTGTAAAAATTATACCGTACTACCTTTTTATTACGATTAGACGTTTAACCTATCGTAAAGCCTATTTGTGATTAGCCCAAACAAGAAAAAATGCTCTCTACATGCTATTTTGTAAAACACCGTTTTGGACTATATTTACGACAAGGACAAATCGAATTTGCTATTACATCATTTTACGAAAAATTTTAATAAATAGTACATTTTCGGTATTTGAAAGTTCCTTCTCTCTGTTATGGATTAAGACTTGAAACATGGATCCAAAAGACCCAACTAACCGATTTTACTCATTCATGAACTTAAACTGACTTTTTCAATCTTCAGAATGGGCCATCCAAATTATAATTATAATTTTTCAATAGATTTATATTTTGAGGGCGAATGGGCGGATGGATAGCAAGTTTTTATAGCGTTGCTAATTTTATACTACATTTAATATACACCCAAATATATCTATCTTGTTAAACAGACACACACACATATATAGACGTGAAGAAGACTAGCCAGTCTTTCTGTTCGCAATAAATTGAAAAACCAATATATTCATGGAGAAGGGTTAGATAATTTGTTTAGGTTTTGTGTAAATTGGTTGCAATATAACGATAAAATTAAGCAAGCACTGAGGCCGAATTCCGAGGTCAGATCGTGGGCTTGAAAAAAATCTAAATGTGTGGTTACCTGACGAGCTTTATGAGCTAAAGGCCTTCTTTACTTTTCTTACGAGCGCTGCGTAGGCCAATACATTGAGGGTCAAGGATTGTTTCCCTCTTATTTGCATCCTGCGTAAGCGTTGAAGAAAGAGTAACAAAAGCGAAATTGATAATCAAACTATTATTAAATTTGATAAATTTTTGTACTTCTAAGGTAGTCCAGCAAGTACCTACTAGTTCATATATAAACCAGGTAAAACAAATTTGCGGTAACCTTTTTTAAGTACTCTATAAACTCTATAAACTGGTTTCAAAACAAAAAACTGTATGAACAAAAAATTCGAAAAATAAGTTGAAGGAAAAATTTTTCAAAAAAAAAATTTTAATCACTTGGAAGGCTCAAATAATCTCAAGTGAATTTGTATTATACAAAGGATCAAGTTAAATAAGTTAAATGAGATGACTTTTTTTTTTTAACAGAATTCAACTTTTTTTATTACAAATATTTTGACACGATTCATGAATAAAATAAAACGATTTATAACAAAAACGATTCATTAATAAAATAAAATTTAGGGGACTTTATGCTCTAGATTTATATACGTGACACATATAGTTTGTCAGAGTGTATTAATTTGAGCCTAAAGTTAGTAACGCTAGCAAATATCGAAGGATGGAACCAAATTTTGGTATGTGTATTCATAGAATCACCATTTGGCTTTGCCCATCCGTCCATCCACTCAAAAACAATAGGATATAACGAGCTGAAATTTTGATAACGTATAGGTCTAAAAAAGTAATATTAAGTTCGTGAATGAGCAAAATCGGTTCATTGTGTGCAATGAATCTATGACCCAACTTTTAAACCGTAAGTGAAAATACAAATACAAGAAAATACACATGTTATTATTATACATAGGTAATATGTATTTATAACTGTATGGACTCTTTAAAAATTAGTTCAAACATTGATTCTCAATCATGTGTTTAGTTTTTAAATAATTAACACTGTTAGTTGTTATCATCAGTAGTTTGAAACAAATAACTTTAAACACGGTCTGAAGAGTAAATTATTGACTATACGTGACATTTCATTGTTGTCAGTTAATTGCAGAGATTATCACTTTATTTGAAGTCTAGAAACATTAATTCAAATATTTGAGTAAAAATCCGCCAAAACTTAAAATTCTTTTATTTTAAAGCACCATATAAACAATTACACCTTTTTGAAATCAGGTTCGAATTGTCCTTAATGTACTCTTAAAATTATTGTAATAAATTTAATATATTATTTATTTTTATTAAGGATACAAACTTTCGTTTCCATTTTTAACTCAAGAGTCAGGTCTAACATATGAAAGTCAATATGTGGAGCCTCTATATAAACAGATAATAAATATTGAACATCCAACCATGGGCATCATAGGTTTACCATTTATTGCACCCTTATTCAATTTATTTGACATACAGGTAATAAAAACTTCTAATATTAGTGTACAATAAAAAAAAAAATGTAAAAACCAAAGAGTTTTCATAAGTATATAGTCAAATATCTAACGTAAAAACATACTAGGAATTTGACAAAATTCAATTTTTATGGAGGAATTGAATTATTAAACAAAGTATTTGTAGCTTTATCAATCAATAGAGGAGGATAATTGAGTATGCAAGAGTTTCAATTGCATAAAGTAAAAGTTAAAAGACATTTTTATGATTCTTATATCATAAAAATAAACAACTTCTTGTGATTTTTTAGAAAAATGCAAGATCAACAGTCAAATCACTCCAATTATAAATATGTTTTATTCTGTTTCTAGTAGAGATTTTTTATTTTTGTTTATAATACTCCGAAAAAGGTTAATATGAACCAAAAATTGATCTAGCTACATTAGGAACCGAAATATTTGAACTATTTAATATATACCAAAAATTTATTGATAGAACGTGATCATTGATTTATAAATCAAGTACTTCTAGCTCCTTCTCTTAATAAGATATTTGCCACTATGACGTTCAAATCATTAAATTATTAGTATACAGACTTCAGTTTATAAAATAAAATAGCAGAATTTAGTTCCTTTTACATCGGGGGTATCTCTTGCCTTGTAAAAATTTTTATATCAAAATCTATCAACTCTGGTATGGTGGAATTATTTTTCCATCCAGAGGTTACAGAGAGTTCATGTAGCTGACATTAGGCGTGGGTAACAAAACTTCTAACAGTTTTCTAAGTCGACTATATATCTTTAAAAAATGTAGATCTTGTTTTTATCAGCATTTATTTAATGAATAATTTGTAAACAAAAAATAGATATAATTTTGGAAATATTAAAAAAAATAACTTTAAATAAAATATGCATGTCCATCGTGTTCATATGGGAGAATTAGCTCTTAATCCATGTCACTTATCTGATAAAATAGTTTTTGGGTTTATTATTGAATCATCTAGTTAATGTAATATTAAAGAAACGAATATCCTCAATAAAAATGTGCACGCAATAATAAAATTTTGAGGTCCAGTGAAAAATAACGTCGCACTTTTCAGAACTTGCGAAGATGAATCATTGGTAAGACTATAATGCATAAGTAAATAAAATCGCAATTTTTCGAGGTGTATTTAACACATTTTTCATCTCGCTTTTAAATGATGGGTTAGAAATTCTATCACAATTCGAATTATGATGAATATTATGTTGAAATTTAATTAATTGACATTTTTAATTATTTCTAGGCTCGTTTTTATATTGAGTATTTAAAAAATCCATCAAAATTTCCAACAAAACATCGAATGTATATGGACAAACAGAAAGATGAAGAAATACTAAGAAAACTTGGTCGAAAGATACATCAATTTCATCAGATAGGTGATTTACAAGAAACATATTATACTAGTTTATCAAAAATTGCACACATAAAAAATATTCGACCTGTAGATATAAAGATATATAAGGATCGAAATTACAGGGCTAAAACAGATTTAGCTCACTACCGTGGCGATTTATATACTATCATTGATGATGATAACTTTACAGTTGTTCGAAGCAAAAATGAATTTTTTTGATGAGATGTATACTGTTCAACAGTTCAACGGTGGAATGTATGCCGTTCTTCTCTACGATTTTTAATTCCAATTTTTAATGTCATTAATTCATACAAAATACTATATATATTGCAAAACAATAATGCAAATAATCTTTTATTCACCTTGCTAGTGCAATATATTTTATACGATATGTTCAAGTTGAATAAGAAGTCAAGTTGAGGAAGTTGAATAACGCACGCATGTCAATTTTTTGCACAAGGACAACACAAGAATATATGAAATATAAATAGGCAATTAAAATTAAGATTTAATATAACCAATTAAGTTAAAATGTATTATTTATTAATTTAAACAATTAAATGATTTTGCAGTAATCAAAGGGGTTTATTTATATCTTATACAGTCCAGATTTTCTTGAAACTTTCCGTAAGGCCGCACTAGTTAATGGAAAAAAAAGCAAATATATTTACCATCTTCGAAAACAATTTTTATTATCTTCGATTCGAAATAATATCTAGAGATGTTTATACCCGGGAAGAAATAAACGAAAAAGCGAGTAATATTTTTAGTTCAGGGTACATAAATTTTGAAAGGGAAAAAAATTATAGTAGAAACAAATTGAAAACGGAAGATAATATGATAAAAATGAAAGAAAAAATAAATTACGGGCGATCTGAGTTCGGGGAATCGAAGGGGATGAGTGTTTAAGGTATTTAAAATTCGGTTTATCAGAATTTCCGGCAAAACTACAAGTCCTATGGAAAAAAGTTGTAGGTAATCTAAAGATCTACAACTTTTGTATTCACTTTTTTTCACATAGCCTTAAAATTCAAATAGTCAAGTTTTTGGTTTTTTATTTTTTACGTAAAAATTTTTTTTTTCACAAAATTTGGTAGAAACTTACCTTTTTATTTTCCAAATATACCTACGGTAGGTAATTTTCTTACATTTAAATATTTATTTTTTCACCTAATTTTCCATAGGTCACTCATGTGTATACATTTTAAGAATCTTATGTTTTTCGAGTAATTAAAGAATAAATAGCTCAAAATTGTACATAATATTCAAAACAAAAATTTTCGGATTCAAGTTTTTTTCGCTTTTAGCATTTCCTAAGAAAATTTACCACGGTAGTGTATATTTTTTTACACCATCGGAAAGTAGAGATTTCAACGAAAAAACGCCCAAAAGAAAAGTTGTAGATCTTTTTATTACATACAACTTTGCCATTCAATTTTTTTTCGTAGGACTTTTTTTTGTAGTTTTGCCGTAAATTCAGATAAATCGAATTTTACACTTAAACACTCACTCTCTCCTACCTTCCCGAACTCGATCGCCCGTAATTTATTTTTCCTTTCATTTTTATCATATTACCTTGCGTTTCCAATGGGTTTCATCCTACTATAATTTTCTTCCACTTTTTACCATTTTTTAAGGCTTCTACCCTCGACTATTTTGAAAAATCGAATGGTCTTGTTTTTAAAAATCTTTAATGTAAATTTGTTGTAATCTATAAATATTAAAAAAAAAAATAAATAAAGAAATGTTGAGAAATAAAACCATAGACAATGACCTATTTTTCTTAGCCTCTGATTAGGATGTTTTCAACTAAGACTAATGGGATCAAATATCGAAATGAACGGTTTGTTTAGCAAAACATGAAGTAGAATAATAATAGAGTTATTGCTTTCTTTGAAAAGTGAAAACGAAGTACTATACAGACAGCATTTTAAAAAAGAGTTACCTTCTTTGGATTTGAATTTCATAAAATATATTAAAATTTTTTATATGAAAAAATACCTTAATGAGAACATTAAACAAATAACATTTATGATAATTATTTACTTTTATTATACATATTATTATTGCAAGGTGAGCTACTTGCATCGATCGGAACGGAGTTAAACAAACAAATTCACGGAAACAGATTAATTAAATATAAAGCAAATCAAACGTTACATTAAAATTATTATTATTATTTTTATTATAACGTTTAAACAGAGGGGCATTTAAGAATCTAGTTTTTATACGATCGGCATAAATACAATATGTCAGATTATAATAATTTAAGTCTAAAATTTGTGACGCTAGAATAATATTGTAGTCCCAAAGAAAATTTTTGTTTTATAAAATAATTTTGCTTATTTCGCTACACAAAACTAATATCGTAAAATAATTAAGATTATTAATAACAGTACATCTTTGTAATTGTTTTAAAAGTGTAACCGACCTCGAACAGATTCCAGAAATCATGCTTATTGCTTAAAAGGGGAGATTATAATGAGTTGATATTTAAATAAACTTAGTAAGTACTGGTTAAAACTTATGTTTTTATACCAGCTTAGAAAACTAACAAATATGAAAACTAAATTTTATAATCCTACCCGCTTTTTTAAAAAAGTTCTAAAAAAATTTTTCTATGTATGTTAGGAAAGCGCGGTTTTTTGCAATCGATTTGAAATGATGAGGGTACAAGCGGTTTTAAGCAAAGAAACATGCATGTTTTCTTTTGACCACACAGCAGTTCCTCCCCGTTTTTGAGGGCAAAGCTACGGTTTTTGGTATATTTTGGAGTACATTCGACCCATGTTATCCTAAACTCCTCTGATCATAAAATTATATGAAACATATCCACAAATTTAGTGCTATTTATGTGCTAATTGGTAGCTCTGTATCAGATTTTTGTTTATTAGATAACGATATTTGAAAGGTAGGGTAGGGAGTTGGTTAATCCGGCCTAATATTTTTTAGAAAAAAAAGAACACCAGTTACAGTAAAACGGGTGTATAAATCTAAACGCCCCAAAATCCTATAGATGCGGTAGTCAGATCGAAAAATTATTATTTAATGCGAATAAGTATATTCTAAATAATACATTTCAGAATTCTAGATTTTTAGCTGATACAAAGTAATCATAAAGACTTTTATTACGCATATCAGAATCCGGATATATATTTTATACATTTCAAATTTTTAAAATAGTTTTATATAATTTTATAAACGGGTTTTACTATAAATATTCGGCCAAAATGATAGGTCGGATTCTTAGAGCAACCAAATACCAACAAATTCTGGTTTATTTGTTTTTTCTTATCCAAGGAGATTTTTGTCTGGCTGGTTTCCCCCGATCGCAAAAGTCGTTTTCTCCTAAACAGTTTAAGCATCAATATCCGAAATATTGTTTATAAACAAAAACTATTTACCACTTAAATTATAGCAGTCAATTTTTTAATACAGGCTCCTCCCTGCCATTTCAAGTGTCGTGTTCTCCATAACCGATCTGAGTACAAAAATCCAAATTAGAGAAACTAAATAGCACATTAAAACCACTCAATTTTTTTCTAGGTTTCGAATGATTTTTTGATCAAAGAGAGGGTGTATGTTTACATGAGCTTATATTCGAAAACCCATATACAGTTAAAACCATAAATATGACATCGGTTATAATGGTCAAATTGCTTGGTATAAATTCATATTATGAAATATATATATATATATATATATATATATATATATATATATATATATATATATATATATATATATATATATATATATATATATATATATATATATATATATAAATCAATTGCTGTTCGTTAGTCTCGCTAAAACTCCGATTTTGCTAATTTTGATCTTGAAATATTTGTGGAAGTTCAGGAAAGATTTAAACGGTCAGAAACATAAATAATAAGTAACGGAAAATACTATAAATGACAATTTAATTTTCAAATACAAAATGTTCTCACATTTTACAAATCCTATTAGCATCATTTCCATAGAAACCAAAATCTAAATTTGAAATTGAAAATAAAACTTATTTATCTCTTCTCACTAGCAGTATGTTGAACTGTCAACTGTATAAAGTGTGTATATCGCATTGTTCAAATATTACCGGAATCATTCGTGGTTCAGGAGTTCCATATATCTTTCATCAAATGTATGAGTACCACAGCACAAATTATCGGGTGAACGCGGTACCGGGTGTACCCCACCAAATACCAGGTAAATATCAGGTGCATATAATGTACCGGGTGCACACTAAATACCGGGATTTCGATAAGAAAGGATTTTCTGAAATTCTACCCTTTTATCGATGTAATATCATTTAATAAAATGAGAAAATTAACACAGCAACCAATAAACTGGGCGGGTTTGCTTTAAAATATAAATTAATATCATTATTTATTCTGATTTGCCTCAGCTTTTATTATTTAGAAATAGAGTGTTGGGAATATGTTGTTATACTTAGAAAATGTTGATGTTGATTAGAAAAATATGGCAAAACGACGTTTGCCGGGCTAGCTAGTATAATATAAATTTAATTTATATAAAAGATAATATTTTACTAGGTATTGAATAAATATTTAGATATACAAAGACTTCCAAATAATAAATATTTTGGTATATTATAAATGTAAATTTTTTAATATTCATAAATAAATTTTAATAATATGTAAATTATATAAATGTGAGATAATCGACATGAATTTAAAAACAACGTTGCCCACTGATTTTCATAAATATTATTTTAATCAAATTAACTTTTCTTTTATAAGTTTTTTTCTGAATTAGAGATTATAGTGACTCACTAGTTATATGCCGAGAGCCGGCCGTTTAAAAGTTCTATGAATCAAATACGAATAATTTTTTGTATGTTTGTGGTATTACAATAGATGTATATTTCTACACTTCTAAAATTGTCAAATTTTACTCGCATACATTTTACATCCGGTTAGTGCTTTTGAGCGCCATACTACCTTATAAGAAGCAAATTTATATAAAAAGGCGAATTTTAACCAGTGGAATAAAAATATCTAGTGTCGATCAGCTCCAACTTCGCCTGCTTCCATGTGTCGAACTTTATAGAATATATTTGTTTTTAAGAGGTCAACACATAAACACAGGATAGCGGGCAACTAGGGTTGGTCAAAACCTTGGTTTAGATATAAATTTGCTGCATGGGTCTTAAAAAGTAAGATGGTGCTGGAAAACGCCAAACGGAAGTAACATGCATACAAACAAAATTGTACAATTTCAGAATAGTAGAACTTTAAATTTATGGTAATACTACGCACATTCAAAAAATTGTTCATGTATTTGTTTCATAGGCGTTTTAATCGGCCGGATCTCGGACCAGTAATTATATTATTAGAAATCAATTACAATAATTACGTGATCTGAAAGTAACTACATTACTGAATAAATAATAGCTGTTTATATTGATAAATTTTTCCGCTGCAAGCTTAGGAAGTTAATTTAGTTAATCAGATGGTAGAAAAATAGTGAGTTGAACTCTTAAAACTCAGATTAATAGTTTTCGGGTAAAATTAAATTATTTATAAGTATTGTACACATCTATTTTAGTAATACTAATACAAAATTTATAGAATATTAATTGATAAATTAAATCGGATCATTGAACATTTGATGCAAATTTTGGAAAATCTGTTTACCAGGCGAAAATTAATAGATAATCTATGTAATAAATATTTTTTATTTTAAATTTATGTGATTACTTAAATTTATAAAATTTTTATACAGTAATGGATTTGTAATTTAATTGGACTTACTGATAACATGATGAAGATAATAATTTATGTTAAAATCTATTTGCTTAAATATAGCTTCGTCTCAATTTGATTTTTTACAATTAATACCATAATAAAATATTTCTCTAAACGTTAGGCTTGATTAAAGAAATGTAAAATTTATTTTCTACTACGTACTTTGATAATGCTAATAATCCAAAGCTACAAATTTGCAGTCAAGAAATTTTATACTATGTATTTTTCGTTTTCCCTTGCTCGTAAAGAGCCATTCATAAATTACATAATACGTTTTTCTAACTGGTTGTTTCCTGCGTTCCCTGCGTTACATTTAAGAAGTTTATATAAAAGAAAACCGTTAGGACTTGTATTCTTAATCAAACGTTCCTTCTATTTTCAACAAGATTAGTTAAAAAATACTCAGTTGACAAAAATTATTAAATAAAATCAACTTAATAGCCCAGAGACGATAATTTTTGAACGAAAGAAAATTGTATGAAAAAAAGTTAAATGGCAAAGTTGTAGGTAATAAAAAGATCTGCTAACATTTCTATATATACTTCAAATTTCTAAATTTTCTTTTTCGTAAGTATTTGTAAACAGTTATTTTTTCATTCAATATATGTCATTTTCACACAAAATGAGTTTTTCGAAATTAAATCAATTATAGCTCGAAAATGATACACTTATCGAAAAAAACGAAAATATACAAGTGTTTATTCTTGTACAAAATTTGTAAGCAATCACTTTTGAATTCCTGTGATTTTTCGAAATAGTCAAAATAATTCAAAATTGATTGTTTTATAATACTGAAAAAAAATAAACACTTTTATAATATTCTCGTTTTTACGAGCTATAGTGTGTCATTAACGAGCTATAACGATTTCGAAAAACATCATCACAAAAAATTGATAAATAAATTAAAAAATTGAAGTAGACATCGGCGTAACCCATATTTAAATTTGCGTGTTTTATATTTTATTGAACCTTAAATCTAAAAAAGTTAATTTTTGCGTAATTTATATACAATAACCACTAAAAGTGCTTCATACCTTATAGTTCATGGAAAAACGAGGACGGGCTTAAAAAAATGGAACCACAAATAGGTTTGGCAACATTCGGATCCTTAATATTTAAGCTTTTCTTAAAAAAATTTCATTGGCACAATGCGAAATGCAACATTTAACAAGGCAATTATTTATGTTTAGATGTTGTAGCGTTTAAACTTTTGCTGTTATCATGAAAAAGTCATGAAATTTTATGAGAAAAAAAATTATTATTGTAATAGCAAGTAAAATTTAATTTTTTCAAAATTTTAGATTTCATAATGATTTATAGATATTAGGAGTAAAATATCAAATATTTTATTTTTATGAATATCAGTTTTCAAGTATGATCTTCATCTGGCTGAACAAATTTTTTTGAATTACAGTTAGTACCACTTTGGATCAAGTTAACAAAAAACAGGTAAAAACACGGTTAACTTTTTTTATAGTCTCAGAACTGTTTTAATGTATGACCCAAAGAAATATTAAAAAAATTAATAGTACCGCCAGATACTGCGGTAACGTTTGCCAGACGCTTTAAACCTTCAAAAAATAAAAAAATTTCTTATATTTTGGTCTTGATTTATATGTATGATATTCGCACCCCAGACTCATCGTAGAGATCAAACAACCCCCCCCCCCTCGTAGACCAATATTAAGTGTCATTATGAGTGTAAATGTAGGTATGAAAATCAGATTATTTTATAATATAGATTTTCTAATGTAGTGTATATATTTTCAACTTTGCCATATAACATGTGTGTGAGACGATGTTTAATCCTTCGCTTGGGCTGGTCGTAGATGGTATTGAAGCAGTTCTCTAAGTCTCGTACAGAAAAATTTCTCCCACAGAAAGTTTCTTGAAATACAGAATATATATTTTTAAATTATTTCCCTGGTACTTAAAAATCCGTCCTGAGACTATAAAAAAAGTGAATTGTGTTTTTACCTACCTTTAGCAACGGCAAATTTATAACAACCTGTGTTTGTAAATTGACCGCCCGCACATTATTGCAATTATCCTTACAGTTAATGTACAGTCCAGCATTACCTTGACCCAAACATTTGATTTTTGAGAAAATGAGTCGTAATTGGTCTTACTCTATTACGATGTTAGTGATATAATAGAGATTGAGCATAGCATGTATATAATTAACTAATGCTATTTGTCGATACATTAATTGGCTTCCCTTTTTTGTCCTATGAAAAATGTATATGTGGACAATCGGTGTATATAAAACTAAATGGTTGATAAACTTTTTTGTCAACGATTTTGTTGTGAAAAAAATCTTTGTAAAATTAAAATTCCTTTATATAAAAAAAAACTGCACCAACAAAAACAACAAAAACATGGACAAAAAAGATTATCAACAATTTAGTTTTATATACACCGTTTGTCCACAGAAACATTTTCCATAGGACAAAAAAGGGAAGCCAATTTAAAATACACATATGCATACACACATACACAAAGACTTTAATTGAAAAGTACACTTTAATTTAGTCTATCCTTAGCGCTAAAGAATTATTATGCGTAGTAAAAAATGGGAGCTGAATCTTTATACATATTAATAATGAATTTTAAAAATACGTAATCAGTCGTCAAAAACCATTTTTTATTTTTTTAATGCTTTTCGATCAAAATGACTTCAAATATAAACTTTTATCGAAATACAGACTCTCGAAATTGCAGAACCAAAACAATTCCTCGCTTTTTTATAATTTTTTAAATAAAAGGCACTGCATGTAAGTTAATTTTCATTCAATATCGAAGAAACAATGTAAATCAATATTTCACTTCGGTATCCGATCGTAAAGGGAGTATTTTGATATTTTTTAGGTCATAGTATCAATAGAAAATCTAAAAAAGTTTTGATTATTTTTAAGTTTCACATAAAAACACAAAATCTCGTAAATTAAAAATTATCCAATTTTTTGACCAAATCATTATAAAATTTTTGACCAAATATCTCAAAAGCATTGTTGTTATTTTTAAGAGCTACTTCATTAATTTTGATTTGTGAAAATGAGACTGTACTCCTTTCTTCAATATTTCAAAAACTAAAGAATTGCCACCCCGTATGTTGCTCAGGGATATCCTGTATTAAGGTTTTGCTTTAACAAGCACACATTGATTACAGAGACTTCACGGGTGGCATGCGCATCATGGCGGGTGGTAAGTTTTGTATTCCAACAGCTAAACCATTTAACTGTTCTCGGTTGAAACTGATCGGTATACAGTTGAGTAGAGTAGTGGGTCTTCTGGCACAGTACTGTCGGTTGAACTATCACCTACATAATTTGAGAATCTGAAACGATCCTACTTGTAGGTCGTGTCTAGAGGACGAAGAAAATTTCTATTCACACCATTTGTACCTATAAAAATTTTCAAGTAAGATATAGAATGTTTGGGTCAGAAACTCTGGATCCGTCCAATATGGGAACAATTTCGGCGGAGAGGCCGTCGGCTTTTTGTGAACTCATTGGTCTAGAAAAGATCCTATACCAGCGCTTGTATGCTTTTTTACAGTACTTTGTGTCAGAAGGCATCCTAGTCTTGAGGTGATGGAGTATTCTAATGGAAAGTACAGAAAATCTGGTGCAAGGGACGCAGCAGCAATTCCCCTCTTATTATATTATCTTAATTTAGCTTATCCCACATATTATTTTTGTAACAAAAGATCTAGAGCTTACAAATTTTATCTTTAAATTCTTTTCAGATTGAATACTTTATGATCGGGTCACTACTCATCGTAAATATTCATAATATGTAACGTAACTAATATAGACAGTTTTAAATGAACCCTTGTCTTTCTTTATATATAAAAATTTCGTGTTACGATGTTTACACGCACTAGTCTAAGAATATATTATAAGTTACTATTTATTCCGATAAATTACTCTCAATAATTTTAACTACACATAAAGATTTTTTATGGGACTAAGGTTATGTACAATTCATTTTCCATTAGATTTTAATAGATGGCGGTGTGAAATAATTTATTGAAAATTCCATAAGTTTCTTGTATATTCCGGTGTGAGCTAATTGGCATATGTATTAATAGTCATAATTATATATAATTATTTAAACTTCAAACAGTCACTATATACCGCATTTATAAAATTTAATTTTTATTTGTTATTAATTAAGAACTTTCATATTACTTCTGTATTACTTATTATACTTGAGATAAATAAAATATAAAATTAAAAATGGGACCAAGTAACCTTCTGATTTTACAAAATTCTTGATGTCGATTTTCGGTATGCTTGCAATAATTTCCTTACAGGCAAATCAATTCTTAATAAAAATTAATTACTTACAGTGCATGTTTTTCCTCAAAGAATTAACTTCAGTTTATTTATTTTAAATCTTATTATTATTTAAACAATACAACAAAAGAGATGAATTTTTAATTAAATTAAACAGGTTTTATTATGTACCTATCTATTAAAAATTCTGTAAGTTTCGTTGTTTAAATTATTTTAGTTAAGTATAAGGTATTTATTAAAAACAAGTGAATAAACAATGCATATTGCAATAATTGGTGCTGGAATTGCGGGTTTATTGTCACTACACCATGCGATAAAAAATAATATACAATGTACTGTATTTGAACAAGGTAAAGAAATTGGTGGATTATGGGTATACACCGATAAAGTGGGGTTTGATGAGTTTGGATTACCCATACACACAAGTTTATATGAAGGATTAAGGTAAAAAAATTATATATATATATATATTTCTTTTATAATTATTAATTTTAAAAAGTAGATTTCTTCGTAGTTTCACAAATTTGTATTCATACAATATAATTATGCGCATTTATACCCACTTATACTATATGTTGTAATTTGTCAAATACATAAATGATTTTGAAATAACTCACTAGTATTGAAACCCGACCGATTAACAATTTTTTGGATCAGATACATGAAAAATTTATGTGTAAGCGTAGTATTATTAAAGATTTACACCTCCAATTTTCCTTCATGCAACTTCCTTCGGTTGGTGCTATCTTACTTATAGTAATACTACGCACACACCAAAGATTTTTCATTTATATAATAAATGGTATAGTCAAATACAACAAAAATGCGGCTTAAATCATTGTTAATTTAAAATTAAAAAATTTTTAACTAAAAAATAATAATAAAATACATCATAAAAATCGTGAAATTTTTTATTTTAAATAAACAAGAAACATTCAGGTCGATGTGTTTTTTTGGAATTGACTGAAATTTTAACCGACCGGCTGTGGAATCAATATTGAAAATTAGTAAAATTAATGAAAATGTTCATGAAAATTTATTATGTAACAAGTGACGATAACATTTGACACTGTGGTCAATATAAATTGTATTGTAATTATGCATGTGCTTTTATTACCTGACCTTGAACAGAAATTGTGACAGTTTGAACAAATATTTCAAACAAAAGATCCCATTATTCAAGTTTAAAAGATAGAATATGGATTTATGAGGCCTAGTTAAACAATTTCATTCCAAATTTAAGTAACTTTGAATAGGCGGGCTTTTAAGATAGTTGAAAATCGAAAATTTGTATCTTATTTTGATAAATTTAAATGTCAGATTTTAAAAATAACATCGATTCAACGTTGGGATTTGTAGATTAGCAGATATCGGTAAATATAAAAGAAAAATTCAAAAACACAAAATGTTTGTTTTTAATAACCAAAGAACTTTTGTTTGAAACATTTTTTTGTAAAATGTTTAGATTCGGCACAATTTAAGCTCAAATTAAGATAATAATTACATTGAGTTTCAATGCATATTATTATTAACTAATAGTATTTATAAGTGTATGGACTAGATATTTAGACAATTTTATAAATGCTAATGATTAATACTCAACCGTATGTTATATGTATCCAAACAATTAACTTTGTTAGTTATTATCTTCACTTGTTATCTATTATTTTTTGTCTAAATTATTTTTAAATATTCAAAGTATTATGATAATTGTAGATCCAATGTACCTAGACAATTGATGAGTATTCCGGATTTTCCAAATAATATCATGTCATACAATCATACATCGTATCTCAACCATGAAGATGTTTTAAAATATATTCAAGAGTTTGCGGATCATTTTGATTTACGTAAACATATAAAAGTACGTAAGTATCTTTACATTTAAATGACAAAAAAATCTCTTTATTTCTTCCACGTTTCTTTATTTTCTTCCTAAAAATAAGATAATCAATGTTTGAACCATATTCAGCATATCTCTATTTTTTGTGAAGATAGTTTCATCTAGTTTAATAATCTCATAATTAAAAAATACTGCTAAAATTGTATTTTTTTTTATTCTCGCGGAAATTATTAAGTATTGTAAAAAAAAATATTGAAATAAATATCTGTTATATTTGATTCATTTACTTATATATTTTTAATGGGTCAAAAGTAACTGAATTCGAGGTTAATCAAATCTTTAAAAATTCATATCTCCAAAACTATTATTTTATCGTAAAAAGTCATAGGATAATTTTTATTCGTGGTACATTAGAGAAAAAAAAATTTTCCATTTGAAAATAACAATTCCTTACAATTATTGAAACATTTTTGGTTTAAACAATAGGTATGACACCGACTTGCTTTCTGGCAACATGCATTTTTATCAACGAAAGTTTAAAGAGATTCGCGTAAAGAAAATGAGGTGGTTATTGGTACTCATGCGCCAAAATTACCTAGTAATATTTTGAAATAAGAATAAAACTAAATTAAATACTCGTATTGTATGGTCCAACTAAATAAACTCAACTTTATAATTAAACTTTTTAAAACGATAAAAACTCGTGAACTCTATATAAAACTATTAATATGTAATTCTTTTTAAAGCATTCAAGAAAGCACTAAACCTACAAGCAATGGTAAAACGTTTTGAAAGTACGTTCACAACAATGTAAAAACAATAAATTAGTTAAACGGCTTTTCCTGAAAATTGATTTATTTATTTTAAATTAAAAAGCATGCATTTTAGACATTTTATTAATTATACAACAATTATTTTAACATTGTATTGGAAAATAATTTTTTCAGTTGTTTATTCGCGAAAATAGAACCGGAAGCATTGTGTTCTATATTATAAATTATCGATATAATAGATGTCTCACTTTATATTTTAATTATCTTATTTATGTCATTTTCATTCCCACCTAGACCACATTTCGAAAAGGTTTGTCAATTATTATTAACAATTTGGTTTTTAAAATATCTTAATTTTTTAGTTTTACAACCATGTTAGACAAGTGAAGCCTATTGGAAATAATAGATGGGAAATAGTCTCTCTGAATCTTCAAACAAAGCAGGAAACAGCATATATATTTGACGCAGTTATAATTGCAAATGGTCGCCGCAGTGTGCCAAAATATGCCAAATTGAAAGGAATCGAGAGTTTTGAAGGAAAACAACTACATAGCCATGATTTTCGGAATCCAAAACCGTTTGAAAACGATCGCATTTTAGTTATAGGCGCTGGTGCTTCTGGCTTGGATATTACATATCATTTAAGTACAGCTGCTGATAAGGTATTAAAACATATGGTGATAAAAAATTATCGTGTAATGAGTCTAAAATCAATCAATGCAAATCAATATTTATCAACTCAATATAACTGGAATTTTTTTAAATGTTTTACGGTTTAAAAAATTTCTCATAAGATTACTAAATTTTTTTAGGTCTTTTTAAGTAATCATTTGAATTACGACGTAAGTCCATTTTATCCAAATAATGTCGTGTCAAAACCTGATGTAGACCATGTGACTAAATCAGTTATACATTTCAAGGATGAAAGTACCGAAGAAGTGGATTCAATGTTATACTGTACTGGTAATTATTATCATGAAATCCACAAGACGCTCAGTGATGATTTTCTTTTCATTTAAATATCATTTAGCAGAAATTAATGAATTTTCTATTTGTATTTAGGTTACAAACTCTCATTTCCATTTTTAACTCCAGAATGCGGTTTAACATTTGACAATGAATATGTTCAACCGCTATATAAGCAAATTATAAATATTAAATATCCAACAATGGGCTTTATGGGTTTACCATATGTTACAATCATATTCGATTTGCTGGACTTACAGGTGGGTAAAATGTATTTGTTGGCGAATCAAATATTTACTTGATTATGATCGAAGATCGGATATTTGTTTTAAAATCACCAAAATTCTTCCAAAAAAACAAAAACAAAACAATAAAAAAATTGTTTGACTATAATGACTTTACCTCTGCCATATGCATATTCGAAGGATGTACATTCTCGAACAGTTTTCGAATAACTCTATACACATTTTAAAGTTAATGCTATGGGTGTTCAAACAACTGCTAAAGTTGGACTGTAAATTTGAAATGAAAGCCGAGGAATTAATTTTCCCACACCACATTTTAATTTTGACTCATGACTATATCATTTTTTAATATGATTTCACAGTTAAAGAAATTACTATTCTTGATTAAACGTCAGCAAAATTTGATGCAAAGCAATATTTATTTGAATTTTTAACCTTAGTGATTTGTTTGTGTTGGATAGTCTTAGGCAAAAAGACCCATAGCGGCATCAAACTTCCCTGAATGACCCAATATGATACAGGTTTCAGATCCTCTTATTAAAAGCTGACGCACTTTTTTCACACATATGCCTCTATAAAGACTGTGAATACTACACCAAGTATCAGAACTTTTGCGACGGTAGAAATCGAACCCATAACTCAGGTGTCATCTATCCGGAATTTCACATAAACAACAGTAGTATGGCTTAACTAATATGATTTAACTCTGGTATCCAAGCTGAACTCTATACGCTTAAAAATCATTTAGCAAAATTTGGTACCGTATTGGGTTTTATGGCCTAAGCGTGTTAAAATCAGCCAAACCACTATTCGGAGTTCAAATTTCAGTTAAACCACCTCAAAAATATCCCTTCCTTTGAGTTCCATTAAAGCTGACATTCAATAGTCATTCAATTGACATTCAATTTCTGTAAATGAATTATAATTAACATTACACATTATAGTGTTTTTTTAATACGCGACTTTTTGTTGCAAAATATAAAACATCATTACAACAAATGCTTTTAGTATTATTTTTTGAATCAAAAACACATATATGATTAATAATGGAATTGTTGGCAATTTTTTATTATGAACACAAAAGAACTGTTTCATTTTTTGTTTCGTTGATATTCACAAAATTGAATTTTGGTTTAAGTCGTTTCATATACCAATTAAATGAGTTAATTTTACTATTTTTAGGCTCGCTTTTATGTTGAATACTTAAAAAATCCTTCAAAGTTCCCAACAAAGCGTCGTATGTATCTAGACAAACAAAGAGATGAAGAAATGCGAATGAAACTTGGCCAAAAAGTAAATCAATTTCATCAATTAGGCGATTTACAAGAAGCATATTTCAATAATTTATCAAAAATTGCACAGATAAAAAATGTACCTCCTGTAAAATTAAAACTATACGAAGATCGAATTTATAGGGCTCAAACAGATTTGACACGTTATCGTGGAGATTTATATACCGTTATTGATGATAATAACTTTACAGTTACTCGAAGCAAAATTGATTTTTATTAATTGTATTATTTTAATTATTTTTAAATAAAAATATTTTAATTATTACAAAAAATATAAAAACTAACATTGTAACCATGATAATTATTTAAATATTATTTTAACTAAACCGAATTAGACTGCATATAAAATTTTAAACAGCTTAAAGAGTATAAGAATATTATCTTATACTCACACAAAATAAATATGTTTATTTATCAGGGATGCTGCGAATATTCACATCCGCAAATGAAGCAAATGAGAATGTGGAAGAAAGTCCTAAATGAGGAATTTAAGAAATTACCAAGATAGCACGAAGATTTTTATCCACTGCACCATGCAGTGTTCCTAGCGAAAACTTAGTAGTGTGGATTAAAATTACGACCCTTTGCGTAACTGCCTTGAATCAAAAAAGACAGCAATATTATTTTTTATTATAAAGGTCGTATTTTTAACTTAAAATAGGATCTTAATTTTGATTTTCATTAATAAAAATGTTAATAATAAAAATTAAAATGTTAATACTTTATAATTGTTTTAATTCTTCATTCATATATTATATTTCACATGAGATTTATCCGCGGATGTGATTTATTCGCAACATCTTATATAAAGCGGATAAATCACATGTGAAATATAATATATGAATGAAGAATTAAAACAATTATAAAGTATTAACATTTTAATTTTTATTATTAACATTTTTATTAATGAAAATCAGAATTAAGGTAAATGATCCTATTTTAATTTAAAAATAGGAGCTTTATAATAAAAAATAATATTGCTGCTTTTTATGATTCGCATTGGAAAAAAAATCATCTTTCAAGTGTTACTAGTTAGGAATAGAGCCATATGTCACAGTAAACGAGAACACTAATTGCGTACTTTTTGGTAATACAAGCAAAACTTTATAATATAATTTTTCGTTCCCTTTCAATTGGTATATATCTTTCAGTCGTGAAATATAGATGAAATTTGCAAATTCGTTTTTTCAATGCATTTTGAGGAAAAATATCCACGGACATTACCCATTCAAAAACCGTCAAGCAGCTGCAAAAAAGTTTTATTTATAAATGAAGATATTGACGAGGTCGCTGCTAATATTATTTATACACCAATCTAGAAAACATCAGCAAAGCTCATTAGGTGATCGATATTTTAGGAATAAAATAGTTTTTATGTTCTTTAAAATATCAAGAATTTTGCGCTTTTATTACTATAATTATTCATAATAATAGAAACAATGACAATGACAAGTATTTTTCGAATGAAAGTAGTAGAAATTTTAGAATTTCAGTATTTCCGATTTGGATAAAGAAATAAAATTAATTTAAATACAGGAAAATAAATAATATTATAAAACATTAGAATCCATTTTGTATATTTTACATTAAATTCTGTAGATTAAATTATATTTTCATTCTTTTCATGTGTAGTAAATGAAATCTACTTAACAATTTTAAAAACTATTAACAATTTTCCCTTCATTATTTTTTCTCAATATTTCAGATTAATATAAATTTATAACTATAAAACTAAAATATAGAAATTATGAATTTTATAAAAAACGCGTAAATTCTAGATTCATTTCCTTAATATAAAGGCTGTAATTATTTCGTACAGAAACGAAAATTGCCATTTGGAAAGGATTTTGTTTGATTATAACTCTCAATCGTAAAAAAAAGGAAGTCGCTGATAGTCAATACACAAAAATACATTGTAGTCAATAGGCAGTTGCTACTCTACCGAATCCTCCTTGAATATATATCTTAATTGGTGCGAAAATGATCATGCTTGTCAATAGATTTGATATTGTCACCCAAACAGAGAAACATAACAAACAAAATCGTTGGATATTTGTATGTGAAGTTTATGGCGTAATAATTTTAAGAGCTTTTGGCGTATTGTTTTTTAGTAATTATGAGATGTTACATGATTTTGAATTAATATTAGGTAATTATCTGTAATATTATCATAAATAAATGTTATCTAAATGCGAATTATACAGCATACTTGGTGAAAAAATATCAAAAATTCAATTGACATTAATGTTATCGTTATTGAGGAATGTCACAAAGACGAACGTCAAATGGCCGTAAAACACTTAAACTAAACCGTTGTTTGACATCATGTAAGAAAACACCAGAAAACAACTGAATACGTAATATCAATTTAAGATAATATATAAGAAGGTATTCCTCCAATCCTGCAATCCATCATGCGAAATGTGTCAGTGTCAAGCACACTAGCCGTTTTAATAATTAATTACTGTCTAAAAAAATTATTCTCACCTTTCAATAATAACAATAAATGATAATAATTATTTTAAAACCCTCAATTTATTGTTTTTCTTTGTTTCCTCAATTTCTCCGGTTAAACTGGATTTCCCGAAGCGTAGTTTATCAGTTACCTCTGATCTATACATACTAAGATGATTAGCAGCGCGTATTATTTTTGCTTGCTTTCCAAGTAAGAAGACTGGGTTCGAATTCCAGCACATGAATTTTTTTTTTTTTTAAATAGTTTTCGTTATTATTACTTAATAAATAAAATTAATAAAATATATAATATTAATTAATAAAAATAATAATATAAGTAGTAATTAAATTAGACTTAGGATTCTAACTGATAAGTAATTAAGGTACACAGTCATTTTAATATATTAAAACAAATTTTTCAAAGTTTATTGCTTAAATTGAGGAAACAAAGAAAAACAATAAATTGAGGGTTTTAAAATAATTATTATCATTTATTGTTATTATTGAAAGGTGAGAATAATTTTTTTAGACAGTAATTAATTATTAAACAATATTTGTTATTATTCCGAGAGTTAGCATGAAAATACTTTAGATGCCGGCTAGTGTGCTTGACACACGCGTGGTGGCACGACCGCTTGACACATTTCCCGTGATGCATTGCAGGATCGGAATACCTTCTTATATATTATCTTATATTAATTATGTATCGTGGAAATTTTCATTTTTTGGAGTATGCCGTTTATGTCAACTGTCTAAAAAATTTGCAATTAAAACAATGTAATTTTTGTTATTGGTTTGGTTTTCACATTGTAAAACGTAGGCTTTATCCTCACAAAAAAAATCAATTAAATATATATATTTTTTCTATAGACAATAATATTGATCCTGGACTATAAACTGATATTTTAAAACAACTAACATTTGTTAAATAACAATTAATCGCGTGATTATTATGGTATATAAACCTAAATAGCGGTTATAGAGGCTAAGTTTATAATTTTCATCAATTTTATTATTATTAAAGAGAACTCTAGATTTTTAAGAATAAATTTCGATTTTTGCTCCAATTTCCTAGATCAAATTATTTTGTATTTTTATAAATACGTATTTCGGCTGCAAAGTAGTCATCATCAGTATGAATAAGCTAGTTGTAATGATTATCTGAGGAGATGTTACTCGTTGCTAATTTGGTGACGGTCTACAACAGTCTTGCTAATTTGATGCAGACCGTCACAACTAGCTTATTCATACTGATGATGACTACTTTGTAGTCGAAATTTGGGCAAAAATCGAAATTTATTCGGATTTTCATCAAGATACCACAGATCAAGCTTCCTCATTTTATTAGTACTATTTCGAAATTGTGAGAATTTGTGGTAAAGAGCATAAAGATTTTTTTACTAATCGAGATGTTAAAATCGTTAAGACAACTTTTATATATCTTAAAAATAATAATACTTGGTGTCATGATATTACAATCGATGAATACAATTCACGAAGTTTACCCGATAATGAGAGTGTTTTTCTCTGAGGCGGCTCAACAACATCCAGCAGCAAAGCTTAAAATGGAAGACCAAGAAAATGGTAGACAAAGGAATAAAGGAAAGAGCATTAACTGAAAAGAGAATAAGCAGATTGAAGGAAACGAATTCGATGGAAGTTATTAGTTGCAGCTCTACGTCCTCCTTGGAAATGAAAAATGAACCAAACATAAACAAATTGAGTACCATATTTAAATTAAATTAAAATTATTAGTGAAGTTCTTTTCAGTTTTGAAGTAAGTTATTTTATGTAAAGTACGTTAGATTAATATTAAATCAAGAGGGATTGGGACCTGATTATTTTATTAATAAAAATATTTAAGTTCAATAAAAATATTTAATTTTACATATCAACCTTCAGAATAAAATCAGCATTTTTTTAAAACATACGCTAAGCAAGATTTTTCATTGATGATTTGCAGTACGGAAAGAACAGATAGCAAATTCTGGCAGGCTCTGAAAAGCGGAGGCAAAACCTCATTATCAATACTACTTCTGATTATTATAAGTAGCAAAAACTGTAATGTTATTTTAGTAAGGGCGAGATACATATTACCCGTCTCGTCCTATCATGTCCAATTGAATTTAAAAATTGATGTCGATAGTTACCCCTTACTCACATCTCTGTTTTGCCCCCTTTTCCTCTAATGCACTTTTGTTTGCGTGTACATTCTCAAGAAAACCGAAAACCAAAAAAATACATTTTCTTGGTATAATCTAAACGTGAAAAGTAAAAAAAGTGAGTATTACCTCCATGGATTTCATGGTGAGTTTTAATAGATCCATGATCCATCTTTTAAACCATGAAAGATCAAACAAAGTTCAGAAACAAAGCTTTTGTTCCAAAACACTTACCGGTACACTGGTAGAACGATATGATGTCATTAATATCAACCTAAAACCAATGACATAACGTATCGACTAAAAGAAGTTTAAATTTCGATTTTTGCCCCAAGTCACCAAATTAGCACCGAGTAACATCTCCTCTGAGAATCATTAATTGTTTTCTTTTGAATGCATTTTTAAGATAATGTACATACCTATTATTCGATTTTCATGTCATTTAAAGTATTTTTTTTAATTAGAAGCAGTTACCTTAACATATTTTTATTTTTTCTTATTCCTGTTCGAATAATTCATTATTTATTTTAAATATATCAGATGTTTCTGTCTTTTTACTAGGCATAGCAGTTGTTGATACAGCAAACGCGGTTGAAGTGGGGAACAATTTAAACGACAATAGAAAATTAAGAAAAGAGTAATCAAGCTTATTTAAAGCCATGCAGATACAATAAATAATGGAAAAAATGTAAAATTATACGATTACACTTATGAATATTATGAAAGAAAATTTTTAAATTTTTAATCAATATCGATTTTTTGTCACAATTACCTAGATCAAAATTTTCTAGATGTTTTTGTATATGCCGAATTCAAATTTTTTTAAATTATTATTTCTTGATATTTTAATATCTAAAATCGGAATGGAACCGTCTGTTTCGATTTCTTTTTTGAAATCGATGATGATCATTGTTCAGATTATTAATAAAAACCTCCGGGTTTTCATTATCTATGTCAAAAATTGTGAAGATATCATTGGCGTATCTATACCAGACTAGAGAAAACGAATTTCCCATAGATGATCCAAATGTTTGTTTGAAGTATTTTCCTTCGAGGGTAAATACACTTTGTCTCATGCACAGACGACTTAATTTTAACAATTCCGTTATTTCGTCTAAGTGAAATCCTTTATTCCTAAGCCTTTTTTCTAAAGCCTTAATTGCATCTGGTATTGAGATACTGGAATATAGCGCTTTGACATCATATCACATTAAAATTAAATTTGGGGCTATATGAGTTTTTGATTCTGTTAACTAAATCAATACTATTTTTGATGGAAGATGAGTTTTTTCTCGTTATTTAGCGCTCTGCCACACTAGTGTTTCTTTTACCAACGTGCGGTGAAACCAACGTCCGTTCGACGACTGCTCTAACTTTCTATTGTGTTAAATATAAGCAGTCACCCTAGGGTTTGATATACAACGGACGTTCTAGTTTTCAATTCGGTTAAATGCCAGCAGTCCCACTGTTTATTAAGCATGCGTTGACTTCATCATACGTCGAATGGACATTGAATTTTTGTAATTTTTATTAATATTGTAACATGGTTAAAACTTGTTTGATTTATATTTTGTTTATTTTTAAAAAATGCAAAAAGTGTAATTAAAACGTATTTCTTTTATTATATATAGCATAATAAATACAGTTAGACTAGAGTAGAAGGTTTAAAAAATGGTAAAAAGTAGAAGAAAATTATAGTAGGATGTGAAAAAAGTTGTAGTTGTAGTTGTATCTTTTTATTATCTACAACGTTTCCATTTAACATTTTTCCATAGTACTTGTAGTTTTGCTTGAAATCGAAATAAACCGTGTTTTATCCTTAAAAATTTCACACCCTCCTACTTCCCGAACTCAGATCGACCGTAATTTATTTTTCCTTTCATTTTTATCATATTATCTTCTGTTTCCAATTGGTTTCGTTCTACCATAGTTTTTTTCCCTTTCAAAAATTATCTACTCTGGTATAAGTCTGTCTAAAATTAATATTAATTTCATCTGAAATTATTTAAGTTAATAATAATTTCATAATGGAACCAAAGATGTTTTATTCGTATCTATTACGAAGCATAAGAAAGTTGATATTTACCACAAAAGAATCGATTGTCAATTTGGTAATTTTTGAGATGATTTCCAAAATAGGGTGTGGGGAGAATTCATAACTGTAGTTTCCTACTGATTGCAAGATAATGTAACTTTCTAGTTTGTAGAAAAAACATTTTGTTTTTTTTTTCAATGTAGGGATTTTCGCCAAAAAATATTGTAGGTTTTCGTGTTTCTACTAATTATGCCATTTTATTTCACAACACTGTAACGCAACTTTGACGCGAAACAGCAACCTTTGTGTGGACGTCAATGTGTAACATTATCGTGTAAAAAAATTTGATACAAGACGATGTTACATCGCATCCCATAAATTGCCGGTAAATTTGAATCGCCTCAAGAGATGTTGCTAGGTAGAATTGCGAACATTGTGAACTCAATAACATAACATTTGCAAAGACAGGGCATAAACATTATTCATTTATATTTTAATTGCATTTAAATATTTCGATATGGAGTTGAACGAACAATATACAATACAATTTATTAAAATTAATCAACATCAACAAATACTTAAAATTAGGTACTCTGCTTGATAAACAGATGGAATGTTATACCGAAGTCTTTGAGAAAAAAAATCTGGGATATTTATTTTTTTTTCCTTTTCGATCCGAAAAATTGGGTTTTGTTTGGGGATGGGGTCTAGGTTTATACACGGATTTTACTGCAAATTGAGGGATTTTGCAAAATACAATGCCAGATTCTTACAGGAACATCTTCTGGCACATACTTATTTTCGATCCGGCCACCGTATCCATTGGGTATATTTGTTTTATATATGGGTCTTACTGTATAATCTGTTTTTATCTAAATGTTAAGCCGGATTCTTAGAACAACAAAATAACAATAAACTCTGGTAACAATAAACTGTTTTTTTATATCTGATCACAGTTTCCATGTATTTTTGTCTGGGGGATCCTAATTTTATAAACGGGTTTTACTGTAAATAGTCTTTTTGAATATGTTAGGCTAGATTCGTTAAGCAACAAAATAACAAATTCTAGTTTATTAATTTTTTCGATCTCATAACTCTAACTATGGATTTTCTCCTGGTAGGGGCTAGGATAACATATCGTGAATCCGAGTTTTACTGTAAACGGTTATTTTTTCAAAACGTTAAACCGGATTTGTAGAACAACAAATTTTGGTTTAATTGTTTTTAGAATTTGTGCAATTTTTAACGTAAGGGGGGGGGTAGATTAACGTTAACATACCACCCCCATTTCAAAAATGGTTTTCCCTAAACGGTTTGAGCCAAAACATCCGAAATAAAGCAACTAATGAGCGCATATATAGCACTAAATTAGTTGATAGGTTTCGAATAAATTTCGCATTGAGGAGCTAAGTCAATGTTCACCTCCCCCAACATTTTCAACTGTCGTTTTTTCCTAAACGGTTTGAGCACAAAAATACTAAATAGAGCAATTAATGAGCACATAACAATAAATTTTTGGATAGGTTTCGAATAAATTTCATATTGGGGAGCCAAAACCAATGTTAATTATACAAATGTTTTGAAATTTGGTGTTGACAATATTGACATGGCGGTGGCTATAGTAAAGTTTTTGGCGAAAAACCATTTTAAATATATAATCGGATTTTGATTTTTACCTTAGAATCTTTTTTCGATTAAAATTCTTTTAGCCCTTCATTTTCATGTCATTATAGAGCATACTAGATTTCAAAATATTTGGATAAGTATTTTTTTAGTTATTTAGGCGCGAAAATTGAAAAAAATACAATACATATTACGTATAATTTAAGTCAACAGTTTATTAGAAGCATAAAGAAGACACTTCTTTATGTCAATAACAGGTGTAAATTATCGCTCGTAGTAAACATGGTTTCAAACTAAATCTAAGAAACGAAAATTTTTGGTATTGTGAATCAAATAAATGGTTGTAAAAGACCCTCTATTGAAAAACGTTTATATGAGCAGGGAGAGAACGATGCCTCTTCAGTTGGAGTTAATGTATAGCAATAACACCTATTTTTGAATTATTGTATAGCAAGAGAGTTTGGTCACAAGCAGTGTTTGTTGTATAGAGTCATGTGGTCTTCTTGGCGTCAGTGTTTGTGATGTTGTTAGTTAAGTAAAATACAGTTCGGTTGGCAGTAGCCATATTGGATAGTGAATGCGTCACTACAACATTGGTGTTGTGAACATTTGTATTTGCAGTGAGATGGTTTTGACTTGATGGCAGCAATGTTGTGTAGTTATCTGAAATGTTTTAAGAACACGTGGAATTTAAAACCGTTGATGAGAAAAAACATGCAGTGGCTTTAAAAAAACGTAATACCAAATGATTTATCTATTTGAATGACAGTTACATACGATGCAGGGTGATTCATTGTGTTGTATTTTGACATTTTTTGTAAACCAGGATTCATTATAGAGTACAATTAAATTTTTATGTACTTTTACCGAATTAAATCCTAATTTCTATTAAATATTTAAATATGTTTTATCTGTTTCTGCGTAATATTACACCTTTATTTTTGAAATTAAATAAAAATATTATTTACAAGTATTTGTTATAAGTATATTTTAAAGCAAAGAGAATTTTTGATAACGATGTATCGATGTTTTATAATTTTCGCACTATCGATGATGAAAATGTCAAACGTGTCTGGAGACTCTCGAGACGAAAAACTTTCTCCGAATATAGCCCCAACCAAATTGAACCAGTTTACGCATACTTTGCTATTAGTATTTTTAAATACTAAAAATATTATTATGCAAATTTATAGTATTTTTAAAAAAATGAAAAAATATTGCACTAAAGAATGAAATTTAATGTAAATTATTAGCAGAATTATTGCACAAAAATCTTTATAGAAATCCCCGTTTTAAGATTACAAAGTATAAAGTTACCTATTTTTTAAGCTTCTGAATTATTTTTAAATACGCAAATTATTATTTAACTACACGATTAGAGAGCTCAAAATCCGTTCCACTTGGTTTTGTGATTAGAACGCTCACAAGCTAGTGGAACGGCAAAACCGTGGTCATTGTGAGTGCCAAGTACAGTATATCTCAACAAAAAATAAAGCATACTTCTTTAGAGGCTTATTTTTTTTTTTTACATAATAATTATGTATTTATATGAAAAAATTTTACAACCATGTTTTTACAAATTAATTTTTATTTATACTAATATTTTTATAAATAAAAATTAACTTTTTAAAACATTAGGGGGATTGATACCTATGTAATAAGTACACTCTTTAGTGTAATACATACTGTATTTCTTTCCTGAAAAATGATTGAGTAAAAATCCAAATTTTATCTTGTAATTAGAAGCTTTTTCGCAAAAAAAAAAAAATCGCCTCTGTTTTTATATCAATACTGCGCATACCAAATTTTATTGCATTTGAATAATTATTTTTTGAGTCATTTGTTCGAGAATAATTAAAAATATTATATTCACGAGTGTGCTTATTACAAAAATTACATTTCCTCTTAAAAACCGTGTGTTTATTATATTGGATTCATTTTTTACTTGCAATTAATATATTTTTTTAAGAAAGGTAATTTTTTTTTAATTGACAAATTACAAATCAAGAAAAAGAAACAATAATGTCGGTGCAGCTTACATGTAAAGCTCAAAAAAATCAAACAAAATAATTATTACATAGAAATAAAAAGAAAAAAACATAAAAAAAAGTAATAATATATAATCAACAATAAATATGCATCAATAATAATTTAAATTTTATCATAACCGCAGATGCATTTTACAACAATTGATTTCTCTTTTCCATAATATATTTTTAATAATTTACGAAATGTTTTATAAGAGGTTTATCGTGGATGTTTAGAATGTCTGGAGGAGATTTAATGTTAAGATATAATACCACAACTCTGTCATGACTTGCTATACCCGTACACTCTTCTAACAAATTCTCTACTGATTAAATCACGACAAAACACACATATTTTTCCATCTCAACGTATAAAATCTAAAACTCGCAACTATTCTTCTCTCATCCCGTCCACATTCATTCAAATATAATGCTCCCTATTCATAGTGATATAGCTTGCTAAACATTATCCTTATACATCCATTTCTCATTTACCGAATTTTTACATCCATCACTCACAACCATTATCTTGGATTTATTCTCATTTATACTTAATTTCCACCTAACACAATATTCTTCTAATCCTTGAAGAGCACACCTCATACCACTCCATTATCCTTGATAATATTAGTACATCATCCGCATAACATAATAATTTTACTTCTTTGGCCTTGAAACCAAGTAATGTTGTAACCACATCGTCCATACAGACGTTCAAATCATTGATGTATAGTAAAAATAGTAAAACCGATAAATGACAACGATACTTGTCTTAAACCTTGTTTCATTTCAAAAACGCTTAACAGTTCAGTTTTACCTATTCGAACACAATAATTTGTACTATTATGTATTAATTGCAGAGTGAGAAAAAGCCTTTCCAAAATCTATGAAACAATAGTACATTTTACATCTTTTGATTTTTAAAGTGCTGTATATCAGACTTTTAATCATTAATAAATTTTCCATTGAATAAGTGTTCAAGGTGTATCGATAGAACTTTGTATACAATTTACTTAAGTCAGGTGTTAGAAATAATTTGATGGATCTCGAACGTCACCTTCTCTTTTATATAAATTAATTATGATCCCTGTGTTCAAAGTTTCCGGAATGTCTTAAACGAATGCCTGAATTACCTGAAATAATTCCGATAGTACTGTATTGATTATGTAGTTTCTGCTTGCAAGTTTGAGTTCCAGTAATAAATAATATACACATTACATTGGATAAGAAGCATCAAAATGTGGAAGGATTTTACTAATGACTTTCAAGCTCACTTTACTAAGTTTCAAAAGTAGCTGCCGAGAGTTAGAAGATTAAAACCGAATAAAAATTTGAAAATAGCGAAAAATATGCTTACTTAAATACTATTAGGAAATTTGTTTTAAAAAATAAATTTTCCAATAGTAGTAGTAAACAAAAATTAAGCAAAAAATATATATTCAAAAATCTTAATTAAACGAGCGGAGACATTAAATAACCGACGTCATTTATATAAATCCCCACAGTGCCTACATTTGAAACTTTGTTTTTCAAGAAAGAGGTGGGAAATAATATTTAAGAACTTTTTCGTTTTCGAATCAATGTTGATTTAATTTTCGAATGTTGTTATTTAATGCATGTCTATTCGAGGGTATCAAATATATATTGATAATATTTAATATCATTGGATATTTCTATTTGAAACAACCAAATTTTCTATTTTAGGGTGCAAAGAGGAGTCCGATACTTTTTGAATTATCTATAGGCTAAATGTACTCCATGAATCGTAATACGTACATGGTGGCTGTAAATCCAAAAAGAACATCGGGAAAATTTAATAATTACATAAAATGAGTTTTTGTAATAATTAGAGACTTTAGGAGTATTTAGGCAGTGTTTGGTAAAAATTATATACGAGGAGCACTTCTATTCGAGGGTTTTTTTATAATAAGCTTAACTAATAATGTCTAATAATACAGTTATTGTTTTTAACTAAAATTAATCAAACGTTATTATGTTATTATCAACTTTAAAAAAGAGTGTTTTCTTTGTATGATTGTACTATTCGAATAAAAATATTTACGTGATACCGAAATAAAATGTATATGATTAAAAATTTTGCTATTTATTGATCGAAAACTCTTCTAAGTGTAATCTTATATTATTAAATTTGTGGATGGTAATTCAAGAATGGGTCTGTGCATGGCGTAGATTCCACTGCATTTAACAATGATTCATAAAATCAACGAGGATCTAAAGGTACTTGAATATGCAAAAGTCAAGCATCGTATACTGTAAATGAATTGGTGCTACGAACAACTCAAAAATTAAAAATATTACGTGATTAATTACCAGCCATTACAATAGAGTACAATATATGACGTAATTTTAAAGATTGTTTTATATAAATTGTTCAGTAATAAAGACATCAGAACTCTTGTGATGTTTTCGAAAAATTTTCCATTTTCGAACTATAAGCGATTTATAATCAAGAAACATTCAAAATGCAAAATTTTTTAATATGGTTTGATTGGCTTTTACCGGTTACCTATTTTATAAATATAATTTTTTTAAATTACATTTAAGAAGCTGTATTATCATGCTATATATTTCTATTTCTCAAGAATTTTATTTTTCTTCATAGATTTTTCCTTACGGTTTTTCGGATTTATAGTACGAAAACGAAGTTCAAACACTTTTGAGTTATTGTGATTATTTTGATAAGTTTTGTTTAACCAAAAGACCAAAATTAATGCGGAAAAAATGTGAGGAAAAGAAATAAATATATTTCATGACAATACTGAGTATTTTCAAAACAAAAATTTTATCTTAAATCGCTTATATCACGAAAAAGAAACACGTTTTGAAAAATTGGTTCGAATACGATTACAAGGGCCCCTCGGTTTTTTGATGAATTTTGGCAAAACAAGCCAAAATAAGACGAAAATGAAGAATACTAACTTTCTTGTTTTCGCCTATTTTTCGAGTTATCGAACTTTTTTTTCGAAAATATACTCCAAAATAACCAAATATTTTTTTTGTTTATTTCACAAAATAATCACAATTTAACACATTTCACAAAATTTAATTACAATTTGTTGTTACAATTAATAAAATTTCAGTCATTAACAACCAAAATTTCAATTTATTTAAACGAAATAAACATTTTTATTTTAATCAGTTTTTTGGCATATTGACGCCATTTTATATACTTATATTTTACTGAAAAAAAGTAAAAGTCTTTTGAAATATTATAGCCAACATTAAAAAAAAAAGTTCCTAAATGAATATAATGAAGATTTTATTGTTTAATTTTATATAAAACATTCATGCTAAGATTTCATCGCCAAATCAAACATTTTTAATTTAAATCTGCTAAATTTAAAAAAACTACACCCCACAAATCCATGGGTAGTTTAATCACAGGTTGAACGTAGGGGCCAAAAACCAACTCGACCCGTGCAAACGATACCCCACAAATCTATGGGTAGTTTAATCACAGGTTGAACGTAGGGACCAAAAACCAACTCGACCCGTGCAAACTATACCCCACAAATCTATGGGTAGTTTAATCACAGGTTGAACGTAGGGGCCAAAAACCAACTCGACCCGTGCAAACTATACCCCACAAATCTATGGGTAGTTTAATCACAGGTTGAACGTAGGGGCCAAAAACCAACTCGACCCGTGCAAATGATACCCCACAAATCTATGGGTAGTTTAATCACAGGTTGAACGTACAGTTGAATGTTAATATTGCATAATAATATAAAATATCATGAATAATAATCCACAATAATTATAACAAAAAATTAATTTTTAAAACATTTTGACATTTACTGTTAATTAATATTTAAAACATTTTGATATTGATTGTACAGCACCGCATTTTAAGAAACTTTTTTTTTTTAATGTTGGCTATAATATTCAAAAGAATGTTTTTAGTTACTTTTTCAGTAAAATATAAGTATATAAAATGGCGTCAATATGCCAAAAGAGTGATTAAAATAAAAATGTTTATTTCGTTTAAATAAATTGAAATTTTGGTTGTTAATGACTGAAATTTTATTAATTGTAACAACAAATTGTAATTAAATCTTGTGAAATGTGTTAAATTGTGATTATTTTGTGAAATAAACGTAAAAAATATTTATTTATTTTGGAGTATATTTTCGAAAAAAAAGTTCGATAACTCGAAAAATAGGTGAAAACAAGAAAGTTAGTATTCTTCATTTTCGTCTTATTATAGCTTGTTTTATCATAATTAAAAGTCAAACCGAGGGGCCCTTGTAATCGTATTCGCCCCGAAAAATTGGGAAAGAAGATCATTATTTTTGTGCATTTTAAAGTAAACAATCAAATAATTTAAAAAATAACTTTAAATCTTACAGTCCATCGATAAAGAAAGGGATTGTCCGATGCGTATTTGAAATCCTATTTTAGTTATTTTTAACACAATTCATCTGTGAAATTCCAATATCAAAATGTGGCGTTCGATTCTTGGGCTGATCCCAAGTATTTTCAGATCCTCCTCTATAAGGAATTAAATCTTTTTATAATTTTCTTTGATATAAACATAGTTGTATAAAAAATATTACTTGTATGCTATGAATTACTGCTAAAATAATTAAAGATTTTAAAATACTTAGGTATGAAAATATTACAAATTTGTATGTTTATGTCAAGTCATGTCATTAGTTCACAAAATGTAAATACAAACATAACCTTTTTTCAAATGTATGGAATTTTCCATAAGAAATCTGTACTAATTAAATTATATTCATCGTCAAAATTTTAGATTTTTCAACCACTTTTTAGCTCAACTCCGTGTATGTATCAGCAAATTAAATAAAGGATTTTAAAAGACGTCAAAAGATTTACATTTACAATAAGACCATCATTGTATGTTTTATTGCGCACGCATGTCCATTTTATATATTTATTTTAGAGTTGGTACAAAATTTGTACTACTAAAATTAATAGTGCTCGAAAATATATTATTTTTACCCGAATGCAAAAAAAAATATTTTAAATTGAAATATATGTAAAACGCTATCTATTTCTCAGTGTTGTGTCATGGTGTGGATATGATTCAAATTATCTATGGAATGGATTTATTAGTTTAGAGATCATGGGAGCATGTTGTCGTATTGTATTAGTTAAAGTTTGCTATGGAAAGAATTGATGTTTGAAGCTACAGTAAATTTATATTTGAGTTTATATACAGCTTATACATGTAACGTTAAGGAAAACAAAAGGAATTTATTTTTATATAATTTTTGTGTTCAATTAAATTATACTCAGATAAATATACGCTGCCTCAGAACAAAATATACTGCGTTTCATTTAATTGAAGATTATGCATTTGTCATAAAATCGATACATTTCATGATTGTAATATTTACAAAACTAAGTCGTCAAAAAGTCAAGTTAGTAACATGCAAATATTTGGCTTATACTACTATATGGTTTGATACGAAAAAATGTCCCATTATTACGGTGCCGACAATATGTATTTTCCGGCAGCCGTATTTTCTGTGACAGATGAGATTTTCTCCAGACTGCGCATGATATATGCAAATAAAAGATGCATACAGCAGGCTGAGTAAAAATAAAATACATTTTCTGTTTAACTTTGTTGGAACACTGCCACTTATTGTAATTGACCATATAGTAAAATAACATATTTGTTAACATCTGCATCGGCAACCGTAATTCTCAACTGCACGCAAGTTGTGTTTAGCACAAATGTATATTTTAACCTCTTTAAATGTGTATTCTTAAAAATAAAAATACAAAACTCGAATTTTTATACCCATTTAAGGACGTTCCCAAAGTTGTCATTAAAAATTGATTTTCCTTATGAAATTTCTATATTAGATTATATTTTGAATGAAAAATTTTTATGATGTTAATAAATGCTACTTATTTGCGTTAAATTATAGAGGTTAAGATTTAAATTTATTTTATTTATTAATTTTTTTTGTGTTTTGTAGGGTGTAATCTTTGGGATAAATAATCCCAATGAAAATTATAATTTTTACAATTGAAAAGAATGTTAAGAATGTGAATTACTTGCCAAGTCACGTGAAAAAGATTGAAATCAAATGTAGCTAATTTTTTTCGTTTTAATAATTAAACGATTACCCTTTGTCATAACTTTTTTATAGATATAATATATAATTTTAACAAATCTAACTAATGATTTTCAGTTTTTTTAGACAGTCGTAAGAAAAGAGAGTTATGAATAAAAAATGTTTACTTTTAGAGGACACTTCTCAGTATGCGTAATTAATTTTTTTTTTTTAATTTTGAGTAGATTCTAAGAAAACTGATTTTCTTGGGAACATTCTTAAAAACATTAATTGCCCGGTTGTTATTTTGTATTGTGTTGTTTATCAGCATTACTTTCGTTTATTTATTTAAAATATTTTAAATTGAAAAAATTATAAAATTCAGCATAAAATTAGTGGATTTTAAAATTTTACGTAAGTGTGGAAGATTCAGGCGTCGCGTTATTTATTTGGATATCCATGGGTAAAAGTACAATTTATAAATCAATCATTTCAATACTCGATTTCAAGCTTTATTTTAAATTAAAATATGATGTATATAAATTTCTATTTTTTGCCCCAGTCTCCTAGATTAAATTATTTTGTATTTTATAAATATGTTTTTCGACTACAAAGTAATCATCAGTATGAATTAGCTAGTTGTAATGATTCTCTGCAAACCGTCACCAAATTAGCAATGAATAACATCTCAGAGAATCATTACAACTAGCTAATTCATACTGATGATGACTACTTTGTAGTCAAAATACGTATTTATAAAATACAAAATAATTTGATCTAGAAAATTGGGGCAAAAAATTGAAATTTATTCGAAAAAACCTAGAGTTCTCATTAATAATAATGTATTGAGTAATTAAATATTACTCAATTTGTAAAATACATCAATTTATTAAATATTGGTGTAACTTTTGAAATTGACTTTCAAAAAAGTAGATAAAAAGCAAGTGTTCAATTTTTTAAAAGCATCTGCTGATTTTACGCTAACTCTAAAAATTGACCAATAGTGACAATAGTCAACAAAAATGAATCATAACTTCACAGTTGTATGTATCGAATGAATAAACAACAGTGTTCAGTAAAGACGTAAGAGAAAAACAATTAATTAGTAAATAATAAGTTAATCGATTGCATCCTTTTAAAATAACTAGTCGCAATTCATTTTTTTATTAGGTGGTTTTAAATAATGGCTGTGTGTTCGAACATTATTTTTATATTATTATATTTTGAGTGTATTTTACATTTAAATGCTAAGTTGACAGTTTATAATGATCGGATTGGAAATTTAAACGAACCGTTTGTGATTACAAGGAATGATAATAGTGCTGATCTTGTATTCGAACATGATAGAAATAAACGGGAAGCTATTCCAGAACACCCTTCAAATATAACAACAAAGGTCAGTATTAAACAATTATTTTCAAATTTTATAAATTTTTCATTATTTTGAAACGCCTAACCTAACATTTACACAATATTGTTCTAATTTGTAATTTCATTGTAATTGTAAATAGATATACGTAGATATATTTTACAATTTAGCGGTTTGTGACTATTATCATCAAATATTTCTTGTTACAACTTTATGTCTATTGAGTTAAATTTATTTTAAGTTGTTTTTGCTTAATTCTAGTAAGTACTTAGATTAAATTTTGTCGAGCAGTAAAAATATAATTTAATTTATTTCTCTCCAAGGAAATTTGATGTTGAAAAAAATATTAGTTCATTCGACAGCCGATTTTCAATATTTTTTTTAGAGATAATTATTCATACAAGATTGATCTACTACAAATATGTTTTCTGATTTATCCAGCCATACCTGGGATACTTTAAGCGTAGCTCCTACCCTGTTTTTTTAATAAAATTTTTCTCTGGATTCAAAGAACAACAAAAGAGTACATTAATATCGCAAGTCTATCTAGATATTTTAGTTAAATGAAACCCATTACGATAGGACAAGATATTTGCTTTACTTTAGGACAAAGAAATGATATAAGTACCTTTTCTAAAATATCTTATGATATTCTGCATCTCTATATTTGTTTCATTCATTTGAGACATTAATGATGAATGAAACCTAATTAAAGAAAATATGTTTCAAAAAAAATTATGTTTTACAAATTGAACCGTGATCTCAAAATTTTATAATTACAATTACTCGTATATTTTATAACAATTATACACAAAAGTGTTTTAAGTTGTAAGAATATTCTATAAAATTTTTATTGAATCTTTAAGTATTTAATTTTAAAAATATTATTGTTCAAAAGAAAAAAAAAAACAGTAGGTCACAAAAAGCAATTATAACTTTTTAATAGACCAGTAAAATATTAACCAAATTACTTTTTCTTAAGGCTGCTTTATTCATATTATAGAAGCTCAGAAAATGAAAAAAAAGGTATTTTGTTGTATTTTTAACTTATTAACATGGTTTTCATTTTTCATAGAACAAAGGAATAAGTTTGGCTGTTGATCAATTTCACAATATCAAATTATTTTTTATTATTACGTACAGATATTACGAAAATAATATAAGAAAATCAGGTGATTTTAGATCTTTGCTACCATATTTAGTTATTAAAATATATGTTGTAGAAATTAAAACGTTACGGTCATGATTATGAAAAGTTATCTAGATATAATTATTCAAAATTTAATAATTTATAATTATTCAGAGTTTCCAAACAAGTCAAAATTAGATAATGAAGTCAAAATTAGATAATTGAAAGATATCTCTATATTTAAATAAAATGATAGAGATTTCTTTAGTGCACTCCTTATCCAAAAACTACTGGATGTATTTCGACCAAATTTTGTTTGAACATATTATTAAAAAACAGAAATTTCCAGGATATCTTTATTATAACTAAAGTTTTAAAAAATAAACCTTTTTTATAATTTTTTTTAATCTACATAACAGCTTTAGCCAATTTCGTTAAACATAAAAAAAGAAGAAAAGATTGTTCCACTGCTGGACAATTATTTTTCATTTTTAGCATTATTGTGGGCCGTATTACTAACTAAATACAGCAAACTCGAGTGTCAAGTAAGATATAGTTTTTGCAATAACACGTTTATTTAAAGAGACTTCTGCTTGATCACACCTATTCCATACTCCTTATATATTGTGAAACAAATTATGAAATTGGGAATTCTATATACTAAAAATTTTTCCTGATTGTAAATTTTCAACTGTCTGATAACTTTATGCTTGGTGTCTAGTCAAGGAAAATCTGAAAGAGTCAGAAAATTTTGAATTTGATGGAAAAGTCAAGGAATTAGCCAAGGAAGTAAAAAATTTTCTAGTTCTTTAAATATTAATTTAATTCTTTAAGTTTTGTAATAATTGTCTATGAGAATTTGATCTCGTACTATATCCGAATATTTTTCTTTTTGTTTAAATGATTACTTATTTTTAAGAAATCACTCTTCTTTTTAAACCAAATCGAATGTTACAAATAAAGAACACGCATCCTAAATTTCAACTCGCTCTTACTTTTTATTTTTTACTAATCTTATATATAAAAATGAATTGCAAAATGTGTTTGTAAGCGCATAACTCGAGAATGGCTGGACCGATTTGGCTAATTTTGGTCTTGAAATATTCGTGAAAGTTCAGGGAAGGTTTTAACGGTGAGAAACATAAATAATAAGTAAAGGAAAATACTATAAACGACAATTTAATTTTCGAATACAAAATGTTCCTAGCTGTGAAACATATTTTGTCTTTTTTTTTTTCTCACATGTTACAAATCATCATTTCCATAGAAACCAAAATATAATTTTTAAATTCAAAATAAAACTTCTTTATCTATTCAAAATAAAACTTCTTCATCTCTTCTCACTAGCAATATGACGAACTGTCAACTATATAAAGTGTGCATATCGCATTGTTCAAGTATTACCGGATTCATTCTTGGTTCAGGAGGTCCATATACCTGCCATCAAGTGTATGTGTACCACAGCAAAAATTATCGGGTGAACGCGGTCCCGGGTGTACCCCAGCAAATACCAGGTAAATACCGGGTGCATATAATGTACCGGGTGCACACTAAATACCGGGAATCCGATAAGAAAGGATTTGAAATTCTTCCCCTAAGGGTAGAATTGCATCCGCATGTAAACGATGTAATATCATTTATTAAAATGTGAAAAATAACACAGCAACGCGTAAACCGGGTGGGTATGCTTCAAAATATAAATTAATATCATAATTTATTCTGATTTGCCGCAGCTTCATTATTTAGTTATAGACAGTTGAGAATATGTTATTATATTTAGGAGATATTGATGTTGATTAGAAATAATTTATATAACAAAACAATGTTTACCCGGGTCAGCTATTCAAAATAGAATTTATTTATCTCTTCTTTTCTATATTAGTGGTTCTGGACTTCCTTTTACTATTTTTCATCAAGTATATGAGAACCACTGCACAATATACACGAATTGTGGGTGCACGATTTGATGGGTGTCCCACATCAAATACGAGTGTATATATAAATATTTCGTGTCACGGGTATCCCACACCAAATAGTGGGTTACACATCAAATACCGGGCATCCCATAAGAAAATATTTTCTGAAATTCTACCCCTAATGACAACTCCTTCGTCCAATTTGCTTCAAATTTTGCATGCAATCGATGTAATATCAATTGTCACCGCAACGTGTCCGGGTATGCTTTAAAATATATATTAATATCATTATTTATTCTAATTTGCCTTAGCTTTCAGTATTAAGAAATAGAGGAAAGTTGTTAAGAATATGTTATTATACTTAGAAAATGTTGAAGTTAATTAGAAATATGTGGCAAAACGACGTTTGCCGGGCCAGCTAGTAATACTTATAATAATGATCAACATGCAGTAGTCTGGGGATACAAAATTACTAATTAGATAATTCTATGAAATCATGTACCAATATTTTTCAGTGCGATATATTTACAACCATATGAGAAACAAATTAATGGAAACAATTCTTTTTTTGTTTGTTTATTTATTTGAGATATGTTTCTGGATAAGTTTGCTGGAAAATATTCATGTAAATTTTTGCTGCTTATATTTTTTAACATACATAAATTTTAGTTTTATTGGTAAAAATGTAGTGTTTTAGTTATTTTGGATCATTTTACACAGAGATCTTTCTCATTTCTTCATGGAAGTTTTGAGTTTGCCCCAGAATGAATAATCTTGAAATATGAAATTATAAAATTATGAAGATTTATAGATATATTTATTCTGCAGTTGCAGATTTTTAAACCTACAGATATTTTTATTAACAATATTTAACTATTAATACAATATTAAAACAGTTAACTTTTTTAATTATTATGTATAAAAGAAATATTAATACTTTTTTTTAAAGAAAACGGCTATATTTTCTATTATACTAGCAAATAATTTATTTTGACAATATTAGGTCGGCATATTAACTACTAACCGTACTGATTTTTCATAGATTGTAATTCTAAAAAATATTTACTTGTCATTTTAAGAATGCTAGAAATTATTTTTAAATCCTGTTGTGGGATTTAAATTTCTTTGTATCTAAGGCGATTAATGTCTGACCGAACTTTCGAATTCTCAAAAAACTGTTTCAGCTGAGTTTCAGTCTGCTATCCAACTGAAACCGAAACTACATTCAGAAAATTTAACGTTGCGTTCGGGCATTTTGGTTGCACTGATTTGCGAGTGAATAAGTGTCTTTTTGCCACAAACATCCTCATAGTTGTAAGCCGTGTTATGGCTAAGTCGTGGCTGATTATAATAATATTTTCTTCATTTTCGGAAGAGAATATAAAACCTTAACCAAAATTCGTGACCTCCATGACCCATATCCCCTTTCTTAACCTTATGGCTACCAATGAGACCTTTGACACATACTGTCTTATTACGGTATCTCAAGTAAAGATGTTTAAGTTAAAAATGATTGAAATATATTGGGAATGAAGGAGAATTTGCGTTTAAAGTATCTTTAGTGCTCTGCCACACTCCTGTTTTTTTCAACGCAGCAGCGGACGCTGAAATTCACGTGCGTTAAAGTTTTCTATTGATTTTAATTGAGCCTGCCACGCTATAATTTATTTTCAAGGTGCGTTAAAGCTAAGGCACGTCAGTTTTACCGAACGTCGAACGGATGTTGGAGCTTTCAATGAAATTACATATAGCTTGTAACACAATAGGATTTGATTGTATTTAACACTTACATATTTTTAATTAATTTACAGTTATATTTATTTATAATTATAATTGTATTAATTAAATTTGTGCACTCTGTAAATACGTTGTCATTCTCGGTTTGGTTGTTGTATATAGGTATTGGTTTACCCTTTTGGGGAAAATCTCCAAAAATACCAACTTGTTTTTTATAATTACTAGAAACATGCCCTTTTTTGCTATCGATGTGAAATAAAATCGAAAAACTTTCGTTTTTATTGTATTCGGAGAATTTTCCAAAAATACAAATGAAGTTTTTTGTCTACATTTTTTCAATAAATAGAAAAATTACTATTATATACATCTTTTTCAGTCATGTATTTTTGAAAATAACAAAATACAAATCAGACAAGTTTGAACCATGTTATAAATACATAATAAACATAACACCAACAACCAACTACGTCCACTGAGATAAACGCACGTTTTATAAACTCTTAGCGTGGCAGCTCGTTTTTAACACAATAGAAAGCTAGAACGTCCGTTGTATATCAAACTCTAGTGTGGCTGCTTGTATTTAACACAATAGAAAGCTAGAACGGACGTTAGTTTCAACGCAGCTTCGTAAAATAAACACTAATTTGGTAGAGCTCTTAATTGGACTAAAAATAATTTTTTCTTGACAATATATGATTGACTATAAAATTCTACTGCAATTATGTTTTAGGTAACTTTTACTTTTTATAATTTATGATTCGTGTGAAACGAGGGTTTGATACATTGTACGTGCTTGATTTTTACATAAAATTTAATAAAATTATCGAAACGAAATAATAAATTTTTTAACAAGAATAAATTGGAAACATAAATTTCAATGCCGATTCGTATATCACTTTTATATGATAAGTATAAATAATAATTACTGACTTACATGATAAAAATATAATTAAACGAATATTTTTAAATGAAATACATACGTATTGTTTTGTATAACTTTTATTGCATATAAAAAATTAAAATTAAAAAAATAAAATAAAATAGCTACATCTGCACTAATTAATTTTACATAAATTACGTCCATTGCTTGACTCCTTCATTAACTGTTTTCTAATAAATGTTTTGTATTCACCTAATAGCAAATCAATAATTATATATGTTTAACGCTAAATCAGCAATTTTTATGAATTCCGTTTCAATATTTTAAAATAAGAAACTTAGTTTTAATCATTTCAGAACTTAAAAACAATTTAACTGTTTTGAACGGAAGTAGTATAATCTACAAAAAACCAAAAACAAATACAATATGATGATTAAACCTAAATGTAAAAATTACGTTTTATTTAAAAAAAAAACCTATTAATTAAGTTTATCATGAAGCTTCCCTTTGTGGTTCTAGGCAAAATCCCAAATCCTCCATCGTTAAGTGTTCAACTAAAAATGTTACACGAGTTCAAAGACCACAAATAAAACAATTTTTTGTTCGGTTTCTTTTATCTGATAAAATAGTGTTTATCAAATTTATAACTTAGGATATTGCCTACAAAATATTATATTAATTTTTTCATAAGACAAACAGTTTTCGAGAAAGTTTGATTTAAAAATTTGTAATGTTTATGTTCCACATAAAACGAGTTTCTCACTTCCACACGATCTTTGGGGTAGAGTACAAAATGTCTTTTTTTTAGTAATAAGCATTTGAGTGACTGTAGGCACCGTGCATCAAATTTTTTCGCTTCGTTGCTATGGCTTTGTCATTTTTTATTGTTCAATAATTTTTGTTTGATATTTTTTTCTATATAATTTACATATAAACAATGGAACAATATAATAAATTCGAGAATGCGATTGTTATATTATAAATTTTTAGCTACTTGTAGCACATCAAACGATTAAGAAATATCTTCCACATATTATGAACGGTGCGAAAATTGTATCCGAATATTTAATATTGGGTTTTAATTACAGGATCTGCGCGACCGAGATTCACTCATTTTTGTTTTTATTCCAGCCATCTTAAACATAAAAAGGATCAAAATCGGAATTTGATGGAATAAGCTAAATTTTTGTACAAATATTTATTTTGGTAATTTATTAATGAAAGAAAAACTGAAAGTATTCAAATATTTTGTGCGGAAGGTGTACTTCTTCATTTACAAATACTTTGTGAAAATTAAGCTTAGCATACTTTTTAAGGTTAATTTTTAAGAAGAACAAGAGTATAATGGATCTCTGCTGGAACTTTTACGAATAAACTTTTTCATTTTAATTGACAATTCCTTTTTTGTTCGAGCAGTCAACAATAAGATTATAGAGAAGGCAAAGTCTATAAAAAATATCTTAAGCTTTGTGTTGAATGTGCTGCCATCAGTTATTTATTTATTTTAAAGGGAAAAAAACATTCATTGATCTACCCGTTAACTGATCGTTTCATTGGTCGACGTCGACGATTCGACATCACCTTCTCCTTGTCTTCGAATCCGACTGTTACATATTAAGTTTCCACGTGATTTTAAATTTGTTGGTTCTTGATTAAGCCTTATTTAATAATTTTAAGATATATTGTCTAGTAGGAATCGGCGATTGAATACCAAAAAGTATTCTAATTCAATTTTTTTACGCGATTTTTATTGTCATACTGATGATATAAATACATGTTGCCAAAGGAAACCCAAGACCATTTTAACCGTTACTACTTAGCATTGATACTTTCAAACGAGAATTTTTTTTATAATGAAATACGAACAAAAAAGGTCTTATGAAAAATGATATCTATATAATTTTTAGGTATAATTTGTTTAAAAATATTAATATTTGGCGCAAACTTGTTTATGGTTTATATAATTTGTAAATGAATCCATAATCAAACATAGCATGTTTAATATGAATAATCTTTAGAATTAATATTCCGCTTTTATATTTTTTATCAAGCGATAAAGAGATGGTAATAAACAAAACTTTCTATGTCTGAAGGAAACATGTTAAGCACTGATTCCTGAAACATTACATTAAATGAAAATATCTTGATAAGTTTTTTTTTTTAATATTGGTCAAGTTTTTGAGTGACATGCGCACTACAAAAATTTCTATAATTTTATTTATATAGATTCTAGGAACATAATAAAAACTATTTACTGGAAACTATCTTAACACTATATTATACGGATGTTTTTATATTGTAATCAAAAGATTATATGTTATTAATGATGTATTGGTACTTAAAATAACAATACAAAAGCTTCGTTGCAAGAAGTTGAGGTCATCCGTTCCTGATCCAATGTTTAATAAAGCATCTTGTCTTGAATGATTGGCACAAGGACTAGAAAATATTTATGTTTATATTCATGTTTATTACGTTCTATTTTTGGATTGGAATTGTAAATACACTTCAATCAATAAACAAATATAATGATAATACACATTAATCAAATGTATTGAAGAACGATAAATAATAAATGATATGTCTTATTTGTATTAGGTAGATATTGAATATATAGGATGTAACAATACGACCGTATAATGTTTTTTAATTTATGTAGGTATACCTATATAATGCATAAGTTTCTATATGTCGTTTTTTCTTTTGAAATTTTCGTTTTTTGGTGACTATTTTTCGAACTTATATCGATTATAGAACGAAAACAATAAATTTTTGAAATAAAAATAAGAGTTCAAAATTGTGTATTTTTGTCCAAGAAAATTGTACACAAATTAATCATTAAAATTTATTTAAGGGAACCTCAAAGATAATCGAACCAAAAACTATCCTTAAATATAATCCGCAACATCCGAATTTTTAATATTAATTATTTTTAACACAATTCCATTGATAGAATGCGGTGCTCTAAGGTCCTGGTCTAAAATTAAAATAGGTTCAATTAAAATATTATAAAAATATATATTCAATATCCTCAGCTCTATTATGCATTTTAAAAGAAACCAATTTTCTTTTCATAAAATTCATTTACTGAAATTCTTAGACTTTTTTTAACTGCATAAATCAATCCATTTAAAATTTTCACTAAAATCTTATTTGATGTCCAAGGAAATTCTTAAAAAATATATGCTTTTAAGTTTTTCACTTGCTAAAAGTTATTAATGTGGTTTATATTTAACTGAGCTTTTGGATTATACATAATTAAATGTTATACACACCGTTTATTTGGGTTCCAATTTTCAAATTATTTTTTATAGAGCGTTCGTATTTTAAGAAAAATAGATTTTGGGCTCTTAGATGAAGGAAATACTAAATTTTATAATTTTTTAGTGGTTATTATGTTATTGCTGTTCTAATTTATTATGGATTAATTGCTTTTTGTGGACAAATAATTCTAATTTATTTTTCTTTAACAAAAATTCTTCCTAACCACAAATTCAACCACTTCCTAAAACAAATGATGAGATCACCCAAAACAAATTTTCAATTAATTGCATCACTTACAACAAGTGGCTGTGTACGCATACGACTGTGAGGCCTCAGGAAAAAAAGTTATAACGTTATATTAATTAAGTTTAACATAAAAATATAATGTCTTATATTATTATTATATACCATATGCATAAATTTATTTTTATTAAATATTTTAAATAGATCTGTAACTACGCAATAACATTATCAGATAATAGCTAGGGCGCCAAAATCTTTTGATATCCGAAGAATGTGTATTGCTGTACACAAATTTTTTAAATTTATTTTTGTGAGCTAAAGTCAATTTTAGAAAGTGTTTGTCTCTGGATCGGATTAAACCTTGCCATTTTTCGTTCTGCTGATTTCGAGATATAAATAGTTTATTGTTTAAAAGTATGAAGAGTTTTCAAGGCTGAAAAAATCTTAAAAAATGAAATTTTGTATCAAAATACGTAAATAATCGTTTAAAAATCTACCGGTTACTTCTTACTTTATTCCTTAAAATTGGAATTGTTATATATTATTCATAAAATATTTTTTTAAAATTGTACGCTATATTTGACGCATTTTTGGTGTTCAATTCAGTTTAAACTTTGTATTAAGAGATTTTAACAGCTGTAAGAAGAACAATCCTTTTTTTCTGTTCAATTCAGTTTAAACTTTGTATTAAGAGATTTTTACAGCTGTAAGAAGAACAATCCTTTCATATTTTTAGCACAAATAACTCAAAAAATATCCAAATATTATGGAATTTGGTATGCACAATATAGACATGGAAACCTAATGATTGTCGAAAATTATTTGTTCGGTAAAAATCAAAATTTGATTTAATATTTAGAAATGCATTTTCGGAAAAAACTCTTCGACAAACAGTAGGTTTTCGTATCAATATTGTGCATACCAAATTTCATAACATTTGAATAAGTATTTTTTGAGCTGTTAGAAGTACACTCCTTTATGTAAGGAGTGTTGATAAACCGCCTTGGCCTAAATTTTTTTATTTTCTAGCGATTCCAGTTTTTTTTTTTTATTAAGTCACTTTTTAGTTTTGTATTAAAAAATCAAGTAAAACATTATTTTTTCGAAGAGCTGTTTTTAAAAATATTTTTTTCATATTATTGAAATTACTATTACTATCTGTCCTTATTGGTTATATTGGTATTTATTATTAGTTATATCTTTACAATGTGGATAAGCTTGCGTATCTTCTAATTCTCAACAAATGTTTTATATTATAATAATTATGAATTGAATATTACACAAAGATATAACACTAACGAAATTTGCATTGCCACTAATTTTTTCTATAAACAGCAATTAGCACAAAAGTAAAATTTTTTATTTATATGCGTTAGAAACTATTTTTTCTGTCATTTTTATAATTTATTCCGTTAATCTCAAGAACGTTTGTCTTTACGAATAACGATGATATATCTTCTGTATACAAAATATGCCAAAAATTGTAAGATTATTTGACAATACCGTAAAATCGAGTATCTTCGAAAAATGACTTTAGGATAAAAAAGTTCATTAGTGACAAGCTGAGTTAGTGGCATTTTCACCTGCCTTATAATCGAAAAAATAGAACATTTTTTGCCTATACCAGTCAAATAATCAAGCACCGCTTTTGGATTATTTCAAAAAATTCTCTCGATCATCTGGCAGGTATAAAGTACCAATAAAACCACCTGAAAATATATTTTTTGTTTAATTATTATTATTCTGTTTAAATGTCAACATGTGTCAAATATATTGTCTGCTCGTATATGAAATTCAAATTTAAAACCATTTTGTGAAATTTTAGATTTGATGAAATCATTTGGATATTAATGGATATTCGAATTTTTTGAATACTAAATTAATAGATATTAAAATTTCAATTAGTATTTAATTATATTTTTATAACAAAAACTGTAGGTTAAAAAAGTTGGAACACATTCTTCAGCCAAGTGTTTGGATATTGCTAAAGATGGGTACAAATTTTCAAGCTGGTATCAAATACCTGCTTAAAATTGTTGCCAACTGTAGACTCAAAAGCTTTGTAGGTGTAAACTTCAAACAGCTATAAAAAATATATTGGCACCTTGATTAAAACTATATGTTTAACTATATCAGCTGAATAGTTGCTAGGGAATCACAAAGCATGTTTGTTGAATGCATCATATAGCAGGAAGCTTGAATGCATATTATGTATGACGGTTGTATAGTGAATAACATAGCTCAGATAGGCTTTATATAATATAAAATAAATAATCAATACTATATATTATATAATCATGCTTCATTTTTTATTTATTTTGTTAGTCTATCAGTTTGTTGTTGTTTCGAAATAAATAAAATGAGAAATAATAATTAAATATACACCGTCAAATGAATTCCGAAAATCTTTACTATCGTGAAAAGTTCGATTCCAAATAGATTATTTACTCTTTCCTATCAATTAATACATTTCATTGAATGTATGAGATATCCACGAAGTATAGAAAATAAAAATCTAAATAGAATAATATTATAATAATTTTTTTCGGTATATTATTAACTAGATAAGAATATTTAAAAGTTGTCGATTAATTCTTAAAATTAAAATTTGTATTGTGAAATAAATTTTATTCAATTTTTAATTTGTTTTTTTGTTTTTGAATAGTCAATAAACATTGAAATTGGGTGACTGACACTGAATTTGCTAATTGCACATTAACATGTGTGAACTAGACTCAATATCATTACAAAATTAGAAAATTGAATTAAAATTGATTTAAAAGAAAAATGTTATGTGCTCTCAGAGAATAATGCATTTATTTCTTTCTTGAAATATGTAATCTTTATGGAGATACGTAGTAATGTCTGGATACCATCAATCTATTGATTAGTCATGATATTCCTACGTTCATATTTTGATTGTTTTAAGATTTAAAAAAATTACTTTAGACCCTGTCTGTCATGAATCAATAATAATATTTCTAAACCTTCAGAAATTAACCTGAACATTATAGCATATATACAAATTGCAAGTTCATTAATGTGAGTTTTTTTGAAGGTGATTCTTTTTTTGAAAATTTTTATTTTTTACTTTTGATTGTTGTATTTACAGTGCAGATAGAAACGATATCTTTAAGCAGTAACTTTTTTCATGCGCTTTGAAATTTTAAAAAGAATTCATTATAATTTTGAAAAAATAAATATTAAGTAATTCACAGCTTTTTTCATAGTATTTATATTTTTATTTAAAAGAAAGCAAAGCTTTTTTTCTAATAAAAACAAAATTTTGCTCTTATACAACAATAATATAAAATTTTTTTAAAAAAAATTATGTGAATTTTTCTATTAGATATGAACCATTTAATTGCATGTGTAAATGTTTTATTAGAAATGAAATTTTATCAGAAATTTGTTCATATAGAATCAGAATATGTCCTAGGAGATTATTGTTCTAGAACAAATGAGCACTTTGAACAAGAAAAAAATAGTTTTTCCTGTATTTCATGTATATATATATATATATATCGAGTATACCTCTTATGGTATTTTCTTTAAGGAGTGCTTTCTGGCTCACAGTTCAATTTTTTTTAATGAAATTTAAAATACAAATTCTTAAAGCGAAGTTTTTAATTTCTATCATAAAGGCAGATAGTTTACTTAAAACTAAAAAAATCTTTAATCAATAATAAGTTGTTTCATTCACCCAATAGTATACATGCTTAAGTGACAGGCAAATCGATTCGATTGGTTATATGTTTAAAAATGATCTTTTTTCGTATCTTATCTGTACAAAAGAAAACAAAACAAGTAATCTAGTAAACATAACGAACACTGACGAACTTATGTAGTAATATTTTGTTTACTAAACTTAAAATTCAATATAAAATAGATTATTTATTTCTAATTACTCATGAATCATGTGGTTTTGTGTTCAATGTTTATCAATTGGCAAGTCATATGTTTGATTCCAACATATTGGACAATAACAATGAAATGCTATCGACTTCTTTTATCGATCATCTAGTAATTTTATCGAATATTCTATTCTTAAAGAAAAATTTTCAAATAATCTATTTATTATTAAATAAATTAGATTAACACCTTTTATCATTGAAATATCAATTAATTTATACTTTTCATTTTTTTTTATATTATAATATCTTATTAAATTCGTAATAAAAACATGTTCCAATTGAATAGTCAACTAAATTCTTTTTTATAACGAATTTTGGAAAAAATCAATAGATTTATAAAATTTTTTAGTTGTTTTTAGAGCTCTAACAAAAAAAATCTACCTCCACTGATAACGTAATGTAAATACCCAATTAACATTTGTGAAAAATCATAATTTCGGCAACCACTTTTACTGTTGAATTGTTTTCTATAAATATTGATGTTAACCTACCTCTCCCCCATGTTACAAAATTATTCGAAACCTGTCAATAAATGATGTGCTATTTATGTGGTAATTAGTTGGTCTATTTTAGATATTTGTGCTCCAACTGTTTAGGAGAAAATGTCATTTGAAATAGGGGGTAACATTGATTTAGCTTCCCCAATGCGTAATTCATTCGAAACCTATCAAAATATTTATTGCTATTTATGTACTCAATAGTTGCTTTATTTCGGTGCTTCAACCGTTAAGACGAAAACGACATTTGAAATTGGCACCGTTGCAGTCAAAAATAGTCACCTTTCATGTAACACTAAAAATCACAACTAATAGCTATAAAACATAGTTTGTAATTATTGAATACTTTAATTAAACAATTATATTTGTTTTTAAAGGAATTTTTTATGCGATTTACACAATTTCTCTTCACCTTTAATTAAAAAAATACAGCGATCGAAGTTTAAAATTGATAGCATTTAGGTGCGATGCTTTTTTTCACCAGCAACAAAATTTGGAGTATTTAACGGTAAATAACTAAAAAAATTACCTTTTTCATTTAATATACTGTGCATTACAGTTCAAACCTGTACGTCTACTTGCTCCTATTTTTGTCCATTTGCGGGGTTCTTCATAAAAATAATCAAAATAGTCATGCTAATTTAAATTAAAAATTGGATTCTATAAGATACATTGCTGCAGTTTTTTTTTTTAAATAAAATCATTTGTACTCGATTATTATGGAGAAATGATTGAAAAATATTTTGTTTTGTAACATAGAACAGGAAGTTTTTAAATGTATTGCAATTTTAACTTGATTACTTAACTTGATAGCAGTATATGTAAAATGTGTTGGCATTTAATAATGCGATAAAAATAATAAAATGTACATAGGTCTACCACTTTTCTCCCGCCGCTCTAATTTGAGGCTTTATTACAAAAACACGATTACATACATTAAGTTTCAAAGTATTATCCATCGTTAGCTACCACTTTAGCCCATCGACAGCAGGCAAATCCCGCCGCGAAAAAATTCTTCATCTTTCGATAAGATCCATGTGTCGATCCAATTTTTCACTTCTTCATACGAATTGAAGTGCTGGTCAGCCAAGTCGTGTGCCATTGAGCGAAATGGGTGAAAATCAGACGGAGCAACATCTGGAGAGTACGGCGTGTGACGTAAACCTTCCCATTTCAACGTTTCGAGATATTTTTTCACCACTTTGGCAACGTGAGGTCTAGCATTATCATGCTGTAAAATCACTTTATCGTGTATCTCGTTGTACTGTGGCCGTTTTTCTTTTAAAGCACGCCTCAGGCTCATCAATTGCGTTCTATAACGCTCACATGTGATGGTTTCAGACGGTTTCAGAAGCTCATAATAAATTACGCCAAACTGGTCCTACCAAACGCCGTCCACCACTACGACGGTCTTCGACAGTAAAATCACCACTCTTAAAACGTTTGAACCATTCCGACACGTTCTGTCACTAATAGCCGTTTTACCATAAGTATCTAAGATAATTCGGTGAGCGTCAGCCGCCGATTTTTTCATATTGAAACAAAAAAGCAATACTTCCCGCAAAAGACGAGAATTCGGTTTAAATTCGGACATATTTAATTAAAATTTTATTATGATGCAAACACAAATTAAGTTTTATCAAAGTAGGGTTATATTTACAAATATCAAAACAAAGTGTTCGACGACTGCGATTAATATATTTCAACTACTACCGACTACTACCGCCATTTTTGGAAAACGGCGGGAGCAAAATTGTATAATAAAGTATGAATTTGAATCTTATTTTAATAATCACAGATTTACAGATTTTAATAATCAGAAGTAAAAACTTAAATGTGGCCGAAAATCGGAAAATTAAAAGAAAAACACCGAAAAATTTCATAAATATATTTTTTTTGTTAAAAAAAAATATAGTCTGCATTTAATAGTTTAATTTTTTCGAACACATCACTATTTAATATTTATGCCATTTTAAATCATAAAATTAGTCCATATATTTATTAAAAATATATGGAGTAGACCTGATTGCCTACCGACTAAATGCAATCTAACTATATCTGTTAAATTGCTTACATGATGCTTTTTTGAGAGCAAAAATATCGTTTCAAAAAAAGTACCGATTTTTTCGACCACTAACGTGAAAAATTGATCATATACTTTGTTCATAATTGACAGTTTTATACTTAATTTTGGAATCCTTTAATTTGGATAAACTTTATTATAAGGTCGACATTTTTGATAAAAATTTCCGTTGATAAATGTGATTGTTTTTAAAAAGTTGCGAATATGCGTTTATAAGTTATTTAAATTAAAATTTATATTATAAATTATTTTTTTCAAATAAGATTATTGGAAACAAAATAAATTTACCAAAACGTAATAAATAATGACATAATTTATTAACTAGGACTAAAACAACAAAAAGTATAGCAAAATTAATTATTGTCTTCTATAAAATAATAAATAAAAATGGAAAAAAAAAAAATTGTAAAGAATTAATCTCTGAAATTAAGTATTCTGTTTTATTACAAATTTTGTGTATTTAAAAAAAAGTTTGATATGAAAACTGCCATCATGAAATACGTAGCAATAATATTAAGGCAATACAATTTTAATTATTTACAGGTATTTTTTTTTTTTTTTTTTTTAGTATTTTTAGTAGTAGATATAAAAAAGTAGCCTATATGTGACCCAGGGATAGTGTAGTTTCCCAACGGTGAAAAAAATTTTCTAATCGTAATAGTGGTTTATAAGTTTATTCGTTACACACAAAAATACAAAAATTTCCTCTTTCACCCGGGTAGTTCCGGTTCCCCTGTAAATATAGGAATAAAAAGTAGCTGATGTCGCCCATGCATACTGTAGCTTCCCAACGGTGAAATAATTTTTTTAATAAGTCAAGTAGTTTTAAGTTTATTCGTTATATACAAAAATACAAATGTTTCGTCTTTATAATATTAGTATAGATATGTCACCAAAATTTAAAAACTTATACGAAAATGTGAATATTGATATATTGATGACGTTTATGATATATGACTCTCTTATTGCTTTACAAATAATAAAAATATATTTTATTAGTAATTAATTTTTATATGAATTATATTAATCTACAACAAATGACTAATAGAGGTTTGCTTTCTTTGAGTCAATTCAGTGTGACATGTTTAATGCTGACTCTACACATATTACATTTGTTTATTTATCTAAAATATTATGATTACTAAGAAGCGGGTCGGGTCGGGTCGGGTGTTGTGATTTTATTAAGTCATACATATAATTCAATTACTTAATATTTTTATTATATTCAAGTCAATTAAGAAGACAGTACTGTCATAAATTTTAAATGTATTCGTTATCATTTGTACTTGGCTTCATAGTTTGTTTGGTATAGGAGATAACTAATTCAATAAGTTTATTTACCTTAAACAATGTATATTTAGTTTATATTAAAAATGGTTAACGATATTAGAAGTGGTACTTGTATAAAAATGGCGTTAGAATCAAAATAAGTTATAGAATTTTTTTAAATCCATTGAAGGAATTTAACATCATTTATTAAGTTTAAATGAGGATGATAATCGATTTTAATTCAATTACAGAAATTTATTTTGGCATTAGTCTAACAACTACTGGCTCTACCTCATACTATCGACCGTGCGTCTGTAAGAGGGCAGATTTCTATTTTACATAAAAAAGGTTCTGTCTTTTTTGGTTATTATTAAAAATAACGGAGCTAGAGCATCTAGAAGTTTTACACGCTGTTCTAGAGAGCTGAAGGAAAAATATATTAAAGAGTCCGATGTCTTAAAATACCCATTTTCCGACGTCGATAACTCTCGTATTACATGATTATCGAAGTATTCTTGATAATAAAAGAATAATGGACACAAAAATTCTTCATGATTGAATAGCTACATACATATACGGATTGTCTTCACTGAATGAGCTGTAATTTAGATATGAGATTTAACAGAGTGCATATTTTATGTCACATAAAATTTTCTATAACAGTAAACTTCACTTGATTTGCGACCCTCCCGTACACCAGTTTTGGTAAACACAAATTTAAAAATATTCGTTGAGTAGTTGAGTTAGACGCGTCTGAATGAGTGGCACATTTCGACAAATGGAAGAACACAAAAAAGTTGTTCAGGATGTTCCAAACCGTTAACATACAATTTTTTTTAAATTGAAGCAAAAAAAAATTGGTTTTTGCTATTAGGAATACAATAATTTCCATATCGGTATAGATAACTTTGAAGCAAATGGCCACACTTTTTCAAATATTTCATACCATTAAAAATTGTAAAATGCACGTTTTTTATGGTGTTTTATTGATTTAATTTATTTTTATAAAAGTAAAATTTTCACTTATAAATTATAAATAATCACACCATTAAAATCGTGAAATCGTGTTTCAACTATCAAAAGATTTCCAAAAGCATACATACACATTTCCGCTACAAAAAACACCAATTGTTGGTGTGTGTATTACAGTGAAGGAGTACATTTTAACATAGAACGAAGTATTTCATAGAATATAATATTGAACGAGGTATTTCATAGAATATAATATTGAACGAGGTATTTCTTTACTTTCGAGTTATACTTGACAACAACAACAAAAAAATACTCGGCAACAGGTGGCGTCACATTTTTTTTTATAGTTGAGTACACATCTATCGATATCAGAATTATTATGTTCTATTTTCTAAAAAAAATAAACATTTTTTGTACAGATTATTATTTCGTGTCTGTTCTGCCTGTAGAAGATCTTGACCTGTTTGTAAAAAAAATATTTTCTTCGGCTCTTAGAGTTTTTATAAATAGAAGTTTTGGAACTTCCGACTCTCTGACGGTCTGTTAAACTCTCTAAGTCGAACTCTGGTATCAGATAATTTTGAAATATTATTGTTATGAATGACGAGTCTGAAAAATTAACAGAAACATGTTTTTAAGAATCTATTGACATGTTAATAAAAGTTTTCAGAATATGTGAATGTTTCAAAAATTACTTAACACGCAAAAAAATAAGAGTAAACCGAAGGCAAAATAATACTGTATTTATGATGATTCAGAAAATAATGTACTTTTACATAGTTTAACTATCTTGGTGTATGTAATTTTTAAAAATCACAGACGTAATAAAAATTCAAATAATAATTAAATCATTATTTTATTAGAAAAATACTGTATATAAAATATGGTGAATTGTAATTCTTTATATTATTAATGTTTTTCTTTGTATGACTAAACAAGCATCACTTTACTGATCTGTCTATACTCTCCGGTGTTTAATTGAGCTGAAATTATAATACAATTATTATGAGGGTGAAAACTGAATTGTTTTCAACTTCTCTCTAAAATTTATCATTATAATTTGATTCAATAAATCCTTTCTTTTGTTTTTAACTTTTTAGTTCTGCTTTAACAATATAAAAATACTTGTTTTTAAAGATATTTTTGATATTTTTGCTCCCTGCTTTAACCACTTTTCTATTCTTTGTACTTTTATTTTATCTAAGCGCTTTTTCATTTATCAAAAATATATAAAGCAAGGAAAAATTGTATTGTCATTATAAAAAATTTTTTTAAAAAACAGCCGACTCAAAAAACAAGAATTAAAATGTAAAAAATACTTTTAAATTAAAAACTTATATAAATGTCCTTTGGCCAATAACTTTTCGAAATCAAATGAATCAAATTTTTAGAGAGAATATTAGCAACTTCGAAAATAATTCCTAACAAAGAATTATTTTAAAAACTTTGAATTTAAAGTTATTTTTTAATTTCTGTTTTTTGTCCAATAAAAAAAATATCATTCCAATGTTGTACTACGTTGTAAAACGGTTGCGTAGTCATACATAAAAAATTATACTTACGGATAGACTTAAGAATCTCTTCTATTTTTCGTCGATAAAAGAAATACTGAAATTGCTGAGCTAATAAAAGATAAATGAAACGAATAAAAATTATGTTTGTATTATTCAGCTTATAATAATAATAATAAAATTAATAAATACCTATTTTGATAACGTAATTTTTAATACATAGAACAATACGATTTGATTGGTAGATAATGAAATAATTAATAGAATAGATAGAACTAACTCTTAATGTTTAAATCTTAAAAATTATTTCTTTGTATTTGTTGTTATTATTATTTAATTTATCTATAATTTTTCATATAAATTAAAAAATTTATTTTAGTGGTTTAGTATAAAATTAAGGGTATAAAGGACTTCGATCAAACGAATGCTTTGGCCAGAGCTGCCAGATTGAATAATTGGATACAAAATTTGTATAATATGATGTATCCTGTTTTTATAATAGATTGCCTGAGCTTCTATTACAAACCATTGGTTATAAAATACAATAAAAAAGTTACATTAAAAAAAAATTGATATTTGACAATCAATTTGTAGTAAAACTGAACTCAGTACAATAAGAAAACCTGAAAACTAAATTAAAATTGATTCTAAAATAAAGAAATTAAAAGGTTCTTAAAGAGATAAATTATTTTCCTTCTCTTTTTTCAAAAACAAAATTATACATGTAATCTTACAGATATAAAAGCATGTGATGTCATACAATTAATTGTATGCCCCTCTTATGTTTAATCATTTTTGACTAACTTTATCTTCTTTATATTTACAAACTAAAAAAAAAACTTCAGTTCCATGGTACCAAACAATTCAAACTTTTGTTTTCTTTATAATATAGTATTAGACCAGAGTAGAAGCCTTAAAAAATGATAAAAGGTGGAAGAAAAGTACAGTAGGATGAAACCCATTAGAAACGCAAGATAATATGATACAAATGAAAGAAAAAATAAATTACGGGCGATCTGACGTTGGGAAGTAGGAGGGGTGAGTTTTTAAGGGTAAAACACGGTTTATTTCGATTTCCGGCAAAACTACAAGTCCTATGGAAAAAAGTTAAATGGAAAAGTCGTAGGTAATAAAAAGATCTATAACTTTTGTATTTACACTTTTTTCACATAACCTCAACATTTTTCGATTGAAAATTAGGGTGATTTTTCGATATTTATTCAAAGTAAGATGAAAAAATAAATATTTTAAATCCAAAAAATTATGAGCAGAAGACGTCAGTCTCGGTGACACCTCAATCTTATGAGTAAGTTTAATGATTCTCATTACTATACAGTAAAGTTCTTGAATGTGATAAATGTGAAGGTGTAGAAAATTTTAACAAAACTGGAAAAAGTGTCCTAAAGTTACAGAGGAAAAATCATAAATAGATAGATACAGAGAAACGAAATCCCAAATGGCATAGCTGTATCAATAACAAAAAACTAATAGCTTCTATCAGCAATAGACACTCATGGTAAACTTGTTATAAGGAAGAAAATATAGAGCTTTTTATCATCATTGGTTTATACGTCCAATATGTAAGAATAAAAATGAATTTTATAAATTTGTTATTACGAAGGTCCTGATAGCCCTGTAAAAAACAAAACTTCCGGACTATAATAATCATGCATAGCAAATTTCATTAAAATTGAAACGTTCATTTTAAATTAACATTTAAACTTAGGTCTGTGCAAACAAAACGAAATGCAAAATCGTCTAGTTATAACATAGACCTTACTTCACTAACAAGTGTATGGATTTCATATTTCATGTATTTTTGAAAAACTATTGATCAAATATATGTCGGGTATTTAAATAATTTACACAGTTAGGTATCTTCAGCTGTTGTTGAAGGATTGAATTTTATTATTGTGTCGAAACAACAATGTTTCATTTAATAAAAAATCTCGTAATTGACATTTATGTAATGGAATTAAACGAGGTTTATAATAATAAAAAATACATAAAAAACATAATCTATATTTATACTTTGTTATGTACAATACTACACAAGGGGCAATTATTATAGCGACAATTATGATAATTTGATGATAATAGACATACACACACACACACACATTAATGGAAGTGTCTTCTTGACCCGCGACAACAACAAATATTTTCAATTAATGTAAATGCCACGCCGGCATATTTATTTGATTTTTTTTAATATAATCAATTTTATAAAAACTTTAAGCTGATAGAAGTTATTAAAGCCGATGCCACATGATTCGTTCAACACTTTCCTGTGTTGGACATTTGATAATTGGATATGTCGTGTAGACAATATACGAACTACAAACGTCCAATGTTCGTATTGGATGAAGTTCGAGCTGTTGTCAGTCTTTTCTCCCACATCAAAATGTTTTCGGTACTTTAATTTCTTTATAATATATTAATGTTACAATAAATCTTAAAATTTAATAATTTAATGTTCATTCTCACAAAAAATTCAACCAATACCAAATGCGATTACAACAGTGGAATATTTGATTGACGTTGAAGGCCAATATTTAATTCAAATTATTCTTACATCGTGTCGAACCGACTTAAGTAAACCGAAATCTTATTCCTATTTTTATCAGTATAAAGTATTGTATTCAAAGTAATTATAATTGTTATAATAGTTACAAAATTTAGTAAAATCAATGTATAAGTATGAAAAAATTCTTCATTCAGATGGCGCTCCTGGCATTTTTTAAATATAAAAGCTATGCACGATTGAAGTTTCAATAACAGAGGAATGAAATAATGCAATTTTATATTCTATTAACTATATTTAAACCATATATAAATGTATTTTTATACGAAAATTGCAGTCATTCTTATATTAATTCTATTTTTACATCATTTTTTTTATTATACAGTTAAATGGGGAATTAAACTCGAAATGGAAGGAAGATAATAATATGCTTACATCGTTTGTCTCATAATTTGATTTTTTACGTACTTTTAATTCTTCATAAAAAATTTTTCCTATTTTAAATTTTCTCAAAATTACTCATATTTTATTAGTATTAATTATCAAGTATTATATAAAATAATTATGTTATGAATATAGGTTAGAAAACATATACTATAAACATATCGGTGCCATCACATCATTGTCAGAATAACTACGAATAGCTACTTTTATTTAGCTGCAGTAAAGCTAAATAAATTCTCTTCGCAGCACTTATACTTTAAAAATTAATTTTCTTGGCACCGGTAGTAATATTTTAAAATATTTATTGTCGGAGCCGCCGGTCACGGAGACCTAACCATACAGAAATATTATTTTTTATGAGAAATTACCCGTAGAAAATTTAATAATAATAAAATAATATTTTTAATAATATTTTTCTGATTCAAAATTTTAACACTTGAATTTTTAATAGATCTAATTTCTATATTGATTATCAAACTAAAATATTACATCACTTTGAGAGATGACTCAGTAAAAGAGCTGGATATTTATTTAAAATTGGAGAGTTATGTCATGGATTATGTAATTATTTGACCAATACTCCTCATGCCCGAACTGCTTGAAAAATGTCAAATATGAACGAGTCTATTAGGTAGATTAATAAAAATGTGTTTAATTAAATTACTGTAATGAAAGTAATATGTGTCGTATACAATAATAATGTGTTTATACGCTCAAATTGTGGGGGATATAAAGGAAATAATGTTTCAAAGTTTTTTTTGAAAAATAAACATTTTTTTAATGTTCGATTTTGTTCATTCACGAACCTAAACTCACTTTTTATGTCTAAAATACGCCATCAAAATTTTAGCTTGCTATCACATTTTAATGACAGGCACCAATGCCCAAATTTTATTAGTACCTTCAATATCTTCAGTGTTACAAAACTTTGGACTAAGTATAACAGCCCCCCCCCCTCATATATATCATATTTTACGGATATAATAAAGGCCAATTCTGTAATGGATGTAGAGCCTAAAGAAGTTTTAAGTAGTAATAAACTTACGTTTTGGCCACACAATCGCTGTCTCTTTCTGGAAAATGGTAAATTTCATGAGGATATTTCCCGGTACATTCTCTTATGTCTACGGTTTTCTGATATGGGACGATACAACACAGCGAACATGCTATAAAATTATGTACATAATAAAAATAATATACATGTTAATATGTATGTCGTATGATGACTAACTGAAAACAATAGATTATCAGTCTGTCATATGACTTTATTATCACGATACATATTTTTATGTTAAACGTCTAGAGATATTATTAAAAAAGTCCAATCAAATACTAAGCATAGCATACACAATAAAGTTTTGGTTCAAGGAAGTAGTCAATTTATTGAAAACTTTGTAAAATATGTCAATATACATGATGTATTTTATATCGGCTTTGTGGAAAACCTAATATAGAGTGTTCAATTTGAGTTTTCTAACTTTAATTTGAAAAAACACTAAATCTTATATTAATTTAGTTATATTTCTGTTAATCGAATATTTAATGTAAATCATTAAATATAAAGAAGGGTATTCGTCAAATAGCCGCCTTCTGTAGCAGTATATTCGTTTGAGGTTGGGAATTTTTGGTGACTTTTTCAAGAGTTATTTCGGCTATAAGTTAGCAGATGATAGTTTTCAGGTGCTCCAGCGTGGAAAGTTTGTTAATATAGACATGACTCTTGAAAGAATCCAATGGCGCCGAATTGTTAATAAATAACAATTTGTTGTCATTAGATTTCTTTTAGCGGAGTTTTCTGATTAATCAAAATCGCATGATCTTGACGCGATCACGCGTCTACATGATGACACGCGTCTACAATGTGTCAAGTTTACTCGAACTTTTGCACAATATTACGAATTGTTCGCTCAATAATCTCCCTTAGACAATTTTCAAACGCTAAAACCTATTATATTTATGATGTATATCGTAAATGTGTGTTGTTTGAAACAAAAAACAGTATTCACGATTGTCTAATTTATAGAGTTGCAGACATTTGAAAATGGATCATCCTTTATATTTACTATGAACGTATCAAAATGAACTATAGTTTACGGCTGTAAAAAGGAGAAGTGTAGAGTCCAAACCCAAAAATTCCAGACTTTATTTATTAGTTTTCAATCATGAAAAATACGAATAACACCAAGTGTCCATCCTTGTCCCTTTATTAAAACTAATATAGCCTGTTCTCGAAGTTCGACCATTTCTCAAACATCTTTAGTAATTAACTATAATTATATAACAAATATGATATGGTAGATAATATGATAAAAATTAAAGGAAAAATAAATTACGGGCGATCTGCGTTCGGGAAGTAAGAGGGGGATACGTTTTTAAATGTAAAATTCGGTTTATCTGAATTTCTGGCAAAACTACAAGTCTTATAGAAAAAAAGTTAAATGGCAAAGTTGTAGGTAATTAAAAGATCTACAGCTTTTGTGTTTACACTTTTTTCACATAACTTCAAAATTTATGTGAAAAATTGAAATAACCAAAGTTTTTGGTTTTTTATTTTTTTTCTCTGAAATTCGGTGACAACTTACCTTTTTATGTTCCAAATACATTGTAATTTTTTTGATTTAAAATATTTATTTTTTCATCTTATTTTGAATAAATATCGAAAAAGCACCCTAATTTTCAATCGAAAAATTTTGAGATTATGTGAAAAAAGTGTAAATACAAAAGTAGTAGATCTTTTTATTACTTTTAACTTTTTTCCATAGGACATGTAGTTTTGCCGGAAATCGAAATAAACCGTGTTTTACCCTTAAAAACTCACCCCGTCCACACTTCCCGAACTCAGATTGCCCGTAATTTATTTTTCCTTTTATTTTTATCATATTATCTTCCGTTTCCAATGGGTTTCATCCTATTATAATTTTCTTCCACTTTTTATCATTTTTTAAGGCTGCTACTCTGGTCTAATTTATCTTCTCGAATTATTTACTTTCAACAAATATAATTCTAAAAATAAAATAATGTTCCTTTTGAATAGCACAGAGGAGGAAAGTAAAGTAAAACGCCGCTTTCTTTACATATTTAATATGTTGGGAAAAAAAGAAATTTTCATTGTCCTTCAGTCAGATTTTCAGTTTTTTGAATGGATATTGCTAAAAACAATTTACACTAATATTATACTATGGTTTACTCAAAATTATCTAATTGACAATTTTAGATCAAAATTTTAAAAGCATAGCAGTAAAAATATTTCAAAATTGATGTCGATATTCGATCCTAGCTAGTAACACCAAGCGCACATCATTTTAATTTTCTAGATCCCTTTGACGCAGTAATTTTTAAATTGCATACCTTTCGTTCATTTTTAAATACGGATTTTAAAACTTTGTAATATATTGAAAATGACTCCTTTCTGCTATGTTTATTTGAAAAATATTGAGTTCTTTACAAAATTACACCTTTGTTTGACTATCAATCCGACCCGTTAGTGCTGTTTTACGAGAAATAATTAAAATATATCGTCAAAATCTCTAAACTGTCTTTTATTTTAACAAAACGATCAATAATTACGAAAATTTCTTATAACAGGGTGGGAACGGTTTACTCGAAATTTTATTTATAAATGCCTTACGTAATGGCCTTTAACTATAATTTTGAAATTGTGTCCAAGGGTCAGAGCAAAAGTTTGTCTAAAGAATATGAAGAAATATTTAATAAATTATTTACGGCAGTCACAAAGCTGCTCGAGTGTTTCACAGTGTATAAAGTTGCGTTATAGATTTCAGCGTCACAAACTTAACGCCTTTGGTATTGATGAGTTAGCCATTTGTATTTACTACAATAATAGAAAAGTGCTGGTTTATAAATTTAATAAAAAATTAAGGCAGCTCAGTAGGATAACGATTTCATTCACATAATCAAAAGTTTTAGGTTCAATCCCCTATAGGGCTACACTACACGACAAAAATGTTCGAATTTTAATCTAATTTCTTAACAGATTTATTAAAATAACTGATTATTGCATGCCTGCAATTTAACTAGTGAATTTTTCGTTTTTTTTTTTTTTTATCATTTTAGAGAAAGTTAAATTTTATACAAGAATTTGCTTATGATTAATAAAAATTTTTCTTTTTTTTTTGCCCATTTAATAAAATCCTGTCTTCCGCTGACCTCGTCAAAAACAAAACAAACCAAAAAAAAATTTACTGGTCATGTTACAAATCTGAACAATTCAACAATATTTCAGTAAAATAAGTATTTATGCATCTATGTTCAATATTTTGGCAATTTATGCGCCAGGGGAGATACTTTTTCAGGTGAAAACAGAAAACATCGCAAAAGTATAAATCGTTAGTAAATAAAATAAAGTATGCCTATAATGTATTTAAAAATCCAAGGTCCAGGCTATAAAGAGATGAATAAAGAAGATTCTCACAAAAGTAATCGGTCAGATAGAACTTGAGATATCGTGTCAACCACCTCCAAAAAAGTAGTTTTGAGAAAAACGCGTTTAAAGTCTCATCGCTCCGCTCGGCCAGCTTAGATAATGCCACGTCACAAAATCCGCTGTATCTCCCAAAATAATTCGAATTTTGGAAAATCCGCTTAAGATCATATTTTTGAAAGTCTAAACTATGAAAATATGCACACACAAAATTTATTTTTTCAAGACCAGAATACCCCCCCTTAATTAAAGTCAAGTTGCAAAATACGATTGAATATTTAGATCAATCATCATGAAATAAAATTGTACAGGGGAGAGACTATGTCCAGCGAACTGCACTCATTGCTGATGTCGTGATTAAAAAGACTGACAACAAGTGAAAAAAATATCATTTTTGTAAGGTTGGTTATCAGTTGTAAATCAAATATATTGCGATTAGGATTAATATCGCAGTAATCAAAATCGCAAATACAATTTTTTGAGATTATAAAAATGCCAGGGGAATGATTCATGACAAAATTTGTAATGAATATATGCAACGTAAAAACAAAAATTGATGTTTTATTTGTAACATTGCAATCGTTATTCATATTAATTTATGAAATATATCAAATATAACCGTTCCCATGCATTAGACGCCATAAAGTTAGTGATTTACTGTAAAAACTGGAAAGGAGGAAAGCAGGCTAGGGGAGGGACATTTTGCATGTTTGAAGTGCGATTCTGAGAATACTAATTTAATTGATTGAAATTTACTGCTCATAAATGTAAATGCAAAATATTAATAGATACTAATGTAATTTTTTTGAAATTTTTACAAGAAGAATAGATATATATCATGGTCATCGATTTTACCTCTTAATAGAGAATGACCCACATATAAAACGCATAATAGAGTTATTATAAATTTTAACTGTTGTATTGTGAGTAGTATTCAGTAAGAGGGATGTATTCAATTGAAACCCATTAAAGGTACCTTAACAAGCTATAATTACATATTAATACGTGTCACTCTTATCAAACACATATTAAGGGGAATACAAACCAAAAAGAGGCATCTATAATAAAGACACGATTGTAACTCTGGTATTTAAAAAGATAAATAAACAAATGTAATGAAATTTTCTATGTACAATCTTCTAAGAGTTTTTCTCGAAAAAAAAATCTAAAAATAAAATTGACCCCTGACACTGACGTAATGTAAATAATTTATATAATTTATCAATTAAATCTTCCATCTTAGATTATGAATATCTTCTGACTAAACCAAGAGTCTAAGATCTCGCTGGTGATTTCTGCATGTATCTGTTTTTTTTAACGAAACTTTATTTTAAATCAATTATTGATATGAATGTACGTTGCTGCCAGATTGCCTTTTAAAATTTAGCCACAATTACCGTTAACTAATTAAAATGCAATTAATAAACTAGAATAAATTGCATGCGTATATTTTTTAATGTTATTTGAAAGAAAATGATTTAAAAAATGTAAAAAACATGAACTCGGATTGCCAAGTTAGAACACGTATGTAAATGTTGCTTATTTACATTCACATGTTTTTCGCAAAAATTATATACTAAATTGAAGTTTAATTTATTCTGAACACAAAATTATATGGTTGCTTGTATAAAACTGGCCGCGAATTGCGATTGCCATTATTTAAATTATTTATTCTCTTATCGTATTTTAGCTGCAATCATCGTAAAAGAACTTCCGACATATATTGGTCAATTAATATATAATTAACATTAATTAATAAATAAAATATATTAATATATAAAACGAGTGGTAACAATTATAACAGAGTGAATTATTCAGATATTCGACATATGATTCACTATCAATGTTTGTAATATTTTAAATCATTAGTAACTTTAGACTAAACTAAATATATTCTGGCGTATTCTATACATGTCGAGTATAATAATATTTGCTACTTTATATATGAAATTTTTATTTGTTTGTATTGGCAAAACTACTAGTAATAGATTTTATTATTTTTACAACCGACATATCCTACTTATAAAGGGTGGGCCATCTATTGGTAATATTATAAAGCCGAATGTTTGTGAGTGTGGATGTTTGTTTGTGGATGTTGATTTTTTTTTTAAAAATATATTTAAAAAAAACATAATGTCTAAGTAATATTTTTTTTTTAATTCTCTATACAATTGTTAATAATATTGTAAAAAGAGATTTTGAAAAATTTCATTGTTTATACCTTTTTTTAATTGTTAATAAGTATGCGTCGCTTACCTTTAAGTATCGCTGTCTCTCTCTGACTCATGATTTTTTAAGTATCGCTGTCTCGCTCTGACTCATTGGTTTATAGTTAAAAATATTTATTAATATTTAACAAATCATTTATTAGAGACCACTTTTTAGTCCTTAATAAATATTTCTTAGTATTTAAAAAGATTTATTAATATTTAATAAATGAATATCAGATTTATTAAATACAAACAAATCACTTTAAGTACTAAGAAATATTTATTAAGGACTAAAAACATGTCACCGATTGTAAAATTTTTTCCTACTTATTTAACACTTATCGTTATATTTTGGCCAATTTACACAATATCTTTATAATTATGTGTTAATCTAATGTATAAGATAAATTATTATAAAGTTTCATTAAAATCCATTCAGTAGTTTTTGCGTGAAAGAGGAACAAACATCCACACTCACAAACATTCGGCTTTATAATATTACCAATAGATGGCCCACCCTTTATAAGTAGGATATGTCGGTTGTAAAAATAATAAAATCTATTACTAGTAGTTTTGCCAATACAAACAAATAAAAATTTCATATATAAAGTAGCAAATATTATTATACTCGACATGTATAGAATACGCCAGAATATATTTAGTTTAGTCTTATTAAGGACTAAAAAGTGGTCTCTAATAAATGATTTGTTAAATATTAATAAATATTTTTAACTATAAACCAATGAGTCAGAGCGAGACAGCGATACTTAAAAAATCATGAGTCAGAGAGAGACAGCTTAAAGGTAAGCGACGCATACTTATTAACAATTAAAAAAAGGTATAAACAATGAAATTTTTCAAAATCTCTTTTTACAATATTATTAACAATTGTATAGAGAATTAAAAAAAAAATATTACTTAGACATTGTTTTTTTTAAATATATTTTTCATGGGTTGAAAGTACCCAAATTTGAGATTTTTCGAACCTTTAAAAATTCATATCTTTAAAAATATTAACTTTATCGTTAAAAGTCATAGGACCTTTTTTATTGGTATTTCAATAAAGAATATAAAAAAAATTTGTCCGGTTGAAAAATCACAATGCCTTGAAATTGTTTAAACAATTTCGGTTTAAACAATATGGCACCGGGTTGCGCCCTGGCAACATGCATTTATATCATTAGGAGGGCAATTTGAAGAGGATCGCATAAAAAAATTGAGGTGGAATAGTTTTTGGTACTCGTGCGCCGATTCCTTCTGCTCTAATTGCCAATATATGTATTTTAAGCTAATTTTAAGCTGAAATTGTGGCTTATCTACAGTTTACGAAAAAATAGTTTTTTTTTTTTTTTTTTTAACAAACTGTTTTCGTAAACTGTAGATAAGCCACAATTTCAGCTTAAAATTAGCTTAAAATACATATATTGGCAATGTATATTATTATTTTATATGTATTTATAACTGTATGAACTGTATATTTAGGATATTTAATGAATGTTATTCATAATAGTTCAAACATTGATACTTTATCATAAGTCTAGTATCTGAACAAGTAACTTTGTTAGTTATAACAATTACATTTATTTTAAATTTATTAATTCATATTTTTTCAATTGTTCATTGTACTTTCGAGCTGGAACAAGGAAAACTTAAAACAAGTTAATACTGTTATACGCACAATTTGTTTGTGTATTCAGAAGCTATTATTTTGGCTCCAGGATGCTATCACGTCAAAGTATGAATATCGGCTTGTCAGTTAGCTTAAAAAATTGGTCATAAATGTTAAACAAATATCAAAATTTGATCTGGCGTTATTTCTCCAAAATAACAAATTTAAGTTAAGTGAAAGTTCTTCACACATGTATCTACTTCATTCTAGTTTTAAACCTAAATATATTATTAATCATTATATTATTACAAACTAACCATTATTCGTAAAATTCAAATAAATTATCATTTAAATTACATTGGACCTCCGGTAATTCGACAAACAGTTTGTAGGACAGTGTCGGATTAGCGAATTTGTCGGATTATAGAGTTCTGCCTAAGACTCCCTATAGTTCGGAATTTTTTACGATAGAGTACCTTGTAATCCGACAATTTACAGGTCCAATGATAAGATTCTACATGTTATATATATATGTACTTTGAAGTACAAATCATACTTCATTATGTATGTCAAATTTAGTAAATTAAACAACACAATAGAGAGCTCACCTTTTATTATAAAATTAACGTTATTAATTCTATAGAATTCGCAAAAAATAAGCAATAACTTTACATAAAATAATTGTGTACAAACAACAAACGTACATACTAAAATAATCAAAAATTATGAGTCAATCAATTTAAGAAGCATAAAAATATTCATCAATCTTTGTCTTCAGCCCATTGCAAACCCAGCTCAAAGGCGTTAATTGCATCTTCTGCTTAATTATTTTTTCGGAAATAAACCCTGACCAAAATATGAAATATGCTGACCATTTATGACAATTTTATGGACTATTATTCGAGTCAATATTTACACTTTGTCATTCTAAAATATTTTTAATGATCTTGAAAAAATATTATTTCCAATTTTTGAGAAAACTAAGCCTGACCAAATTTGGAAATATGCTGTCCATTTGTGATCAATTACTGACTAATTATTTTGACTATTTTTCGACTCAATATTCGCAACTTTACGTGCTTAAATCTTCCCAATAAACTAGACAATTTAAATGTGTTATTTTGGAGAAACAAAGCCAGGCCAAATTTTGAAATTTGTTGACAAGCCGATATTCATACTTTGACGTGCTAGCATCCTGGAGCCTATTATTTTGCTTTTTTATAACTAATTTTTGAAATTGAAAACGTGTTTTTTGTACCACTAGAGTGGAAAATTTCATAATTTTAATAATGCATTTCTTCAAAAGTGTAAACTTATGTTATTGTTTCGCCAAAAAATGAATTTTAAATACAGTGACATAGTTTTGAATATTTTTGCATCCCAAATATTTACATAGTTACCATTCAAAACGGCAATTCCATTATTCAATCATTATATCCATTTCATTATCACATCCATTATTCAATCGTGAGTTTTGATTTCGAATTCATTAAAAAATCCTATAGATAAAGCACTATTAGTGTTTCCAAAGTTTCCGGGAATTTTTTCAATTTCTCTAATAATTCAAATACGGATGATTTGTTCTGTGTTTTATCGAATCTTAATAATCGTTAAACAGAGAATGAGACATCTACAAAATATACAATCTCAAATTTAATATGTGGATAAACTCTCTCGATAAACGTCGTCGACAACGAATATTTTGAAGTAATAATGCCGGCGCAGGATATTTTATTAGTAACCGGCAGTTGATAGTTATCTGTAGTCTCCGATGTTGTCTCCAGTGTTGCCAGTTCGGCCCTCTATTTTTATACCACTGGCTCAGTAAAATTATACAATATCAAATTTTATTATACAAAGCAACGAAACTAGTACTTTTTTTCTTTAGCGAAATCAATGGATGACATAAATGTGTAATTTTTGCAAAAAAACTGCTTTAAATTTGAATTCTCATTTATGTTTCCAATTATACGAGACAATCTACTATGCAAACAGGATTCATCATATAATTTTATTATACAAATTTTGTATCCAATTATACGATCTGGCAGCCATGCTAAATTCATTTGATTGATTTTTGATATTATCAACGATAACTACTCATAAAAAAACTAGTAATTTAAGAGTAATAACGTCTTGTTTCAATGATAAAATTAATTTTATTATTATGTGTTGTAAATACAACATTTTTAGAACAGCAAGCACCCGCGTATGGCAGTTTAGATTCAGATGAGATTTCAAACTCGATCATACCCTATATTTTAAAACTGTGGCATGAATTGTAGGTATGAATAATTGAATAATGAAATAATTCATTATTATATTGTATTCATTATATTTACTGCACAATTACATAAAATTTGAAAATCACAATCAATTTTTTGTTTTTTCTCAGACATTTAACCACAGATGGATAAATATCTGTTAACTTTAAAATTTTCTTACCCAAATAAATGTAATTATAAATTGAATTTCCATTTACTTTATTAACTGCCGATGGATTCTTTTTTTGGAGAACCCTATTTTCGAGTTTCCAAATTTCTGTTATCTATTATCTAATATTCTTTGAAAGTATTTTTCTTATAAATTTCCAATTTTTCTTTAAACTTTTCATAGCTATTGATTTTCTCGCTTATTTCGAATTTGCAAAGTAGATTTAAATTTTCAAACTGATTCATTTTTTTCATCAAATAGTTTTAAACATCAAATATTATAACAAAAACAGTTCAAATTACTGTAGGTTAAAAAACAAATGCTTTGAACATAGAACAAATATCTATATTATAAGCATATTTAGCTAATACCATTATACCATTAAAAAAATAACTACGAATATTGCCGGCTATTAATAAAGTCATCGGCGCCCGGCTATTATAAACGGATATTAATTTTGCTGGCGACGGTATATAAATATACGCTATGTATATTAATATACGTTACCGGCACCGGTAATATACCTACATCTTATAACGCACGCTTAACTCAATAATTCTCCAAATGTTACTAAATCTGACATGCACAATCCTGACATGAAAACGGAGTGAATGTGGAAGTGTTTTTTCATACACAAAACCTTTTTTTGTTAACTATGGAAATCAAAAAATGCAAAACTTGACTTTCAGAAGTCGCGGTCAGATAGTTTTAATTTTAAAAATCTTCCACAAATTCTTATAAAAAGGGTAATAGATCTTAAAAATCGCTATTATAGCCGTCCTAGATGGAAGCAGGTTTTGGCATTCGACATTATTTAAGTTTCCAATAAATATAAAAATCAATTTTCCCAATGGATTCTTCGCGTCTTCTTATAAGTATACAAATCTTACTTCAAAAGTTAGAACGTTCACTATTTAGATAACTCGATATTTAAGTCATAAAGAACTTGTTGCAAATGACTAATGCACGATTTCTTCAGTTGCCGCCAAAATTTCTCCTTGTGAATTATTTAATAAAAATTTTTAAAAAGATCCTAATAGCTTTTTTTTAGTATTATATTTTTTAACAATTTTTTATACTTTAATATGTGAAAGTCAATTTTAAATTATTAATAATTTTTTTATGGTATCAATCGTCGAGTATGTAAAAGTGTAATTAATAATTACTTGATGCACAAGCTAGAATATATTCAATTAAATAATAAATATTTAAAATATAAGAAGCTTAATTAATTTTTTAAGTTTTTATAAATTAAATTAAATATTAAATTATATTAAGTTTTTATAAACGAAATTTAAGAAATCAGATCAAACTTTCTTTAAAACTAAAAGTCGGATTAGGTGCATAGTCGCTTATACCAACTTTTCCACCTTACTCCGAACCCGTCTTATTTGAAATTTCCCAGGATAGTATTTCAAATAATAGTTTTAGGTATGGATATGTCTAGAAAATATACAAAGTTTAAAAAAATTACTAGAACCATTATCGAGAAAATCAGATAAAACCAAAGAAACTTTACCCTTCTCGCTCGATTCCATTTTTTTAATTTTACCATTTTTAATAATATCTTAAAAAGGTGCTTTTACAAATATCATCTTTCTACGAGATTATTTTATTTAGAACATAACATGGTTAATAGCTTTGATGACCCGGTTTGGAGAAAAACAAAAGAATACAAGTTTATATTTTTCGTGTTTACTTTATATTATTGCAATGATCAATATATAGAATAAACATAGTGAATTATCCTTAAAAATTTTTCCAAGCAATGTTGGGTTTAACTAGATGGGCAAAACATATTAAAGCATATTTTATTTCTTTGATTGAAATTAGCGTGTGTCCTACGTAGTGATGATTTACTCTATCTATTTACACTAGATTTTTTTTGCAATTCTACATACAAATACAACTGAAGGTGTATATTTAAAATAATAATTAATGAATATAGTTTAATTTTATTACATATTTTATTTTCAGACGAATACTTTAAAGGATAATCATCAACAGTTAATGGTACACTGGGTGGGTGAAGGTTCAAATGTAATAATTTGTTTAGCAAGAGATCCATCAACTAAGAGTAAATTACCAACAAATTCGTCTGCTGTTTTCATTTCCTATGATTATGGTGATTCATTTCAAAAGAAAACAGATCTTTTCAAAATAAAAGATAACTCAGAGGAATATGCGACTCTTGATCGATTTTATAATCATCCAAAATATAACAAACATGTAAGTAGTATAAATATTGTTATATATAAGTATTTTTATCATAATTTCTAATAAATATTTTAATATATTTAGATTTTATTTACGGATACTAGAAATAAGTTATTATTTACAACTCAAGATCATGGTATTACTTTTAAAAGACAGCATTTGGAATTTCATCCAAGCGACGTTATGTTCCATGAATATGATCCTTATACATATGTTATACATGATAAAGTTCACTCAGAACGAAAGGTAACAAATTTTTTTTTAAATTATACTATGTAATAAAATCGTTTTTGCACTTAAAAAAATAACGAAAAATAAATATTTATGATAAATTTTATTACTTGAATAAAACACATTTTATTATAAGTTTTGAATTCGATTAACATTTTTTTTGTTTTTTTATTGATTTTTTAAAATTCCAATTACATGAAGTTGAAAGGAGTTCTGTACTATCAAAACTGTTTTGCCGACACGAGGATTAATAGTTTCATAGTGTCGGATTTAGGTCTGAGCCCGGGTCTAATGATTAATCTTAAATAAAATTTTAATTATTTTTCTTTGAAAAATTATATTTATGTTTATAGTTTATATTTGAAATTATATTTAATTATAAATAAGTCAACCGATAAGAATTTATATTTAATTTAATAAAATTTTATCCAGAAAAATTTTAATATTTGAAAATTTAATTTTTATAATCACTCCCTCACATAGCAAAAAAAACGGCATATCAAATGGGGCCTAGGGCGGCATCAAGCTTAAATCCACCATTAATTGTTCGTACCTGTTATTAAAATTAATAATAAGTTTTCTTCATTTTCAAAAGCTGATCCACGCTTTGCGTTGGATTTCATGCTTTACCTAAATAGGTTATATACTTCTACCTTGATTGATCTCTTCTGCGAATCCCTTATTAACCAAATATTTATTAATTTGTCTGGAATTTTTTATGTTGCTAGACAAATTATTTCTATTGATACAAATATAACCAGTTGAACATTGAAGAAAATATAGAAAATAAACTTAAATTCCATTTTTATCTTATATATTTGACTCACAGTATGGATTTTATAGCTATGGTTGACAACAGATTACGGCAAAACATGGGCTATATTACAAATTTATGTAAAATCATTTTACTGGGCACCATCTGAAAGTGCAGATAAAACTGGTACTTTGTATGTCGAACGTCAAGAGCCTACAGGCACCAGCACAATTATAGCAATACCTGATTTAAAATCAGAAACACCGAAGTTAAAAGTTCTAATGGAAGATGTGCACGATTTTCAATATAAAGGTGATTTTATGTTCGCAACAAAACAAGAAATGACTAGAACATTTTTCGATTTAGAATTATACGTCTCATATAAAAATAAACCGTTTGTAAAAACCATTTTTGATACAAAACTTGAGCGTCGTGAATACCATGTAGCTGATGTATCACGAGGGCGAATTATGGTTGCTGTCAGTCATAATGAAGAAACAGCACATTTATACGTATCAGAAGATGCAACTACTAGTGCTAAAGAAATTAAATTTTCATTATCATTAGAAAATGTTTTAGCATATTTCCCAAATATTACATTTAAAAATTCTTGGTTAACACAAGTTGCTGAAGAACCTTTTGCTGATTTATATAGAGTTGAAGGTTTAAAGGGAATTTATATCGCTTCACAAGTTACATCGAAACCAATTGCACATGGTATTACTCCCGAACATTTAATATCGGTGATATCATTCGACCATGGTGGTCAATGGCGTCCGATTACTCCACCCAGCTATGATGACGAAGGCCGGCCAATTAATTGTAGTTTATCTTTCAATTGTTCCTTACACTTATCACAACGTTTCAACCAACTGTTTCCTGATACACGTTCTGTTTCAATTATGTCGTCAAAATCAGCGCCTGGTATCATTATAGCTACCGGTGTTATTGGCGAATCACTTAAAGGGCATCCTGGCGTGTATATAAGTAGAGATGCTGGATTAACCTGGAATCAAGCCTTAAAAGACAATTATTTTTTCAATATGGGAGATCATGGAGGTGTATTAATAGCTGTGAAATATTTCAAACAAAAACATGAAACTCGTCATATATTATATTCAACGGATGAAGGTGAAAATTGGTATCCATATGTTTTCAATGACGATGAACTTCGTGTGTATGGTCTTATGACAGAACCAGGCGAAAATACTACTGTGTTTACAATGTTTGGATCAGCAAAAGCTCATCATGAATGGTTAATTATAAAAATTGATTTGAGACATGTATTTGGTAAGTATAATCATAGAACTAAATCCTATACAAACTTTCTTTTTGATCAAATAAACTATTCTAAACATATATTTAGTGTACCATGTGGCAAAGTCAATTTGAATATTTAAGTTTATCAGAGCATTATTAGTTTTTAAACTCGATACGTATATAATATGTCAAAGTATGTTAATTTTAGTGTAAAAATTAATTAGCCAATTTCAGTTTGTCCGAAAGTCATCAAGATAACTCAAAATTTAAAAAAGATACCGAACTGAAATTTTGGTGCGTTTATTAGACATAAAAAATGAGTTGAATTAAAGTTCATGAATGAACTTTAAACATCAAAGATAGAAAAAAAATTCAAAAACAAAAAATCTTAGTTTTTATAAAACAAACAACTTTTGTTTGAAATATCTGTATTCACAATAATTTTAGCTCTATTTTCACGAATAGTATTAATCTACACATATAATTACAATACATAAGGTATATGTTTTTATACCTTATTGATTGCATATTCAAGATATTTTATGAATGTCAATGATTAAAAATAGTTTAAATATTGGAATTCATTTATAATATATCGAGAATATTAACAATTTACTTAGTTGTTATCTTCACTTGTTTTTTATAGTTTTGTTGATAATAAAAATGCCTTATTAATTGTATCGAGCGATAAATTGTGGAAGTCTATTATAGTTTTTATTTATTATTTAGCAATAACAACCACTAATATTGTTTTAATAAATTGTTTTGAAAATTTCTAATCAAGCCGAAATGATCGTCAACAACATTTGATAAATTTTAAATAATATATTAAAAAAATATTAGTGGTTGTTATTGCTAAATAATAAATAAAAACAAAAATGCTTTAATAAAAATTCTATAGCCTTTTTCTTTTTAAAATTAAACTACTTATTGTAAACACAAAAGGGAATTTACTTAAAAAGTTATGTTAAAGTTTTATGTTGAATCATTATTTTTTGAGGACAAAAAGCCGAAACATTCAAATTTAATATTTTGGCTTCATTCGCCTTTATATAACTTAAAAGAAGTTTATTAGCCTTTATATAGCTTAGTATGTTAATTAATTTAACAAATGGCTTTAATCGATCTGTAATGTAGTACGAAAAAATAGATGATAAATCGGCCTATCGAAACGTTCCTATGCTGTTTTCAGTCGCCACGATGGTGTGCTAAAAAATTTCCTTTCCAAAGTATATGAAAGGAATATATTTTCACAAGATTAAAATTGCTTATTGATCAAAAGTAGATTGCTCGTTGTTTTGATGTTCATTTTCTTATTCAAAACATATATCTGCTTATGTTAAAGAATTACACGCCCGTAATTTTTAGGTACATAATAGGTGCAAAAGCTCAAGGCTCAATTCAGATTACCTAAATTATAGTAATGACTGGCACTATTTGCATTTAAATGTAAACTTTCGAAATTATTGGAGAACATACCATTCACTTTGAAAATGATTTCAAAATGATTGTAAGAATACTGTTTTTGTAGGAAAAAGTTAGACATCTATTAATATTCTGCCCGGATTCATCCACAAATGATTCCATGTGTTGAAAATAATAAGAGTTGTTTTATTTTAGACCGTAATTGCACCAATGATGATTATAAATTTTGGTCACCAAGTGCTGATGGTGGTGAAGGCAGTGTGATGCCATGTATTCTCGGCAGAGAAGAAACGTATCAACGTAGAATACCTCATGCTCGATGTTTTAATGGGCGTGACTATGATCAACCTGTGAAAATCGAAGTTTGTGAATGTGATGTCGAAGATTTTGAATGTGATTATGGTTTTATTCAAAACGGTCGTCCTTTTCATTGCATACGTAACAAGTCACTAGAGGGATATAAACCATTTGAAATTCCTAGCAATTGTGTACCAGGTCAATTTTATAATCGTACAAAGGGATATCGAAAAATAGACGGTGATAGTTGCGTGGACGGATATGCTAGTCGATATTTACCAGATTTATTACCTTGCCCAATGGCTCCTACCAAAAACTTCTTAGTTGTAGCACGACGTGATAAAATTGTTCGAATTGATTTAGATTCGAAAGCTGAAGATATTCTTCCTGTAGCAGGTCTTAAGAATGTTATTGCAATTGATTTTGATCGCGAAAATAATTGCGTATACTACGCAGATATTATGAAAGATATCATCGGTAGACAATGTCTGTCAAATGGTACAAATTTACCTGAAATATTAGTTGAATCGGAACTTTCTTCAATTGAAGGAATGGATTTTGATCCAGCTACAAAAATGTTATATTTTGTTGATGGGATGCGAGCAAAAATTGAAGTAATTCGAACAGACATTAGTCATACAGGCCGTATGCGTAAAACAATATTAGGACCAGAACAATTATCTAAACCTCGTGGTATTGCTGTACATTCTAAAGCTGGTTACATGTTTTGGACTGATTGGGCTCCAAATTCACCGTCAGTAAGTCGTGCCAATTGTGATGGTTCGAATATTAAACAATTGTTTACAAAACCTATAGTGATATGGCCTAATGGTATAACAGTGGATCACATAGCCGAACGAATATATTGGGTTGATGCTCAAGAAGATTACATTGCTAGTTCAGATCTTAATGGTCAACGATTTAAGAAAATTTTATCTAAAGATGAACGTGTTTCTCATCCATTTGCAGTTGCAGTTTTTAAGGTAAAAACCAATGTAATTATTTTATTTTTCCTTCAAAGAACAATCAAGGTTTGAATCTGAAGATTGTCTAATTAATCGCACACCACTATTTTATCTTTGACTTTAATCAATATGGTGACGTCATTAGCATACATGATGACCGACCTACCCAATTTCTACAAAAAAATTTCTGTTTTCGAGGTATGATCTAATAAGTTTGTTCGCCATAACTCTGATTGCCATTTTTTCTTGTATAAAAGAATTTCGTGATTGGCAGATCAAACGCCTCACTAAGATCGAAGAATAGTTCAAATACGAGATCTTTGTTATCCAAAGCTTTTGTTATACACTCATGAAAGATAAAAGTGGCAGTTATTGTGTAGCAATTAGATCTAAAACTATGTTGCGGTGAATTCATAATTTTTGTTGTTTCTAAATACTGATTAATCCTTTTATAAATTGCTTTTTCGAGAAATTTGACAAAAACTGATAAAAGCGACACTGGTCTATAATTATTAATATTATGTTTTTGATTTTTTTAAATTTTAATTAATATTGATATCTTTAATTTATCTAGAAAATCCCTTTCTGAAATACTAAATTAAAAATAGGACATATAAGAATGAAGACAGACAGAATGACACTTGTTGGAACCTCGTCAGATCCTACAGGCAGCTTATTATGTTTCAAATTGATAATGTTGTAGATTTCTATTTCCGATGATGAAAACATATAGAAGTTGCTACAGTAGTTATTTTTACTTACTTAAGTTATGTCTAGGGATATATTTTGACCAAAGTGTACTTTTATTTTGATATCAAATTCATAAAATAAATTCGAGAAGCTTCTACAACTTCTTCTATGTTTGTAATAAGCTGCGCATTAATACTTATTGTGATGGGCTCGTTTTTTATTTAATAATTTTGATATCCCTCTCCAAATGTCTTTAGGGGTACAGAGTGATGGATTCATGTTATTAAATATATGCATGCATTTGGCAATAGAGATATCTTTTTGATGTTGTTTTTTAAGTTGGTATAGTTTGTTCTCTGTTTGGAGAGTAATCTGAAGATATATTCCATCCTCTATTATTTTTTGGTCATCTATCTTTTTGGTATTATATACATGCCTACTTTCTATTTGGAAGCTAACATCAAAATAATTCTCAAAACTTAGTTAACCAAAACTGCTCAAAGAGTTGATTAAAATCATACGCCTCATGATTTATTACTAATATACTTTAGTTTTATTACTTGGGAAGTAATTTTTAATTTTCATAAACAGTGTGTGAGCGTATTAGGCTTACACACTCGGAACTCATATACCGCTATTACTTCATTCAAAGAGACAATAAACACTATCCCCTTTTTTGACTACTGATTTTGTCTTTGAAAATATTTTCTTGTATATTCATTACTTTAAATGCAAGTAAATTATGTTTCAATAATAATATACAATTTTTTTACAAACATTTACTTTATTTTAAGTAATTTTCTTCAAATATTTTTTTAAGGATAATGTATATTGGGATGATTGGAAACAAAATTCAATATTTTCTGCTGATAAAGATCATGGAGTTTCCATTGAAAAAATCGAATCGAATATGTTAGGATTAATGGATTTAAAAGTATTTGCATTTGATATTGGAAGTCTTATGAATGGATGCAATGATACAAGTGTTTGTAGCCATCTCTGTTTACCTGCACCCAAAAATAAACACATTTGCGCATGTCCAGATGGTATGACAATGATAAATAATACATGCATGTGTCCACATGGATTAAAACCATTTGCAAATCAAACTTGCCCACAAGAGAAGAGTTCCTGTTCGAAAGAACAATTTACGTGTGGTAATGGTATTTGTATCGCTAAAGGTTGGTTGATAATATAAAAATCCGAGTATCAATAAAAAATAAATAAACTTTTGTCGACGGCTTACGTTACGATATGAGATTATTTAAAATGTATAACGTTTAAAAGCGTTGAAGGGAAAAAAATTTCGTGTAGATCTTCAAAAAATTATCCATTTTCGTCTATGTATCTTTTTATTCGTGACCATCAAGATAATTTTAAAAACAAAAATATAAGTTGCAATTAAATATTTCAATGTACTTTTTAATAATATGAAAAATCTTAACTGTTCGATTAAACTACTAATTAAAAAGTTTAGGAATTGGGTTAGAACTATGACTAGTGACTATATATTTTTGCTTATATTTATGCGTCTATAACTTATTGCATTATTCTGTCTTTTAAGTACAAATGTTTTATTTAATCACTGGAAGTATAAATAAAATAAAAATATTTACATCGTGTTTTGGAGATCTGAAACGTGCCTTGATAAAAGTGCATAAACGAAATAGTTGAATTGAGTTCAATGTACACGATTCTAATATTAAAAAACAAAAAACTTTTATTTGTCACTTTTTTTACCACAAGCTTTATTTAACCTTCCATATTAAAATGGGTGAAATCAAGCAATCGGAAGAATCAGAGTAAGAAACAAATTTTTACTTCCCTTTAGACAAAAGCTCCAAATATACTTTTTTCTATGCAAGCTAAGAACATGCTTTTCTGCAATCAATATGTGATAATGTAGAAAAGCCAGGATGCAAAAAAATATTTTTAATTTCACACCCTATCTTTGGGAAAAAGCTCCAAAAATACCAAGTTTTTTTCTACGCAACCTGTGAAAATGCGGTTTTTTGCAATCAATGTGAAAAGATAAGGGAAAATCAAATTAAAAGAATATTCTTAATTAAACCGCTTCGCGATAATTTTTCTGCTTTATTGAATGGTCTAGAAGCGTGTAACGCAAATAAAAATAAAGAAGGGGAATTTAAATTAACTTCCAGTTCGTTATAAGCTTTAAAGCCCTTACATGATGTTATTATTTTCACATAACAGTTGAAATATTGTTTACAAATTAATCTCCAAGCTAGCTAAATAATTAACAATTTTTATTATTAAAATAAATAAAAATGAGTGACAAGGAAAAAGGCAATGAACAAATATTCAAATCCTACAGAGTAACCATAGTCGAAACATAATACATAGATAAACAATATTTAAATGTTTCTTATTAATTTTGATCGATTCAATTTTTGTAAAGGTTGGAAATGTGATGGCGACAATGATTGTGGAGATTGGTCTGATGAGAAATGTGAGTTATATTCCTGTAATGCAAATATGTTTTCTTGTGGTGACGGTAAATGTATACCAAATTATTGGCGATGCGATTATGAAAAAGACTGTCCAGATGGTACCGATGAATTAAATTGCACCTTCCAGAATTGCACCGCGTCACAATTTTCATGTAAAAATGGTCGTTGCATTTCATCGAAATGGACGTGTGATGGAGAGGATGATTGTCGAGATGGATCCGATGAAGCGAATTGTCATAATGAACCATCAAAAACCTGTCGTTGTAAGTTTCAGATTTATTATACTTATCTGTTTTTAAAAAATAAAATCAGACAAAAAAGTTTTCCATTATTCAAAAATTTATATGGTATATGGTATAAATAGTCTCCAAGCCATTTTTTTTTGTATATATCATCATGATTGGTCTTTCAAATTGAATGTATCTCTTTTTGGGCAACATAGTCGTTTCAAAATGGGATCTATGAGAGTTCACTTATTTTATTTAATGAACCAATCGCACCATGAATTGGTACCCGTTTTGATAACAGTAAATAGTAGTTTTAATACAGTAGTGTGAATAACAAACAGTAGTTTCTACGTTTGTAGTCAAATAATGTTTGCTATTTATTACTATATCTAATAGCAAACTGTAGCTTTAATAGAACAGTTAATAGTAAACAATAATTTCACTTTCATTGTAGACTTCATTTTAAATAGTATTATTTACTGACGTTTGCGTTTCACATTTATTTATAATAAGAATTCATGATGGGCCAAACTACAAACTTCCGAAGAAAATACCAAACTTTTCTAACATTTTTAATGAATCTGCTTAAAATATTCCATAAATCTATGTTAAATAATTTCATTAATAATATTCCATAAATCTATGTTAAATAATTTCTTTAATTGTATAAATAATGATACACTGGTAAGGTATATTAACATGATGGCCACAAAAATATGGGGAAAATCTGAAAACATTTGAGAATTCCAAATATTTTTCAAGGGAATTTTGCCAATAAATAATGAAATTGATATTTTAAAAATATATTATTTATTTGATAAATATGAATAAAAATTTTGTTTTGATCGATACAGTCGTAAGTTTCTATTTGAAACATTAATTCGTATCGTGCTTGCAATTGCGTGAATATCCTCTTATCCATAATTAATCAATTATTTTATATATATAGTAATTGAATCTTGATTAATTAATCTGGGAATTTGCCAATTACATTACTGGAAAAATAGAGTAATTTTGTTTAAAAAAATGCATTCAAAAAATTGTAAATTGACGAATCTGTAGCTATCATGATTGATAGCTACAGATTTTTTATATTTTTATTTAGGACACTTTTTCGATTCGTTTGTTAGTCCACGTATAGAACAGATTGCTTCGTATCAAATATTATAAACAAAAATATTGCAATAAAATTTTGTTTCAGCGGATGAATTTAAATGCAAAGGGAATGGGCAATGTATGCCACAAGCATGGCGCTGCGATACTGAGAATGATTGTCCTGATGCATCAGATGAAGCTGCTTGCGACAATAATACGTGCAATGAATATCAATTCCAATGTAAGAATCGACGATGTATCTTCAAAGCCTGGCAATGTGATGGCCAAAACGATTGTCAAGACGAGGGATCTCATGAACTAGGATCCGATGAACAAAATTGTCCTGTTAAAAATGTAACAGTTGCACCACCATTACCAAGTAAACCAATGAATAGTTCTTGTCATGATTGGATGTTTCCATGTGAAAATTCAAAATGTATTCCTGCATGGTGGAAATGTGATCGCGTTAACGATTGTGGCGATGGAAGTGATGAAAAAGGATGTGGCTCTTCGTCAAATTCAAGTTTAACACCGCCACCAGCTACAGCAAAACCTATGCCATTCGTTTGTAAACAAAATGAATTCCAATGTATGTCTGGAATGTGCATTCCAGAAGCATGGTTATGTGATGGAACCGATGATTGTTCGAAACGAGAAGATGAAGCTAAATGTACAACTATTAAATCAAAATGTGGTAATGATTTCTTCCATTGTCGTGTAGATGGTACGTGTATTCCATTAAACCAAGTGTGTGATGGTAGTGCTAATTGTCCTGATGGCAGCGATGAAGTTTCATGTACTCCAGAACATAATAGTGAACCAAGTAAGTAAAATAACAGTATTATGAATTTCGTAATTCTGTAAAATTTTAAGAGCTCATGGGTAGCATTTAGATTGCAGAATTTAACAGGTCAACTCGTTTCCAGGCTAAAAATGATATGCACACACCCTAAGGACTTTTATTCAGCTGGCTCTCGGTATATCATATTCTCGACCATATTACATTTTTTTGTTTTTGTTCATTATTTCTATTTAATATTTAATTCAATTACTTAATCACCTTAATTTTTTAATAAAGAACGAAAATATTGTGGTACTTTGTGCTTAGGTAGTAGTAGAGTTTCTCCTAAATGAGAGTAGTTAAATTAAAAAAATTACCGTTGTAGTACTAAGCTGCCGGCATTGTTATAATTGAGGTCGTAATTGTCTGTATATGATGTACAAGAACTAACAAGTTTCGAGGCCAGCCGCAATATTCTCTCGGGCAAGATTACTGAGATTACGAGCTAACTTATCAATTCGATATATGTGAACACTTTAAGAGTACAATGGATATTTCAAAATAAAAATCGATCCACCTCAAATATGCTGATTTTTTTAAATTATAATAAGTTTTGGAATTATTGATTGAAAGTTTTATAATTTTAGAAAAGATGCTACTAAATAAGCTCAATAAGTGGCCAAAATCTGAATGCTGATAAATATACAGTTTCTGAGAAATTCGATTATTTATTTAAAAAGACTATTGAAATTGAAAATAAAATATATTTATCTCTTCTCACTACCATAATGTCGAACTGTCAACTATATAAAGTGTGTCATATACGGATTCACGATATAAGTAATTACATTTAATTATAATTTTCAGTGTATTTTGCCTTGGATTGTATTTTTTAAGAAATTTGTTAAAGGTGATTAAAAAAATTGGGATGTAATTGAGCTAATTTATGGATTATGCGTAATATCACAAGAAAATTTATTTTTTTATAAAATATATTTAACGGGTATTTTAAAACAATTATCTAAAATTTTAATACTTTCAAACGATTAACACAAATTTATGTTTTTCGACATCCACAATTTCGGAAGTATTCATCACAGTAATTTTGTAGACCATTCGTATGAAAGGTAATTACATTATCTACATAAAATTTAAATAACTGAAAGTTACATTAAGGTCGTGAAAAGAAGAAATGGAAAACATTTTTGTTCGAATGGCTGTAACTTTTACATAATTGGTCCTACAGAAAAATGTTTATAAAAAAAAAAAGGTTTTTTAATTTTCTACAACTTATGCTTTCACAATTTTTTTAAAATAATAAACGGGAATTGGAATATAGCACCATTTGACGACCTTTTTCAAAGAGTAACCGGAGGCACCAATGAATAGACACACTCTACTTTTTTGGTTAAGACTCTACCTATGACCTTTATTTCAATAAGAAAAAAATATCTACTCTTATTTCCCAATTACACTACACTACATGTCCACATTAATAATTTCCATAACTTAATTAACAAAATGCATATTTTTATTAAAAAAGTAAATTTTTAAAACCGTCAGATATATATGATTATTTAAAACGTTTCTTTATTAATAGCTCAATCATCATCAGTATCATGTCCAGTTGGATTTTTCTCTTGTGATGGCTTACGTTGCTTACCATTAGGAAAATATTGTGATGGAATACAAAATTGTTATGATGGCACAGATGAAATAGATTGTGGTAAATCCACAGGACGTGTTTATCAAGTACTTCAAATGGGCGTTGATGAACGTAGTATAAACAGTACAAGTTTACTTCTATATTGGTGGATTCCAGTGCCACAACAAATTAAATTCCAATTTTTACCATCAATTCGTAAAGTTAATGTAGCTAATGCACCATGGAAGAATCATACAAAATGGATTGAGGATACAGATTTTCGATTTACTAATTTAGAACCATATACACAATATAATTTGACAGTTTATGTACGTATAGCTAACAAGGCTCCAACATTCCCGCCAGCAAAATATTTTAACGCTACAACGGGTGAAGGAGGTAATTCATTCTACATACTTTTGTTTTCTACAATAATAGAAATTCTTGTGATGAAGAAGGAAACTAGAAAGACTGTCAGTCTTTCACATCTATTTCGTCGTTTATTTACGATCAAAGCAAAATACCATAAAAGTAAAACTACCTATCTATTTAAAATTACAAAACAATAAATTTATTTCTATGGTGTGTTGTTTGTTAGTTTTAATTTTATTTACTTAAATAAAACATTATTTTGAATTTGCAAAAATACACTATAAAAAATAATTTGAAATAGATACAGTATTTTATAATTTTAAATAGATGTGCTATGTTCAGATCGTCATGTGTTTTATTGCATGTCAATAAAAAGGTACACGATGAAGGGTATATATATTTATACCCTTATATAAGGTAATAAACATATTTTCATAATTTTCAAATTGTTTGGCATTCTATTTCTTTTAAACTGCTTTTCTGTGCGATTTTTTTAAATTTACCTCTTTCTAAAAAAATTCTTGGTATATGTTTTATAAGTCAAACATTTTTTTTGAAAATTCCATATCTTATACCTAAGTAAGTCTTCTGTATAAGATTTTAGTTTTTTTATTTCGTTGTAAATTTATAACGCTTAGAAATAAGGTACTATCAAACTTCGATTTAGAAAAAAAATTTGTTTATTTTCAGTACCAAGTGAACCATACAATGTCACTGTACATCAAAGAAATGGGTCTCACGTTGAAATTGAATGGTTTCCACCAAAACAACCGAATGGAAAAATTATGCAGTATATCATTAGTCAAGCACCACCAATCCCGCCAATTCAGATTGAAATTGATAACAGAACATCGTATTTAATGGCTTTTCATTATGAAGGTGGAACTAATTATTCATTTTGGGTTAGTATTTATAGATGCGTTCTTTAAGCATGTACGAGCACCCATAGCGAATTTTACCATAAACGTAAGATTTAATGTTTATTCAAAAATCAACCTTTTTAAATTAGACATTATATGTGAGAAAGCAAAGGGTAATTTTAAACAAAAAAAATTGTTAATTATTTTATTATGTACAATATATTTTATTTGTTATCGCATGTATCTTTGAGAATGAATTGCAACAGTTTTTTGTTTTTTTTGGCTTTAGTTACTTTCTAACTATATAGCCATTAACCAAAAGGGATTATTATTTTTTAAACAACAGTACACAGTACTGCTAGGTGGTCACCCATCCAATTACAGATTGTGACTGCTGTTGCTTAACTTTATAGATTGATCAAAGTCTGTCATTACGTTACGTCAGTCCGGGGTCAATTGCAACAGTTAAACAATAAATAATTCTAAGCTATAACTAGACGGTTTTGATTGGCTTAGTTAGGAAACAAAACCAGGTCTATGTGAGCTCATAGTTAGCATGTTTTCTTATAATATTTATTTTAGCTTAGCACGACCTCATGATTTGCTACTGTTACTTAATTACAAATTAGAATTGAAAAAATAAAAATAAAAACTCGCAAATCATTGGACAGATTTTGTAACATTAAATTTTGGCCCACAACTGGCATATAATAATTTTTTAATTATACAGATATCATTCGATTCTAGTTAAGCTCGACATAGTGGCCCTTGGCGAGTTAATATTTAATTGATGTAGCATTATTGAATTTTCACTCACCATTGGCTCACAGCTGGTATAAAATAATATTTATATCATTTGTTTTTAGTTGGATAGCGGCTACTAGCGGGCCATTATTGAATATTTAGAGATGATTTTCTACAATTATTTAATTTTGGTTCAGCTTCAGCTGGTATAAAATATTTTTTTTTACAAAAATTACTTGTTACAACTTAAATAGTAGCTCATGGCAAGCTAATAGTTACTACATAGGAATGATTTTGTACAATTGTTAAATAATAGCCTATGGTGGGATATATGGAAAAGATTTCAGTTAATATTAAGAATAATTTTTAAGTTTTATCTGATCAGCGGGGACAAAATTTTTTACAGATATCAGTTTTTGAATGACATGTGAACTCGATACAGCCTACTGTTTATTATTTACAGATGAGATGCAAAATTGAAATACTCATCCTCCCTAACAGCTAACTTAAAATAATTTTTTTATAAATAGACCATTTTTCTAGTTAATTGAATAACTTATAAACAAACAAAAAATTCTAAGGGCTGTTATTTTTTCTAATTTGTATTTGTTACAATTTAAAAATGATCGTTGAGGCAATTTAATATTTATACATCGTAAAATATAACTTTTAGTAATATAAACAGTCGACCTTGGAGCAGTGGAGCGCGGTGGTCTATAAATTCAAAGAATGTGAGTTCAAATCCCATCATCGTCAAGCAAATTAATACAAAAAATGTAAAATTTATACAGCCTAACCTAAGAAACGTGAATGTTATCAAATATACCCCCCCCCCATGAATCAATTTTTTTAATTAAAAAAAAATTTTTTTTTTATCCTTATTGAATCAGATTTTTAGCTAGTGATTATATAATATTTTTTAGTCAACTATTAGCCCAAAAATTATCTCCAACAAGTAGCTAAATTAACAATACATAATAAGGTAATGGTGGGTTATAACTCCAATTTATTAGTAAATGGCTGCTCAGGGATGAGTTTAAATTATACTACGGTATGGATATATGTATCTTTGTTTATACCGTTTCGAACACTTGCTATAATTTTTATGAAAATTGCTAAACAAATTTATCACATTGAGAAAATTTACTGTATAGTTTTTGAGTTTCATTAGGTAATTAGGGGCCACGTAATTAGAAATTTTCAAAAATTGTATTTATATATGTAGGAGATATAAACCAATTACGATAAGGGATGTGGCCTTTATTTTCTTACTAATAAGATGGGGATATCACCGTGAGTTAAGTCTACTGCTTCAATGGAGCTAATAGTAAATAAATATTATTATATCACTATCTTTATAACGAAAACTGAGACTTATAATTTTTACAAGGCAATAACGTTATTGATACCCATATTTAAACAAATAAAACACAAGATAGCGCAAAGGTCGTGTTTCAAAAATACTTGACTAGGGTATAGTAATATTGAACTTAACTTGGAATAATTTCTTCAAATTACAGATCACGGCAATAAATGGAGCTTTTTCAAGTAACAGTTCAAAAGTAGCATCGTTAACGTTCGATGGTAATGCTGATATTGATTTAATTTCTGATTTGAATGTGATTAGCAATACAAATGATTCAGTATCATTACGTTGGAAGGGTGTCCAAGATGTAGACGGTTACCATGTAACACCTATTGTAAATCCACCTTATCCTCAACAGGACATGGTAATAACAAACAGTAGCACAATAACTGTATCGAATCTATCACCTGGCACAACGTATTTATTTAAAGTGCGTGCGTTTAAAAAAACATATTTGGGTCATGAAACGAATGTATATGGTTCAACATTAGGTGTACCATTACCAACAGTCACACATATGGATGCAGTGCTCACTAAACAAACAACCGTTAAAGTAACATGGGATCAACCAAAGGATTCACGAAAATTATCATGGCAATATGGAATTTATTATGCTTTATCTGCTTCACAGTTATTTAAAAGTGAGTGAATTAGTTTTTAAAAGCCTATATGGAGCAGCAGAGTAATACGTTATTTGACGACACCATAAAAATATAATATGAAATTATTAGTGTCTCAAAATTGTACGACACTATTTTATGTGTGTATTATCTAGCACAAAATAAACAAGAAAATTGTTATAAACCTATGTCCGAAATTCAGTTGTTAATGAGATATTGAATCATTTATTAAATGATCACAAAGATGAAGGTTCCGATCTTTTCTAACGCTATTAGAGCATTTTTCGTGAAACTAAGTGAAGTTTATTTTTTATTTAAAATATATTGCCTCAGAAATTAGATCGTATAAGTCAGAGAAATTATCTGTTTCCATAATAATAATTAAAAAAACAGAAATATTAAATTGTGATAAGGAAAAGTTCAAGTTAGGTATTAATCACTATTGTATATTTAGTATAAAGAAATGTTAATAATCTAAATATATAATTTGTTTCATAAAAAATATCTGCATCAAAAAAAAAGTTTAATTATTAAAGGAAAAAAACTGAAATATTTATTAACATTTTTTATATCTTCCAAAACGGTTTATATTTTTAACGAATTTTTTTTTATGAATTGATATTTGGCCGGAAAATTAAAAAAATTGAAAATTTCATTATGTTATCGTTCTGAAAAGTTCACGACTTTCTTGTTCCAAAATTCTGTCTGTTTTTCTATACAAACAAATAATATTTTTTATTGATGTTTTGTCCTTAAAAAAAACTAGTATTTAACGCATATTCGATGGTCTATTAAAAAATCAAATGGTACTTTTTTTTAAATTACTTCATTCTTTATTGGTTCTTTTAAAACTAATTTAAATATGATTACAGTACCGTCCAAAAAGCAATAACACTTTGACTTTTGAGCAAATATGTTAATTTCGACTCTCTTTCGCTTTGTGCTATTTTTGTGTGCAATCTACTTGGCACACAAAATCTCATACGCAAAATAAAATTTGAAGCAAATTCTGGATCAATCATTTCGATTATTGTAAAATATTTGATTCACTGATAAAATATAGTGATTTAATCAACTGACTTTCAAGTCAATTGATCAAGTGGAACAAATTATGCTCATTTCTGGCATAATAATAAAATTGGGCTATATTAGATTGGAATATATTAAGCTTTCTAGAAAAAGCTTCTGATAATTCAACTCCTCTTAGGTAGTGAGTGATATAACAAACTGTATAGTGGTCGGTGTCGTTAATCATTCATTAATTTACTTTAATATATTTGTAATATTCTCTAATAAAATTTATTTTTATTTTTATTTGATAGAACCTAAATTGATCACTTCAAATTATTCTGCAATTATAAAAGATCTTGAATCATGTGAAAAATATTTATTTGCTGTTGGAATTGTTGGACCAATTGGAATGGGACCACTAAATAATCGCCCTGTTATGATACAAACAAATGCAAGTCTAGCAGCAGCACCTAGAAATGTACGCGTATTCGAGGATAGTGGTAATAATACGTCAATGGTTGTTGAATGGTCACCATCTTGTTATGGAATGGGAGAAGTTTCCTATACTGTAAGGCAATTTGTATTTATTAAATATATTTCTAAGATGTTATTCTTATTACATATTATCATATAAGCGGGGTTTTACAACCAACACCATCATCTCTTCCTATCCCCTACTGTTTGTCCGTGTATTTTTAATTTTTTTTTATGTAATCATATTGTTTTAGATAACTGTAACGGAATTAAATTTGAAAAAGACATTATCGATTACACTCTTACCAATGAAAGGAGAGCGATTATCTCATACATTTAAAGTGCATCAAGGTGGTCGGTATGCAGTCTCAGTACGAACAGCAATGTCAAATTCAATTGCTAGTGCACCGGCTGTATTCCATGCACGCCCCTTGTATCCACCGCATCAAGTGCAAATAATACCAGAGAAAAATGGAAGTTATATACTTTATTGGCAAAGTTCAGATATTTTACATTCGGAATTAACTAATTCCACATAGTAAGTACTTTAAAATAGGCTATGGATTTGTTGCTAAAAATATCAGTTAATTTATGGATGCAGGGTACATAAAAAGTACTAAAAGTACTATCTATGTATGTGTGGTAGAACCAATCATGTATATGTGTATAATTAACGAACTTATGTGTATGATTTACTACTAAAAAATGTAATTTTGACGAAAAAAAAGAAGATATTTGAGACTTAACATTTCTTGCAGCGAAACTGAAGCCTAATAATAATAAAATTGGTCAACCATCTAAAAAATAATAGTACACTTTGAATTTTTAGTTATAAATATGAAGTATTGGTATCGGAAGGAAATACATTAAATGAAACAACAGCCATGAAGTATACTGTTTCATCTCCACCATTTATTATAGACAATATTGAAGATGGAAGTGTATATTCATTTGCTGTAAGATTAAAAACAGAAGATGGGTATAGTTCAATTCTCTCAGAAGTTAATACTTTTGTAATTCCCGCAGGTATGCAGAATATGTCAATACTTTCTTTGTTTTGAAATGATAATCTCATATAAATTATCGTTTTTTTTCCACAGCCGATGCATGGTCTGCAGTACTTTCAACTTCTAGCTTAGTAGGCATTTTAGTTCCCACAATGATTGTTATTATTACATTAATAATAGCTCTAGGATTTTTCATTATGAGACATCGTAAACTTCAACAGAGTTTTGTAAGATTTGCTAATAGTCATTACGATACTAGATCCGGAACGACAACATTTGGTGGAGAAGGACTAGGTAAGATAATTATATATTTAGATTTACATAACGTATACAAAAAGTCAAAATAATCTTAAATTTATTTTCATTTTACTAATTAGTATCGCTTTCATATTTATCAATATTCTTCAGAAAATAGAAAGAAAAAAATTTATTTCAGTTTTGGACTTACTGAAGACCTCATGGGAGATTTGAGTAACGGTTTTGTGTGGCTACAATTTTTTTCAATGATGAATCATACACAAACCAGGTTCTGGTAGGAATCAACCTTTCACGTCGTAAAAGTTGAATAAAAAGTTACAAATAAAAGTTGTCGAGCATAAAATTTTACATAAAAAATGTTTTTTTACCTTTTTTTGGCTATTATTAAAAATAACGGAGCCAGAACGTCTAAAAGTTTTCACGCATACTTATTTACATTTTACATACATTTGATATACTTGTAAAATCTATACGTGTGTGTATAAAGACTTGAATAATAGGCAAAAAAGGAAAGAACCTTTTTAGAGTAAAATTTTATGTTATTCCACTTTTATTTGAATTATTTTTTTATCTCTTACTCTTTTTACTCAACTCAACTCTCATACCTTTCAAATAAATAAACTGATAACGTACAAGAATGTACGTTTTGAGAACATGGTTTTTGAACTTCGCATACTATCATACTATGATTCATCACTAAAAATAATTACAGCCATACAGAAAGAGTGTTACTCAAATCCCTCATGGATTTTTAGATTTAGATAATAAAAAGTAGGTGTAGTGAAAATACATTTCTGACAGTTAAAAAAGTGTACCAATCTAAAAAAAAAAAAAATTTTTGTAAAATAATTTACAAATGTAAAGAAACATCAATAGAAGTGTTGGAGGGTTTAGTTTCCTTGGAAAAGACTTTAGATAATAGATTTTACACTATACGTACACCCACTATGGACTAAGTTTAAAAATTATAGCATAGATACTCGTAGAGAGAGTCATCTTGCATCCTGCAACGCGAAATTTGTATTAAATGCCAGGGCCATACCTACTGCCAGGACCACTAACGAGAACGGTTCATAATAGATAATATGTGTACTTTTCCGAAAAGTTAAAACATTGACACACTCGTCCCAGTTTTGATCAACTTTGAATGAATTTGTTTGCAATTTGTATAAAAATTATTCGTTCCATTCTTGTACTTCGATTTTCTAGCTCACTCCGACAACACACGAGCTCACATTCACGTTTACTTTGAAATATCAAGATTTGAAATTTCTTCTAAACCTAACCCAATTTATATCAATTCAAAACACAAAGTGCTTGAAAAATTAATATCCTATAAGCTACTACTAACTTTGCGTTATATTTAGAGGATGGAAATTTTACGAAGTATCAGGAATTTGACCTACATAGACTTTTTTTAAAATCTCTCATTCTAAAATAAATCAGGGCTTCGTTTATATATTTTGTTTCGGATTTTTATACTTTAACCTTGATAAAATCGAAAATTCAAATTTTCAAAATCGTTATTTTTTAAAGTATACGTAAAAAGAGATAGTGATCTAAAATAATAATTAGGTCACTATTCGAGTAATGTTGAACTACATACGATTACCTGGGTTTATTGTTCAATATTAAATCATAAAACATATTAGCAATTTCCCCTTCAAATTAGCGATAGTTTTTTTAACGAATTAATGGGATTTTTTTCAAAAACATATTTAAAAATCCAAACAGATTGTAATTAGATTATTTTAATATTTCAGATGAAGACGAAAGTCCAGTTATCCGAGGATTTTCAGATGATGAACCATTAGTTATAGCGTAATTTAAATTAAAGATAATTTTAATTATACAAAAAAAAAAATATTTATTTAAATGAAATGAAATTTGAAAAACAAGTTACCAAAATGCTTCATAATTATATATGTCCATTTTTAAATGAAAACCTTTAACATACATGTGTTTACGTGTTCTTTGAAAATATAACAAAAATCCATCCAACCCCATTTATAAATCGAAAATGAAAATTCATTTTGAGATAATATTCTTTGACTTATTTAATACTTTGTTTAGCTATTTTTTAATTGTGAATGGTAAATGCTTTATGAAGCTCATATGGGATCAAAGATCGGAGAAAACAAGTAGTGTTAATGAATCTTTTTTCCTGAAATCATATCTCAAATGAGAATGAATTTTTTACGTGTTTTTAAAACTTTATATAACATTAACGGGAAAAATAAATTATTCATTAAGATATTCCTTTTTTAACTTTATGAAAGACTTTTTATTTGCCAAACTGTATGATTAAATTTATTAGAACTATTTTGTTTTGTTTTCCTTTTTTTTTTACTATGTCAAATTCCTGTGATAGATTTAAGTTGTTTTGTTTAAATAATTATTGTAAATAGAAAAATTGCAAATTGATTCCAGTCAAAGTATTATATGCAAGAATTCTTATTTACATTTTAGTCAATACATTAATGGTGTGACTGCTAGATTATTAAACAGAAACCAAATCAAAAGGCAATTTTTCTTTAAAATGATTTTTTTTTAAATATATTTAATTTTAGATAATTTATTTAGTGAGTTTCATTTGTATACCGAATTCCCTTATTATATGTATCACTGCATATTTTATAACTAAATGAATTTTTTAACAAAAAAGCCGTTTTTTTTATTACGTTTGCCCTTTATTGGTAATCGAATTAATTTAACAAAAGAGAGTGTAATAAACAAATAGGAGTCCTATATGTTCAATCAGTATAGGAAAAATAACCCAACATTACGGTGCGGAAAATATTTATTCTCTCTTTCTCGGTGAGACATTGATCCCAATGGGTATATTCGGTCGAAGTTCTGAGTAATCTTAGTAAGTTAGAGTAAATAAAATTTTGTTCTGAACGTCTGATCGCAACCGGTTTTGGCTTGGATACACTATATGTATAAAACCATATTTCATAAATAACATTATTTTACGCATAGTATGCCATGAAAACATTTGATTGGTCCATTTTTAATTCCTTTTCTTCCTCACTCCTGATTTATTTGAAATTTTTACAACTCTTAGCAACCAATGTCTAGCATACTGGACATAGATATTTCGCATTGTCACTATCGTATTTACCAACAGATCAGTAAAATTATATCTGTTTAATTTTCCCATCTATAAGCCGATATAAACAACTAAACTTTGTAATGTTGAATCCCGTTACGTAAAAAGGAGTCAAACTTGATTGTTGAAAGTGATGTCCGTTTTAGCGTTAATCTATTCCATAAATAGTTTTTTTATAAGTTTATATGCAGCAAAAAATTTATTACAATTCAAATTTTCGATTGCCTTTTTTACACCGAATTTATTACAATTCAAGTATCCGACTGCCTTTAAAACAACAAGAAAGAAAACGTGTTAGTAAATTTTCCATTTGATTTTTTTCGAATTAAAATTAAATGTCCAGTATATTGGACAAAAATATTTAACGGTACACATAGTGTATGTTTCGAAACATGAAGTTGTGACTGGGCAGTTAGGTATGATGTCATGAATATTGTGTATTAGCAATTTTAAATATCATATTTGATGGCTATTATATCTAGCTGCCCAGTAGCACAGCAATGTTTCGAAACATACGTGTTGTCCGGGCAGATGCAAGAAACTCGATCGAAAATCCAGGAAATTTTATGGAAAGTGCACTAAATGCGATAATCATCTCTAGCAAGAGTCATTGTTTTAAAGACTATCGCGTAACAATAAAAGCAATATTTTTCATTCGTATAAATAGTATTCGTTATAACCAAATAATTAATATTTTGTTAACAAAATTTTATTTACTTTCTTATTTTTTTTACAATTTTAAAGTATTTAATTTTTGATTTATTTTTATTTTTTGCAACGCTTGACAATTTTTGTACGGTATATACTGGACAAACACAAAAACAGTCAAAAATTTACAATACAATTTCTTTATTATATCATTAGAATCCTATTTTAAAAAATATTTGATAAAAAAAAAAATGTTAATATCGTTTATTTCAAAGTTTGGACTGAGCGTAGTAAAAAATTTTTGCTCAGTATACTAGACACCAGCAGTGAAGAAATGCTACCAAGGCCGTGAGATACTAAGTGAAATGGCGTAGCAGACTCATTTAGAGACTAGACTCCACGAGATATTCTTAATTTTATTTGGATAATGGTTGTATAGCTGAAATTTGCTGAAGACAGTTTTAATGAAATAAAAATTATTTAATGATGTTTTACTCAAGAAGTATCACTGTTTTTCTATAAAATAAGTTGATCGAAAACGTTGTATTTTGTCCAAAGGTAAGACACTTGTTTGAATGTAATAGTCTAAGATCCCAGACAATACATTTCGCTCTCACTCATATCTTTTCGAAACTTATATAGTGCTTGGGAGGTTTGAACTATCGGATTGATTTGCAGTTTACAAAGTCCTGAAATTGTGTCCTTATAATTACATTTTGGCTTGCTACAACGACATGGTTTACCTTATGAATTTATGGCCCACAGAATGGGCAATTTCATTTTAACTATTGTCATAGTTAAAATGAAAAGTATTTTTGAATAAGATAATAATTAAAAACGAAATATTCGAAAATTTGACATTATACAAAATAAAAATGATTTTAAATTAATGCACAAGGGCAGTAGGAAATTTGTCGTCAGGTCCAATCGAGACTACGTTACAAAGGAGTTATAACATTAGACACTAGAAAAGGGATCAAGGAAAGGTTCACAATAGAGATTACGTATAAGTTGAAAGAACACTAAAGTACAAAAATTAAAAGTAAATTGAGGTAAGTTAGCAATTTAAATTTAAAATAGGATTTTTTGAGGAAAAGTACGAAGATTAGAAAATATTTCAGTATTATTATTTAGAGATAGGATAAAAGGAATCAATATTCCTTATATCCTATCTCTAAATAATCCTGGTGCAGATTTTCTTTCACTAAAAATGCTATAACTCAGATACTAATAGTACAACAGCTTTCAAATTCATACACTTTTGAAGGTTACGGCTAAATAAAAATCATAGTCAGCCTAAGAGTCCACAAACAGTAAATACCGGGATAATTGAACATCGGGGTGAAATGTTAAAAGCAAAGAAGGGGAAATTAAATGAACGGTAGATAGGAATCTGAGTAAAAAGACGATACGTCACCAAGAGGAGAGGAAGTTCTTTATTTCTCCAGCACGGGGAGTTAATGCAGAGAAAATTTAGTTGGATAAGTTTCGGGATTAAGGGAGATGAGTTATAATATTGGTTAAGGAAATATTTTTTTGCTAGATATAGACACGGATGGTAATGGAGGATCCGCTGCATCAGTCTGTAAGGATTGAAGTTTATTGATTGGACTTTATTAAACCTGTAAGATTGTTGATGAGATAGTGGTCGTAAAAGGAAAGAAGCATAATCGATGAAACTGCAAATGACAAGTCTATGTATCAGATCAAGTATTTTGATCAGCACCCCACCAAACCATGGTAATAACACAGATGATATTAATTCGTAGCGTTTATTTACTTACTATATAACCATTTCGTGTACGTCGTAGATCTGATCCCCGAAATTAATTAGTGCCTGTTTCATACTGAAAATACTTCAAAATTATTCACGGATTTTTTTTCAAGTGTAAGAAAAAAATTGAGAATTCTATAGAACCGCTTAGATCGTCAGTCTACTAATACCCGTTACAAATTTTCTCAAGTATTGTCTGTAGTAGGAAATGAATATTTAATTTATACACACAGGAAAAGTAGAATAAAAATATTTTATTTTTTTTGGAAAAATATATTATTTATTTAATCTTTTGATCTTTCTAACAATAAAATTTTTCAAAAACTATTATAATAAACATAACTATCGAGTCTGTAAATGTGCACTTTTATAACGTATTAGAAAACATTTAAATCTGGTTTAAAAAACAAAAGTGTGATCCATCAAAAATGTATTTTACGTAGCAAATCAGATCTTTACATATTGACGTTTTGCTTTTAAAATTACTTCAATCATATTTTCTGTTTTCTAGATTTGTACTCAGCAATTCACGTAAAATATTGGAAAAGGTTGTAGTAAGCAATGACTTACCCGTAGTTATTTCTTATTATTACCCCTCCAAACTTTTAAATGTCAATAAATTAATATTTAACATTTGGTAAACTTTTGTGATCAATCCTGAGAGGTACTCAATTTATTCATTAATACCAGCAATATTCATTAATAATCAGGATAAATAAATTTTTAATAATTTGAATTATAACTTTTAAATAAATAATATTGATAAATCTTTACGTTTTAAGATCTCTAGAACCCAAATAAAACGTTTTTAGAGAGATGTCTTTAGAGATAAAAACTTGTAGTTAAATTAAAAGGCACTTTTATTTAAAGCGTAACATTTTTTATGGATTACCATATTTACAATAACTTTCTAAAATATTTTCGTTGTACCTCGTCTCACTGTAAATTCCTCTCTATTTAATATATGATAACTATCTCCACGATAATATTGTAAATTTGTTTTACTTCTTTGATAACGGTCTTTGTAAATTTTAAAAAGAACCGGTGGTGTCTCTGTCATTCCAACCATATCGGTTAACATTTTAAAGTATTCATCCTGTCGTTCAGCACCTAGTGAATGATATAATCGTACTGTTAAACCACGAGCTTGTCTTTTCTCAATGTCTTTTTGAGTATCTTCGATCATTCCTTGCTTTGTAGGAAAATTTTTAGGATTTTTTAAATATTTTATAAAAAATCGTACCTTAAAAAAAGTTTATCTGAAATTATTATAGATTCCGAACTCTTATAGATTCCAAAGTCAAACAAATAGAACTTCTGTGTGTCTATGTGAAATTGAGTGTGAGGGATATAAAATAATTAATTACACCTAATTTATACTGGTTCGGAATAATTTACTTAAACATTATTCAAACCATAGCATTGTTTTAATCAATCATAATAATATTCATAATATGTAAACCAGTTATGAATTAATTGCAATTAACTGATAAACTTGCCTACACATAAAACGTACCATAGTTGACGTATACCTGTAAAATGAAAATCCCAAATTCCACTAATTCACCTCCTGGATTTGAGGAGTTTAAGGAGTGCTTTGGTTATCCACCAAAGAACAAGAAAAAAATTATATATGACCACATGAAATTTATCGGAATAGGCAGATAGAAAAATCCCCCTTTCAACCTTGAAACTTAATAAAGCGGCCAAATAATACTTCAAGGTAACTTCAAACTCTAAGACCAGAGTAGCGAAGAGAAGGCAGGAGAAAAAATTCCGCCGACCTTCCCGCGTAGTATAATGCCGGCACGGAAAAAAAATGATTGTATTGAAAAATGATTCAGCTAATATTTAAACGTAAATCAAACAAGAAAATTATATTTAGCAATAATTAAAAATTTATCATAATTTTAAAAAAAGTGGCAATGTTTTTATTGGTTTGTCTACTATGAAAAAGCAATGTTAATGGAATGTCTGTAGATTCACTAATAAATAAGATGATATTACCAAATTCAATATGTTAAACAGTTCTCAAAAACTCTTTTTGTATTTTTGTGATTAGTTTCAAATTTTTTAAACATTTTCAAAACGTAACGTTTTATATAGACGCGAGGCCTTGAATCATTAAAACAAATTGCTGTTAATGATCAAAAATTTTATTTATTAATCATTTAAAAACCAAACATAGTTTGGATAAAATTGGATTCATCAACAATTTTATAAGAGTCGTCCCGAAAATGTATTAAATCCTTAAGAAATCGTGAACTACTTTCATTATGCAAATTTGTATAAACAATTGGAATTTTCTCAAAACCACCTATTTCAGTTAAATCATCATAATATTGATTTTGCAATGGACCCATCATATGTGCTTGACGTTTTGTAAAACCGATATCCCAACGTTTTTGCATTTCTTTTAACCTATCATTGTTCATTTCTTCTTTAGATGGTAGGAATAATTTACCTAACAATACTTTTAGGAAAAACCGTACCTACAAATAAAATTTTATTTTAATAGTTTTTTTTTCGAGTTTACGGTTAATTTTCCCGTGGGCACAATCAATATTAGTTCACGCCAGCAGTTTCAAACAGTAAAAGTTTCAGACAACATAAAATGATTCCTAAAAGCACATAAATCGGTATATGTAAGATTTGTATGATTTTTTAAATGTTAATAAATGAGAATGAAGTAATTTTAAATATGAATGCAATATAAACTTGCAAATCGTAATAATTAAAACATATCACAACCAATAAACATAACAAGTCATCGTAGCATTTTATATAGCAAAAATATCATTCAAAAAATAAAACAATCAGTGTAAATCGCAATAATTCTATTTTAGTATGTGAATATTAGTGGTATGGAAACGGTAGCACCATGACGTTATTAATGTCTACGTTTTACCAATATGAGTGCTAACTCTGATCAATCTGATTTGAGTATAATTAAAGAAAACTCTAGGATTTTTCGCATAAATTATTTTTTTGCCCCAATTTCCTATATCAAAAAATTTTTGTATTTTATAAATACGTAGTCATCATCAATGAATTAGCTCGTTGTAATGATTCTCTGAGGAGATTTTACTCGTTGCTAATTAGGTGACGTTTGGCAAAAGTATGTTGATGTATGCGCAATTTATACTTTCCAGGTATCTATCAAATTGCTACGTCAACTAATCAAAATGCGAACAAAATGATATAAGTATTAATTGATAGTTGTGTTAGCATTTATTATTCTATTTATCAGTAGTAAATCCCTAAATCCCATTATTATTAATAAAATGTCATAAAAATCACGAAGTTGATCATGCAAAGTCGTCATAGAGTAGAAATAATTGTAAAATTAATTGTACCATTTGCTAACGTACTTATTTTACCTTTAGGTATTTGGTACATTCCATTCTACATATTTTTTTACTCTTATGAAGTTTCCTCTTTTAGCTTTATATTGTAAGTTATTTTTAAATTACCTGTAAATCAAACATAATGAAAGCGCAAACATAGAAAGGTAAACCAACGATTGCCATTGTTGGATGTTCAATGTTAATCAACTGTTTATAAAGGGGCTGTACGTAATTATCGTCAATAATAATTCCACATTCATCGCTCAGAAACGGAAAACTATATTCATAACCTAAAAAGATTTTATATAAACTTTATTATTCAGTAAAATAATTTTTTCTATTCAAAACAAGATATTTCATACGAATAAGTGTTAATATCAATGTTTTTTGGAACGAAGTTCCTTACGGCAGGCTTGGAGGGGATAGGGATTTTGCTGTGTGAGCGAACTGAAAAAAGTGTGATAGTAAAACCGTAAGAAAAAAAAAGCGTGGAATTTAGACGTGCGCAGGCGCGAAAGTCGCATACACAAGCAAGTAGTGTATAATACATTTCTCTTTCTTTTCGTTCTCTCATTGCTTCTCTTTCTATTACCACTCTACCCCGCCAATGCATAGTATATACTCATGAATTCATGGACAAGCACATGGCGAATACTCACATTATAGATACACAAACATTTAGTTGATAATTTGAATTACGATGTTTTTTTATTTTAAGTAATTTATTATTTCCTAAAATACTGAATTTCCTAAATACTTTCTTGTACTTAAATAAAAATTAATCAGCAAAATTTAAGAGAAAAATCAAGAAAACCTACATAAAATTGAGCACGATTTTTTTTGCAATTTGTGTCGATTCTACATTAACCGAAGGAACTTCGTTCCTACCTGGTGTCCCACGACACCACATCATTTTTTTCTAGAATTTTAGGAGAATAGACACAATGAAACCTCTATAGTAAAGACAATTTCGAATGTAATATAAAATGTATTTTTTCAATTCTCGTGCACAAAAAAGTAACTAAAAAAATAATAATTCAAATATTATGAAATTTGGTATTCTAAATTTTGACATGAAAACGGTAGGCGAATCGAAAACTTTTTCTCAAATAAATATTTATAAAATTGGTTTTTTACTTCTGAGATTTTTTTTCAACGAAAAATTCGTATATATTGAATCTAATGAAATGACTCGGAAATAAATAGGATTGAATCGGAATTTTGAAAATATTTTAATTTTCTATTCAGTTCGATTCAAAGTTTGAATAGATTTTAAGAGTAATCAATTGGAGATAATTTCTGCCTCAGTCCTATTTATATACAATTCCATTGCTTTTTAATTTTTTAGTTAAAGTTTTGAAAAAGGATACTAAGACTTATGATTAACACTAATGAATATATTTTTCATTGGTTTTCTGAAATCATTCCTTAAAACGGTGAAATAGAGATTGGAAAATTTATATGAAAATTTTTTTATTTTTTAATGAACTTTGAAATTTGAAAATTAAGCATTTAATTGGAAAAAAAAATGCGTGTCTCACATAATTCAATGCATTTGTGTATCATCTCGTATTTATATTATATAGTTTCTGTTTCCAAAGTATAACGTCGTGGATGTTTAGTAAGTTATGATGTGGTAATATCAATATTGTATATTAGTAAAAAGCGAATACTAGTGCAAAATAACAACAACTTCGGGACTAGAGCTAGATAATCACTAATGTATTAAGGGTAATTAATTTTATATAGATTCTGTAATATGAATTGTAAATTATTATTTCAAAGATGTAAATTATCGATTAATTGCACTTCAAAATTTCAAAGCAACATTCGAATACCTAAAATAGTATAACAAAGAAATCAATGCCGAGGAAGATCATATGGAAAGCTATTTACTATTTACATACTTGTCCAACGAAGATCGTCTACATACTTAAATCGTAGTAATATCAAATACATTCCTAATTTCTAATTGACATAATACGATTTATTATAAAAAAACATACCTGTACAATAGAATATTACATCTATGTCTTCTTCAGATCCATCTTTAAAAATGACGCTAAGTTCTTTAACTTCTTTTATATCAGGCTTTTGTATAACGTGTTCGGGAAATTGGGTTTCAATTGGATCCTTTAAGTGATGACTTAATATTACCTAAAATATGATAAAAATTATATACCTCAAATAAATTTCCCAGATCCGGAATTTCTTTTCATGAATCGATTATACTTCATAAATGAACCTTTTTAGCTGCTTTACTGATATGATAAGCAAGATCAACTCCAGATGGTCCAGCACCAATAATAACGACTCGTTGATTTTGAAACTCTTTTGCTTTCCTATAATCATGGCTATGTTTTTGAATTCCTTTAAACTTGTCGATTCCGTCTAAATGTGCATATCGAGGTTTATGATAATGACCATTACATACCATAACTGCATCAAATTGGTACACGGTTATTTCTTTTGTTTGTAAGTATATAGATGTTAATTCCCAGCGATTATTTTCTATTGGTTTGATTGATTTTACATGATTATAAAACTGAAATTTTAAATTCGGATATTTTTTTCAAAAATAAACCCTACAATCGATATAAGTAACATAAATTTGATTTTACGCTGAATTCAAAAAATGAGCTAAAAATTATGAAATTATTTTAGATAATGTACTTCTATCAATAATTCTATTTGAAGTGTCACTTTTCCAATAAAAAAAGGAAAATCGAAATCATCCAAATAAACAAAAATCCTATTTAAAATTATGAATCGGGAATTATTCTGATTAAAACTTATTCAAAATTTTCAATCGGACTGAAACGGAAATTTATTCCCTTTTCATTTCAATTAATACCTGTGAATTTTAAATTGAAAATTCAAAAGACAAAGTTCCGATTCAACCATGTACCTTAAAGAATGATTTCATATTTTTACCTAAAAAATTAACACAAATTTCCATACAAACTTTCAAGCCTAAAGACTAATTTTGAAAATTTTTCTTACTATGTACGAAAGTTTCGTGAAAAAAAGTTCAAAAGTTTTGAAGTTTACACAATCAACCCTAATAAAAAAAGTCCGATTAAATTTTAATCCTATTAAAATTTAATCGGACTTTTTTTATTAGGGTTGATTGTGTAAACTTCAAAACTTTTGAACTTTTTCTGAAGAGACTTTCATACATAGTAAAAAAACTTTTCAAAAGTATTCTATTATTCTTGAAAGTTTTTATGAAAATTTGTTAGTTAAAAATATGAAATCATCCTTTAAAGCAATGAAATAAAAGATGGAAATTTGCGTTTCGTTATTTTTTATCTAGAACTATGAAAATTAAAAATTAGACATTTAATTGAAAATGAAGAATAGCCTGCCTCATCGAATGCCACGTTTAAGTGCCTATTCGTGTTTATTTTATTAAATTCTTAGTCAGTTTTAAGCTTCCAAAGGATTGGATTGACGTAAGTATAGTTACTAATAATAAAAATTATTCACTAAGGCTTCATTTCCAATTCAATATTAATGGGACTTAATCTTAATTATTTTAGGAAATACTATTCTGTGATATAGAAAGTGTAATTTTTTGTTTTTCTCCATCCACTATTCCTAATGTCCTACTTTTTATAATAACTATACCTTAATATATTTGTACAAATCAAATGCTTGTGCAAAATCTTCTAAGAAATTTAAAACTTCTTGTTGAGGCAAATATGATATATCACATTCTTTAATAGGAAAGTCAGGAAATCCCATCACTTCTTTAGGTAAATTAGTTCTATAAAATAATAATGACGAATTGATAATTACTCACTTGTTATATTACTTGAAAATTTACCTTAATCCTTCATACATACTCGTATGAACAGGGATTCCAAATTGATCAACTCCAACTTCATCTCTGTAAACCCATGTGCCACCAATTTCTCCAGTTTGTTCGAAAGCTGTACATTTGAAATTGGCCTGAATCGTGTGTCGAATTGCACATAATCCAGCTGCCCCTGCTCCAATAATGGCTATATGCATTTCTATGGAATTTTCTTTACCCTTAAATAAAAAGACAAATGAATAAAAAGAGGAACTATACTGGTTGTTTCAAGTTTTAATATTTTAAGTAATTGTTTCTTACTTAATTTACTGATAAGATAAATCTTATTATTAGAAAGATAATTGACCCTGTATTATGCGGTACTATTGAAATATTTTTAGAATTTCTTTGTAAGATTTTTAATGTTAATCAAAATTTGCATTACGGTGGATCAATAACGTTTTGTAGCAATGTGTTATAATAGATAGAACAGTATTTAATTTCAAAAGCATAAATGCATATTTCTATTAATTTACATTATTTATTCAAAAACGGAGTCAAGTTAAAAATACAGTACAATTCTACAATAAAACACACAGACCTGTAATAACGTGGACTAAAATATATACCTCTAATAAAGCAATATCGACATGAAATCAAAATAATTGTTGTTTCAATTATTGTGTACATAATTTTTTTTTTAATGTGATTTACTTGGGAGGTTATGATGACGTAAATCCAAAAGGTCAATTTTGTAATGATAATAAAATTTATGATTAAATCAAAAATATTTTAATATTATATTATTGGAGATCGTTACAATACAAAGTTCATTTATATAAAATAGACCTACATTCAAATTAATTTGGTTTACTAATCCCCAACATCACTCTCACTTCTGGGTTATATGCTTTGGCTATCTAGCATTGATCTTATACGAGGACATGTCAATTAGCTTTTAGAAAAACAATTCAATTTTCAATTTTTTTTTGGTAAATTATTTTTATTTTTCAACATAATTTGATTCAAGTTCAACTTTGGCAGATGCCCCTGTAACTTTTTTAAGTCTTCAGACAAATTTTGATTATGGTAATTCCTCAAAAAATCATTTGTGTGTACGATGATCACCTCATTTGATGTAAGCCGTTGTCCGCTGAGTCATTTTATAAAATTTGATCTATCAATTCAAAGTTCAATTTTATTTATTGAAACTGCGCATGTATACACTCGTGCATTATCCTGGAGAAAGATAACTTTATATTTTTTACATGATAATTTTCTTTTAGTTTCTCATTTAGCTGTCATCTAATAATGACCCAAAATACAGTCTATTCTTTTCACTTAGTGACGTAATAGCGGTATATAATATTGAGAATACTGATACTAGATTAAACTGATAAAGAAACCTAATGCAGCCTAGTCATCTAGTGTTTTATGTCACTTGATATAAGGATAAAAATATCGAATTTTAACTTTAAGATATTAAATTAATAATGTGCTTTTATGGCTCAAATTTAGAATATTTAAGGATATTTCTACATAAATTTTAATTTTTGCCAAATTTCATGCTTTATTTTTCACCGCCGAAAACACCTTATTAATTATTATGCATGCAAAATTATATATGCAAAAACAAAAACTATAAGATTTATAACCATATATAACTTATTCAAATTAAGTTTGACACATACAAAAATGTCTTCTTTAATTTTTTTCTGTTAAAAAAATAAAAAAGTATTTTTTTTATCATTTTGAAAATAACTATTTAGTATTACTATTATTACTATTTAGTATTTCAAACACTTTTTTCAAAAATATCGTGTATTTCAAGTACATTTTCATAAGTATTTTATACACCTAGCAATTTTGCCAAAAAATGAAAGAAACCCAAAAATCTGAATGAAAACATACAATATCATTTTTAATTGGACCCGTCACAAAATGTTCATCATGTAGGTGTGTAGAACAAAATGATATTGATTCAAATGACCAGTACCAGATTGCACGCTTGTGAGTGTGCCAGGCTGACGAACATTAGGTTTGCTAATAAAAACCTGAAGTTTGAGTAAAAAAAAACATCGAATTTTATATTTCGGGCTATTCTTTGCATTTTTATCACCTAAAATTCTTAAACCCCACCGGAATTTAAAAAAAACGTTATGATGCAAATTTCATATTAACAAAATTAGCGATTCTAATTTGGTTTTGATGAAATATTTGATTTAACACTTTCTAAATGTATGTTTTGTTTTGGACAATTCATGACTTTTTGAGATATCACCTAACAAAATCACAAGTGAAGATAATAACCAACAGAGAAACGAATTGTTTATATACTCGACGCAAGGTTGAATATCAATACTTGAACTATTTTTAATCATTAGAATTCATAAAATAATCTAAATATCATGCCTATACAGTCATAAATACATATATAATAATAATATGTATTGTAATTATATATGTGTTTAAACATTTTGCAACCTTTTTTGTTTTTGGACCCAATGGACCGATTTTCTTTAATCACGAATATGGCACAGAAACTACAGCACGTTTTTGATTTATCTTGATGACGCACAAAGAAATCGAAATGAATTAATTAGGTGATTGTTTAAATACCTACACCAAAATTTTGTTTGTGAGGTAAATATTTGCAAGTGTTACAAACTTTGTACTAAAACTAATATACAGATTGACCACCGAATTATTATCCATATGACAAGTTTGAGAAAGTTCGGAGTTCAAGAAAATTGCTTGAGAGTTAAACCATAGTTTGCACGGAAAAATGATTCCATTTTTTGGTGTTAAGTTGACCTCCAAATTTTTATTTTCTGAAATATTATTAAAGAATTAATATTTTTTGTATAAAAACGATCTCAATTTTTCGATAATTCGATCTTTGGTATGCGAATTTGATAAGCTGTTAGAAGAACATGGAAAAAGATATTTTGACATTTAATGCTTTTAATATCGTATAATATTTCATTTCTACCTGAAAAACAATTTTTTTTAATATGAGATTATCATACATTACTATCTTTTTAATAAAAACATACAGTAATAATAATTTTAATAAACACATAAACGTTTTGTTGTAATACGTTAATTAAATTTTGTAATCTTTAATTTTATTAGTATTAATTAATACTAACTTATTTGTAAAATCTTTTTTATATACTGAACAGTTTATTTGTTCATTATTCTCAGAATATTATGTAAACTTCTTTGATGGATAACACATATTCAGCTTGAATTTAAATGGTAATTTTTGTTATTTTATCTCATAAATATCATCGAAACCATGTAGATTTACTTAGTATTATATATGATTTCTATGGGTAGTATACTCCAAAGAGTATAAGATAGAGGGGAAGGCTGTCATTAGCGGCAATGTTAAAAAGCGTACACGAGTTTCAACGCCTCTAGTGATTGTGTCCAGTCATGAAAACGTAAAACGATGTAAAAAAATTTAATTTTACTTGCCAGTCGAGCCGGGATTCGTACGTGGGATCTATGTATTAGAGCCAAGTACGCTATCACTCAGCCAATCGAATGACTACACATGTTAAACAAATATATCATTACATTATAAAAAATTAACAGTAGTTTAGTACTTGGACACAAACATCAGATCGCATTCGTAACTGTACGCGACCTTCCCCTCTATCTTATACTCTTTGGTATACTCTACTTGCATGCAAGGCAACTTTTAGTAGCTACTAAGAGCGGGCGCACACCATCAGCATTTCTGATCGGAAAATAGTGTGCAATGACCATCAGATTTTCTGATCAGAAATGCTGATGGTCAACGCACACTATCGGACTATTCGTTTCTTATAATAATATCTTATGTTAATTCAGAAATTTTAATCAGAAAATCTTAAGCATATGTGCGCAGATATACCATCGGTTATTATGGGATTCATGTCAGTCCAATCTATGTTCATTACCACATTCAATGAACTTTGATTTATGGAGGATAGAGATAAGGAGAGTCATCTCATATGGTAGAAAATCGAAAAAAGTGTTCTGAAGGAAAAAAAACAGTTCAAAAACCAACCAAAATGGCGCTGGTGTAGATAAAGGGTAAGGTATGAATATAGCAATGGTAAACGAATTGAAGTACGCCGAGTTAAAAAATTTAATATTATCGTCGACTAAAATAGTCTTATTGAAAATGTCAACTACTTGCTCTAAATTTTTGCATTATTTGGCGCTTTCTTTAAAATTTACCATGATGCTAATGTGGTGCCACCCTAATTTAATGCATTTTGACGGACACTTTTCATGCACATAGATGATTCTCCTCACTTCTACCCTCCATACTTTGATTGAATATTTTATACTTTTTGCGGGAATATTAAAATGGATGATGATGACTTATTGTTAATCGCTTTATTCATTTATTAAATGTTCACAGTCTTCCATTTTATATGTTTTATTAGTCAATAAGAGTGAATAAAATATTATAATTTAAATAAAATGAAATAAAATTTTTAAACCACTACAATAGTCACAATGCCGTTCGTAATATAAATGACTGTGAATAACGATTATTTTAAGTTAGAAAATCTTATGATGTTGTCTGATGTAACATCATATTTTCTGATAAGAAATTCTAAAGCTACTTCAGACAGCATTATATGTACGTGTGTCGTGTATCTTACCGTGTGCGGGTCTATATAATATAAATGTTATTTAGTTACATTAGGTTTTCTGATCAGAAAATCTGATGGTTCTAAAGTGTTTAAAATACATAAATCTGTGCATAATCGTATGTTTTAGTAAGTGTTGAACTCACCCATTGATATTAAATATTCGAAATAATTCTTGGCGTCAGAACAAACATCGTTTTCAGAAGCATATTTCTAACCTTAAAATAAAGTATTAAATATTTTCAAAAACGTGAAACATTGAAAGAGTACACCTAAAATATATATATATATGTACCACGTGCTTGTTTTGTAAATTTATTTCAAATCAGTTAATATGGATTTAGGTAAAAAATTTCTTTATAAATGTTTATTTTAATTTAATTGATTAATTAGATGAATAATATGTAAAATAAGTATTCAGAATTAGTTTTAATTCAGCAAAATAAAACTATAATTACAATGTTATATATCCTGCATGTTATGTTTAATTAAGAAAACGTAGTTTTATATTTGAAAATTGTTATTATATAAAAATTCAGCATGTTTTTATATTTAAATTTATTAAATTTAAGTTTTACGTATAAAATAGCTTGGGAAGTCTTATTTTGGCTCTTGAGGAAAATTTTATATCCAATGATAAAAATATCTAAAATCTTGCACAGAATCTGGTAAACCTGTTTCGATAAATGAGGTGATTTATTTAATTGAAAAAGCAAGATCTTATTTTCTTGAAATTCGTTCGAATTTATTCATTTGTTTTTCCATAACATTTAAAGGGAATACATAATTTTTGTATGAAAGAAAAACAAACAAAAAATATGTATTAATGCATGAAGCGAAACCTCTGTACCCCTTTTTACGAAAATTAGGTGGAAGGAGGAGTATGAAATTTAGCACAATTGTAGTTTGTATATGGAAGGGCTGGAGAATCTATTTTAATACGCAAAACAAAAACTTAATACCCCAATTTACGAAAATTGGGCGAACGGAGATGTATGAAATTTGGGTCACTTACAGTTTATATAGAGGACCGTAGAAATCTAATTTTTTAAAATGATGTTAAAAAAATACATTAAATTAATAAATAACATTACACACACATATACAATTGATTTGGCTTATATTACACGCACTACCATACACACGCATGTATATTCTCTTTTTTTTAATATACCAATGTAACGGGGTTGTAGTTTATTTTATTGGTGAAAATATACATACAAAAAAGTCGAAAATTGTAAAATTTAGTAACTTTTTTATGTTACTGGTTTGGTTTAGAGATATCCTTCAAAAATAAAATTATTAAGCGATGATCTTTGGGCTTAAAAATTTAATGTATTTTAATAAACAAAGGGAACGAGCTTAGATAAATTATGAGCTCAGTTTTTTTTTTTGTTCAAAACTTAAATTAATTGCACCTTAAAATTAAGTGTAGCTCACCAGGTTTATTTACTTGAGATCTTCACTTTTACACAATGTAAAAACTCGATAATTATTTATAAATCAAAAAGTATCATTTCTCGAAACGAGGGATTTTTCAATTATTTTAAAATTGCGCTAGTAAAGATTACTTTTCGGAGGTATGCACTCTGGATAAATCCTATTAAAAACATTTTCTATTTTTGTAAAGTGACAACATTTGTCTTAATATTTTTTCAATCTTAAATCATGTGACTTTTGGATATGATTAAAATTAACAAAAACTGAAAATCATGCCGAAAAATAATTCTAATTTTTGTGAAATTTCCAGGGGAACCATTTAAGGAAAAAAAGAAGAAAAAAAGTAAAGGAGAAAAAAATTTAAGTGAAATTCAGACCTCGCAAGATTTTCAAATTGAAACATCTGAAAAAGTTGTCCCACTGGATACATCAAAATGGCCACTTTTGTTGAAAGTAAATATTTACTATATATTTAAATTAAAGGATAATTTAATTATCAAAAATGTATTTCAGTATTTTGATCGTCTAAATGTCCGCACAAATCATTACACACCGTTACCATTTGGAGCTTCACCATTGAAACGTAATATCAGTGAATATGTTAAAGCTGGATTCATAAATTTGGATAAACCATCGAATCCATCCAGCCACGAAGTTGTTGCATGGATCAAGCGTATATTGAAGGTTGAAAAAACTGGCCATTCTGGAACTTTAGATCCTAAAACCTCAGGTATTTCTCATGAACTATTTTCTTTTCAATATGAGAAAATAGTAGAAAGATTTCAAACCAAAAAATAAATTAGTGCACTTTAGCATACATTTTTGAAATATCTTATGTCCATAGTTAACATACAGATAAAATTTTGAATTTTTAATATTTTCAATTTTTTTTGAAAGAAATTGTAAGATTCATTTTGTTTAATTCAATATTAATAATTGTATATGTAGCATGGTGTATATAGTACGCAAATTGGCATGAAACACAGCTTTTACAAAAAATTTTCATTCCAAACGGGTCAAAATGAATTTTGTTTTGAAGTTCATATTATCAAACACTGCAAGCGGTCATTGGCTGAAAATAGTAGTAATAGCGTAGTTAAAAGAAACATAACTTTTCCATAAAAATTTTATCGCCAAATTTTCAAAATCAATTTTGTTACATTATTAAAAATTACAATCACTCAATATGGAGTATAGTCTAAGCAGGATTAGTGCGCTCATCGGTTTTTTTTTTCTTAAAACCAACTTTTTATGTTTATTTTTAATTTCGGAGAATATATATTTACCAGGTTGCCTATTAAAATTTGACCGCCATCATTTTTAATTGAATGATTGCTGACTGTTAAAAATAATAGCTATTTTAAGGTAGAGTGAAAGAGAGCGCGTAACATCATTTGTCAGACGCGGATAGCGATTGCCGGCTGTGTGACGCTTTTAAGCCATTGTGCATGCGTCGAATGTTAGTGTTCTCAACCATTGGGGAGTAATACTGACAACTTAAAATAAATACTCAAAAAAATATGTCACACAGCCAGTAAATGATGTCACGCACTAACTCTCTTTAACTGTACCTTACATATTCATTATTTTTAACAGCCAGCAACCTGTATTTGCCGTCGAATTTAATAAAGCAGCCATATGTGATAATAAATTTAAAAAAATAGCTTAAATTTGATAGGGAGCAACTTCTGTTTACTTATTCTATTTACATTGCTTACTTATAATAAATATATATCTATATATATATATATATATATATATATATATATATATATATATATATATATATATATATATATATATATATATATATATATATATATATATAATTTGTAAAGACATGCGTATTTAAAATGGGTTAAATTATATTCTACAATATATCTTATATATTTAAATGAGCAATTCTTGTATATATATATATATATATATATATATATATATATATATATATATATATATATATATATATATATATATATATATATATATATATATATATATATATATATATATATATATATATATATATATATATATATATATATATATATATATATATATATATATATATATATATATATATATATATATATATATATATATATATATATATATATATATTAACCAATTTAAGTCTCCCGTTTGAAGTAAGAAGTAAGAATGAATATATATAATATTTTTGAGTAATAAGTATTGGCATAACTTTATAAAATAAGTGTTAAGTTCATTTCTGTTTATTTACTCTGTTATTGAAATGTTTGAAAATAATATTGAAAAGTGTTATACTAAAATTCGTTGCTACAACAATTAGGAGTAGTATACCTAGAGAAAGAGGTTTTTTACTTTTATGTATTCTATCCATACATAATAAATTTGTCTATAAATTTTTTGGGTTCAGCATTTATTTAACTGAGTAATACCACAGGTGAAAGCTCTTATGTATTTGACAACGTTGCTTATGAATGTAAACTTACATATGATTGTTGTCACATCATGATGGAATTCTTACGATTTCACTATTTGATTATCATATATTTGAGTTCACTATATCGCACACAGTGAGATTTCGTATATGTAATTTTCTTATGGAAAGGAATGTATATTCGTATACGAAACAACAGTTGCAACAATACTATACTTGTGATAAAAGTATGTATTTGTAATTTAATTGAATACAAAAATTATATAAATATAAATTCCTTTTATTTATTCTAAACGTTACATGTGAAAGCTGTATATAAACTCTGAAATATAAATTTACTCTAGCTTAAAACATGAACTCATTCCATAGCAAACTTCAACTGAATACAATAAGACAAAACGCCTCCATGATATCTAACGAAATGAATCCATTCCATACATGTTTGAAACATGTCCATACCATGACAGAACAGTATTCTAAGATAAAAATATTGCGGGTATTATTAGCATTTACTTAATACTCGATCTTCCTCATTCCTTTCCTTTTAAGCATAATTATGTATTTAAAAAAAATTTATTATCTGCTTTATTAGATGCACCTATTAAGCCTGTTCTATAGGTTTCAGGACATGAATATAACCTTTTTTTGTTTGTACATAAACAAGCATTGGCATGTTTTTATTTTTAAATATGAAAAATAGTATTTAACTATAATACATATAACTATCTTTGTCATAAACATTGATTTATATGACAGTATAAACAAGAATAGTTAATTCTAATACATATAGCTATCTTTGTCATAAACATTGATTTATATGACAGTATAAACAAGAATAAAAAAAAATTGTCGATGTGATGTTATGAACATAGGATTTGTACTGCGATTTTTTTATCACATGTATGATTTCAAATCACGAAAATCGCACAGTGTGCGACTACACATTGCTTTCCATAAGCAAATCATATCCATGATATCGCCGATTTCGCACAAGTCGCTTCGTGTGCGATGTGCCTAAATGTAACAAAATTATACCTGTTTACACCTGGCTGCGAAGAGGTGCGGCCAGGTGCGCAACGGCAACCGTGATTTTTTAGAATCTGCATATATAAACTTCCGTGATGTAGACGTTATTTTATTTAAAAAAACAAGTAAACGATATTTTTTTATTTTTAATAAAAAATAATTTTATTAAAAATACTGGCAGTTAAATTTTGATAGACAACCTGGTAAATATATATTCTCCTAATTATAAATAAACATAAAAATTTGGTTTTAATAAAAAAAAAAACGATGAACGCGCTAATCCTGCAGCGGGATCTCGTACTATTAGTTTTATATATATAAGCACAGTTAATACCGCAAAAGATAACATGTTTTGAAGAAATACTATTTTCATGTTTTAGGTTGTTTAATAGTATGTATAGATCGAGCAACTAGATTAGTTAAATCTCAACAAGCAGCTGGAAAAGAGTACGTCAGTGTATTTAAGTTACATTCCTCAGTTGAAGGTGGATCAACCAAAGTTCTTCAGGGACTAGAAAAATTACGTGGAGCTTTATTTCAAAGACCACCATTAATATCAGCTGTAAAACGGCAATTACGTGTTAGAAGTGTTTATGATAGTAAACTTTTAGATTTTGATCCTGAAAGAAATATAGGTTCGTATATGTTTTAGATTCAATTTTTAGAATTCTTTTTCGTTTATTTTTAAATTATTTTAATTTTAGGAGTATTTTGGGTAAGCTGTGAAGCTGGGTCTTATATCAGAACCATGTGCGTACATTTAGGTTTAGTACTTGGTGTTGGTGGACAAATGTTAGAATTACGCCGTGTTCGATCTGGTATACAATCAGAAAGCGATTCTATGTCAACAATGCATGATATTTTAGATGCCCAATGGCTATATGAAAATCACAAAGATGAAAGTTATCTTAGGAGAGTTGTTCAACCATTAGAAGGTCTTTTAGTCAAACATAAACGAATTATAATGAAAGATAGTGCGGTATGTATTATTTTAAGTGTTATTATTAAACTACCGTATTGATTTCGCAATGCTTAAATAAGATTTATTTCCAAATTTTTATTATAAAAAATAAAAATTATTCCTACAATCTAGAACATTAATTTATTACGCAGTTATTTTTCTGAAAGGAAAAAAAATATTCAGACTATTCTTGACATCTTTTCAAATCTTTTTCCCAATTTTTTAAATAATTTTAATATTTTTTATTTGAAATTTTATGGTTTTAAATAAATATGAAATTAAATTCATTAAATTCTTACTTGAAAATAATGACTAATCTTTGGCCAGAAAAATCTAATTTTGTTAATTTCGAGAAAATTATATTTGTGACAAGTTGTAATTCAAGCAGAATATCATTTTGGTGGCACCCAATACATGCCGACTAATCGAGAAAAGTTTGACTGTAAGTGCCACTATCCATCAGAGAGAAATTCGATTTTGTTCTCATTGCTAAACATGATTTGCATCAAATTTCATGCTATCCCAAATACCTACTCAAAATTACCGCCTAATTTTCCTACTAATATTGTTTTATACTGTAGAGAATAGACACAAATTAAATCAAAATCCGAAATTATTTATTGAATCATTGAGTTTAATTTTTATTTAATGAATATTTTAATACAATGTGTAAATGACCAGAGTAGTTAAAACCACAGTTTAAAAATGACAAAAATTAAATAAAACTGTCCTTAAATTGAATTTTCACGAAACATATGGTATTACAATTATTCAATTTGTAGGTGAATGCTGTGTGTTATGGTGCTAAAATAATGTTACCTGGAGTATTACGTTACGATGATAACATTGAATTAAATGAAGAAATTGTAATTGTCACAACAAAAGGTGAAGCTGTCGCACTTGCAATTGCTTTAATGACCACAGCCACAATAGCTAGTTGTGACCATGGTATTGTTGCTAAAATTAAAAGAGTTATTATGGAACGTGATACATATCCAAGAAAATGGGGATTGGGTCCGAAAGCTTCTATGAAAAAACAGTTAATTAGTAAAGGACAACTTGATAAACATGGAAAGCCAAATGAAAACACACCGAAAGAATGGTTAACTGGATATGTTGATTATAGGTATGAAACAATTGTCAAACATTTTTCTATATACGAACTCGGATAAAAACAAACCGATTTACAAAATCTTTCTTTAAATTATAATATTCTTAACTTGGTTAATATAATTATTTATGTTAACATCTCATTACATACTGCTAGATTATTATATCATATAATCATAAATTCCATAACATTGCAATTCCGTTTAATTGCCGTTCTCTTTTTACTTCTTGGTTCTATCTAGTATATCAATATATAAAAACGCATATATTTCGTCCTGGTCTAGTGGTTTTGACATGAATCTAGTAAAGTTTCTGGATGCATTTTTGTTGATTAACAAATATACACATTCAATCAAAATCGAATTTTATTGTAGGTTGGTGTTGAATTTATTACTTAAAAAATAAAAATTAGAAAAATATACTAAAATTTTGTAGATTTGTTTTTACAAAACTTAAATACAACGTAAGATAGAGCAAAGTTTTTGGATTTTGATTTCTTTTATGGGAAAAATAAATCATATTTCTTCGAGGACACTTACTTAATTTTTCAAAATATAAAGGTAAAATTATAATGCGCCGGCCGGGTAGTGCTCTTGTATAGATTTATTTGGACTGCATGTGTGAATCAAAGTTATGACACCATATGTTTTCATTTGTTAGCTTTACAATGAATGATTTTCTTTCTGTTTAGAAAAAAGCTAAATTTTATGCCAAAAAAATTGAAAAATGAATTGCGGAATTTGCTTATTCATTAATTAAATGTTGAAAACCTTTTAATAAAATTTATTCCAATTTTAATTTTCAGCGTCAAAACAGAAAAACCAGCTACCGTTAAAGTAGAATCAGAAAATGGGCAAGAAGATGAAGTTTCAAGAAAGGTTTGTATTGAAAAAAAATCTTTCAATTTTAGTCATTGTATTCAATATTGCCAGAATTTTGTATTTAAAGTAGTCTATCCGTAGCTTGCATGTATACTTGAAGTGTGCAATCGTGACACGCAGGAATTCAAAGTGTTAAAAGTCGTGAAGTTTTAAGTTACTGCACAGTAAAAGATCAAAACAATTATGTTAGTGCTACTAACACTGGTAAAGATAGTACAGATCGTACATTTGTGTGTGTAGATTTTGGATATTCATGCTAACGAATATTCTAACTACCAGTATAATTATAAACTATTTATAACTACCAACATTTAAACACCATAGACAAAATTTGTAATAGATGGGGTGTTTCATAATAGTGTATAATATATTACAATAAACCAATTACATTTTTTTTAGTCTACGGAAAATAGTCAGCTGAATGTGTTATGAGTAATTGCTTTTGCTACTATGGCGCTGAGCTCTTAGCATGAATCTCCTTCCTATAGATAATATGTAAGCAGAATAATGTTTGTGTATCGGCATGTGCACATGGGTCGCCATATGGATACTATACATGAGGTGTCTATATCTGTACAAGGAGGATTCGGTAGAGCGGAACTTGCTATTAACTATCATATATTGAGTTTTGAGCGACATCTTTTTCTCGGAATGAGAGTTAAATGAAATAAAATTTTTTTCAAATGATTTCCATTTCTGTTAAAATAGTTAGGCCCCTCATATTTAGAAAATTAAACTAAAATAAACACAGTTCTTTTGAATTCATAATTTCTGATTTTAATTTTATAGTTATAAATTTAAATTAATATTTATTGTTACGAAAAATTTTTTGAAGTTTTAAAAATTGTTAAATTTGTTTCATTTTTTACACAAGAATTAAAAATGAAAATGTAATTTACAGAATATAATGCAAAATCATGAAAATGTAATTTACACAAATCGATGAGACTGAATTTGTAAATTTCCTTTCTTCTATTCAAATGCGTTTGCTTATACGATTATGAACATTAATCGTAATAAAAGCGTAAAATTCTTGAAATTTCGTAGAATATATAAACTATTTTATTTCTAAAATCAATCACCTAATGAGCTATGTTGATGGTTCTTGCATTGGTGCACAATTATTATCTGCAGCCACCTAATCTCTTCATTTCTGAATACAACTTTTGTTTGCTTTAGCTTGACGGTTCTTGAATGGGTAATGTACATGGATATTTTTCTTCAAAATGAATTTTTTACATTCGAAAATATAAATTTGCGAATTTCATCTATATCTCACGACTGATAGTAATACACCAATTGAAATGCAGCGAAAAATTATGGTGTAAAACTTTGTGTTGTATCACCAAAAAGTACCATTTTGACAGCATACAAAATTATATCAAATTAATCAATATTTTACACTTTCATACTTAACAAAATATAATTACAGATTTTCTAATCATTAAATCTTATCATGTGCTCATACATATGACGCTGTCTGAAGTAGCATCAGAATTTCTGATCAGAAAATCTTATGATATTATCTGATCACCATTCCGAGCCAAGAGATTGCTCAAGCCTCATACACTTGTTTTCCACGAAGGTCGAGTTCCCTTTGGTCTCCAAAAGTGATGTCATTCAGCTGATTATTTTTATAGAAAATTAAAATTAATAGTTATTTTAATTAATTTTCTACCCATGATAGCATTTATGTCTTTGAAGTAATGTCTAGTTCTCTCTTAGTAAAATGTTCAAATATGTAAGATTTTTTTTAAAGACAGTTGATCTCTTAGTAAAATGTTTAAATATGTAAGATTTTTTTAAAAGACAGTTGTCCAACTGCGAAGGTCATTAAATATTAATAATCACAGTGACTACGGTAATACAACAGCACACAGCATTGCTAGACAGTTATATGTTGTATTGTCACTGGGGGTCATGTGAGAGTTAATGTTTAAAAACTATAATAAGATTATAGCCCATTATTAAAATATTATCGCCACTCAATTAGAAATAGCTCATTGATGCTAAGTATCTGTTAAACATTAACCATTGTGAGAAATTCTTCTGAAATCATGTGATTAGACGTAAAACTTAGTCTCCTTTTTAAAACAATGAAATTTTGTTATTTAATTTATTTTTTTTTACAGCGACGCATAAGTGATGGTACGACAACTGAAGTAGACACAACCATGGAAGTAGATGTTGAACACAAAGAAAAGAAAAAGAAGAAGAAAAAACGAAAAACTGATGATGAACAAGAACCAGAAACTGTTCAAATTAAAACAGAAGTTGTAGAAGAAAGTGGTGAAACGGTAACTAAAGAAAAGAAAAAGAAGAAAAAAAAAGATAAAAAACAGGAAGATGAATAAATGATTTAATTCTTGTTAAGAGTTTATTAAATCTAAAAGAGAAACAAACAATTTTTATCCTTTTAAGAATTAAATTAAAAAAAAAAAAAAAATATTTTATTTGATGTTTTGACTACGTTTATAATCAAGAATGTATTAATTTTTTTTTTTTTTTTAATTAGGGCTAAGGTTAGACGAGAATTCATTTTGGTTAACATTAAGCAGTAAAACATGTTTAATAAATAGATTGTAAACGAAAAATGTAGGTAATTTAATCCTATAAAATTATCTCATCATTAGTAATTTAAGGTTTATAGAGATCTTAAGTGCGTTCTAGAGGTTGATGAAAATCTTGGAATTAAGGTAAAGCAATCATTTTAGAATTTACTATTTAAAAAGTTTTAAAACGATGAATGGGGAACAGGAGAGTTATTAATTTTCTTTTAATTACAAAAAACTCCCTCTTTTTTTAAATTTCCTGTAGACTATTACTAAAAATTTATTTAAATGTTTTAATAATGTACAAAATTGATCTCATGGTATGGAAACACCGAAAAAGTAATTATATTACAGACTATTGGTGTTTTATGTATGTTTTCATACCATGAGAGGTTTAAGTATTTAATTATTAAAATAAATTGAAAGTTAATTAATGTTTTACACATGCATAGATAATTTCTGTATCTGTTAGGCTTATTTTATTGCTTTATGTTGACAATATATATTGCACGTATAACCATAACCCTTATTGTTAATTACTTTTGTACAAAACAATGTAATTTTTTTTTATCAGACCACTGTTGATATACTGTAATTGATAATACGAAACTGTATTTGTAAGTACAGGAGAAAACTTTAGAATATATAAGTTTAAAATTTCAATTGTTAAATTTTATTTTTAATTACCCACAAAGTTTTTGCAATTTTAGACAACAAAAGTGATTTAAAATATAAGTGTAATTCAATTAATAACCTGACGTCGTTATAAAGTTGCCAATTCTATCTTAAGAGCTAGATATGCTGCACATAGTGTGACAATAATTTAAGTATCAAATACCAAACAAGAAACAGAAATCATTTCGAGGTAAGAATTAAAAGTTTAAATCTTACCCTTTATGATATCTTTCTCTTTTTGATTGCAAAGCACCTTTTATAATATATTTCTCTTATTGTTTAATAATATTAATATGCATGCCATACGATTAATAAGAATTTTTTTAAAAATCACCCAAAAACAAATTTTTAATGAACACTAAAAGATACGATTGACCATCTTCCTAAACATGATGGAAAAAATCAACCCACCATGTGCAAGTCGGAAAACTGCTCAGGTAGAACATTTTTCCAATGTGTTAAATGTAAAATACATTTGTGTATTACCAGGAAAAAAAACTGTTTCTATAATTTTCATTTAAAAAAAAGAAATATGTAGTAGGTCAATCAAGGTCCTAACTTGGGTAAAATATACCAAAAAATATAATTAGTTACTACACTTAGCTACCAATGTACAACATATTGTACATTACAGAAAATAAAGAAAAAAACTAATTTCAAAATTTTTTTTTATTTTAGTAAGTAAGGATGGTGGTTCATTTCCAAATTTAAGGAAAAATAATTTTTTCCTACTCTACATTAAAAGTGGTACTATACGTATGCTAAATTTTTACGTACAATGTATTGTACACCAGTAGTGAAGGGGTTAAAATAAAACAAGTGAAATAACAACTGACTCTTAATTGTTTAGATACTTGACATATGGTTTAGTATCAATCATAGAGAATAAATAAACCAAAAAGTATAAATGTTTGAACTATTTTTAATGAATAGCATTCATAAAACACCCTGATCCTATTAAAACATATTTAAAAAACACAGTCAGTTGTTATTTTACTTCTTTTATTTTAAGGGTAAAGAAATTTTTAATGACGCTAAAATTAATTTGGAATATTTCCAAATAATTTGTTTGTGAACAACCTTTTCATTTCGACGCCAACCATATCCTTAGTTAATAATTATTAACTCACGTATAGATCCAAAACTATCTTAATTTACTGGCTTCGATTTCAGAAGAACTTCTATTCTATTAAAACTTATTTAATATTTTGAATAGGATGCAATAGGAAATTATTTCCTATTTAAACTTTTGAATAATTCAATTTCTTAGGATATAATAGAATTTTTAATTAGGGATATCATAGAAAACAATAGTTATAAATCCGAATTTATTAATATTTTTCATTTATATACATTTTATATTAGCTTTTAAATATATCAGACCGTGTCGAATATAAAATGGGAGATCTAAAGTTGAAAGAAGAATGGTGAAAATCACAAACGCGTGTTGATAATAAATTCTGCAACATGGCGTCACTTAATTTTCGGCACGGTCTATATATTTGGACTTTTAATTATGATAGTTTTAGTAGGCATATAATTTTTTATAAATTAAATATAAATAAACAAAAAAAAAAATATTTCTATATAGCAAACAGTTTATACACCTTATTGTAGTGTAGGCTTCCAAGTCATAAGAACATATCCATTGCACATCCTTAAAATAAAATAACAATTCTAGTATGTTGCTTTGAAAATTTTTCATGAGAATGTCGCTGAAGGTAGCTTATATCTTGGACACTTGGATAATCTTATTACTATATATAATGTGCAAGTATAGAAACTTCAAGAAAAACAGAGTTCTAGAAGGAAACTTGAACCCCTAGAATACAAACAATGCTATCTAATGAGTTTATTACTAACCAGTAAATATATTCATAAATATTTACTTATGCAATTTCGGTTATTTGTGTATTAATAATCTCTAATCCTTTGCTCACCGATTATTATGATTAGTATTCCGAAAACATAAATTGATTAAACACATACACATAACTAATTATAAGATTATTTCTCGATTGTCATACTATTGAAATGATTCAGAATTTTAACTTAGTACAAATGTTGAATCAAATAAATAAATTAAATGTTTACTCTTTGCAAAATTTAAATATTATTTTTTTATTGTTTTGACAATATTCGATTAATAATTTGTTAAAAAAAGAGTGATACACTTTCGCAACTTGCGTTAAAATAAAAAAATAAATTTTATGATATTAATTAAATTTTGTTTTTCATATTTTACGTACATATTTCTCGTACAGAAATATAATAAACTTATTTTATTGTGGAAAAATTGATCTCCATTTCAATACAGACACATTATTTTATAAATTAATTCATTTTACAAGACATTTTGTAAAGATTATTTATTATTTAATTTACTAGAATTAACAATACAAGGTACTAACACGTGTCTTTAAAACTTAAAAACCGCAATATAAGTTTTCATTGACGATTTATTTGGTCGTCAAGTGATATAAAATAGATGCTGGCATTAAATGCTAGAAGTTTTTCAGATTTTTTAAATTCATGTGTCGATTTCATCAATTTGACCAATAACCTGTTTATTAAGATATTAAAGTTTATTGAAAGTGTCAAGTTGAAAGGTACCTTTATAAACAAATTCATTAAAAATAAAATAAGTCGAAGTCAAAATATATACACATTTACGACTTATATTTGTCGAAATTTCCCTAATAATCGTTTACTGGGTATTTCATCGGATACATCTGAATAGCGTTGTAAACGTCTCTTGCCCTTGATTTTTTCTGTTAAATTGATATCAGTTTCATCTTCATAAAATGATGGTGAATAATGATCATTTAATCGTGGATATTTGCGTAATAATTGAGTGACTTCCGCTGTATCAATTGGTTTACTTGGTGTTTTTGAGTCAACAACATTAGCAATTATATCAATTACTTTACGTTTCCTTGAATTCAATTCTTGTGTACTGTTATCATCATCCTTTTGTTTATTCGCTACATTATTACTACGAAAATCTGATAACGTAGTCCTACGTGTTGGGTATGAAAACGTCTTCGAGAACAACTCCCTGTGATTTCTAAAATCATCATCAACATTGTGTAGAGTATCTTCAGCTTCTTTGTATGAATCAACATTGAATGGATTTTTAAACGTTGGTAAAGATAAGCGTGAATTGATGCCGTTTAATAATGTTGGTAATGATCCGTTTAAGTCTTTGAGAACACTTGCGGTAATTTGTTGTGACATAAACATTGATAAAGGTTTGCTGTCTTCATTTGTTTGCGATGCTTTTGTATCAGTTGGTTTATCACGTTGACGATTGAATTCTGTAGTTAGATCAGATATTTTACGATCACACTCTTCTAAATGCTTTTTCATATCTGATATACAATTTGATTGGTCTTGTATTAATCGCCGTTGTTTTCTTAATTTGCATGCTTGATATGTTAACAAACTGTCTTGTGTTTTTACCTAAAATGCACGTATCAGATATGTATAACTTTAATCAAAGCATTCTAATTTAAGCGACATCTTAACTTAAATTTGTTTTCAATAATTTTATTTGAGTATTCAACAAAGATGGCTAATAATAATAAGGTGTCGTTATCGGTATTGGAAGTTTACAAACCGACATTTATTTACTCTACTTTTTTAAGTTTGAGACAAAAGATAAAATTTATTGTGTTATGATATTCATTTTAGGAAGGCAAGGCTTTGCTTCATCTTTAAAAATATATTATTTAACATATATTTTTAAAGGCTCAATTTTAAATTTTAATGCATAATGTAGTATCGCTATTCTGTTTGTAAATACAAATACCACTTTGCCTTTTGGGGTACTGTATAGAATGATTACCACTTAATCCTTAATGATTGACTATTTTATTCGGCTGATTTTAATTACACTTATGTGGGGCTACTATCACCACAACACATACCTCAAATCGAAAATATATTTACGCAAATCTTATACCAAATTTTTTACACAGGAGCCTAAAATGCAAAGTGATATAACTTAGCCTCCTGCTCATAATGTTATAAATAATTAAGTGATGTCTATATTTAAATTACGAGTGAAGAAACCAGTAAATTCTAAGCATTACTAACTGCTTACCTTTTGACTTAATTTAGAAAGTAATTTTTTCATTCCACAAAGTTGTTGTCGATACACTTTTGTATTGTGATTAATAGTTTTAAATTCTCTACGAATTAGATCTGATACCAAAATGGGACTCCGTCGTCCTGTTCTTTTTAAACCTATCAATAAATACAAAATTCAATTTAGAAATAAACTATAATAAATCGAAAAAATTTATTTACAAAATGACGAGTGATTTTACTAAAGCAACTATTAACTAAAATTTGCTAAAATTTTTTTCCAAAGTATGGAACAGTTTTTAATATAAAATACAAACCCGTTGATTGGAAAAGTGATTTATTAACAGGTGTATTATTAACATCTGCTAAACGCAAACTTGGTACAATAAATTCTTCAAAATGTTCCATTGCCATACTGCTAATATCTCTTAATTCTTGTAATAAATCATGTGTTCGTGGAGGACTTGATGATTTTTGAACCACTCTTAAAATGTGTAAAATTTCATCAATCACCTAAAAATTACAAAATCATTAAAGATAAATTGAAATAGACGAGATGATAGTTTAACAATAATAGCCATAAGTGGTACGCAGACGCAATGTAAACTATTTTTAATATTTATGTGGCATTTAAATAATGAAACGCTATGCAAATGTCAAAATGATTTGAATTGCGCTTGGGTGCGACTTGACTTTTATTACTTACGTTTCAAAACTTATCTAGTCACAACATCCATGTTTCGTCATCAATATGGATATTTGCAATGTTAAATATATATGTTGATGAAGTCATATCGGTATGGCCATCGTGACGATATAAGTTTTGAAACCCACCCTATGGTAGAACGGGCTTTAGACCATAATCGCTTATCTTCCCGTCATTATGATAACTCAAAAACGAAAAGAGTTTTAACATTAGCTAGAGCTTTAAATAATTAACTGAAGCAACTTTAGTTACAACGTTCCAATAAGCTTAACAGGCGGCAGATACATTTAAATTATACAAAAGAGAAATTTTTATAAAATAAAGTTAAAATATACCTTTCCTGGAATAAAACAGCATAGTCCTGTATCTATAAACTTCATAAATGTCATACTAAGCATACTAATACGTGTTTCTAATGCCGATAAAATTTCACAATGACGTGCAAGTGGATGAGCTCGGCGCTCAGATTCTCTTCTTGGTAAACAATGTCGTATGGTTCTGGATACTAAACTTTGTCGACGTTCCACTACTACAAATCCCCGATTCAACAAAGATTTGCATGATAAATCAAATTTTTTACACACCTATAAATATTAAAATATACATACTGGTATTTTTACAATATCTTACAGAACCAATAAGAATAATTACTCATCTAATGATACGTAATTTAAACAATTGAAGATAACAACTAACGGAGTTAATTGTTTAGATATTCGACCATATGATTGAGTATCATTGTTTGGACTATTTTGAATTAGCATTCATAAAATTTAAAATAATATGTGTTGTAATCACCAATATGTGATAATTAAATAATTTGAGCTTAAATTGTGTCAATCATAACATTTTACTTGAATTTGAGCTTAAATTGTGGCGGATCCTAACAAAATTTATTTGTTTCAAGAAATAAACTTGTTTTGTATTTGAATTTTTCTTCTATCTTTTATAGTCTAAAACTTGAGTCAAGGATCCATTGGACCCAATAGATCAAATTTGTTCATTCACGAACTTAAACTCACTTTTTATGTTAAGATTTCGTCACCAAAATTTCAGCTGGTTATCTCTTTTTGTTTTTGAGTTATCGTGATAACGGACGGACGGGAAGATTACGATATCCGTGGCGCCTCGATTTGACGATTAATTATGATAAAACAAGCTAAAATAAGACGAAAATAAAGAATACCAATTTTCGAGTTATCGACACTGTTTTTTTTAGAAATTATCGTGTTTATGTCACATAAATACCACAAAATTGTATGACTAACTATACCAAAATTTTATTTATGCGGTCAATATTTCCTAGGGTTACAAACTTCAGACAAAAATTAATATACTCTGATATATTATGTATATCGAGTATAAAAAGGTAAGTAACATATAACAGATTCTTAAATAATTTCTTCTTGTTAATAATATAAGACATTCGTAAATCAAAATATTTTCCACAACTTTTTGTGATTCAACAAGGAGTATTTTTTATGAGGAACATTTGTGGTTTATTATACCTTCCATTTAATAATACCATATCCTCATATTATAGAATTGAATTTTGCTTTGAACCAAAAACTTTCTGACATCCAACCAATAATACATAAATCATTTTGAATTCAGTATGCCACTTTATTTCAAAAATAATCTAATTGGAAAGAAATCAACAGTTTCTTTATAAAAAATATGACATTTTCAAAAAAATATTTTTTTTAAATCTTTGGTTTTGAATAACTCGCCATAAGAGAAACATTTGCAAGAAATGGTTAATTAAATGTATGCACTAAAATCGACTTCACTTAGATTTAGTTTTAACTGTGTCTGTTCTACTCTTAAATGCACTAGATTTAAAAGAGATACTTTTTATAAAAGTATTTACTTTTTCATTTATGAAAAATGTTAGTTTTTGGAATATTAGTTAATTTGGATTAATTACGATTCATTAAAGGGTGCGTCGTATTTCACTCTTTATCTCGAATGAGTTGCCTAAAAAAAGTTCTGGGTATTATTTTGGTTACATATCAATTTTAACCAAAAAAATTTAAATACCAATCTACAGTATGAAAGGAGTTGAATCCTCTTAGCTACTAAATTTCATTCGATTTAATTTTCACTTGAAAAGCTTGACAACTTATACAACTGTGTTTGGAACAAAATTATCTTTCAAATTTGAAATATAATTCATTAAGCAAGCAAATACGTTAAAATTACTAATGCCCCAGTTTATGTCTGGAAATCCAACAGTAGTGGACCACAGATATAAGAGATACAGTGAACAAACAATTATTATATTTTAAACTAAACCTAGCAAACATATTGTTTTATGCAACTTATTGATAATACTTCTCAGTTTTATATTTATTATATTTAATGAAAAATAATATTCCTCTGGCTACCAAATGGGTGAAGAACGTCTCTAATTCGCATCATAGACTATCTTGATTTAAGTTATTATAGCCATTACAGTCGAGTTTTTACAATTAAGATACCAAGTTTAATTTTTTGCAATTAAGATACCAAATAAAAGGATTTGATTAGTAAAATTTCATTAATACATATATCCATATGCATTAAAAAAATAGATTTTTTGAGTTGATAAACAATAAAATCGATGAAACTAATTGCTCGACTTTCTAATAAAATTTTAATAATAAAAGAAAAAGTAAATGTATTTATTATAAAGCCATAGGTTGTACGAGTTTTTTAATGGATTTCAAGATCTTGAATATTCAAATACTGACACGTTAATTTTTATACTCGATATTGATAATATGTTAGAGTATATTAGTTTTAGCCTTAAGTTTGTAGCGCTACTAAATATTGACTGTATAAACAGAATTTTGCTATAGATATTCATAGATTCACATAATTAGTGCGTTTCCGTTTGTCCGTCCGCTCGTCACAAAGATAAATTGCGATTCACTACTCTAACCACTAGACCCCACTGACATATCGCCCCCAAGATAACTTAAAAACGAAAAAAGATAATAACCTGAAATTTTGGTGGTGTATTTTAGACCTAAAAAGTAAGATTAAGTTTGTGAATGAGCAAAACCATATTTTTTAACCAACAACTTCTGTTTGAAACATTTTTTCATATCATGTTTGGATTTGCCACAATTTTAGCTAATAAACACATTATGAGTACAATACATATTATTATTATACAAGTATTTATAACAATTGACTGTATTCAGATCCATAATTTTTAATTAAATAGATTAAAGTTTAAGGTTCAGTTTTACTATTTTTTAGTTGAAATTTATATCTCTAACAATGTGTTTCGTACATTTGTTATGACGTCAGGTTCTGTGGAACATATTAGCATTAACAAACAAGGTAATATGTAATTAAATTCTATACAAATTGTGAAATTGCATAATAATACATGCAAAAACAAATTAGAGAATTAGTAATTTTTTTTGTGATGAGTTATTTCAGTTACGGTGATAAGATCTACCAACAATTGGATGATACGAATTATGGGTAATCCGGCAAGCTGGGTGCTGGCTAACATTGTGTTGAATTTTGTATTAAAAAAGTATTAGAAATATTACCGTTTAGTGAACCATTTAAAACAAATTTTAAATAAGAATAACTACCCGGAAGTTTTTATTAATAAAGGTGTTGATAAATATAAACGACTGTACTTGATTGAAATAACTAATAATGATGAATATTCTGATATAATTGCAAAAACTACTGCATAAAAAGCTAATCATTAAAGTTTTCCATATTTAAAATGATTGCCTACATCAATAACATACTGTTGAGAGACAGAATGGAAGCCAGCGTTCTACAAAATGAAAATTTAAGCATTATCTATAAGAAATTGAGAGATAGGATTCAAAAATTACGAGCATCGATGTTATGTATCTGATCCCATGTAACTGTAACATGGTATGCATTAAACACCCAAACAATATTTGGGAAGCTGAATTTATCAACATGAATACAGTTGTAAAAAAAAAACAGATTTTAGCGCGTTAATTATTCATGTGTAGATATGGGACACCAATTTCAGTTTGACTAGGTGAAGATTTTAGGTCATGAAACTTTGGGTTTTAAGCGGCATGTAAGCGTAAAGGCTCATATCTTTTTGAATGACTCGATGAATTTTAAAACTGATATTGATAGTTTGAGTAATATTTATATTAATTTATATCAAAATATAAAACATAATAAACATAGAGTGAACTAGATTGAATATTAATATAGATAAATTATCTTGTACAAATAGTTAAAATTTAATTTTTTGAAATTTTATATTTAAAATAATTAATGCAATATTAGATAAATTGTTTAACTATACAGTTGACCTTTTAATTTCGAGATATGATATGTTTTCAATCATTTAACTACTTGTTTTTATTTTATGTTTACATGCATTATGTAATTTCACCTTGGTTATTAATGTTCCGCTAATATGTTCCACAGAACTTGATGAAGTTATAATAAATGCACGAAACGCAGTGTTAAGCTTAATCTATTAAAATGTATTTCTAACTGTAAAGACTGGATATTTATAGCATTTTGTTAATTTAAAATATTCCAAACAATGATATTCAATCACATGTCTAGGATCTAAACAATTATTTATTATCTTCACTTGTTAAAGAATAAATTGAAAAATTTATAATATTTTTACGTGGTAATATGAATGATTGTAAAATGACGCGTCGGCTTGAGAACCTCCTGTTTTTTTTTTGGGTAAAAATAAATCAAACTTTATTATATATACTTAAAATAATGTATTTATGTATAGGTATTTTTATATAGACAACCTAATGAAAAAATAATATATTATTTTAAAACGTTGGTTAAAATAATAAAATGTGTTATATTTATTTTAAAAAGATCCCCAACAGTCTAAAAATAAAATATAATTTTACGTATAGGATTGGAATACAATCGATAATTTTAATTTTTTAATTTAAATGTATTTTATATTAATATGTATAATATCAATTATTTTTTAACAAAATTAATAGTGATAAATATTCGTAAATTGTCAAAAATTAAAAATTGTCTTTAAAATTACATAAAAATTACGTGATTTCAACACAGTTAAGGAAGTACGAGCACCAAGGCAACTTTTGATAAAAGGCTTGATTTTTTTTAATACAAAATTTAAATATGTCTAAACAAATTCCAAAAATTTGAAGGAGATTGCCCGATCATTTAAATAAATAATTAACTTTAAAGTTGAGCAATTTAACATTGGAAGGTTACCCCACTTCAAACATTGATACATTTCTGTATTTTTCTCGTAAAACTGTCGGTGAATATTTTTAAAAAACTTATGGATGAAAGTAAATATATTAGTGATAAATTTAATTCAAAAACATTTACACTTGCCCGACTAATTAAAGTGTATTAATTAAAAGAAAAATAAATGCCGCCACTAGCCAATGTTAAATGTATATCTATATATTGAAAAAAATCATATGGTTACTGCGTTCCCCTTACCGCGCTAGAGTCGATACCTATCCCCACCCCGCCTGGCGCTCGTACTTCCTTAAATAAATAAAAAATAAAAGTTAAGAATTTTATTCAAAAATTTTTGATAATTATTCTGGCACTAATAAATTAACATTTGCATTTACAACATTTGCACCAATAAATTGTTCCTCGTCGCCACGAATTGATAATTTTTCACCATGTTGAGCTACTTTTTCTTTCAACATTGATGACTTTTTCCAATTGGATTTACCACATTTTGTACATGAAATCAATGGAATGATTTCTAATGTAACAGTTCGATTTGAACAATCGTTACATTGAAAGAAACGTTTCATAGTATCGATCACTCTCAGTGGATGTTGTTCACTTTTACACATTTCTGAAGCACTGAAAGCAGTGTATTTACATTGAACACACTGTACAGCTTTACAAGGTACTTTAAACGTATTCGCCATTTTCTCTTCTATCCTTTCTTTAACTTCAAGTTTATTAAAATATTCATCTTGTGCTTGTGAATCGGCTTCTTCAATTAAATGTTGATTAATACTTTTTGCTTCCATTATTTGTTTAAATCGTTCGCTTTTAATAGTAAATTCATCAACTTTTGATTTTTTCGTTTCTGGACTTTCAATTTGTTCCATAATTCGTTTTTTTGATTTAGTTCCTTTTAAATTCATTGGATCGGATTTTTCGATAGGACCTTTTTGCGCCACATATTTTAATGCATTGATTCGTGACCTGTTAAATAATACTTTATTTGGAATTACAGCTTTCGTATCTAATAGATTAATGGATCCGTTTGAAGTTTTTTGTAGAATTGGTTTGTCAACTAAAGTATTTGTTTTGCATATTTGCATTATTTCTGATGGTTTATGATAAACTGAATTCTTTGAAATCGATTTTATCGTGTCTGTAATCGGAGATGATATATTTAATTTTGACTTTGGTAATATATCTTTTGGTTTCATTAAATCGGAGGGTTTTAAACCAGTATCTTGTTTTATTTTATCAGGAAAACTGTTAATTTCGGTATTAACACGAATCTTTGATAATTTGGAATTCATAATATCTGATTTCGGTGATGACGTAATGAATTTAGTTTTTGATGAGACATCTTTTGGTTTCAGTAAATCGGAAGGTTTTACAACAGTTTCATTTTTCACATCCCATGAAGTATTTGTCTCGGTATTAACACGAATCTTTGCCAATCTAGAGATATTTAAATTCTTTGATTTATTTTGAAGAGTTGAATTACCTTGTTTATTTTCAATGCTAATAGGTTTGTATTTATCTGGATCAATTTTGGGCAATAAAGTTGAGACAGATTTTTGGTTTTCAATACTGATTGGTTTATAGTTATTTGGATTAATTTTGGGTGATGAAGTTAAGTCAACTTTTTTGTTATCAAATACGATTGGTTTATGATTATTTGGGTCAATTTTGGGATCTTCGTTTAATGATGCAGTCGAGTTACTCTGCTTGTTCGCAAGATTAAAAGTTGTATGTTCATTTGGTGCAACTTTAGACGATAAAGTATAATCTTTCTTATTATCACAATTTATTGGTTTGAAATCATTTGCATCGATTATGGGATTGTCATTTAACGATACAATCGAATTATTTGCCTTAAATTTACTTGGATCTATTTTAGAATTGTCGTTTAACGATACATTCGAGTTTAATTTTGACAAAACTTTGCGTGCACTTTCACGTGCTTCGTCTATACTAATTTTCGACGATATTTGTAATTTTTCTTTCATTGGTTCAATTGTTTCAACGCCTAAAGATCGTAAACGTTCTAAATCTTTAGTACGTTGTCGAATCGACATCTCAACATGAGCTGCATTTTTATTAATTTTATAATTATTAGGCGGTGAATTTTTTAAAATAAGTGATTTAGTGGCCAGTGCCTTTAATCGTTCTTCATCTTTTGAAATTTGTTTATAATTTTTTTTCGCAGGGATTGCCATATATGATTTACCCGCATAAAATACTTCATTTTTACCCAATACTTTATTACGTAAAGCGATTAAACCACGACCACCTGTTGTTGAACTTTGCAATTCAGAACGTCGAGAATATTTTTGATATTCCTGTTTCATATGAAATATACAAAATGCACATATACGTAAATTTACGAAAGCATTGCATGTATCACCGTTCTTTTTTTTACTTTTACAAAATCCCAAATCTTTTGACTGTCCTAAAATCATAACTCGGTCAGCATTATCTAGCGACAAACTCGCTTCATCTTTACTCCCATTACGACGTTCAAGGACCCCAGCATTTAAAATAGCAACAATAGTACCCACTGTCATTTTCCAAAGTTGATTATGAGCATTTTTAAATAAAAATACACTCACCGTTTTTAAATCATCTTTTAAATCACTCACTGACCAAACTGAATATTTACTTCCTTTCTGAGACACTCTTGGATCACTTTTATGTACAATAACTCCAGCAATAACCCAATCACTATTTTTCATTGTGTCCAATTGTATAAATGATTGTATATTTCGCATTTCGACAATTTGCTTGTCCATCATTCGTTCTCTAAGTAAAGTTGATGATATTATTGGATTGCTAATGCGTAATCCAAATACTGGATCGTAAGTTGCACTTAAAGCATGACCACCTGGTGGCAAGGATTTCCATGTTAATTCCTTGCGATTACTTTCAATGGGTAATGAAGTAGATGTAGAAGTAATTGAACTTTTCAAAAGTTTTTTTATTTCTTTACCAAAACTATTATATGTGCCTGAATGATTTCTTGCATCCTCGTCATCGGATGAATCTGCACCATCGCCGAATAATTTTTTTATTTCATCTTTTATTATATCTTTATCAGTTTTATGGTAATTATCTTCTTGTTGATCAAAAATAGAAATATCTTTTACTATCTTTGGTGTAGTTTTGTTAGTTTTATTATCTGCTTTTTCATCCTTTTCTGGTACATTTTTTATTTCATCATTTAATACAGCTAACAAATCATCTATATCATCATTATTTTCCATTTTAAAGTTATTTAATTCTCATAATAAATATAACATATAAGAACTTATAAACATAATATAAACTTCTCCCGCCAAATTGGACTTCAAAATATTACCAAATTCACTAGCACATACCACTATAATAAATAAGGTTCATTGAATCACAATAATTCACTTGCACAAACTTCATGTTAGTGAGGTTATTGAACACGAAATAAAATTGGTTTGTTCCAGTTCCAACGATAAATCACCAGCTTACATAAATATTATTATTAAACATTAAAAGTGAAAAAAGGGTTTTTCAAATATAAACCTCATATATTAAATGTTACTGGTTAAATTTTATAGAATTGACGTAATATTTTAATAATATACAATATTGCTAGTTATTTTGGGGAGATTACGATATCCGTGGCGCCTCGATTTTTTATGGATTTTGGTACAAAAAATAAGACGAAAATGAAGAATACCAATTTTCTATTTTTCGAGATATCGACACTGTTTTTTTTAGAAATTATCTTGTTTATGTCACATAAATATCACAATTTAAAACATTTTACAAGATTTATTTATTAATTTTTCTTAAATGACCATAATTTAAATTAAATTAAACTTAATTCGTTAAAAAAAAATCATCATTTGTATATTTAATACAATTATTAAAAATGCATGTACGCCATTTTCGACTGTTATTAATCCATGGATTTGTTGGGTATATATTGCACGGGTCGGGTTGGTTTTTGGCCCCTACACTCAACCTGTGATTAAGCTCCCCATGGATAACTTGAAAAATAGACGAAAACTCGAAAATTAGTATTCTTCATTTTCGTCTTATTTTGGCTTGTTTTACCAATCCATCAAAAAATCGAGGCGTCACGGATATCGTAATCGAGCCTTATTTTATAATAATACAGAATATTACTAGTAGCTATGTGAGCTGTAGACTTAACTCAGAAACAACAAACCACGTCTTCATTTAATGTACAAAAGGGGATGGGGTCAAAAGGAAACAAAGGCTTTGTCGGGCAAAGAAAAAAAAACGAAATTAATCTATAATACCAAAAATTTAAATAATGACAAATTTAAAAAACATTTTATTTGCATACAAGTTTTGCCTTTTCATAATGACCAAAATATAATTACGTATTTTGAGACGCAATCTATGAAAAGCAGAGGCGAATAATTGCATCTTTATCAATGGAGAATTTTCAGAAGATGTAATGAATACTTTGTTCGCTGAACTAGGTAAAAGAAAACCCAAATGAGTTTTCAATAATAATGGTATGCGAATGTGGGAAAAGTTCATTTTTTGTTGATAAACTTAATTAGCAATTTTACTTATGAAAAATGGGACGAAATCGGATAATTGGACAATATTATTTTGTTTTTCAGAGGTTCCTCAGATTAGGATACTAAAAGTAAAAACGCCGCCTACCATTTTAGTGACGTAATATCTGTATACAATGTTGAAAATACTGGTATTATTGATAAAAAAACATAGCCAAACACTCAATTTTTTTAAATAATTAAGATAATGTTGATAAATTGAACTGACAAAGACAACAATTTTACCGAAATGACGTCTCATCGTGGCAATTTTAATATTTACCAAATTTCATGCTATATTTTTCACTAAGAACAAACCTAATATTAAACTAAGATAGTTTCAAAACTAACATCACTAACAAATGACTTAATTATTGTATTATTTTGTTAAATTTGGAATGATAACAATTTGGATCAAACAGTTTTTGGTAAAAACAATATAGGTACCAAGGAGACAATCATTTAAAATTGTTAATTCCTTCTCTCTATAATGGAATCTAAAAATTATGAATTTCGAAGGAAGAAGAAAATTATGAAATTGTATATTATTTAGTCATACACTCAATAAATTGAGATGTCCGTTGTCGATCAATGGATTATTAATGAAATGGACTATCAACTGTTGAACAAAAGGATTTCTATAGTTATTCTTTGATATAAGCATTATAAAAAACCAAATATTGGTCAATTTTAAGCATGATCATTCAATTAATATTTTCAATCTCGTAAAAATACCTCAATCCAAGAATTATCATATTTTTTCTCCACTTTCGAGAAAAAAGTTGTATGGTTAAGAAATGTATATCTTATAAAAATTTCTAAAAATTAAAATTTAAAAATAGTGTCGAGTACAATATAGTGAATATAAACGATTAAAAATTGCACTATAACTAAATATATAACAGATATTTACTCATAGAATTTTTTTACTATCTATTTTGGTGTTTCAGCAAATGCTCTACCTATCACTTGGAATAATACACATATTCCTTCATCAGTAATCTTTTTAGTTTCTCAATTGAAGGTACAAAACCTTAAATATGCAATTATCCTGTCATACCATCTACATTCATTCAAATTATTTGACACAAATTTTCGTAACGATAATTTTACGCAGTACTAGTAAATTGGAATAAAATATCAATCTTCATTGATCGCAATTTAAAATGAACTGAAATTAAAATTACTTTTGAGTTTTTACGATAAGAAATATAATAAAATTGAGATTTATTCGTGTCAATTTGGAGATTATGAAATCATATAGGATATGCCACAAGTTTAATTAGAATAACCGATTCAATATAAATACAAATATAAATGATAATAGTTGATTTGTTTATAATTAATTTCCATTGTTTATAAGTATTTGTATTAAGTACTATTCAAGTAACATTTACTTACCAATCTATTCTTCGCAATTTCATCATAACTTAAAAAAGATAATATGTTTTCCAACATATCATCTGGTAGATCTAGTATATTTATGCTGTCACTCATTTTATATTTTTTAGATATGATTAAATATTTACTCAATATCAAATGAAATTGTAAAAATTATATAAATAAATAAATAACTTTTTATTTACGATTAATTTTATGTTGGTACTACAGTGTAATTATTACCATAGAACAGAAATAATTGGTACCAAAATAGTTTAGAATTAATACACACAGAATCATAGTTAAGAACGCCATATACTCTGCCACCTGGTTTGAAGAATTATTAGGAATAAATACGAAACCGTCCTTACCGACTGTGATTTCATTTAATTTAAATACGAAAGGAATATTTTAATCAAAGATAACCCGACTAGAGTGGAAATAATATGATTTAATTTTTTTAAATGAATTTCCATGACAACAATTATTATTATTTGTTTATGTTCATTATGTTAACAAAATTATGAATAATTGTCATATAATTTTAAATTTAAAAATATGCATAAAAAATTAAGTACTGTTCAATACTATTTTTTGTAACTGCAAGACGAATTGTAAGAATTGTGACTGTTAAAAAGTGGGATTATTTTGTTCAACACTATGCATAAATAGTCAAGGTCAGACTTGCTCCAATATTGAATCAAATACAACAGATGAAAATATTGGGGCGATTACGATTTCCGGTTCACAAGAAAGTTAGTATTCTTCATTTTCGTCTTATTTTGGCTTGTTTTGCCAAAATTCATCAAAAAATAGAGGGGCCCTGGATATCGTAATCGAACCAAGATATTTATGATGTTAATGTACAGACAATTGATGCATCCCATTTCTTAGAACAGCGAACAGAAATTCTGTAAGAAGAAATAACTGTTTAAGTAGAATTTGTCCATTGTTTAATTGCTGTTTCGGTTATAAGGACATCAGCATCATTATCAGCTTGTTTTATTGAAATACCAGCAGCTGTAAATTCTTCGCATAACATTGAAATGAAGGGAGACTTATTATTGTATGTTACAGGCTGCATTTGAGTGTATATTATGTAAAATATTAATTTTGTTATTGTTGAAACCGTGTATCTCACGAATGGTGAGTCGTACGTGAAAAAGTGTTTAGACCATTTTTGTAGAAAATTGATCTACAACTTTTGTCTGATCAATTATCACGATAAAATTGACCGCTTTCAAGAAAAAAAGAAAAATCCTTAATTTTGCAGTTTTACCTTGGATAAAATTTTTTTGCAGAAGTAGGATCGACGGGGATTTTTTACATTTTATTTATAATAATGTATTTAACGTCTCATGTTTCTAGGACATCTAGAAATATGTTTAAATTTTTATGATTATTTCTGCATCGGAAAATATATATATATTTGATTATTATTTTATCTTCTACTTTCATGAATAATATAATTAAATATGTACATAATAATTCTAATTTAATTATAAAAGAACTGCTTTAAAATAAACAAAATATTTTTATAAATATTATAAAATACCTACCTATCCTAAATGATAACCTCATAAAATTATTAAATAAGTCTACACACGACCTACTGTAGTCTAATATAAGTACCTCAATATCGCAACGAAGTTGCGGGCAAAAGAAAGATAGTTTATAATAAATGTGTGTTGGTTCTAACAAGGATTCAATAGAGTGGAAGCTGCCTAACTACAATGATTTTTGCGTATTGAGTTTCTGCAACACGGAATGATAGTTAAATTTAACAAAATTCTTTTCAAATGGTATTTTTTATTTCTATTAAAATCATAATAACATTTAGAACACAACCTATTCCACTTCGATCATTAGCAATATTACCATACTTTCAATCAATAGGATATAATCTGATCAAACTTTATTTATTACAATAGTTCGTGGAAACACGATAAAAAAAATGCGCCAAGTACCACATAGCTAACGTACTATGTAAACTTCATAGGTGTTGTGGATATGTGTGCATATTATGTAAAATATGAATTTTGTGATTGTTAAAACCGCGATATCTCACTAATGGTGAGTCGCACGAGAAAAAGTGTCTGGACCATTTTTGTAGGGAATTGTATCTACAACTTTCGTCTGATCAATTTTCACGATAAAATTGACCGTTTTCGAGAAAAATGGAAAAAACCTGAATTTTGCAGTTTTACCATGGATAACTTTTTTTAGGAACAATATCGTCCCGTGATTATATATTCCAAATATTAACGAAAAACTTTTAAATGTTTATTTATTTTAAAAAAAAATTCTTTACCGGAATCTGTGTTATTTTACTATAAAGCAATAAATATAAATTATCAAATTTTAATATAAGAATTGAATTTAAAACTCGTTAAATAATTTCAAAAATATAATAATTATGGTCATATATACACAATAATCTCAATAATGAAGGCATTAAAAGAATAATATATGACATATTTAAAAGCGTAAAATAATTTTACTAAAATTATAATAATTTTACGACTCTTAATACAATAATTTTGATAAATAATTACACATACAGAGTGCCTTTAATAAGTGTATCGGCTGAATTTCTCTTTATCCCACAACGTTAAAAATAAAAATATACATAGGTTTTCCAAACTTTTCAGTTTCATTTTAAAAATCAATTTGTTTTTAAAGAAAAATTTTACAGGATATCCCAGGGGTCTTGTATTTTGCAAATTTCAAATGAAACCATATCCATCCGATATCTCATCATTAAGTGACATGTCTACATATTAATAATTACAAATGGTCTTATGAAATGAATTAGGTATAATTCCTGAAAATTAAAACAACTTTTAGACATTACCTAAATATTCGTTACTGAATCTACTTCTTGAACTAGACATTTTTTGAATAATCATTTTAAACTGTCCTTAATTTAAATTCCAATATGTGCTGTTAACAATAAATTTGGCAAGCATAGCAAATACTTATTTGCTATTTATGGTATTGATTAATTTTTAATTCGCGTTATATTTGAAAACAAACGAAATTTAAAACGAAAAAGCTGATAATTTGAATAATACCGATTGTAAAATTGGGTAAAAGCAAACAAAAAATTTTTTGCGATTTTAAATTAGCATACTATATAAAATAATCGGGTTTCGTTCCATTAATGCTTTGTACTTTACATATATTGTGATATACAATATATACCTCAAAAATTATATAAATGAAATACAATATTTATATCATGTTATAAGTTTTATAACATTATTTTACTATTATTAGTAGTAACTACATAGGTGCGCAACAGTAAATTCTTATGTACCTTCTTATTTATCTTAATAATTTTTTTAATTTATGTACTGCAATAGATAATAAAATTTGACAAATAAACTTTTCCAAACTAATAATATAATATACTTTCGTATTACTTAAACCAAAAAAAAATTTCTATCATGTTGTATGTGTTATCGGGCGAATCGCGACTGTCAATTTAATTATATTTTTTTCTCTATAAATTTTGTACTATAATTTAAAGCCATTGATTTTAATATAAAAAAAATTAAAATACATTTTAAAACATATTGAGAGGTGTATAGTTCGATTTGAAATTTTCAAACAGTAATGGTCTGGGCTTATGCGTAATTTTTTTTTTTTATAACTGGTAGCCATTTTATATGAGACTGGAAAAACTTTTTTTCAGTTTATATGCTAAATAAATGTATTATTACCTAGGTTGGTTATTGACAGGGGCGTAGGAGCCGTATGGGCAGGGTGGGCCGCTGCCCACCCAGGAATTTCCCTGGGTGGGCCATGTCCCTTTGTTGAAGAGATTAAAAATTTTATTGCTCTATTACAATTTCGTGTAGGATAATTTTAAAGGCAAAACAATAGTTTTTCACGAAAAATTGACCTTTCTAGTCTAAGAGAGGATTAGATGACTCATCGAACCTGCCCACCCAGCAAAAATTTCGTTCCTACGCCCCTGGTTATTGAATAATGAATTTAAAATATTTCTTGGGATTTGTTTCGATTTTGAAAAGACAAATGTTTTCGATATTAACTACGGCTATTTTATTTCAAAATAATATTGTTTCAATTTCTGTTTTCAATAAATGGATAAAAACGATTTAGGTTAGATATAAAAAATCTTTTAATAAAAAAAAAAAAAAAAAACTAAAATATAATAAAAAATTAAGTTTTAAAATGTAGAATCGAATTTTAACCAAATTTATAATATTTATTATTGTGTTAAAATTAACTTTTTAGAACATTCGTAATAAAATTTTAAATTTTTTTTGTTAATTGGTTCGAAATTTAAATGAATAAAAAAAATTTTCTCTACTTTCATCAGGATTATTTTTAAGCTTTACAACGTTAAGACTAAATTTAATATATTCCTCGTTTATTACATGATAAAATATAAAATGCAGAATCTATATTCGATTTTTAAAAGTATGATTGCAATAGTGAATATGGATTGAAATACAAGCATAATACATATATATCATGTCATTTACATAAACCCATCTAAATATTTGAGTATGGCTTACTTATGATAATGATACCAACTTTTTCCTACTAGATAATTCTTAAAAATGAGCCGTTATCCTTTTGGTTATTGTTACATAAGGATTATTCTGTAACAGATAAAAAAATTATTGAAAACATGCGGCAAAATGAAATATCTTTTATCCGAAAAGTTCAAAGTTTCTTCGTTCTGTACAATAGAGATCTGATGTTTATCATATAAATGGACAAAATGGTTTTCGTAATTGTTATTGAATGACCTTCCCACTACAATAACAAAATCACAAATGTCCGCCAACCATAAATTTTACAAACTCCGAATAAAAGGCCCATTTTTCGGAATTTTCGTAATAATTTGTTATGCTTACTTCCCATTATTAAGCCATATAGAAATTTTTAGATGGATAATTATAAAGGATATGATATGTTTATGAGCACCAGGACTGTTAAGATTATGTATTGCTATAATTGTTGCAAAGAGCTACATGTCTTGATTTAGACCGTCGTTCTTTAATGCCTACATAAAATATATTTTAGGCCTACGTTTTTTTTTTCATTTTTGCAAATTACTTATCTATATTATGTAATACGTCAATTAAATGTCTAAAAAATTTTATATTTATATTTTAAAAGTATGATTTTAATTTTTTATTAAATAAAATTAATAATATAATAATAAATTAAAGGATTTTTATTAAAAATTTATTTACAAAATACTAATTAAATATATAAAATTATAATATTAAAAAAAAAATTTTTTTAATTAACTATTTGACAAAGTTGTTATAATTTCGAAATTAAATACTATATTTAACCTATTTTTAAAATAAAATTAACTTCAATCCGATGTGTTGTTAATTATAATTTGGTATATTTTGTGTTTGTGACACGGAGCCAAGGCCGAAAGGCCGCCCCGGGGGTTAAGAGGTTGGAACCCCTTTGCGCACATAGCGAGTATATATATAAAGCTAGAAAAAAAATACAGTAATAGACTACACTGAAAATAAATCTTTGTAAAACGTAGGTACTATATAAGTTAAAATTTAAAAAAAGTATGTTTGTAGGTGGTATGTAATTAGAAATTAATACAAACTTAAGTATCTAGAATAGGTAGGTGCTCAAGTGTCGGATACTATTATAGTAACTAAACTAAATCAAAGAAGAATTGAGAAAATTTATTATTATAGTCAAGAGTTAAAAACAACTAAAATCTAAACACATGGAAGAATAAAGAAATTCAATTCGAAAATCGCAGCGAAATTTTTAATAATTGAAGCGACCATTAACGTCTACCCGTTGTTGGCGTTGCCCACTTGTCGACTACGTACGTTCCGACTCCCGTCCTCATGAACCATCGCGGCACATCCGAGCGCGCGCGGCCCGCTAGATAGAAGAGTTTCGACAGTTTTGAATCCGTTTTTCTTTAAACTCTGAGTAGGATATCGCCAATAATAATTATAAGGAATTAATAACGTAAATACAATAAATTTCATTGAAATAATGTAGGTAAATAAGAACAACTTTTATACCTACTAAATTTTACATTTAGTAATACATTTTATTGAAAATCAGAGAACTTTCATACTAACTTTGCACCTCCGTTTTATTCTCTTAAGGCATTAATTTTCAAAAACTAGTGTTCTCCTTTCTTTGTGCTCACCTAAGTTATTAAAGGAACCCCTGTGCAATATTTCAAGTTTCTAAGCCTTATAGTTTAGGCCCTACGTTTATATGTAAGTCATTAAGTCAGTCAGCTTCTCCTTTTATATTTAAAAAATTTGGAAAACTGTTGACCCTAAAGGCCATCCCTGCAACTTCCCGCTAATGTCATACCTAAGCACTTAAAATTTAACATATTACAGCTTTGATGTTAAAAAAACACTGGTTTGCGGCAATCGACGTGTTGTTACAAGGTCAAGAGCTGATTAGAATTTGATATCGATTAGTTAAGCCGTTTCATAGTTATTTCAAAAAAATCGATTTTTGCGATTTCTTTCGTCAACGATTTCTCACAGACAAATCGACCGATTTCGACCTGGTTGGCGGCAATCGACGTGTTGTTACAAGGTCAAGAGCTGTTTAGATTTTGGAATCAATCGGTCAAGCCGAATCGGTCCAAACTCACAGAAAATCTAAGTTTGGTAAAACTCTTCAGAATGCCGTTTTGTGAGCTCGATTCGGTCAAGCCATTTCAAAGTTATAAGCGATTCACATACTTACACACACACACACACATACATACAGACGGAGTGACGACTTCTCAGGAGTGTTCAGGAAAGCTTCCTAGGACCTTAAAACGTCGAGATCTGATGAGAACTCAATTTTTGCATAATGGGAATTTCTAGCGGGAAGTTAAAAACATTTGTAAACAATTCTTGCTTGAATTATTTATGAATAAAATGTTTTTAATTTATATTTAAATATTTCATAAATATTTTTTCATAAATATTGCCAATGTAACAGGATCTTCAATACACTTTATTTGAACATTATTTTTTATCTCATGTTTGAGATTGATTACATGTGTATCAAAGCTATCGAGGTTATGTTAAACCATTTTGAAAACAAGTTAATTATTAAAACAAAAAAGTTATTACATTGGTGAGTTGAGTTATTACTTTTCTTAATGTGCGTATTTGAGACTATTTAATATTTTTATATACACAAATAGTTCTGATTCAATAACCACATATACTGGTTTATCTCCTGTTTTATTCAAAATCACAATTTTTTTCTTTTTTACATATATTATAAAAATAATGTTGTGCCCATATGCTAGTTTCATACAAATATCTTACTCATTTTTGTTATACTATTTTAAATAAAAAATATGCTTATGGTATCAATTACTATATCTGTGGAATTATTTATTTCAATATTTTCCAATAATACAATAAAACTTCTAAAGACATAAAATAATTATTTAAGAGAGAAAACTTTGATTTTCATTTAAAATAATATTTTTATTTATCATATTTCCGAATTATAATTACATCCCTGATAGATTTTGAGCTAACGGCTGCAATAATAATTCATATCGAACGTCTTTTTATTTACTTTAATAAAGGTTCATGAATAATCTTATGATTTCCAATCACATATTCCACAACTTCCTTACTTCAAAATTTCTATCCTATTAATAGATATGATGCATTCATGACCGTAGCTTTCGACCACTGCAACGCATTGCTATCCCGTACGTTTAAATTAAATTTAAATTTCCGTGGAATGCATTGTTGTTTTAGAATCTTTAAAATATGTATTTTAATTCCCTATAGATAGTGTAGTGGCACCTGACTTTAATAGTCAAAATAAGCCATTCAAAGCGTCGACTTTAAAAGGCGATTTCATTGGTCTACCAGTACACATTGTTAAACTTCGTGCAAGTGGCACACGAATTGTACATCACACACGAATTATTACACGTACGAACAGCCATTCATACAACATGACACCTACACGAACAGTACTCGAGTAGCTATACAACCCTGCACACTGTACGAGGGGTACATTTTTAGTCACGCCACGTGGCACATATACAAATAATTTGTTAAAATAAAATAATATTAAATAATTAAAAACCCAAAAATTGTATATTAATTATATCTGATTCCAAAAATGACTTTCCGACCCTATCATATCCAATTTTGAAACTTAACAATCCCTACATTATATCCCATATAATTTATACAAACTCTTCAAAATTGCTAATCAGAAATATTTTAGTATTTATTTATAAGTAACGAAATGGCAGATAAAGTAGCAAGACGGGAGCACTCAATGAAGAAGACACCACATAACCACTGTACCAATATCTGTATTTAGAAGTCGAATTCAAGTTATTGAAGAATAGAAAATAGAAGAATGCGTCCATTTTCCAAAGCCTATTTTCGCACAGACACACCTTTACAGAGTACAAAACCTAGCTCGATCCTTATAAAATACCAATCTTCAAATGCTTTATTTGACAGTAATTGTGTTCGATTTAATGGATTTTTGAACTATATACACATATTATATAGACATAGGTGATATTTTTGTCACTTTACCCTTTTTGAAGAAATATTGCATTTAAGAGCCTGGAAATAAGAAAATTTACCATATAAGGAGCGAATAAGATTATTATAAGAACCAAGCTTCTTATCTTAAATAAAAAAAACTTTATATTTTTTGAACTTTATCCTACAGAGAGGGAGGTAAGATTAATTAAAAACAAATTTTCCATTTATCGAACCGTGTCTCATTGATTGAAAAAAACACAATTTTTCTCCACCTTGCATAAAAAAGTTGGTATTTTTGCTTAGGGTAAAGCGGCAAAAGTAGCAAATTGTTTTGATAGAATTTTTTTTTTTTAGAAAAAAAAGGAATTACTTTATTTTTAATCATTTTATTTAAAATATATTTACATGTCTCTTGAAATTATACGTAGAACACATTTAATTGTAATTCATTTAATCAGACCGACCCCCTCCCCCTTCTGTGCTAAGGAAAATGAAAAATTTGATAAACAGGTTCGGTTAATTTTTATGATGAGTATAAGTTAGATTTGAAGGACCAAGGCTACGCAGAACAATTGACTAGAAATCTTAATATTATGTGAAAAATATCCCCCTCCCGTACTGATACGGATTCGCTTCATTTTGATAAGAGTTGTAAGTTTAAAATTTCAAGAGCCTACGTTATGTAGATCCCAAAATATTGATGAAGAATATGATATCGTGTGAAAGAAGTACCCCTCCCCTTTTGCTCAGAAAAATGAAAAATCGAATAATTAATAAGCGCAGGTGTGCTTAATATTAATGGTGGTTATTACTTTCAAGTTTGAAGGTCATAGGGTATGTAGATCTTGATGAAAAGTCTAATATTGTGTGGAAAGGATGATCATGTCTCGTACTACTGAGGAAAATGGAAAAGTTGAGAAACACATATTCGATTAATTTTTATGAGGGTTATATGTAATAAATTTGTAGATCTTACTGACATTGTGTGAAAAACGTTCCCCTCTTGTGCTGCTCAAAAAATGTAAATTCGAAAAATTCATAAAACTTTATTTTTGATTTAATGAATATATTGTGTAATTTTGAATGCTCTGAGCTAAGTATATTCCGAGATATAGAACAGTAGCGAAGAAAATTGCCCCCTCTAAATTCTACTCTGCTAATATACCTTTGGTTTGATCTTTCCCACGTGTTTTTTTCACTTAATTGAAACAATAATGCTGAATCTTTCAACATAAATTATTAAAAACTTCATTCTTTTTTTATTTATGTTAAACGAAAAAAAAAGTTTTTTTTTTTATATTTTGAAAATTTCGCATATTGGAAGAATTTCAATTTTTACAGTGTATTAAAAGATTTAATATTACTCGCATAACAATTTGTATAAATAATACATAAGAAACAAGTTTTAATATATTTACATTTAAAAAAAATTAAACTAACAAATAACTTTTTAAGTCGATTTTTTGTCGTACAACTGAAGAAAATATTGCTTCTGCTGCTACAATCACCACCTTAGATTGCTTTGGCCACTGAGATTTATCTTCCATGGATGATACAATAATATGTTTATCCGTTGAATTTTTTGGCCAATAATTAACACATTTTGCGCCAGCATTTTCAAGAATATCTAAAATATAAAAATATTAGGTATTTAAAATCGAATGTCTATTTTAATACTATTGAATATATAGAATACAAGAACTGGGTATTATAATACGTGACTTATATTATGAAAATATTCGCTTTTATTCATTATGTTTAATAAATGTGATACCTGCGATTATTTTTTGCCAATCATTAAGTTTTGTTACAAATCTTCTAACACAATGTTATTTAAAATTTATAATATAATTGATTAAAATTTCATTATTTCACTAGGTCATAATTCCAGGGCACTTTAATATTTAAATTTATATAGTGATGACACTTTTTTTGCGGAACAATAACTCAAAAAATAATTATTCAAATGATATTTGGCATGCACAATCCATAAAATGCAAACAGAGGTTATGGCGATGATATTTTCTTGAAAAAATATTTAAAATGATCTCCGTCTTTTTTTTTGTCTCCACTTACATATGCTTATCAAATCATAATGCATTTAGATAATTATTTTTTAGATTTTTCACGAAAATAGTGCCTTTCTATAAATATTTCTTTTTTGGTGAATCATAATCCTATTTATGAATATTAGATTCCCCACCTGGTAGAAAAAAATGGTTTTATTTCATTTGTTGAGGATACCACTGGGTTATTAAGTAATAAATCACAAAAAGGTCATTTTCTTTCTTTTAACGAAAAGCTCAACATTTGTCAGTGCCTTCACTTGTTGATTTGAAATTAAATGAACCCATGGTTTATATTTTATGTTGTAAATGAAGTTTGAATATAATAAAAGCAATTCAAATGTGTGTATGCTCATTTGCAATATAATTCAAAAACTGAGAGGTGAAGACGCGAACTGAATTTTTAACTTCCAGAACTATTAAAATAATCCCCTTTTTAGAAAAAGGACAAAAAACAGTTGGATTTTTAAATACAATCAACTAATAAAACATTTAATAAACTTCAAGGTTCAAGTTTCAGTTTACATAATAGATGAGAGTTTTCATAATTTTTAAAAGGTAAACATTTATTACCTACCTTTCAAATCTGTTGGAATAGATTTTGTGATTAAAGCCGTATATCCCTGAAAAAGTAAACCGTTTTGTTTAGCAAAATTTAAAGATTCTTGTAAACTAAATTTAAATCTTTTTTCTGCTTCTGAATCGTATAGAAGGAACTGCCAAGGATCTAAAACAAAGATTATCATTATTTTCATTAAAAAAATTTTTTAATATACTTTACTGACCAACAAAAGTCTTTGCGTGTTTACAAATATCAAGCCATCGAGGTGAAACTATTGGTATGCCTTGAGATACTGCGTTTAATAGTTTCACCGATCTTTTTATTTGATTGGTCACTAATACATTTGCTTCTTTAGATTTTTCCACTACTTTACCACCTGTGAAATAAGTTGTATTTGAAAACACAGTACTTATTATTTTAGTTTTAATTATTTCAAAAATTTTAGAATTATTTTATGTGACTTCGTTATGGAACAACATACACTATGTGTTGATTGAAAAATTAAAATTTAAGTCGCGATTTATTAAAGAACCTTTTTTAGTTAATGAAAAAATACATTATGAAAAAGACATTCCTCGATCTTTTAAGGTTTTTCAGATGTCAATTTGAATTTTCCTAAAAAAAATTTTAATATGAATTTTCATGTGTAATTATAAATATGTTTGTCCAATTAGGACGTTTACAACTGTCTAAAAATTGGTTTTAATAACGATATTTCATAGTAAATAAAAATTATAAAATTTTTACAAAAATAAATATTGGAATTTTAAAACTAGTTGACTGTAATTTACGTTGAAAATGTGTGTTAAATTATGCTTTTAATATTAGGGCCCTGTATACAGTCAAATTTGTTTGTCAAACTTCATGTTTTTATCAAATAAAACCGCTTACGATCAAAACAATAGATCAAATAAATTTACTATGTGCCCTGTACACGGTAAAATTATTTTTAAAATAGATCCAATGTTAAAATAACAAAAAATTTCAATAATGACCATTCAAACAATTCTGTTTACCAAAAATTCAAACAAATTTTATTTGTTCAGTAAACGTTTTATTTGTTTAGTAAAACGTGAAAAATGTTTTAGTATTATTATAATGTTAAAATCTTGAAAAGTTCCATTTTTATGTTTAAGAAAATATAGAACATTTTCGGTCTTAATAATACCCATTATTGTGTCCTAAATGTTACATTTAACTCGATACTGAGAATATAGACGTCCGAATTCTTTAACTAAATTATGCCCGTAATCACATGAAATACCGAAATTAAACAGCTATCGCCATGTGTTGGTCAGGAATACTAAAGTTTTCAGGGTACATTAAAATTGAACTTACAGGTCTCTATGGGCGTCTGTATTCTTTGGTATAAGTAAAATTTACATATATAAACAAATATTTAAATATCTTTACATCTTACAAATGCGAATAAGAAAAAACTAATTGAACTCGAAAACATTAATCTCCTTGCTAATATTTTACAAGGGCTTTTGTAAATATATTCATTACAATTAAATAAAAAAATATTTCTATTAATACTATTATTCGAATAAAGATTTTCACAAAAAAATTATTTGTAAAAATTAAATTTACAGGGAATTCATTTAATATTTCATAACTTTCCAAGAATCAGTACATGGTGAACTACATGCAACTTTGACATTTAATAAAACAAAATGTTGAGAACCATACATTTACCCACTCAAAAATTATTTTAAGCTCGGCTTAACGAAGTCACATAAGAAGTTTCAAATTCATGATAAATCAATAACAAATATTAGTAATAACTCATAAAGTCAGTGGGTTTGCATTTTTTACACAATTACCTAATTTTTTAACAGTTTGTTCTTGCTCTTCATCGCGAAATATGGTAAACATAACTCGAAATTTATTCTGTGTTGGTACGTAATTCTGCAATAAAACATGTAATATTAATAAACTTGAAGATATTGAAAAAAATTTCCAATTATTAAACGACATATGGCGAGTTATGAATATCGGTACAATCAGAAACATTAACGTTGTGGGATAAATTGCAGCTTCTTATTTTGCAGACGTCGTAATTTTTCAAAAAATTATACCAAAATTTCCATGAAAACACTAATTTATTATTATTATTTTTTTTTTTTTTTAAAGAAAATTTGTGCTATGCGTTTTTTATAATTTCTTATTAGTAGTATTGAGCTGTGAAAAAAATTTAATTATTTAAAAATTCATATGAAATATTTTGTAGTTTGATTGAAAATTATTTCTAAAAATAGCATTGGACGCGTAATTACATAATTTAAAACTGAATGTCTTTTCTGCAAAATCGGCTCAGCCGTTTTTTGTCGAGGATAAAAAAAAAACTCTTTAAATAAACAAATTATTGTTTTTGTATTCTCATTGGCGAGTTCGTCATATGGACCTTGCTGATCGCACTGAGACCACTTGCTTAATATATTGCACACTCTACATTATTATAAAACTCTCCAACTTATTTTTACTGCAAGGGTCTCTTATGATCAATATTCAATACTACTTGTTTCGAAAAAAAGATTATTAATTATCTTAATTTTGATATATAATTTATTTGATTACTCGATCGGAAAAGGTACCAGTTTTTTTGAAAGAAAAAAGTAAGCAACTGTGTGTTGGTATATTCTAAAGACTATACAGTGTTGATTTTTTTTTTTTTTTTTAATTAGATGCTCGGTGAATTTTAAAATTTGAATTAAAAACAGCCTTGAACAAATTTCCAAGCAATTTACCACTTGTTAAAATATTTTGTTTTATAAAAATAGATTTCATTCCATGGCCGGTGGAGTTAGTTTCCTATACATATCTGTATCATATGACTTATCGTTTAATAATTACACTTCGATCTCCCACTGACATAACGTAATTACCGACCACAACCGATCGCCAAACTTAAGCAACAACAGACACAGCCAGAACGCGGATGGGTGAAAATATAGGATTGACTGTGTACAGTTGTTGTATAGATTGAATATATACTCACTGTAGTCACTATATATTAGTAGTTAAAAAAAAGTTGAAAAGTGACTAAAAATTAAAAAAAATAATTACGCATACCGTCCCAAATTTCTGCATTTTTGATGATATTACTTCAACATTACTTTCAGAAGTCGTTTGCTGATTGCTCTGTGGATGACGTCGTTTTCTATTTGTTGAATTATCTTCAGATTGAGAATCCGTTTTTAATGGTATTTTTGATTTTCGAACAGGTCTTGTTAATACTTCGACAGGTGCATCTTTCGTACTGTTCGTTGATTGTTGGTTATTTGTTTTATTATTACGTGTTAATTTAATAGTTTCCTCAGACTTTTGTTTTTTTAAATTTATTTCGTTTTTTGTATTATTATTTTCTTCGACCATTCTTTGTTTATTATTTAATGTTTTTCGTTTTTTTATTTCCAAATTTGTTTCAGTAGCAGTATCAGTTCGTTTTCGTGAGCTACGACGAGTTGGTCGATTTGATGATGTTTGGCATATGTCATCTCCATCAGAAGGTTTATCCATATGGATAAGTTTTTTATTAATTATTTCTTTTCTTGCAGTTATACCCATTTCCACTTGCTCTTCCGTGTCTTTATTGTTATTTATAGGAACATCCTGTCTTTTATTCTGTTTCGATTTTTTTATTGATTTTTCTTTTTCATTTTTTTTTTTCACTATGTCAGTTTCTCGATCAGACTCATTATCTGATGTACAATGATTTCTAATACCACGAAGACTGCTTTTTGTATCTTTATCATTCATTTTAGTTCCACAATCGTCATCTGCATTGGAAGAATTATCGACAATTTTTTTCTCTTTGTCAGTTTTACAGACAGAATCTTTTGTTGATGTACTTTGATTACTACTACCACGAAGACTCCTTTTTTCACCATCTGTTTTAGATGACTTATCGACTCTATTCTTCATTTTGTCAGTTTCGTGATCACCATAAGCTATTGGAGACTTTTCGACACTTTTTTTCTGCATATTAGTTTTACAATCATAATCTTTAGCTGATGTGCTTGGATTACTACTACCACGAAGACTCCGTTTTGTGTATTCGCTATCCGTTTTAGACGACTTATCGACATTTTTCTTCACTTTGTCAGTTTCATTTCGTTTTGATTCTTCATCATCTAATTTGGTAGATTTTGTATTATCCTTTCCAGGATTTATTGTTTTCTGTTTTAATTTTTGAGTAGAGCATTCAGAAGTTTTACGAGCATATCGTTTCGCCGGTTTTTTATTTATTGATAAATCGGTTGTACTCGAATTTGTTGTTAAATTACAAAATTCGGGAGTTATTGATTCATTATTTAATATATTTTCTAACTCATCATCATGCAATAATTGTTCTGATAGATTACTATCAAAAGTTTTCGGTGAATTATTTTTAATGGTTTCAGGAGCTTGCGTTGGAATATCAAAAATATCGTGAGTTTCAACGGTATTAGATATTTTAGTTAAAACTGGCTGAAATGATTTTTTTATTTCTTTATTCATCAATATTCTTGAGTTATTTTCAATGGTTCCTAGAGTTTGGGTTGGAATATCAAAAATATCAAAATTTTCAGTATTAGATGAGTCAGAGACACCTGGTACAGATGTTTCTTTTAATTGCTTGTTTGCTACTGTTTTTGGTAAATTATTTTTGACGGTTTCAAAAGTTTGTGTTGGAATATCAAAAATATCATTTGTTTCCGATACTTCGGAAATACTTGGTTGAGATGTTTTTTTAAATTCATTGTTTGTTATTACTTGTGTTGGCATATCGAATAAATCTGTGTCAGTTTCTTCATTACGATAGTTTTTTTTAATCGGAATTGTTGACACTGTTTTTGAAATATTCGAAGGTTTTTCCATAACTTGAGTAGGCATGTCATATATTTCAATGTCACTTGAGGAAGTGTCGCTAGAAGCAGCTTTCTGATTTGTTCTACTGTGTGGAGGGGTACAAAATGTTGATTTGTCATCGCGTATTTTCTTTAATACATTTATGTTAGGAGTGCTAAATTTTGAACTAGGTGAATCAATTTGTTCGGAAATAAGAATTAATGTGGACTGCTCAAATATACTATCATCTTCTACAACAGTACTTCTTTCACGTATCACTGAAGTTGGTGTCTTGAAAAGGAATGCAGGCTGTTTGATATTTGGACTTAGAAATCCCACTTCATTATTTTCTGCAAGAAATTTTTGTGTCGAATTATGGAACTTAGTATCTTTAGAAGGTGAACTCGAAGAGTAAGCTTTTATGGAAGACTCATTTTCTGGACAATTTTCTGAATCTATGAGTTGAGTTGAATCATCAAACACTTCATCAATATCTGTATTTGATTTAGAAACAATCAAATTTGATTTCTTGGAAATACTTGAGTCTTGTACAGTCGTGGTTGCATTTAAACCAGATTTTGACTCACCCGGAAAACATTGTTTAGTTTTCGGTATATCAATTTCTTCTACAACTTTATTTCCTATTTTCGATTTATAATAAACTTTATGTTGAACAGACGTATTCGAAATAAAATTACTTAAGCAATTCGTGACTGAAATTGATTCAATTTCAATAACTACATCATCAGGGACTTTAATTGGTATGCCAGAAATTTCAGTATCAACACTTTTAGTGATTTTATGATAATATCCTACCGATGGATTTTCCAGTGAGCTTCTGTTTGGAGATGAAGTATTTGAAGAATTTATGGTAGCAGCTTCAAAATTTAGAATTATATTACGAATATTATTTTTAACTGAATGATTCAAACTTGAATCGGAATCAGAAAATAATGTGCTTGTATTAGGAGATATTTTTGTATTTTTATTTATTTCTGATATATTATTAGTGATCAGAATATCTTCCTCTTTAAATTGTGTTTCAATATCAATTTCGTTGTGAATTGTTGGTGATTGTGTGAAATTTAAGGGTTTTGAATTTCCAATGACACGTTTTTTCATCCCAGGCATTTCAGGCTGGGATTGACTGTCTATTACTTGCAAATTGTCTTGGGTAAATACAATTGCTTTACTTTTTTCAATTACATGTTTTACTTCCCTTATATCATTAATTTTATGTTGTTTTATATTAATTGTTTCGAGTTTCGGCGTTTCTATTATATTTGGTTCGGCATCGAAATCAAATTGAGTCTCTTCTAAATCATCATTTTCAATGTAAGGTTCTCCACTATCTGCATTAATTTCATGATCCATTTTATCTTTTATTAACTGAGCTTTAGAATTATTACCAGATGATAAATCTGAATCAGTAAAAGCAGTTATTTTCATTCCGGGAGACTCATATTTCAATTGCGAAGTTTCTTCTTGGACATTTAATAATTGCGTTTCAGCTTCATGTTCTTCAGACGAAGAAAATTTTAGAGGTTTTTCAATGTTTTGCGTGTCCAACACTTGAGTTTCAGCTTCAGGAAGGCTTTGGTTATGTTTTGGTGAACTAGATTTTTTGCGACTATGTTTTTGAATTGGCTGTGTACTCAATAATTGAGTTTCAGCTTCATGCAGATTTTGTTCAAATTTAGATGAAGGTTTTCTTGTATTGTTTTTCTCAAATAATTGAGTTTCCATTTCATAAATATCTAATGATTTCGAAGACGCGTTAGAAGTTAAGTTTTGTGTTGATAAATTATGAACATCAGATGTTTTTGGTGGATCTAACTCTATTTGAGTATCTGCTTCATTAATATTTTGAGTTTCAAAATTATGAATATTTACTTTTGAAGCTACCTTTTCATGAAAATTTTTGGGGAATCTTGATTTCAGTTGTGATTCATTTTGTGTTTTAATTTTTCTTGGTGATTGTATTATAGAATCATGAACTTCAGCCATTTGTGTATCTGAAACATCTAGATTAGATAACTCAAATTGATCTGAATTATTTGACTCATCAATTTCAAAATGTTTATGTGTTTCCGGCCACAAATTTTCTGATTGCGTTTCAGGAATCATAAAATCATCATGATTTTTTGTTTTTGAAATATTTGATCGAATTTTTGATATATTTGGTGAATCAATAATAGATGATTCAAGAATTTGCGTTTCCTCAGCAGATTTATCAAGTAATTGTTGCGTGGAATCTTGAAATCCATCTTCTAGTTGTGTCGGTAAATCATGAATGTTTGTGGAAACAAGTTTCGTTGTATCTAGTGATATTTTAGATATAGTGGATGATTTTTTAGATAATGCTATTGGTGTTTTAAATATAGCATCATATTGTTGTATAATAAATTTACATTTCACATCACCGAATGTTAGTATAGCATTATCAATTATTTCATAGCAGACACGTGGTTGTAATGATACTTCTTCCAATTTTGTTCCATTTGTGGATTGTAAATCCGAAATATAGAAATTATCGTTGATTTTAATTGCGAGGGCATGTTGTTTTGAAATTGTCTGAAATTATACATATTTTTTATTAATAACTATGTTATAAACGACAAATGATATAAATTAATTTTTTCGCTAACCCCAAATCATTTTAAATACAAAAATGTGTTTAAAAGAATTCAACCCCTAGCATAGCAATGTGAACTTAAAAGTACGAAACAAGAAAATAATATTGTCCGAAATTAGATAAAGTGATGTTGTGAGGAGAGTAATCTCGTAGCCCTAATATATATTATATACTAATAACAACTTTTGCAGTAAGGTAATGCAACATATGACTACGGTCATCCTCTGAACATCACTTTACCACATTACGGATAAGAAAATATTTTTGTTTCTCACTTTTAAGATCACATTGCTGAAGTAGGGTTTTAATACTTTTAAATTCTACAATCTACAATCAACATTCATAGAATATGTCAAAATATATTAATTTACGTCTGTAGTTTATAATACTAGTAAATATCGAAGGCACGAACAATATTTTGGTATATGAGTTCATAGAATCCTTTAATATTACGTTTTCGACAATCCGTCATCAAGATAACTCAAAAACGAAAATAGATTCGTCTTTTAGATTTAAAAACGGAATTTCAATTCTTTAACGAGTAAAATGGATCCAATGGGTCCAAAAACAAAGAACTTTGTTTTCTATTTAAACTAATAACTTTTGTTTGAAACATTTTTTCGTAAACTTTTTAGATTCACTACAATTCAGCTTAAATGTAGCTAATAAAACATATAATTCTAATGCATGTTATTATTATATATACATATGGACTGCATTCAGAGTATTTTATGAATACTAATAATTAAAAATAGGTGAAGCAATTATACTTAATCAAAGTCCAGTATTTAAACAGTTAACAGTGCCAGTTCTAATTTTCACTTGTTATACGTAATTCGTAAAATCTTACTGTTATCTTTTACTATTTACTTAAAATAAATATTCCACAAGTTGGCAATACTAGCAAAACACGTTTCGGTTAGCAGCAAACAGTAGTATAACATAAATCAATAGCGTTTTTCGTATTAACTTTTAGTAAAAGTTAATGCTACTTGGCGAGGATATATTTTGCTATTAATTAACATTTTAACTTCATTTCCCTACTGAATCTTAAGTAAGCAATTATGTTAGATTTAAAAAAAAGGGTTGTTATAGAGTATTTTAATGTAATGTCTTACTACAAAAATTGGGATGTCTATAAAATTAACTAGAAGTTTATTAAATTAACTGGGGTTAACTTTAGTTTGTAATCGCTTATAATATTATAACCCAATAAACCCCAAAGAAACTATTATGATATAATAAATTAATTACACTGTCACAACACATCTGAAATTCCTACACTACTTTTGTAAGGTTTTATAGGGGAACCGTTTTATAATATTATTCAAGTGCCATCCTTCAAATTTATTAGTTGATAATATTGTAGCAGTTAAATGCATCTATTGGAATATATAGGAAATCGTTTAATGAAATAAACTTACAACATTAGCCAAAATAATTGTACAAGTTGCTGGATCTCTTCCGATGAACGTAAGACCATCATTTATAATAAATGATGTTTCATTTATAACCAATATCCCCGTCTAAAAATATAAAACATCTTGAATCTAATAAAAAATATCTTGTTTGCTTTTGAACCTACCTTCTTCATATTATCATCAATAAAATTTACATGCAAAAATTTTTTCAAATAATTAAGTATCCATATTAAAATCGGCTAAATTATTTGATATCTTTCTGTATTATTTATTTTTATATGTATATAAATGTTTGACATTTCTTTTCCCGCCCGAAAATCTGAATTATAAAATAAAAACTATTCGTAACACATGCCCTGTGATTCTAATTATTAAAAAATTACAATTAATAATTATTTATTGAAACCAACGACGTTATTGTCGCTGATATGCGAAATAAAAAAATTCTCATAATAGTTGCCACAAAAATTTGGATCACATTTCCATATAACATAATACCAAAACATAATCTGAGACAAAATTAAGAAATAAATTTATAGTAGACAATATATGTAGAATACATATCTTTGTATTAGACTTATAAGCAGTAAAAGTATCAGAAAATTTCAATTATTTTCAGTTTTTGTTAAATATGTTTATTATAAGAAATTATTTTTGTTGTTTTTATATAGTTATATCGCGCACTTTTTTTACAGACTGGTACCAACTTAACCTATGTCACAGATTAATGACATTAATACCACCTATTGGGAATTAAAATTGTTAATACAGAAATAGAATATGTGAACCAGATGCAGTGCCCTTATGCATTAAAGATTTTTTTGAAAAATAAATCGTATATACAAATACGGGCGGAAAAATTAGAGATAATTTTAATGATAAATTAAAATGGTTATCTGTGTAATACGTATTTGATTATTTCAACGAAATTAAAAAAGCTTATAAAAATAAATAATGGTGCATTTATTACCTACTTTGTTCATTTTTCATATTTATTTATTTCTGATATTATTACCTTTTTCTTTACTAGATAGAAAAAATAAATTTTTTAAATATAAAATAAATAAAACATTTATATATCTTTATAAAAGTCTGTATTTTATTTGTATTTTAAGACAACGCCATCTATTATCTATATAAAACTCAAAAAGAAAATTTGATACCAGGTTTGAGTCTTGAGGATGGGTGCCGAATACATTGTAAGTGTAGGAAAAACATCAATGGCTACTAATCCATTTCTCTTATATCTATGGTTAATTCATATTTGTCTATGCACTCTTTTAGCACTCTTTTGCCTGGGTTTCCGAATTTTTATGGAAATTATTTGGCCATTGGTTGATCGCTAGGTTTTATCGTTTGGTCATCTGCAGTTTTCGAGTTATAGCCAATTAAAAAATTGCCCTAATGCAGAACCTGCGTCGGATTAGCCAAATTTGTTTTGTGGAAATCATTTGGTCACGAGCAATTACTATATTTCATTTTTTGATTATTTGCTACTTTCCCCCCAATTTTTAAATTTTCATTTGTATTGTTCAGATTAATACTAAAATATGGTTCTAAAATACTACTCTGCAAACACGTGGTTCTGTATGCTTAATAGCAGGGATGTTGCAAATATTCGGATCCGCATCCGCAAGAGCGGAGCTTTCGCATAGATTTTGACATCTGCATCTGTATCCGCAATAAACAATACGGATGTTCATGCGGAAAAGATAATACAATTTATGATAAGAAAGAATTCGTTTGTTGTGGCAAGATCCAATGCGTTCTTCGTGGTGAGTGTCAAGAAATACCAGAAAAGGGTAGCACAGAAGGAATTTAAGATATTTCTTATAGCACGAAGATTATTATCCAGTCCACCAGGCAGTGTTCCTAGTGAACCATTATTTAGAAGTGCGGGTTTAATTTACGAATCTCTACGTAACCGCCTTGAATCAGAAAAGGCGGCAATATTACTGTTTATTAAGTACAATGGTTCTATTTTTAATTTCAGTTACTAAAGTGAAGTGAACTTAAATAAGTAAGTGAAGTTAAAAAAAATAGGATCATTATACTTATAATTCTAATTTTCATTAATAAAAATGTTAATAATTACTTTCATCATTGTTTTAATTATTCGTTTATATACTATATCTATATAAGATCTTAAACATCCCTACCCGCCCTTGTCAGCTTTCGAAAATACGCATCCGCATTCACATCCGTGGATGTGAAAAAATCGACATCCGCAAGATTCCTAGTTTACAGAGAAGTAGAGAAGTACGTGGTTCTTTTTAAAATCTTTTACTTTTACTAAATCAAAGTTTCATTAAATTTTTACCTTATTGTAGCTGACTACATTTATTAAAAATGAACTTTAATCCATAAGCAGTCATAAACAGTCATTTTTACAAAATATGAATACGCATTGAAATAACCCACAATTACTTATAATATTAAATTGAAGTTTAGATCTTAATCTATCATATTTAAAACTAGTATTTTATTTAATTTCCTTTCATGATTTAAACTTAAAAAATGATTTCCATTTAAAATTGTTTAGATACTCGATATACGGTTGAATATCATTGTTTGGACTTTTGTTTAATTAGCATTCATCATATACTATAAATATCCAGTCTATACAGTTATAAGTACATGTATAATAATAATATGTATTCTAATTACCGATATGTGTTTATTAGCTAAATTTGAGCTAAACTTGTGGTGAATGCAAACATTTTACGAAACTATGTTTCAAATAAAAGTTGTTTGTTTAAAAAAACAAACAAATTCTCGTTTAAATGTTTCTTCTATCGCTTATGATTCAAAAGTTCGGTCGGATGCATTGGTTTATTCACGAACTTAATCTTACTTTTTAGATATATAATATACCACCAGAATTTCAGCTTACCGTTTTGTAGTTGTCTTGGTGACGGACGAACCGACTAACGAAAATGGACTAGTGAATCTATGAATAGTTATAGCAAAATTTTGTTTGTGTGGGCAATATTTACTAGCGTTACAAGTTTTAGACTAAAATCAATATACTCTGACATATTATGTGTGTCGAGTATAATAATGTTCAATGTTGAAATAATCGAACAAAGCTTGTATTTTTAAATTTGTCGACAAATGACTAAAAGATAAAAGGTAGTAGTTACTCGTGACGATGATCAAACGATTTCCGAGAAAAATATTTTACAAGGAAAGTCCTACAAAGAGGTGCTGGCTTAAGGTAAATTTTTAATTGGTTAAAATTCGAAAACAAAAAATGACAAAGCAAAGAAACCTAGTGCCCAGTCGTGACCAAACGATTTCTATAAAGAGAATTTAGAAAATCTGACAAGGAGGTGCTAAAATATCGGAGCTTATTAACTCTATGATATGATATTTACCAAATGTTCACGTTTAATACAATTTTCATGATAGATTTTAGATGGCAATGTGATCAACTACTCATACATAGGCAATTTTTTATACATTCGAATAACTCTTTTACATACCAAGAAAGTTCGTAAAATGTACGGCAGGAAACATTCATTTTACCTTAAGTTTACTATTCTAAATCAGTACTTACGTCCCAATATTTTGGATTTAGGAGCATAACAGTGAAATAGTAAATAATTACGCAAATATCAAAGTAATTAGGATAAGTAGTTGTAAGAAGAACATTGGACGTAATATGCCTTTCTATGAACATATAAGAAAAAACATAGTGAATCCCATTCGTTAACTTTTATAATATCAATTTAGGGAGGATTCAGCCTATCTTGTTAAGGTTACGTCACCCTCGGATTCCAATAATGGTGAGGAGACAAAATGAAGTAAAATAAATCAAGTGTTTACACATTTGTTACTTATAAAAATTCTTAGTTCCTGTCTTTATTGCTCTTATGTACGATTAAATTCTTGTCATTTACAAACTCAGCCTTTCAGGTGTAAAATTCAGACAACTATTTGGATTAAACAATTTTTTTTTAAATTTTGATTTTACCATAATTATAGTAGCTGAGTTCCTTTGGAAACATATACACGTTTTTCTATGTGTTTGGCTTTAAAGACGAGTTAAAAATTGTAAATAGAAAAAAGAAATTTTATAACAAATATATATATGCTATTGAAAATCGAAGTTTATTTTATTAAAATTAATGACTCGTTAAAGTTATATCCACTGCAACTTTCGAACGCGTTGACCGATTTTGATAATCTTTGGTAGACATGTTTTCACGATCTGGAAATTCGCAGTGTAGTTGGGCATCACTGGCCCAACACAATATTGTAACGGAGTTACAATATAAAATCTTAAAATTATTACCTATGTTTAAAATTATATTTTTCTCTATCATTAATAGGGATGTTGCTTAAATTTTGTTATCATTTCAATTGAACTGACCCTATCTTCACGAAAATTGAAGTTAGTAAAATAGCAAATATTTGTATTGCACCTTCCCTAATTATACAATAACTAATTAAAATATACTTGCCCTTTTATTTTCTTCCAAGTGAGGTCTACAGTTCACAGATCTACTAGTTAAGAAACATTTTTATGATTTTTAAAAATGTTTACTGGATAAAATTTTTTATTCGCGTCCGTCGGTCTGTGAAACTCCATCACGCATAACTCCACAGATTAGATACATGAACAATTTTTGGTATGTGCGTAATATTACTATAGACTTAAAGGTCGACACCCCTGAAATTGTCTCATTTATCTCACAAGCATGTTACCTACTTCCATTTAGCGTTTTTGACCGCCTTCTTATTTAATAAGATTCATGATCCAAGTTTATAGCAAAAGAAAGGTTTCGTCCAGTGTAATAAAAGTGTCTAGCATAGACCAGCCTAATTTGCTAGCTAGATGTGTAGACTTCTATATCAAAAAAATTTTTCTATAAGGGCCGACATATGATAGTGGGCAATTACGGCTGGCCTACGCTAAGGCACTTTTATTCCACACAGTGAAACCTTTCTTTTGATATAAATTTTGATCATGAATCTTATAAGTTAAAATTGGTCCGGTGGGTACAATGAATCCATGATCCAACTTTTGAACAATTAAATATAGAAAAAACACTCTAATTTTATTAAAAACCTTTCGAAACCTTTCTTTTTAAAGAAATTTTAATCATGAAACTTACTTAAGTAATATGTCGATGTAAAGCCCCAATTAGTAGTAGGTAATTGCGTGCGGACTAAATCAAACAATTTCATAGGTGTCATCCTTTCGGCCTATAGTAATATACATTTTCCATGAAAACTTGTATATATCTGATCTTAACGTAGTTTCAAGCCTCCCATAGTCTATAAAATAAATAAAATAATTTTTAAATGTGATTTCAACAAACTCTTCAGCTTTATTATATTAGTATAAATTAAACGTAGTCATGAAAATATTCTTTAGGCGGTACTTTTTTTTAAAAAAAAAAAATAATTTACATCCGATAAATAGAAGGGGTGAAAGACGTCTCTAATTCGTGTCCTCCACTAATAGTAATTTTTATATAATTATTTTTAACTATCCATTTAAAAGTTAAAAAAAAAACTATTTGATACATTATATTTTAGGATATACATTAAATTCACTGCATTTGATATATTTTAAATACATCATTTGTCAATATAGTTTTACTTTGACAAAGATAAATTTCATTTAACATGTATTAGAAAGAGCTTGTTTGTTTGATAAATGTATGAAAACACAAACACTGTTGTTATAAAATCAGTAGACCATATTAATGCAAATCGAGTACTTAAGCAATGACTTGACAAAATTTTGTACCGCTAAGTTCATAAGTATCTATAGTGAATATGTTATAGATATATTAAAATATGGAGTTTATAATTTAAGCTGTAATGAAAATAAAATGAACAATTCAAATATCTGAACATGGAAAATTTTTGAAAATATTTATACGACTTAATAAATGTTCCGGAACAAAAGTTTATGAAATATACGACTAATACACATATTGAAACTCATCGTTACAAAATGATCTTAAGAGAATAAAGTGCAAAGTTATCATAAAGGGCGTTATTCAAGATTTATTTGACGATCAATAATTATTGTTGATAATGCTGTAAATTACTCCTATACAGTTAAGATTGTATTTTATAAAGCTAATTTGTGAGTAATATTATTTATTTTATAGATTTCAAATTTTGGAATGTATAATGACTATGGCTTACGAAGCACATAAGGTTCTCATTTTATACTAGCTGTCACCCGCCCGTTCACTAGGCAGTTTTAACTTTCTTCAAAAATATTATCTCAAACTTCTATTCCGTTTCTTTTCACCTAAATATTCGCCGAAATGGTTTTTCTCCCAAAATATTATTCGTATTAGTAAAAAAAAAAATACATGGAAGTGGAATGGATAAAACAATTACTGGACTTTTTCACTTTTATTTGTAACTATCGCAAAACTTGCTCCAAAGTCTAACGACTAATTAAAAAAAAAAAAAAGATTACGCGTTTAAAATCCTTTCCTAATGCTCATTTACGTCATATAAAATCCCATCCATGCAAAATTTCATGCTTTTAGGCCAAGCAGTTTCAGCCCTGCGTTAATATGTCAATCAGTCATTTATCCTCTTAACGACAAATAATTACCATAATTTGATTTGTAATAAATATTCCGACTACGGCAAAGGCCAAAAAAAGTGTTATGATATATATTTTTGACTTTGCCGCAGTCAGAATATTTATTACAAAGCAAATTATAGTATTTATAATAAAAGATACCTATCAATCAAAAGTATGATATAAGCACTGGAAAACAATTTCAGTAGGTAATTAAAGCCGATTCCAACTCACTTTTCCATAAGATTTAACATGGAGAAAAATTGTGATTTACTTCCGGTGTAGTATAGAAATAATATGAATATGTTTGTGGTTAGAAGCTGATAAGGAAATGATTGTGGTTAGTACTAATTCAAAACCGCATGTTTGTGGTTAAAATAAAAGTATGCATTTAAAACCGCAAAATTTGATAAGGCATTGTTTAAATTAAATAATTTTGGGATGCCGTACCATTCGCAGTTGATGGTGGCGGCCGGCTGCTGACCGCCAGCGTTTTTCGCACCCAGTTGTGATCCTGAATTACAACCGCCAACATAGTCCCATTGAGGAAATGTTTGTGGCTTAAGATTAAGTATTTTATATAATTGAGGTTAATTAACTTGTAAGGAAAAATTTAAATAAAATATTGAGTGATAAGAGTTGTTTGTTTGTGGTTAATAAGTTGACGTATATTTTTGTGGTTAGTGGTATCCGTTTTGAAAAATATAGGAATGTGGTTAATTAATAATAAGGAAAAATAATGTAAAAAATTGAACGATAAGAGGTGATGTAAATAAACTAGATTTTTCCGTATAAATACGATGTCTGTATTCGATTCAAATTACTGATATATTGGACTTAATACTAATATATTGTATTTAATTACTTCTATTGTTAAAAATGGCTTCAGTAGTGGAATTAAGCAAATCAATGGTAGAGAATATGAAGAAAGCTTTGCTTCTATTAAATGAAAATAAAAATCAAGGTGGTTTGGAAAAATGGATTAAGAAATGCACAGTGAATATTCGACAATTGAATAAACATTTAAAAAAATGTGATTGTGTTGGTACAAAACGACATTTGCAAACAAGTATTGGTGAAATGATTGGTTTTCGGGTAATGATGAAGGCAATGCTACATCAAGGTGGTAATATAAAACATAATATAAAACGTAATATAAAACGTAATATAAAACGTATTCAATGGAAGAATATGGAGTCAGCGTTTGATAGTCGAATTAAGACTGGTATAATTATTAATTTAATACACAGAGACCCAAAATTATTTTTGGACGATGCACTGTGTATGTTTATACGACAAATACGGAATGTTTTAAAGGATTTCACTCAAATCAAAGTAAATTCAACATTTTGTGGTGAATTTGTAAAGCTACAGAATGATGATGAAGTTTTTGAATTCAAATATTTTAATAGTAAGAATCAAATTATTGATCGAATTTCAAATTTAACGGAATGGTATCAGGAAAACATACAAAAACCAATTTTAGTACAGCTAGAAGAATTTCAAGAACGTGACAGTGGTTGGGCCTTAAATGCAGTAGTAAACTTAATGATTAATATTAACAAATATGAATCGTTCAGAGGTTCATCATATATTGATTTACCTCAACAAATAAAATCCAAAAACGCTTGCATAAACGTTAAAAATAATGATGATGCTTGCTTTGCATGGGCGGTTACATCAGCTTTACACCAAGCTTCAGAGAATTCTGATAGAATGTCTTCTTATCCACATTATTCGCGGGTGTTAAATTTAAATGGTATAAACTTTCCGATGGAACTAAAACAAATACCAAAATTTGAAAAACTGAACGATATAAGCATAAATGTGTTTGTTTTAAAATTAAAAAAATCTATGTACAGTGTTGTGCCAACTTTGTTAACAACTAATAAAAGAAATAGACATGTAAATTTACTCATGGTTCAAGATGTGTATTTTGATGAAGAAGATGATGATGATGAAGAAAATAATAATGATGAGAATATTGATATCAAATACCATTATTGTTGGATTAAAAATTTTTCACGACTTGTATCAAATCAATTGAATAAAGATGGCCATAAAAAGTTTTTTTGTGAGCGATGTTTACATTATTTTCGTGATGAACAAAAACTTTTAAAACATAGTAAAGAGTGTGAAAAAATGAATGACTGCAAAGTTATTTTGCCTACAAAAGATAATAACATGGTATATTTTAAAAATTTTTGTAATAAGGAACGAGTACCGTTTATTATCTACGCCGATTTTGAATGTTTATTGAAACCACTTGCTCCAGAAAATAATAAAAATTCACAACGTTATCAACAACATGAAGCATATAGTGTAGGTTATTATTTTTGTTGTTCATATGATGATACTCTTAGTTATTATAATTCGTATAGAGGAGTCAATCCCGAACTATGGTTTGTACATGAATTAAAGGAAATGGCTGAAAAAGTTGAAGATATATATGCAAATCCTGTACCTATGAATGAGCTTAGTGACATTGAAAAACAACAATTTCGGCAGGCTTCTGTGTGTCATATTTGTGAAAAACCTTTGGGTAATGATCGTGTACGAGACCATGATCACTTAACGGGAAAGTTTCGTTCTGCCGCACACAGCGAGTGTAATTTAAATTACCAAAATTCACGGACAGTTCCTGTTGTGTTCCATAATTTGAGTGGGTACGATGCACATTTTGTAATTATGGAATTGGCTACAGCGTTTGAAGGCAGAGTAGATTTATTACCTATAAATAAAGAAAAATATATATCGTTCACCAAAAACATTGTTGGTAGTGATGTAAAATTTAAATTTGTTGATTCATTCCGATTTATGGCATCATCATTGGAAAAGTTAGCATCATATTTACCAGAATGTAAGATATTATACAAAAATTGTTTTGATGGGGATGTTCAAAAGTACAATTTGTTAACTAGAAAGGGTGTGTTTCCGTATGACTATGTTGATGGTTGGAATAAATTAGAAGATCGGCATTTACCACCTATCACAGCATTTTACAGCAAGTTGAACGATTCAAACATTTCACAAAACGATTATGAGCATGCGAAAAATATTTGGAAAAAATTCAAAATTCAAACTTTAGGTGAATATTCTGACCTGTATTTGAAAACAGATGTATTACTTCTAGCAGACATTTTTGAAAATTTTCGTGACACTTCTGTTAAGACATACGGCTTAGATCCTGCGCACTATTGTACCACACCGGGATTTACATGGGATGCAATGTTAAAATACACAAAAATTCAACTGGAATTGTTAACTGATATTGATATGTTGATGTTTGTGGAGCGGGGAATCAGGGGAGGAATAAGCCAGTGCTGCAATCGCTATGCGAAAGCAAACAATAAATATATGTCTGATTATAATGAACTTGAAGAATCCATATTCATAATGTATTATGACGTTAACAATTTGTATGGTTGGGCCATGTCGCAATATTTGCCGACTGGGGGATTTAAATGGTACACTGACACATCACTGAACGTGCTAAGGATACCTGATGAATGCTCAGAAGGTTTTATACTGGAAGTTGACTTAGCGTACCCTCAGCATCTTCATGATCGACATAATGATCTTCCATTATGTTCGACACATGAAAAGCCACCAGGTTCAAAACAAAAAAAGTTACTAACAACACTTCATGACAAAGAAAAATACATAATTCACTACAGGAATTTGAAACAGTGTCTCAAGCTTGGAATGAAATTGAAGAAAGTGCATCGTATTTTGAAATTTAATCAATCTCCTTGGCTAAAACACTACATTGACTTAAATACTCAAATGCGTGCCAAGGCAACAAACGAGTTTGAGAAAAACTTATATAAGCTAATGAACAATGCAGTGTTTGGCAAAACGATGGAAAATGTGAGAAAACATACCATTGTAAAATTAAAAACCAAGTGGTTGGGTAGGTTTGGAGCAAAAGTTCTCATTGCCAAACCAAATTTTCATAGTAGGACAATTTTTAAAGAAAACTTGGTAGCGATTGAATTAAATAAAAGTGAGGTGTATTTTAATAAACCAATATATGTAGGCATGTGTATTTTAGACATTTCAAAGACATGTGTATATGACTTTCATTACAATTATATGCAAGGGGTGTTTGGTGATAAGTGTAAGGTTTTGTATACCGACACGGACTCGTTAATTTACGAGATAAAAACACCAGATATATTCAAAATTATGAAACGTGATGTACAAAGATTTGACACTAGTGACTATGAACTAAATAATATTTATAACATACCTTTAGTTAACAAGAAAGTGCCAGGTTTAATGAAAGATGAGCTAAATGGACAAATAATTACCGAATTTATTGGTTTAAGATCTAAAATGTATAGTGTAAGAGTGAATGGTGAAGATAAAATAAAAAAGGCCAAAGGAGTAAAAAACTCGGTTATTAAAAATACAATTACTTTTGATGATTATATTGAGTGTTTAACAAACTGTAAAGAAATTATTAAAAGACAACAATGCATTATATCTAATCAACATAATGTATATACAGTAAATCAATCAAAGATTGCTTTGAGCCCACACGACGATAAACGAAGTTTGATTGATAACTCTTCGGATACATTCGCGTGGGGTAATTATAAATTACGGTCAGATGAAGAAATCGATGAATTATTAGATGAAGTTATTAACTTGTTGGGTCAACATCCAAGCATTAACAATATAATGCAGGGACTGTTAACTACGCAATGAATATAACTTATTTATTTGATAATGAACCGAAATTATTAAATTGTTTGACTGAAGAAACATTTTTAAAAATATATAAAAATATCAGTTTTTATACTTTAAAAAACTATGGCGATAAAATAATTACACGTGCTTGGAATAGTTTACCAAATAATATACAACAAGTGTTTAAACATTGTGAACCCTGTTATGAACATTATAACATAGGGAATACGCAGTGGGATGGGCCTCCAGGCTTAAAAAGTAAATGTTATTTATGTAAATCGACTTTGTATGAAGATGTAACTTTGTATGAAGATCTTTGTATGGATGAGTTGTCAAAATCATTTCCTAACTATAATTCGATTTGGGCATGCGAGTTAACAACATGTATTGAAGATCTATTTACATCAGACCCGTGGATGTATGGTTGCATAGAAAATTTGGATGTGTTGTTGAAATTAACTGAACAGTTATTTAACAATGATAAATGGATATCTGAAATTCAAGATAATTGCATTAATTATTATAGCTTTGCAAGAAATATGAAAAAAGTTTGGAGGAAATTACCTGAAAGTATAAAAGAGGAACATTTTAAAATTTTGGAAATTATTTACAAATATCACTGTTTTTAAGAAAAATTTTTTATTATGTAATCAAATACAAAAATAAATAATTATATATTTAAACTATGTTTTTATTATTAATCCATGAATTATGTTCTGATGAGAATCCTAACCATTTAACATATACTTTATCTCCTTTTCTTTTGAGAATTTTCTCAACTAAATATACATCAGGATATTTTACTTTTTGTAATTCATATTCATAGAATCCACCTTGTATGGGATGAGAATTAAAATCTTCAAGCAGATAAGTTACAGGATTTGTTATTTGAACTTTTTTAATTTTAAATATTTCAGTTGTCCATGATGGTAAATAGCCTTTATCAAAAAGTGATTTATATTTTGAAATACGAACAAAATCACCAATTTTATACTTGGGAATGTCCACAATTTTTATGTTGTTATAAACAGTTGAAAGTAACATCTTCTCCTTATCAGTTGTAACATCACACGGTTTCATTTTTATTGTTCGATGTCTTGTTCCATTGTAGTTATTAATTAACTTTGAAATAATTTTCAACCAATTGTATGACCCGTTTAAACTGAATTGTTTCCACATTTTTTCTTTAAGTGTTCTATTAAAACGTTCAACTATTGAAGCCTTTAATGAACTAAACGTTGAATAATGGTTTATATTATATTTATTCATTAACTTTCGAAATTTTGTATTAAAAAATTCCGTTCCATCGTCTGTTTGTAAATTGGCTGGCAGACGGCCATCTTTAAAAATTGTCACCATTGCAGTACAAACTTCATCTCCTGTTTTATTTTTTATTGGCACCGCCCATGCATATTTTGAAAATGTATCGATAACAGTTAATAAATATTTATATCCTTTATTTTCTTGTGCATGTCGACCCATTTCAACAAGATCGGCTTGCCATAAGTCATCTAATCCTTTTATAATTACCCGCCTTCGTTTAAAATTTCTACGCGCTGGTTTATGTAATTCGTTTACAATTTGTTGTTTACTCATAATTTATTTTTTAGATTTTAGTTTTATCAATCTTTAGATGAACGAAAATAAAATCAATATATTTTTGAAATTTATCTGTTAGATTTGATGAATTATTTATTTTAACGGTTAGATCACTAATTTTATTTTTTATTAATGTAACGTCTTTCAAACACTTTTCTACATTATTGTTTAAATTTGGATTTAATTTTAAGATAACTTTAGAAATTTCATCTATACTTTTACTAATTTTATCTATGCGTGTTTCGAGTACTGTGTCACTATTCAATTCAAGTGTTCTTAATGCAGTTTCCAAATACAGTTTATTTATAGCATCATTATCATGCTGAGGATTGTTTAAATTTGTAATCCTTTTGTTTTTTAAATCATAATCTCCGTTTGCAGTTAAATGAAAACCATGCAGATCCTGCAAGGTACGCTTATTTGATCGACCAAACTTATCAACACTCATAATTATAATGATTACATTCCTTTCATGTATTGGGTATTTATATTATAATTTTGGCCTCTTTCAGTTCTTCAATTATTGATACAATTTCATTATTTAGACTTGTGTTGCCTGCTTGTTGTGATGCAATGAGTAATCGAAGCCTATTTACCAGCTCATTTGGATTGTCCCAATAAGTGTGATTGATGTTATCAGTTACTTGCATTAAGCCCATACCTTCAGTGGTTTTAATTCTTTTCCTGCTCATCAATGGTTTAGTAATAGAGGTAGATTGTACACGTTTTTGATGCATGGTTGGAAATAATTTACTAATAATGTGTGTATATTTATAACTTTTGTTAGCATTTATCTGTTTGTTAATGTCATATTGACGTTTATGGGCATTAGTAGTTCGCAAAATATATCCATATTTATTTAAATCATTCTCTGTATACAAATCATTATCTGGTATTTTCATAAATAATAACTCATACAAACCACGTGTACCATTATACTTTGTATCGTTAATTTCAAAATCATTTCCATTAATTTTGAACTCTGAGTTACCTATGTACCATTTATCATTGTCAAAGTGGGGACCATATGTATTATCAATAGTATTAGCAGCAGTTAGTGTGCGTTTAAGATATTCACCAGCTAAATCTCCAAAATGAAATCCATGTGAAAAAAAATTTTCAATTTCTTCACGTCCTTTTGGTTCAGATAATAATCGTCTCGCTGATATTTGCGCTGATTCACGACGTGTAGGTGTTGTGGTGAAAACTTCTTCTTCATCAGATGGCAAAAATAATGGACTTTCCTTAATAAATGTTTCTGGTGTTTCACTTTTGTTTGTTTCTAATTTAGGCGTTAACATTTCACTTTTTATTGGTTTTTGTTTAATTTCAGCAACAATTTCTTTCAAAGGTTCAGTTATAGGCTTCAAATTTTTTTCCAACACAATGTCAGATTCAATTTGACCTGTTTTTATTTGCTTGTATTTTTTACGTATAGCCTTTGATGATTTAATAATATTTTTTGTTAACTCTTCATTCATTCTGAACACGTTTTTAATAAGATCTGTTATGTTGATAAACAAGTCTGTTATGTTAATGAACAAGTCTGTTATGTTAATGAACAAGCCTGTTATGTTGATGAACAAGTCTGTTATGATTATAACAGATTTTCAAAGTTTCAGTTGTTTAATAGGTCTGTTGTGTTCAACAGTTTATAACTGAATGATGTTCGATTGATGATATGCACTTTAATTATATTATCATAAAATTATCAAATCCTTTTCGATAGCGACCCATATTAATGTCACTATCTTTATCAATAACTACAAAACCATATTTTTCTTTCCAACACTCTGCACACATGTCTTTAAAAGTCTCGAATGATAAATCAGGGGTCACGTGATTGGAAAAAATGTGTTTTAAATTTAAATCATCCTGTTTGAATAATACTAATAAATTGCAGTTATCTCTAATTAAATGTTTAGGAATTTTAGTGTATGATTGACATAAATAAAAACTGTCTACAAAATTATGTCTACCCATACAAAAATATGAACGAATATTGTCTTGCTTATCACATATGACATCATCAAATATCATAATCGAGTTTTTCTTTGCTTCTTCAGGTGATATAACATCACTATTATTAGAAAACGTATAATATCCTAAACCTTTAATTTGTTCAAGTATTTTTTTTAAATATTCATATTTAGGTTGATGTAACGATTTTGAATAAACATAAATATTTTCAAATTTTAAACCATTTGGGTGTTCCAATAGTGTAATTAATAAATTTGTTTTACCACAGTTTGATGGACCGCAAATAATACACCGAATAGTGTCCGGTAATAAATGTCCATGCTTCTTCGTCTCATTAGTGGTGGGGGTAAAATCAACGTTTTTGATTGGAAGGCTATGATGTTGTTTTAGAAAACGCATTTTCAATACTGAATAAATGTTATAAAACTATTACTTTTATATAAATTTCATTTGATAGCTTTCTAACATTTTCATCAATTGTAAAAATGTGTGATTTCAGTGTTGAATGGAAAAGCGATGGTTTTGTTGGATTAACAACTGGTGAAATAGATTTTTATAGGCTCAATATGGACCCGTTAGTTTTTGAAAATAAAGTAATATTAACTGGGCTTGTGGATTCAGGTCATGTCTCTAGAAAAGAAATTTGTCTGTGTTTCACAAATATTAAACCAAACACAACAATGAGTATACTTTTAAAATACAACGATGATGAATTGATTGGATTTTCTGTTTGGAGTGAAGTTGTTGATGATATAATTGATATTGGAACAAGTGATTTGGTTCATTATAAAAGTGTTCTTTATAAAAATTAAATGTTATTTACATTGTAACCAGCATAGAGAGTGTATATAAAATGAAAACAAAAAGTAGTTATCTCAGTCGATACAAAACAGCTCATCGAGGAAGAGGTTTAATTAATTCTGCAATTAACAAATTACCATTTGAGCTACATTTACCCGGCTATCAATTTTGTGGTCCTGGTACTCGTTTGCCAGAACGTTTAGCAAGAGGTGATTCTGGAATCAACAAATTGGATAGTGCATGCAAAGAGCATGATATTGCATACTCAAAATATAAAGATTTAAATAACCGTCATAAGGCTGATTTAGAATTAGCCGATAAAGCTTGGAGTCGCGTAAAATCTTTGGACGCCGGACTTGGAGAACGAGCTGCTGCTTGGGCTGTGACAAACGCCATGAAAGCCAAAGTTAAATTGGGCATGGGATGCACAAAGAAAATCAGGAACAACCTGAAGAAAACAAAAACAGTCAAAAAGAAACAAAAAACTGTTGCTTTTCGAGAGGCAGTAAGGAATGCAAGCAATGTTTTAAAAATTAGACAACCTAAAAATCTAAACGATGCCATTAAAATTGCTGTTGTTGCAGCAAAAGATGTTGTGAAAAAGAAAAATGTTAGAACACCTCGAGTTATTCCTATACCCAAAGTTGGTGGAGTTATACCATTCTTACTACCATTATTTGCTGGACTTTCTGCAATTGGTGCATTAGCAGGTGGTACATCAGGTGTAGTAAAAGCTATAAATGAGGCGAGTGTTGCAAAAAAAGAATTAGCTGAAAAACAACGTCATAATCAAACAATGGAGGCTATTGCAATGGGCAAAGGATTATTCTTACAACCATATAAAAAAGGACTTGGTTTGTTTTTGAATCCAAAAAACTAATAACGAAGCTACCCAACAGACCACTAAATGAATTAGATCTATATAAATATTGTAAAACTATTCCATATTTTCGTGGTGTGTTTATGCGAGATAATTTACCAAGAAAACCAAACAAAAATGAATGTGGTATTATAAATTTAGATGTTTCCACAGGTGGTGGCACTCATTGGGTAGCATATATAAAAAATGGTGCTAAAACTGAATATTTTGATTCGTTTGGAAATTTGGCTCCACCCCGTGAATTAATTAAATATGTAGGTGGTACCATAAATTATAATTATAATAGATATCAGAATTATAACACATTTAATTGTGGTCATCTTTGTATTCAATTTTTATATGATAACTCAAAATTTTATTAAACTTGATGTATAAATTTGATATAAATAATAAATACTCCTCAAAATAATTATCAGTTTGTTTTTATTGATAATGTCATTCACATTAACATTAAGTGGTAACAGTAGTATACTTACTGCTGAATATTTTCCTCCAATAGAACTCAAAGGAAGTTATGTTTGTGGTTTGATTAATTTTGAAAGTTACAATAGTATTCCCAATGTTGATGAAACAAATAATTTGTTGCATTTTGGTGATACTAATGTTATTAAAATACCTGTGGGTTCATATGAAATTAATGATATTAATAATTTTATAAAAGATTATCTGTATAATATATACGGTAATCTAATTTGGCGTGATAAAGAGCCAAAACCAGAAATTACTATTCGAGCAAACAACAATACATTACAAAGTGAGATTAAAAGTAACACAACAATACATTTTAATAAATCAAATTCAATTGGTTCATTGTTGGGTTTCACTAAACGTGAACTCACACCAAATAAGTGGCATACATCAGATCTACCTGTAAACATTATTAAAGTTAATTCAATACGTATTGAGAGTAGTGTTACTACAGGTGCGTATATTAATAGCACGCCAGGGCATACCCTATATGAGTTTTATCCATTGGTTGGACCCGGGTATAAAATAGTACAAGTCCCCAGAAATGTTATCTATTTACCTGTGACCGTCAAGAGGTTAACTTCTTTAACAATAAAAATTTTGGACCAAAACGGAAACTTAGTAAATTTTCGAGGTGAAACAATAACGGTGCAACTACATTTACGTAATGCTGATTTATAATAAAATATCTAAAGTAATCTCAACTAGTGTACCTACAACTACAGTACAGTCAACACCTAAAAAATTAACCTCGGAAAATATTGCATATTTAAAAAGTTTAGGATTTACCTTGAGAAAATGAATGACATTTTGAATATTAAAAACGGTGTAGAATATGATGATACTATCACTAAAATTGAATATCATACTTATTCACCATTTCTCACATCGTTTAAGAACAATGATGAAATAAGAATATCTATTCAACATCAAGATTTAATCATTTTACCCTGTGAAAGTTTTATTTGTATTGAGGGTAAATTTGTAAAAACTGATGGTACAGTATCTACAACAGCACAATTAGTTAACAACTGTATCTGTCAATTACTGGAAGAGGTGAGATACGAATTGAATGGACTTGAAATCGATAAAAATAGGGATGTTGGCAACACTTCAACATTAAAAAATTATATATCGTTGAATGAAAATGAAAGTAAAATGTTATTAAATGCAGGATGGAGTCCTGAAAATAATATACAACATCATAATGGAAATTTCAATTTTTGTGTTCCATTAAAAATGCTGCTTGGTTTTGCTGAAGATTACAAGAAAATTATTGTTAAAGCCAAGCATGAATTAATTTTAATTCGGTCACGTACTGATTTAAATGCCATAATATCATCAACAGATGATGTTAAATTTGAAATAGGTAAAATACAGTGGAAAGTTCCACACGTAATGGTTTCAGACGAACAAAAATTAGCTTTGTATAAATATATCGAAAGTGGAAGCTCAATTCAAATAAGTTTTCGTAGTTGGGATATGCATGAATATCCAATACTACCAACCACCACTCATCATGTTTGGACTGTTAAAACATCTACACAATTGGAAAAACCGAGATTTATTATTTTTGCAATGCAGACCAATCGTACAAATAAAAAAGAAAAAGATGCAAGCAAATTTGATCACTGCAATCTGTCAGACATCAAATTATTTTTAAACTCTGACTCATTTCCTTATGATCAACTAAACTTAGATATGGCCTCAAATAAATATGCATTATTATATGATATGTATGCCAAGTTTCAACAATCTTACTATGCAAAACAAAATCAACCATTGCTTACTACAGACCAGTTTAAAAACATGGCTCCAATAACTGTTTTGGATTGTTCACATCAAGTTGAAAATATAAAAAATGGACCTGTAGATGTTAGGTTAGAATTAAAATGCTTGCAAAATATACCAGAGAATACATCAGCATTTTGTTTGATCTTACATGATCGAGTTGTAGAATACAATCCGATAACGAATGAAGTAAGAAAGTACTAATTGTGTTATCATCATTATAAATTTGTCTGCAGAAGAGAGCAGTGTCCCTCCGGAACCAATTGCAAATAGAAATCTAAAACAAAATATATTATGACTTGTTTTGTAGATGTACAAGGATTTAAAAATCAAAAAAACAAATTTATTATTAAAGAATTTGCTATGGTTTCTACAAATTATGTTGAACATTTTATTTTCAAATCACCGGAACCATTGTCAAGTTTAACTTTAAATATTCAAAAACAAGTGCGGTATGTAAGTCAATTTTATCATGGAATAAGTTGGATAGATGGACACTGCGCATACAGTGAACGTAAACAGTTGATAAGAAACGTTTTAAAAAATTTTGATGTGATAATCGTAAAAGGATTAGAAAAACTAAAATGGGTTGAAGAATATACTGATGGAGAAATATACAACTTTGAAGATATTAAATGTTATGAAACATTGAAGCAATTAAAAAATAATTACTCAAGTCGAAGATGTACAAATCACAAATATTCCAATACTATGTGTGCTTTAGAAAATGCTGAAAATATGTATAAAAAATTTAACGAAAAAAACATTTGTATATCATTATTACCATTTATTTAAAATAAATATTTTTAACATAAAATTTGTATATTTTAATAAAGTTTTTGAAATTTTAATAATTAATTGTTTAATTTATATTTCCTTTTATTGAATTCATTTTTCGTTTAAAAAACTACACCAACACATTTTTAGAATATGAAGTAATATTAGTAATATAGTCAGAAAAATCACACTAATTATTGATAAGTTTACATTAAAATAGAAATACATTATTATTATAATTGAAAAATCTCATAATAATAATAAAAAAGTTCATTCAGGGCGAAATATTTAATTGCTCCATATTTTGATCCAACTTTCTGTATTGTATCTTCAATAACTTCGTAAGTCAGCATTCCTCCAGTAATTTTCGAAGCCGTAAATATTATGTTGTTGATCATTTGTTTTATATTTAAGTTTTTATATTCTTCTATAAATACATTCATAAGTCCAGAAATTCTAAATAATTCAAACACTGTTACTTCACCCAACATAATTTGATCATTTTCATCCCACACATTTAACACTTTATTATTTTGATATTTGGTTAGAGATGATTTAAAACTACCAATTTCCATTTGCACATCATCCAAATCATTTAGCATGAATAACATAATTTGTGACTTTTGATTCAATAAATCATACCAATCTTCTGTTTTTAATACCAACGAATGAAATTTCGATAATAATTTAATTCTAACATTCCACGTTTTTAGTTCAATACAAATAGTAATTAACTTGCTCTTTGATTTATTTAAATAAAAAGTTTTCTCCATAATATATTGAGAATGTTCCACAAATTTACGATTCATTGTTGATTCTTGTTCTGTTGAAGAATTTCCATTCCATAATGTATGATGATTTAACATATTTTTTTCTGTTGACCAAGCACTATTATATTCATAATCCATTCTTTAAACTGATCTGTCACTATCAAAATATTAAACTCAAATAAAACAGATATTTAACAAACACAATTTATATGTAAACCTCTTAAATTTATTCAGGAGTAAAATAAATCTTAATAAGAAATAGTATTAGCAAATGGTATTGAAATATTGTGATTTGATGTTTTAATGAACCACAACTATATAAAATCGGTTCAGTTGTAATTCAGGATCACAACTGGGTGCGAAAAACGCTGGCGGTCAGCAGCCGGCCGCCACCATCAACTGCGAATGGTACGGCATCCCAAAATTATTTAATTTAAACAATGCCTTATCAAATTTTGCGGTTTTAAATGCATACTTTTATTTTAACCACAAACATGCGGTTTTGAATTAGTACTAACCACAATCATTTCCTTATCAGCTTCTAACCACAAACATATTCATATTATTTCTATACTACACCGGAAGTAAATCACAATTTTTCTCCATGTTAAATCTTATGGAAAAGTGAGTTGGAATCGGCTTTAATTACCTACTACTACTATTATAAATAAGGTCGTTGAGACATAACCGTTAGCAATAGCCCGCTCGCGTGTTCTGATTGATTCGTTGGTGGGAGAAGTGGTGGGAGGCGCTCGACGTGACGGCCCAATGGTGACATGCGCTTGCGCTGCGCGCGGTACTGGACAGTACTTGGGCATTGCAATATTACTTTATTTTTCTAAAATAAAAGAATTGTTTCTAAAATAAATGTAGCCTAAGTTACTCCTTGTTACATCAGCTACCTAAAGTCCCGTCAAAATCGGTTCTTCCATTCCAGAGATTAGCCCGAACAAACAGACAAACAAGCAAAAATTAAAAAAAATGTTATTTTGGTGTATGTAGCATATATATTCATATACATGTAATAAAAAACAGTTATTTTAATATTACAAACAGACACTCAAATTTTATTTATATGTATAGAATATAGATAAACAATATCTGTTTATGTGAACCCTCTATAAGTGTCTAGTTAGAAACAAAATTTGTAATTAGCTGAATTTGCATGATGACTAAGTTTTCTTTTATTACTTCATTTGAAGCGTCCTTATATTCCACGAACATAGTATTGAAATTTTTTTAATTCATAAAAAATAATCAAAATATAGATGTTCAAAAATTCTCATTAAACAAAGATAGATACTTATTAGTGACGTCACCGCTCAGTATCTCCATACATCTCCATAGAGATTACGAGTAAAATTTAATCTCTGAGTCTGGTTTCGCATTTTGATGTGAAACATAGCAAATTTAATATCAGTCATCTACCATATTATACTTACATTAATTTTATGAGAATTGGTACAATACAAATATAATGGGTAATCAAACAATGACAAAAATTACATCAAGAAATATACATAAAAAAACCACTATTCCATCTTCAATTGATATTCATGGCACATCACGCCTTCCAAGTATCTTTTAGCGTTCCAATTAATTATTTCAAAATGTATTTCTTTATTTAGTGAACCTAATATTATTAACATTCACTGTCATTGCTTATCCGAATAGTGTTATGTAGGTATTGGACTTTATATGAAAACTTACAAATATAATTTTTTTAAATTTTGTATCATAACTTAATCATTTTTTACCTATTTCAAATTTGATACGTTTCTTGAAAATGAAGTATCGTACGGTATAGGGCATCATCCTATAAATTTTTTTCTAGAAAAAGGGTCATATAAATATATATTTGTTCTTTTTATCATAACGTTATCGTTTAAAGAGATATGCAGCCGGTTCTCTTAAAAAAATACTCTGTATATGAATGATTAAAAATTTAATTCTTTAAGTAACGAAGTAGAAAAAATTAACGAATCGGAGATTCAACTCGTATAGCACGAGAAAGAAACTAGCCTCTATAATGTTGCCCGACGGACGAATCTGACACACTGGCGTTCTTTCAGTAACGTGCGTTGAAACTAACATCTGTTCTAAGTTTCTTTAATGAAAAATCCCACTGTTTGATATTTAATGGACGTTCTAGCGTTTGTGTGTGATTCAACGCACGTAAATTTTTTGTTATTTTTAGTATTATTTATTGTACCATAGTTAAAACTCGTCTGATTTTTATTTTGTTTATTTTCAAAAAATGCATTTACAAAATGTATTTCTTTTATTGTATATCGTACAATTATTAACTTTATATACATGCAGTGTTCATAAAATTAATAATTACAAAATAATTTCATTTAATTTAAAATTTTCGTATCTAGTACATTCATATTTGAAAAAGAAAAAAAATGGATGTATGTAATAACTTGTGGGCAAAATCACCATGGTCAAAACAAATCTTTGTAGCAAACATTAAGAAAAAATTCGGTTTAATTTTTTCGAAGAATGCCGGTAGATTCACTTAATAATTTGTTATCTTTTATTCACCGTTACATAAAATCTCAAAACACAGTATATATGTTTAGAAAGAAAAGTAGGTATTTTTTTGGGATTTTCGCCTAAAAGGGGAATACAATAAAAAATAAAAGTTTGCCTATCCATTTACAAATCGATTGCAAAATACCACATTTTTCTAGTTGTTTTTATTTTTGAAAATTTCTCTCCAAGAGAGTGAAGGATGCAATATAAGCTTTAAGTTCCCCTATATCTTCTAATATGGAAAGTTGTCTTTTTAAAATCACAAATGTTAAATGCATGGTGGAACATTATGTGCTTGTTAAATATACATAAATAAACCTAATCATACATAAAAACAAACAGAATTAATTCGTTTATAAGTACATAATATAAAAATTTAATATGATGTGGAACATACTATTTTAATTGCTAATAAATTAAAAATATTTAACACTGTGACAAGCTCTATTTAATTTCATTGAAAGTTACAACGTTCGTTCGACGTCCGCTAAAACTGTTGGCTTTTCAATTCATTAGAATACATTTCAACGCACGTTTAAATAAACGCCAGTGTGAAAGATTCCAATTAACTCATTGTAAAACTGAAACGCACGTCGATTTCATTGCCCGCTTCTGCGTTGAGAAAACGCTAGTGTATCAGAATCCTTAATAGATTTCGAGTATACCAATGAATACTGTTAAAAAAATTAATCCCATCTAGTCATAATTCATTAAATTGTTAGATCTAATTGGAATTTTTGCTTACAGTGTTAAAAAATTATAAACTTTATCAATTGTCTTTTAAAGCACTTTTTGAGTTAGGTTGTCACACGTAAAAATCAGTTTACATTAGAAATATTTTGGAATAATTAATTGTGCATTATTAATCAGAAATGTTTTAATGTTCAAACACAAATAAAAATAACCTCTCGTAGATGTCTCTGCATAATAGTAACACTATATGCCATCTGTCATCTTTTCGTCGACTTTAGAAAAATATTTTAAGCATTACTATAGCATTGATTAATTATTTATGTTTTTATTATTCTTGAATTGTGAAATTCAATTACAAACGTAAATTTATCGTTCCATTTAACTCTCCAATGTGATAATTTCCCTGTCTGGTAATTAATTGTGTTTGTAATTATATAATAGTGTTTAATTATATAATAATTATTTTGTGATAGTAATAATATCAAATGATTTTTTAGCATTGCAAAAATTTAAATTATGTTTAACTTGTGATTTTATTTTAAAATTAAGAAAAAAGTCCTATAAAAATAAAATAAAATTTAAAAGTCTAATAATTCTAAATTCTATTTCTTAATGTAATATTGACATATTGATAATCTTATCAATTATGTCTTAAAATGTAAATACTAGAGTATTTACCCAACAATCTTTGTGATGACACCCCGAACTCTCGAAAACAATTAGTTTTTTGCCCGGACGACACTGCTTATTTTATTTAAATGGCTATTAAGGGTATTTTTGGCCATAGCTTCTAAACGAGGGATAAGTGACATTAAATTTTAGATATATGTTATGTCTTAGCATAAGATTAAGATTACGATAGGAAAAAAGCAAATATTTTGCCCGGAAGACACCGCTCTTCCGATTTATAAGGTCATTTAGGATATTTTTCGGTCATAGCTTCTGAAATGATGATTAGTGACATTTCATATTAAAATTGTTCTATTAAACGTGTTATATTTAACGTATTTTAATATAATATTAAAGTTGTTCTAAATAAAAAGTATAATTTTTTCTCTAATGTTTTTTCGAATAAATTAATCGTTAAGACTGTTTTTTAGCCATAGCTCTCAAACGGTAGAATATTGACATTTAATGTTCATAAGGAATATAATTCCCTTTTTGTCTAAAGGGAGATGGCAAAATTGGTGAAATTTCATACATTTTTAATTCTGATTTCCCCGCATCATTTTACATTAAAAATGCGACAAAAAGCCGCATGTTTGCTGCATAAGTAAATAGTTTTTTGTAGGTTTATCTCGAGTGTAGAGAGCGGTATGCAAGTCACCATTACCATTAAAATGCATTGTTACCGGAACTTAACTACAACTTAAAATGGCAATTTTGTAGGATAAGAGCAGGTGTTTCGTAAAAGTAAGATTTGACCATAACAAACATACATTGCAAGTTAAATAAAAGCTTTTAAAAATGGCTTGCATTGAGCTTGCATATGTGTAATGATTATTATTATACTAAGGATCTTTACTTAACTATATTCTTAAAAACACTATTTTATACAGGAAACTGACACGAATGTGACAAAATATGTCCCGCTTGGCGGGCATTTACACAAAAAGAAAACATCTGACTGGGAAATCGATTTTATATTCAAACATACATCATAAATTGATGTTTTTGTATGAACACTTTAATTTTCCTTTTACACGCCTATCTATGTAACAACTTTTTTGAACTTTGAATTTACAAATTTCAAAACTCGTGTTAAGTACGTATGATGAATTGTCCCTTAACACAAATTTTACAACAATTTCGTGTTTCAGCTATTATATTTTTGTGATACAAAACAAACGTTAATAAAATGTTAAAGTTGCTCTAGGATAAAATAAATAAAACAACACCACAGAAATACTCAAACATGCAATTTTTATTTAAATTTTATGAAACCGATGGTATAGTTTGTTAGTATAACCTAACCATAACAAAAAAAAAAAAAAAACAACCGCACTAATAAAAATCTATTTATGTGTCATAAACTGTGAATTTGTTTAATGTTACACTCACAAAGCTCAAATTTAATTTACTTAAGAGATATTGTATGTGTGTGTGTGTGTTTTATTTGCATGACATTTGTATAGACAATAATTTTATATGGCGAAAAAGAAGTGCTATCTACTATATACATTCACCTACAGCATAGAACACGACCGACGTTCAGGTTGCAGGGAGGGGTATTGAGTACAGATAGTTTCTAAAATACTGAAGATCAGAAACTATTTTAATGAATTCAATAAAAATATCCAATTGGGTAGTAAACAATTATATAAATTTTTCAAAAATAGAACAACCTTTAAAAAATGGAATAAAAAGAAAAAAATAATTGTAAATTAATTCACTTGTAACTAATTAGATACCTTTCTCAGCCAACAATTCAGCTTATTTCTGCTAGAAATATGGTTGGCGCCGACTTCGAAAGTTATTTGGTCATAAGGGAATTATTTATAGAAGTCATAAAAATCAATTATCCACGTAGTATATTATTCAACTCAAACACACTGACACTGGACGTACATCATTTTACGCCCCTAGCCCAAGCTAATATCGGCACTGAAGATTTATTCATTATTAAATAATGATCGTATTGATCCTGTAAAGTTCCTATTGCCGAAGTTACAAGGAGAAAAGTGCAATGTTTAAATTGAATATTTTTATCTATACCTAATATATATACGATTTAATGGTATAAAACGAATTTTGACAAAAATCAGTCTGGAACTGTCTCTTTGGTTGCCATTTTTTTAACATGTCAGATATCGCTTTTATTTTTCTTTTAATATCTCTGGTGGTGGACTTAGAAAAAAAATAAAATAAAATATTTGAGAAAACACTCTCTACAAAACCATATATTTATAAATTATTTATTTTGAAACATAGTGTTAAAAAAGTTAACAGTTTATACAGTTTTGAAAATTTAGTTAATTCAATTATAATCGAAGTAGGGGAGTAACAGAGGTCTCATGGGTTTCAAAATAAAAACTTAAAAAAAATCTCAATACGTCCATTTAAAATCGTAAATTTTAAAAAACCTAACATACAAATCGCAAAATTATAAAAATTTGATTTTGTGCATACCATTTGTACCCGATATCGAAGGAAACAGCTTTTCACTATAATGCACCAAATCTCAAAATATTTTGTCTTATCAAATTTGAAATTTTCAGGTTTTAAGTAATTTCGACTGTGCATTGTTTTGAAGGTAATGTTATCCAAAACATTTCATTTTTTTTAATCGGATACAAATCACATCAGTATTAATGAAAACTAAAAACCTGAAAAACCTCTAGACGTTTTTCAGCATATTGAACTTTGAAAGTTATAAAATTTTCGTTTTTAAATTTTATTTACATTTCCCATTGATTTTGTCATTAGACTAAATTTTTCTTTCAATATTGAATATACTCTATGCCATTCCATATGTAATACTAAATAAATTTGAATTTTTTAACATTTTATTGTCAAGATTATATTAGCAAATGGTGTAACCATATAACATACACAGAAAATTTTTTTTCTTCTTAAAACTAAGTAATATGAGATTTTTATTTTAAGGATATTGATCCAAAATGCTTTTCCTTAGTATCATTCTGGAATATATATAATAGATATATATGTATTTGTTGTTTTTTACCGACAAAACTAGTAAAATTTTTATTAACCTTTAAGGTGTGCTTTAGCAAATTATTTGAAAATGTGACTAGGTCAATTTTTTTTTTATTCTTTATCGAATCGTTATGTATTTTCGGTAATCCCAGTGTAGTTTTAGGAAGCCCAGATTTCAAAAATACTTGTTTGTACACGTTTCTGAGAACCTTCAGGAACATTTATCATCGCTAATCTATGCTTTACTAACAAAAACTAAATACTTAGGGTAGTTTTTCCACCCCGAATTGTGAGATAAAAAAAATTCAAAAGTTTACCTCGGAAATCATCTCGTGGAGAATTTTGGTGACACTGATTTTGGTGATCACTAACCCGAGCTACAGAAAGCTACAAACAATGATACCAACCCCAATTAAACTACCCTAGAAGTGATAGTGATAAAAAAATTTTCAAAATTCAACGTTTTACCTTGGAAACCTCCATTAAAACCATTCCTAAAAGTGACAGAACTGTATTTTTTTTATCTCAGTCACTTCACAAGGGGTAGTTTTGACTAGCGTTACTTTATAGAATATTTTAATTAGTAAAAAATAAAAATAAAATATGCGGTAATCCATCAATTTTATTTTATTATTAGAAAATTAAAATTATTGATACAATAATTGCGACATGTTATTCGTTTATTTTGGTCATTATCAATACTGTGAAGCTGAATTTGTGCGTGGTTTCTTGTAATCAGAGATTTGGATATATATATATATATATATATATATATATATATATATATATATATATATATATATATATATATATATATATATATATATATATATATATATATATATATATATATAATAATATAGCGTATTTAAGTTAAAAAATAATTATTAAAATGTTATAAAATTTCGTACGCAATAATTATGATATATGTTTCGTCCATTTTGGTGATTATCAACACTATGAAGTTAAATTTCTTCGTGCTTTTTCATCATTGAAATTGATTTAAAAAAACACTTATTAAAATAGTTTATAAACATAAATTATTGATAAACAAAAAGGAGTTGTATTACATACAATTATTAAATTAAAGTCAAAAACATTAAAAGTCTTTTTATTATTTTAATGTATTTGACTTTAATTTAAAAATTTTATGTAAAACGACTACTTAATTGTTTAACAATGATTAATATTTATTAACTATTTGTAATAAGTTCACCTAATATAAGAAATTTGACCTGTTTAAACTGCATACATTGTAGTAGGTGTAGGTGACATAGTCAAACAATCTACCGAGACTGGATTAGAGCGGGCGCACATTAACAGATTTTTTGATCAGACAATCTGATGTAACTAAATAACATGTATTTTATATTTCCAGTACACGGTAAGATTTTTTACATAAGACATCAGGTTTTTTGATCAGAAATTCTGATTAGAAAATCTGATCAGAAAATCTGATGGTGTACGCCATCAGAATTTCTTATAAGAATATCTTACGATGTTGTCTTATGTATGGCCATTTGTTAGTTAAAAAAGTAATTATGAATTTAAAATATTTGAAAGTTCATTGGTTCATTGTGGTTCTTTGTACGTATCTAATGATATCCAATGATATGCGCTTGCTAAAAATTTTGTCTGAAGTAACTTCAGTTTTTCTAATAAGAATTAGGACTATCCGATGTTGTGCGTTGACCATCAGAATATCTTACGGTGTGCAGTGGCTCTTAGATAGTGATAAAAGTGCTGTTTTTAATTTTTTTAAATGAAAATGCGATAGGTACATTTGTAATGCATTCTATATGTAATGTAAACATATTGTATGTTTATTCTTGCATGGTGTTCTAGTGTTTAGTATCTATGCAAATTACAAATGCAATTCAATTTGAATTGTAAATACAGTAAAAGAGACTAACTGTAATAAAATAATATTAGAATAAATAAAAATGGTAACAATATGTACACAACATGTCCACTGGTGTTTCTAGATATCACCTTTATATCACCTGTATTGGTTTATATTTTATATTAAACTTATCGTTTTCATTTTCTTTAAGTAAGGACGATGTTAAAATATACCTATATAGATTATTACACACACATATAATTTTGATAATTGCATATATAAATATATGTTATACTAGTAAAAAGAATATATAATTCATAGGTTCATTATTATTGGACATTTCTAATTGCGCGGTTGATGGATGGGGTTAGACGAAAAAAATAGTGCGATTAACTTGAAATATTTGCGTGTTGCAAATTCAATATTGTAAAAATATTTGTATTTGTGTATTAGGGTACAAGAAATTGTTCATTTCGCATACCGTCTCTAACATTACACTTTCTACTCGTCTGTCATTTACCCACTTCGTTTGATTGTTTTTCATTAAGTATATTGTAATTAAAATATAAAAATAAATAAATATTGTACCCATTTTTTATTTACACTTCGATTTGTCTAGAAACATAGAAACACATACGTCTGATTCGAAATAGGTATGTATTTTAGATCAATTTGGACTTTCAATTGATTGGTTTGAAACAGTTTTCTTGATTAAATTTACTTTTCTTACTTCTGGCATATACTAAGTATCCGTACCGTGAATAGTACGTTAAAGGAACGCTGATAAAATCAAATGATGCGCTAAAATTTGTAATAAATCATTCACATTGTAGTAAATATAATTATATGATCAATTGTTTGCACATAAATTATAGCAAATGTAAAAAAAAAAATTATCGTACTATTACGAATATAGATAGAATACTCTAAAATTAACACTAAAATTATAATTCCAGTGAATACGTTCAATTTTAAAAGTCATTAGGAATACTTTAAAAATAAAAATACTTCTATTTTTTTTAAATAAATCTATATAATTAATTATAAAATATAATATAAGAACGGGTAAATTTGACAATAATTATTTCTAGATAGTGCGATCTATACAAATCTCTTTTTGTTTCAAGTTCGATTTTCTTGAATTTTCATCTTAAGTCATTGGTTTTTTTTTTTATTAATGAGAACTTTAGGATTTTTCGAATAGATTTCGAGTTTTTCCCCCATTTTCCTAGATTAAATTATTTTGTATTTTTATAAAAACGTATTTCGACTACAAAGTAGTCATCAACAGTATTTAGTAAGTAATGAAATTTTAAATATTGTAAATAAACATTAATTAACACAACACTAGTCTAAAAACAAAACAAAAACACAAGCACTATATTCCTCTAAACTTGACTTGTTTCGCCTTGTTACAATATTGTTATTACTTATTTGTTTACAAACTGTTAGTAATTTTTTTCAAATCTTAACTAGTTAAGTTTAGTCTACTCTAGTAGAACCAGTAAGTTTAAAGAAGTACACTGCTCGTGTTCTTGTTTTGTGTTTAGTTTGCTGTTATTTGTGACACAGTGCAAGATCCATTAAAATATTGGCAAATTAATAATCAATAACTTATTTGTTTACAAATTGTTAGTAATTTTTTTCAAATCGTAACAAATTAAGTTTAGAGAAGTACACTGCTCCTGTTTATGTTTTGTTTTTAGTTTATTGTAATTTGTGACACAGTGCAATTGACCTATTTCAATATTGGCAATTGACAATAAAAAAAAGTCAGAATGTTTTTGTTATCATTACCTGCATATTTATTTTCTAAGTGAGCAGTTTTATAGTGTTGCCAGAATTTTTTATGGTCGCCTCCGCACGAGTATTTTTTGGAGATAACGCTGCCAAGTTACTTTCTTTGAAGTACAATTTACCACTAATTAATTTTAATAATGATTATCACATATAATTTTTTGAATTTCATTTGAATAATTAATTTAATTTAAAATAATGTAATTACTAATTACCTTATGAGAATTATCAACGATAAGAATTATGACTTAGCTTACTTACTACAATAAAGGTTGCGATACAAGCACAAATTTTGGCTAAATATGCAATTTTTAAGAAGTAAAAAGTAATTTAATGGTATTTAACAGTGTTTTCTTTGTACTCTATTTCTACTTATTTGATTCCATCTGCTTTTAATGAAATTTTGTATGTAGTCATTGATGTAGTTCTATATCAGTGATTTGATTTTTGTTGTTGTTGAAATTGATTATTCTGGATATTGAGAAGAAAAATATTTGAATAGAAAATCACAAAAAATGAAGTTAGCTTTGTTAGAGATTTGCTATATAAAATTTTATATAGGGTAAGTCCGGGAGAGGTGGCAGTAGTTTTTTGAAAACGCTATAAAAAATGTGGTGTTTTTATCAAAATATTTATATTAAACCAATCTTTAACCATTTAACTATAAAATAACACAAAATATTCAACAAAATCTAAGATGAAAACCATTATAAAAAAAAAAAAACTTCCAAATATCTTGACTGACCATCTTTCCTGGAGTGTCTGGGGGGAGATGGGCATGTTAGTTTTATTATCCTTTTTGTTCTTAGCTTATCCTTTTTGATATTTTATTGCCTTTCTTTGCCTATGTATGTTTGAGAATTTAAAGTAATATCTAAATACTCTTTGAGTGTATAAGGTATTAGATCTATAATAGCCGTTTCCTCGGCATAAAATGAAGCTGTTACTAAGCTTTGGCATACAGTTAAATTAGGTGTTATTGCTATCGGACGGTTTAGAAAAGCATACTATGTTGTGTTCAAATTTAGTCAAATGTGGTCATCCTTCCTTAATCAACCGGAAGAGATGGCCACGTCAATATAAAAATAAATGACTAGAAATGATGACAATTTTGAGATTGGAATGCAACACATCAACAATACCAACTAGGATAAAACATAACATAAAAAAAACGAATTTCTATTCAAATTTTATCACTGTGAAGCTATATATGCACACATTAAACAAAGTATTCTTTTGGAAAACCCATTCATTAACCGGTACATTTTACTTTTTGATTTAATTTCAATGTCACTTTACAGGTGTTACTAGTATACTGCGTTAATACATTCTGCAATGCATAAAATATTACATTTTACATTATGGTTCCGAAAATAATTGAACTGGTCATCTCTTCCGTACTGCCATCTCCACCGGACTAACCCGGACTAATGTTGATTAAACATTATTTTCTATGTTAATTATTTTTGGTTCATTTCTCTAACATTATTGCGTTGACTTCCCTTATAATATAAGTTTCAACACCAAGGACTTTAAAGAGCTTTTTCCTGGTGTGGAGTTTGAAGTTATGCGAGTCGAACGCGAGCCCTAACCAAGTCACTGGTTAGGGCTCCGACACTATATACTATGAAAATTCAAGGCTGATACTGATATTGAAAAACAAACGAGCATCATTATATAATAACCATAGAGTAAAATGTACCAAAAATGAAAAAAAATAAAATAATAATAATAACAGAAATGCATTCATTATGATGGCTCTAATAAATAGTATTAGTATTTGTTTTGTCTGCAATGGCAATATAATGCAATGCATTACATTTATTATACATTTTATTATTATTTTGATTGACATTTTAAAGACGTACCGCCGCCAACTGATTTTTGATTCATAGATCATTTTTAATATTTTTAACATTCTTCATCATTTTCTAGAAGATAGATAGATCATCAACGAACGCTGTTTGGCTACTGCTATTTGATATATGATTATATAAATATAGAATCATCTATCACCTGAAGAATAACCAATGTCTTCTGTGTGTTTTGACATGTGAAGAATGAAATGAAAGCGTTGATATTTATTTTTTTTTTTTGTAATAATGTTTGGTGAATATTGTATTGGCTTAAAAAGACTCCCTTTTCCATGGTTTTATACAGGATGTATTATAGATTTGTAACAGAGGAGTACCTCAGGGAAGTGCTCTGTGTAAGCTAGATACCTCGATAAAACTTCTTGATTTTTGAATTAATTGGATTTGCCCCGAAAATCACGACCCGAAAAGTTGTCAACTAATTCTGTTTCGCGGCATCTTACAAAAAGTTTTGTGTGTGTATTACTTCATCAATAACCAAAATTTTATGCCATTGTTACAAAAAGTTTTTCTTTTCAGTCTTTATTTTTTAGCATCCCAATAAATTAAAATTATGCTTAACTTGTGATTTTGTTTAAAAAAAAAAAAAAAAAAAAACAAATACCGACAAAATAACAAATTTTTATAAAAATGTAACAAAAATTTAACAATCGAATCTAGACCATATATTATATTTTATTTTGGATCCAAACCCTATTTTTTTAATTGTTCAGATAAAAAATCTTTGTTAGAGGGCGAGTCACATATCAATTTTTGTTATATTATTATCTATGGTTCTAGTATCACCGGAACCATTCCAGGTTCTAACTTTTCATCAAGTATATGAGTACCACAGTACGAGGTACTGGGAGAATACAAAATACGAGATTTATGCATACAAATTTCTTTTCATGAGAGTCCCATACCAAATACCGGAGGATCTCCACTGGATGTCTCACACCAAACACTGGGTGTCTACCACCAAAAATACCAAGTGTCCCACACCAAATCTATAATATCATTTGATAAAATGGGAAAATTATTTTTCAAACCTTTTAAAGTGAAAATTTTCACAGTAATGCGTGGCTGGGTATGATTGAAAATATAAATTCATTATTTATTTTTACTTGTTCCAGCTTTATTATTCAGAAATCGACATCCCGGATTATATTTAGAAAATGTTGATGTTGATTAGAAATAATTTATATGTCAAAACAACGTTTGCCGGGTCAGCTAGTTTGATATATTTCATAAATTAATATAAATAATGAATGAAATGTTATAAATAAAGACTCAAATTTATTTGTCATATATATTCTCGATAAATATTGTACTCCATATTTCTGATCTCTCCCCTGGAATTATAATTTCCAGAAGAATTTATATTGTCAATAAAATTTTGTTTACAATCTTGATTGATACGATATTAATCCCAATTGCAATACATTTTAAACTTATAACTAACGTTGTCAGTGACGACATCCGTAATTATAAGTGTAGTTTGCTGAACTCGGTCTCTTCCCTAGTCAATTTTATTTTGATCTAAATATTCAATAGTATTATACATCTCAAATTAATTCATAGATTATAGACATACTTTATTTTATTTACTAACGATTAATACTTTTGCGATTTTCTGTTTTCATTTGAAAAAAAGTATCTCCCCTGGCTTCTCACACCTGGTACATAATTTCCAGGCATATTTAGCAGAGGTATAAATAACTATTTTAGAATTTTTTCAGATCTATTACATTTTAAATTATTCAAATCTGTAAGATGGCCAATAAGATTTTTATTTTTTTTCTTGTTTTTGAAGAAGCCAGAGGAAAGACTGAATTTTATCAAATGGGCACTGTTCTTTATGAGAATTACAGAAAAATTCTATAAATGCATGAATTCAATTTGATCATGAGATCAAATAAAAAAATGTTTGCAGTTCTTTTAATAAATCTGTTAAGAAATTAGATTAAAATGTTTGTCGTGCTGTGTTTCATTAGTAAAGGACCCCGGGTATTCTGGTCTAGAAAATTGAAAAAATCAATTTTTTTTTGCATATTTTCAAAGCTTAGACTTTCAAAAATATGCTCTAAAAAGGATTTTTCAAAATTCGAATTTTTTGGGAGATACAGCGGATTTTATGATGTGGCATCTAAGCCGGCCGAGCGGAGCGATGAAACTTCAAACTCGTTTTTCTCAAAACTCCTTTTGTTGAGGTGGTTGACACAATGTCTCAAGTTCTATTTGACCGATTGTTTTGAAATTTTGTGAGAATATTTTTTATACATTTCTTTATAACTTGGACCTTTTATTTTAGCAAATTTTAATTTGAAGTATTTTTAAAAAATTCGTAAATGTCGAAAAACAGGGGGAAAAAAAATTTTTTTTTTCAAGTGGACGCCATTTTGCGAATTTTTTTTTTATTGGCCAAGGTCCAAGATATAGCGACATCTTTACTAATTAAGAATTTTGTTTGTTTGTTCGATTTAAATCACTACAAGGGTTAGAATCATGTCAACCAGGGAGCACCGTTTGACTGGCAACCCCCACTTCACCGGCGTGTCACTGGATGAATTTTTGACTTTTATTTTTTTAAATTTTTTTTATATACTTTAAAAATCAATAAATAAATTGTATAAAAAAATGGATGCTAGAAATGTTTTTAATTTTTTTTTTATCCTAGTTTGAAAAATACCCAAAAAGTAGAGGTCTAGACCAGAATACCCCCTTAACTGAGAATAACTCATATTTAATGATAATATGTATTGCAAATGTAATGTGATTATTAGTTAATCTTGAGCTGGAGTTGTGATTAATCTAAATAGTTTAAGAAAAAAGAATCGTTTTTGGAAGTTGAATCTTTCATGGTAAAAAATTTGGATCTTGGATCTATTGGATCCAATAGATCGATTTGGCTCATTCATGAACTGAAACTCACTTTTTATGTCCAATATAACTAAAATTTCAGCTCGATATCTCTTTTCATTTTGAGGTATTTAAATAATGGACGGACGGTTGGATATTCGAAAATGGACTCATTAGTTGATTCTATGAATACTTATATCAAGTATTTGTTTGTGGCTTTAATATTTTCTAACGTTACAAACTTTAGGCGATAATTAATATATATCTGACATATTTGCTATAACTGGAGTTATAATCAAAGAATCTTTGTAAAATTGTAAACAATTTTGTTTCCAAACTACAGAATCCAAAGTTTTATTATAAACAGTTTTTTTTTGCATGCAAATTTATACACGGGCTTTAAAAACTATGCGTTATTTTTTAGTCGAAAATCCCATTTATTTCTTTATAAAATCTGAATCTACAATAAACCCTCATTTAACCTAGAACCCATTTACCTTAAAGTTAGTATGCACTTAAGATAAATCGAATCTTTCAAATGACTCAGCTTTTAAATCACTTTTTTGCTTTTATCTAAAGCTAAAATAATAATCATTCTGTATAAATAATTTAAATCAATGGTTTGCAAAATTATTGCTTACATAATAATTAGCGGTGGATTACCTTAAATGAATGAGTGAATATCACATTAGTAACATTTTTTTATTTGTTTGTAGTGAAAAATAGAGTTCGTTAGTATTTTAATCAAATACATTTGATATGAACTGGTTTAATGACTTTTATTATGCCAATTTTTAATCAAGTCCATAATTTTATCTTAATTCTTAATTTAAAATGTTTATATGTATAAACAATGGACAAAATATATTTTCACATATCTCGCAAATGAAAGCATCAAGTTTGAAATGTTTATAATTAACAACATTATTTCAATACATAAAATATGTACTTGATACAATAAGCAGTATTGGATTTAGTGGTTAGAATTTCATCTCTTTTCATTTTCATGAAAAATTTCTTGTTTCCCTCCTGAAGTTTTCAAAATAAGATCTAGACGGTGGTATATATTAATTTTTTAACCATTTAAATATTAATATGTTAGTTTCAATTGCAAAAAAAAAAAAAAATTAAGCGGATATCTTATTTCATTTGAAAACTATTGGAAAGTCTTCCACTTAAATATGGTACCCGACGGATATAATATGAACTAGCCTAAGCAGATCGAGTTCAAAACAAATTTTTTTTTCTTCTTTAATTCTGCATCATGGCAATCTGTTCAATGAACAATAAGCCTTGCTTTTGTTTGATAATTTTTATCTGTAGTGATTTTAGTCACAGTGAGACTTCCCAATTTGCTGGTACGCTTTCACTTTCTTTGGCAGAATCTGTCTAGAAGCGTGGGGACACTATGCCTTTTTAGTCTTTCGTGCTGTAGCGATCCGCATCCACTTAGTTTTACAGCTAGTGCATTCTGATGTCCAGATAGTCTCTTTTGATATTTAATACTGTGATTAGTGATTTCTTCTTTAACAGTGTTTATTTTTAAGTCATTATATATGGATTTGTTGCTTATATATGGTGGTATGTTGAAGATGGCTCTTAGTGTTTTGGTTTGGAATCTCTCCAGTATTTCAATATTACTATTGCTAGAAGTACCCCACAGTTGTATGCCGTAGGTCCATATTGGCTGCAATATAGCCTTGTAAACTGTCATTTTTCAATCAGTGCTCAGCCGTGAATGCTTACCAATTATCCAGTACAGGTTGCGCAGCTTGGCGTCCAGTTGTTTTCGTTTAGTCCATATGTGCTTTTGCCACGTTAGTCTCCTATCTAAGTGCATGCCTAGATATGTTCATAACAAGTACTGCATTTTAAAAACCTGATTTATAAATTCTTTTTAGAGTAGTAACTGTCTCTGCCGGTAGAAGAACCCACACCGCCGGATGAATTCCCAATACCGGTTTTTATTTATGTCACTTTGAGTGTTATTGGGACGTGTTTATTCAGGGAATGGAAATCACTGAATAACGAATGTAGTACCCGGGGAAAAATGCCTGCTGAACTTTTTGAGACTTTGTCAGTTTACATACTGTCGAAAAAACGGTAAAAGTACAGTAGAGTTATATTGACAAACGCAATAGATGAGGTGATTGATTTCAAAGTTTGAGATATCTTGTGATCTATGTAATCACCTCATTATCCTTAAAATGGTACGATATGAAACATTTATCATCGTGGACCGTGTTTAGATGGGATGAAAGGAAAAGTTCTGATTAGATTTGAACATTAAATAATTGTGGGGGTGGGGGTATTGATTCATTGATTAAGTACTTGATAGACACCATAAATGAAACTGCATAAACCTTAGGTTTAGCTTATGAATAAAAAATTGATTTCAATAAACATATAAATTAAAATAAACCTTGATTCAATCAATCTGTACAGAGTTTAAAAAGGATGAGAGAGATAGTTTTAGGGAATGTAAAAAACATAGCTTTGAAAGTCTCATTTTAAAAAAAATTCATAGAAAGTAAAGAGAAATAAATAAATTTAATTAAACATTTAAAGAAGAATATTTTGAGAATTTGGAAAAAATGCTTAATAATCTCCCGCAGCTCGATGCAAATGTAACATTATCTAATCTTAACTTCGCCATCAATAAATGTAAGGATCGAATCAATAAATGAAAGAATACCGCCAGATTGGTCATCAACTAGATTTTTTTTAATACACAAAAAAAAAGAGATAAATACACAAAAAAGGAAATAAATTTGCTCCCTCTAACTAGAGAACAATATCTATAATAAATTCCGGCGCAAAAATTTCCAAAACAATTCTCAGTTTTCGAATCTAGATTCGGTAGAAAATATGAAAACTCTACCCGAATTACAAGAGGGCTGCCAAGCAAATATAGGATGTAGAGAATAATCTTTTTGCGTTGACCTGCATTTTAAAAACATATAACCGGTTAAAAAAAATTTTTTTTATGCGACATCTGTGGATTTTAAAAAAATATCGACTCTGTAGACCATTATATTTGGAGAGAAAAACTCTTTCATATGAGCATCAGTCGACTGCAAACTGACCACAATAATGAAAAATTTCTATGACAACAATTTCTATAAGGAAATGACCACTTTGAAAAACATAAATTTACTTAATATCAGACAATCGCACAATCGAACTTGTTAACTAGTATAACTGTCTTGTAGTTACATTTTCAAGTTCAGCAATTCTTAAAAATAATTAGTTGCCATCATTGCTAAGGCTAATGCCACGATTGCTAACGTACGCCAGATATTTGCTATAGCCAAAACCGAGTCTTGGGACTGTAGAATTAAAACTTTATGAAAGCATAGTAACTGCAAGACTGTTATATGCAGAGCAAATTTGGTCATTTAAATACCTCAATGAAATTGAAGCAGTGAAGTTCACATTTTTAAAAGTATATTCTGCTGGCAGAGATCAACCCTACATTATATGAAAAGAGCTGAAACTGGTTTTAATCTATT